>OU015626.1:8455000-9705000 GCA_907165235.1 Zeuzera pyrina | reverse complement strand
TAAACAATTGAATTATGTTTTCAGAAATAAAACGTATTTTAAACCAGCTATTGTCTGGGGTTTTCAACATAAAAGTTATTTTTTACTTGAGTTTTGGTTAGTAAAGAATAGTTATTTCATACTTTTTAGTGCTTTTTTTTTAGTTGGTTTAATTTTTTTCTATAATTTTTTTCTTCAAACGTTAAGAAGGAAGGGTTAAAACGTTAGGAAAGACTTCAATATTCCCAAAAATTTTTAATATTCTCGATCCAGTATTTTCGGAAAAAGGGTGAGAGGAAAGGTGAATAATCAAGTCAAATCCGACAACTGAATCGAATCCGAAGCAACAGTAATCTTACATGAATTCTACCGTAAAAAGAAAAAAAAAACATAATGAGGAATTGAGGACCTCCTTTTTGTGATCGGTTAATAACAATATTAATTGTAGGTGCGTCTTTACGCACTGCATTAACATAAAATTTGATATTTTTTATTAAGTTTCGATGAAATTGCTTTTATCAATAAACGAGAACATCTCTAGCCTATTCCACAATATGATACCAGTCAAAACTAGATTTGACAATATTGTGAAAAGTTTTAAGTGCAGTAATTTCTTCTCTAGGACATTAGGCCTTTTTTTAAAAAAAAAGGACATTAATATTGATAATAAATTGTACTTATAAACGCTTATATTCATGTAAATATTATCGATTTTACACAATATTTACGAAAATTCTTTAACCTGGCAACTTGAATGTAAAAGCAACACGTTGTACACATTGACACTGTCCCGCGAAGCATAGTAAATACTAAATATGTCTACAAGACTGGAATAAAATCTCTTTAAATATTGTTGTTCTGATAGCGATTGTTTGTGTGCGTGACGAATAGCTGATCAATATTATATGTAGTGAAAATATAACGATGCATAAAGTCGTGTTTAACAAGTCTTAACGCTGGTTTTCCGTAATAACAGTTCGGTATGCTAATTCCATTCATTTTTTTTTTCCGTGCCTTAAACCAACACCGTATAATATATTAGATATGTATAATCATGCCTATTATCAATTTATACTTAAATTCAGTATTTACATATTTGAATATCATTTTACAGTGTACTTATTGTGACAAGGCGTTTTCTTACCAACACGATATGAAGAGACACATCAGGGATATTCATTTGAGGCAAGGAACTGTTGAATGCGATGTTTGTTATAAAAAATTCAATACAAAGTGAGTTATTCGTACGTGTAACGCATGTCCCCTTCACTTTCCTTCTATATACTTTATTTTAAAATAAATGCTTTCTTGCTGGTCAGAAAGAAAAATAAAACGAAACGTGCCAACTTCCTTCGTTCCTGCGCAGTTTAAAAAAGTCTGTCAAAGATGTGGCTTATTTTATGGAACATGGCGCACAATTTGGCGTTGTTAGCGTATTTTATTTTATATTTTTTATACCGCTTAGACACAAGTCACGTATCCTTTCGATTTCAAGTCTCGTGTGCTAGGTGGTCTGTGCTGTGTGCAGTAGTGGTTGTTAGACTCGACCTCGCTTCGACTTTTCAATGATCGTTTCACTTTAGTGGCACAAAGTTGCAAATGTTTTTACCTTGATATTACCTTCGAATGAAAATGGTGTGATGTAATGGAAAATAAACAATTTATGTTGCTTTATGACTAGTCACTAAAAGTTAATATTTTTCTTTGTTCTAAAATTATACCTACAAAGGTATATTAATAAACATTTTTTTTTTTCAGAAAAATACTTCAAGGCCACAGGTGGAAAATTCACAAGATCAAAGGCGAACGACAAGGACGCTTACCGTCATATTTACAGTATCAAATGGAGGAACACAATGAGAACACTGAACATAATTGCGAAACTGGATATTAAATATACCTAAATATTCTTGACTCATAATCTGTGCTGCTGCCTAAATTAGTATAATTTATTATTTAAGTCCTACTTTAACCTTGTTATGTTATAAGGAACGACACTTATTACAGTTAATATTTATTACCCAAAATGTCATTCCTTATGACAGCTTTCGCTTGCATAAAACAAGTAAACGATTTCCGTACCCTGAATGTAGCCTAACCTGCCGAACGCGTAACAATTTGTAATATTGAACTTTATTTCAAGACCAATTAGCAAAGTATTGCTTGCTACGTAATCATAACTGTGACTAATTGAGCAAGATGGCGCACGCCGTACGGGCGACCGCGATTTTACCGCGAAATCGATCAACTAATAACCCAAGATTTTAGCACAAGTAACTCAACTTTAGAATGAATGTGATGAATTCTTATAATTAGTACTTTGTGGCTATCTTCCGCTCAAAATTCCAAAAATCGACACGTGTTTCGCCTCAACGAAACATCCTCAGGAGGTTACAAATATTAGACTGTCAGCTAACCAGCACTCTTAGATTCAGGGTTCCCAGATTTGTAAAACAAAATTATGTGATCTGGGTTGTAAAATTATAGCGCAGGCTTCAAAATTATAGTACGCCGTACAAAAATTTAAATCTCGAGTTTCTGGAACCAAAAAAAAGTCATTAGAATTAATTCTGCAATTAATAGGGTTTTTGGGTTGGGTAAATTATAAATAAAAATTATAGTACAATCACGTCACATAGCTACTTTTGATTGTACATAGTACAGACTAAGAATTATGTAATGTGTACTATAATTATGTGATGTCTGGCAACCCTGCTTCGATCACAAATACAGAACTTGATTCACAATCTTCTGTAAAATTTGAACAAATTATGGTCCGATTTGTCATATATATTTTTAATATCATATAGTACTGTCGGTAATATTGTGTTAATCTAAAGTAGACCTCACCATCAAAGCATAAGGTTGTAAAACTCGGAAAAGATAGTTGCATGATATAGAAGAAGTATTTAAAATTCAATGTTACGCTTCGTGCTTAAAGTATAATTCACGTAATACATTTGAATCGCTATTTACGTCATTTTAAGTTGTTACGTGAAAGTGACAAGGATAAGACATACAGATTACAATGCTACACAAAGAACAAAATGTTGCACGTCAAGTAATGACGTATTCAGATGCAATCTAGAAATACAGAAAACTTGGGAGTTGCATTATATGCAATTATTATTATTTTTTAAGTGGGAAAGTATAAGCGAGTTGTTATTGAATATATCATGATTGTCTAGAAATTATAACTTTATCTCTTAACTAAAATAATTATTAAAGTTTTGTTTTTAGTTTATTACATACATACATGTTTTCACGCTGTATCCCTAACGGGGTTAAGTTTATTTTGTTTATTAATTATCTAATATAATAGATAGACACAGAGGAAAGAGATGCACCGTTTCGTTACCTGAAGATTTAAACAAATATATAAATGTAATAAGACACAACCAAATAAACATAACGAAGAATAAAGTTGAATAGTATTGTACGCTATTTACATTTCATTCTTACTTACTGTGTGAATTTTACGAATCACTACGAAGTGCAGTAGAAAAGCCACATTTTTAAACCAGCTTATAACGCTTGACTTGGCAAAGACATCCTAACAACAGGACAAATACCAGAAAAATGGGAAACTTCGTACATAATCCTTACATACAAAAAAGGCTCAAAAGAGGACTTATCGAACTACAGACCAATAAGCCTGATGTCGAACGTATACAAAATCTTCTCCAAGATAATACTAGATCGAATAAGCATCACTTTGGACGAAAACCAACCAATGGAACAGGCTGGCTTTAGGAAAAATTTCGCCACAATAGACCACATACACACAGTCAAACAAACCATAGAAAAGTACAATGAATATAACAAACCTGTGCTTTCATTGACTACACAAAAGCTTTTGATAGCATCAAATATGAAGCAATTTGGGAAAGCTTAGAAAAACAAGGAATATCTAAGGCTTATATAAATATTATTGTTAAAATATATTCCAAATGCAAAGCAAGAATACAAATGGAAACACTGGGAGAAGCCTTTAAAATAGATATAGGTGTCAGGCAAGGGGACCCACTGTCTCCCAAGTTATTTTCTGCGGTGCTCGAAAACATAATTCAAAAATTAGAATGGGATGACTTCGGACAAAATATAGACGGAAGAAGACTGAACCATCTCCGATTTGCAGATGACCTTGTATTGTTCGAAGAAAACCCTCACAAGCTAGAATAAATAATAAAAAATTTAAATAATGAAAGTATGAAGGCCGGGCTAGCAATGAATACCAGCAAAACAAAGTTGTTATTTAATTCAATTCCATGCGAAATAAAAATCAATAACCAACTTCTGGAATATGTTGAATATTTATATCTAGGACAAATAATCTCTCAAACGGATCTAACTATCATAGAAATCAAAAGAAGAATAGCCAATGGGTGGAAAAGATATTGGTCACTGAGAGAGATTATAAAAGCAACACATCTCAGTAATAAAATTAAGTGCAAGGTCTTCAACACCTGTATTCTTCCTTGCCTTACTTATGGATGCGAAACCTGGGCACTTTCTAAGCATCACAGGGACATGCTAGAACATTGTCAGAGAGCTATGGAGAGAAGCATGCTGGGAATTAGGAAACTAGACAGAGAAGGGAGCACATCCATAAGAGCTAGAACAGGAGTGACGGACATCCTCACTAGGATAGACCAAATGAAATGGAGATGGACAGGTCATATGATGAGAAGCCCCCAAGATAAATGGAGCAAAATCCTGACAGAATGGTATACTAGGAATGGTAAACGAAATAGCTAACCGCGGATCCAAACTGGAGAAGAATCACAAAAGACAGAAACCAATGGAAATCGTTAGTGAAGGCCTTTGCCAAGAGGCACACTGAGCTCCGAGATATATTATAAATAACAAAATAAAATTGAAATAAACTAGAAAAAAAGGAGCTTCAGGATAAAAGGGCTATTGAAATTGAATAACGCTTTTCTGCAAGCCTCTCAAGACATAATTAGAGTAATTAGTTGTCTCGTTAGTGTCTGTTAGCTGACTGTTGCCACTGATTGGTCGCGACTTGGGGTTAAGAACCTGTTTTTTCTGCTATTTTCGTTTTACAATTCACGAAAATTTTTAAAACCATTTGATTTGCTTTAAAGTTTGATACCTATTCATCATTTATGATGAATATTTTCTATTTTCACTGAACATTTCATTAAGGCGAGCCGGCCTTTTGAGTTTGTATGGAGGTGTACTTCCACTTGCTACAGCCAGTGAAGGAGGAAAGCTATATTTTTAAATTATGAGAAAAATGTTACTATGGTCAATTGACAGTGTTCATAAGTTTATTATTAGGTATATATTAGCAAATACTTTTCTATAATCTTTAATTTTCAGTACTGAATGTACATTTAAAAAATAGTACCTATGAGATTAAAAATTCGGCTCTATTAATCAGAACAGAAATAAAAGTATAACCCGAGTAAATTAGACGTGAATGGGGTAGTATGGTTTTAAGCTTCTTATTCATGATTTTAGACTTAATCGTGTTAAGGTCATGTCATTTTGAAAATATAGTTACAAATTTAATAAAAAAGAGCTATGTAACGTATTATTATTACGAAAAAATGAACACCTCAATAAAATAATATTCATTATTTGCCAAGAATAAGAATCTCCCGCTTCTTTACCATTCTAGCGGGATTATTCACAAACGTCGGAAACTCAAGTTTCCGTATCCGACAGAAAACTTTTCGATGATTTTGTCTATACGCGATTCACGTATCCGAAATATTATTATATTTATATTATATATATATCATATTATAAATAGTCGTATTCACAAATCCAAGCCGTCGAATTGAATTTATGCTTTTCGACGATCGGCCTTTCCGCCACGGAAAGTTTCCGACGTTTGTGAATAACCTCCTAGATGTGTTGTTTTTACAATCTTTGAAGGAGCGATTTGACATGTTCGCTGTCAGCTTTTTCAAATATTATTAAAACAATATGCACTCGAATGTTTATTTAAGTGCACATTTGGATGGGACGTTTTTGGAGTGTTGATTGTGTATCTAGCTTTTTATTTGTGGTCTAAGTTTATGGAATATAATTCCTTCTTTGACTAGATTAGATATGGCGGATTTTTCGTTGCATCTTTTGACGGTATAAGATGACAATTTTGCGGAGCACTTGAGGCAGCGAATTCGATTGTAGAAATGGTAACAAATCGATTCAAAACTAGTTTTTATTGTGCGGTGACCATTTTTTTACATATACCTATACAGAGAGGAATGCCTGTGAATTGTGCCTTCCGTTGTAGGTACTCAATGAGGTACATACATTGGGGTGACTTAAATTTTGAGTAATTACATACGTATAGATAATGAATGGAAGCGCACTTTAAAGCAATATGTATATAAAAGTCATAAACTTTACAAATGACTCCAGACGCCGTGTCCGAGCAGCAAAAGTGAGGTAAATCAGATAAGCTGACTCACTTGTACATACGACGCACATTTATTGTCAGGTGACTGATCTGCCGCCATTTCGGTAGAAAACAGCACGCACACATCTACATTTCATTTGATTTTATTTGCCTCGCATCGTAGTACGTGACAGACTATCTGGAGATATATTCTACTAAAGAAAATACCTATTTATTTTTTCTAGAAGTATCTATTTTCGAAATTAGATTACAAACCTATAATTTAACGCAATTATTTCACGAATTGTGAGACTTTGTATGTGTTTATTCTAAATAAATAAGTATTTATTTCTGTGTGTTATGATCTTATGATAGCAATATTTTATTGTATTCTAACTTAACAAAAATTACGGCTGCATCTCACAAACTTAATGACAGGTTTTTTAATATAATTTTTATTATAAAATTAAATAACTAACAAAAAAAGCGGTATCAATCTCACTAAAAAAATTGTCAAATGAACCCATTTTTGAAATTTTTTTCAATCGAACGAAATAACACCGATCTAGTTACGAATAAGGATAACGAGTCTAAATGAAATGTACCTAACTTATAACTTTACATAGCTTTTTAACTTTATTGCAGTGAAAAGCTTCAAAATATTCAAATTTAAATTGAATCTACCTAGATAAAGAACTTAGTAACATACTGACATTTTATTCATTATTTCACTATGACCCTCCCATAAAATCCTGGCTGGCCCGCCGCGCTCCCCAAGTTCAAGCGCCCTATGTGGATGGCCCGGCCCAGCGTACATAGGTTAGTACTTTACAATAAATACATAGTTTCGTAGTTTATAACAATTAGTGTTCAGTGAAAATAACTATAAACAATACGCCACCCGGGCATGTGACTGGCCGAATTATTTTGATTATATATAAAAGAATATGGATAAAAAACTTAAAAACAGAGTTGTATCTTTAATAGTTTTCATGTTATTGAATTTTTAAGTCATTTAGTTGCGTCGGTGACATTGCTTCATATTATTTGCTATATCTTCGAAGTTATTGTCTGGATTTCAATTCTGTTTGTTGTTTCTAAAAGCTTATGAGGCTTATGAAAAGCTTATTGGTTGAATTCATAAGCTCATTTAATATTACACGACATTTTAAGAAATCGGACACGAAGACTTTTTTTCAAAGATAAATCCTAATTTATTTCGAAAAAATACGGCTACATCGATGAAATGTCACATTAACATGTTTTTTTTTATTTATTGTTATCAATTTACTGCATAACAGTTACAAATTTACAGATCATTGTTAATACCCAACTCTTAAGGATTTGGATTTTAATTATGCAATTCTTCAGAATTCTCTCTTATTCCGTTACAGCAGCGAAAACTTTAACTGTTAATTGTAGCGGGTTTCAATTTGCATGGCATACATTTTTCGCTTCATGTACCTCCAGAAACAAAATGTAAGGATGTAAGATGAGAGATCTTGGTAGCCAGGCAACAGGGCCTCCTCTGCCCCCTTTGTACTCTTCGACAGCCGTGTGTGCATTCCCATCGCAAAAATCTTGTATGAAATGCATGTCAGCCACTTGAGAAAGCTGTAGGTCACGCATTCGTGACATTATTGTTAAATGATTTCTTAACAGAGTCAGCCCTTACGAGGTTAAATAGCGCACAAAAATGTAACCTCACAAGGTCTGTTATAGAGCGACTGAATAAGGTAAAAGAGTAATGCTAACCGATAAGTGTGTGTGTGTACTGGAGTAAGTTGTTTATGTAAAGTTGCCCAAGCAGCTATTATTTCAACTAGTCGTTAGAAATTTTTAAGAATTAGCTATTAACAATGTTCTGTGATACAGTAAATTCATTATTAGTATTAGAATATCGCGAAACAATTGGTGCGTTTCCCATTATTAAATAACCCAGTGTAGTTTCCAAAGTGGACGGTAAATTATTTCTACCGACAATTTTATTAAACAATAACATTTCACAATATAAATTAACCCCTAACAGTATGTCAATAGGGCCGGGTTTACAATAGTCGTCATCGGCCAATGGTAAACTTACGATGTATCCAATAGCAGCGGTGTCTATGAGCGAGTCAGGTAACTGTGACGTAATACGTTCCACTACAATTGGTTTAATAGAATAAGTTTTATCAGAATTAAAACGCGAAGAAAATGTCATGGATGTACTACCATTTATTTTTGCGAAGCCCCTCCTATACCCTGTACTTCGGTATAACGGGTTTGATTACATATGGGAAGAGACAAACGTTTACAACAATCATATGTAATGTAATCACTTTGAGAGCCCGGATCAATCAAGCATCTCAAAAAGTGAGTGCGATTATGACAATCAATATATTTAATTTTTGCGGTACCCAATAGCGCAGTAGTAGCTGTGCGATTAATCGATTCGCAAGAATAATTGCAAACAGACATATTACTAGCGGAAGGTCCCGGGTTCGATTCCGCGTTGGCGCTTGCACTCTGAAATAACGCATTGTTAGGCGGCGGCCGCGCGTCACAAACGGCAGCGGGAGCGGGTGATTTATCATCATTAAAGTTATTAAGCGAGGTGCGTTTACTTATTAATTTGTTATCAAAAGAAGGTTTATTAGGCGTGTTAAAATGTAATTAAGAGTGATGTTTGGCGGAACAATATGAACAGGTGCGTTGCGAACCACAATTGGAATATTTATGTTTAGAACTCAAACAATTAGTGCAGAAAGAATTTTGTTTTATAAAACTATATCTATCATGCGGGGTAAGCTTCATAAATGATGAACATTGATATAAATGTATGTGATTATTATTTTTACACAAACTACATTTAATACTCGTGTTTGTACCACACCCCAAATCGGTAACAAAAGACTTAGTTGATACAAGTTTAAAAGTGGGTATATTTTTATTACGCGGTTTATTATTGGACTCGATGAAAGTGTGATTGCGAATAGAACGAGATAGTACTTTACTCTGTTCCGTTATGAACTCAATTAGAGATGCGTATGACGGAATTTTATCTTTGCGGTGGGTAATTTCAAATAATTTTACTGTATCAGAATCTAATTTTTGTAATGCGAGATGTAAAAAGATAAAATCGGTTAAGTCAATAATATTTAACTGTTTAAGTGCTTCAACAGAGGAGTTGAAGTTGGGAATAAAAGACTCGAGAGCGGTTGCACTATTATTATTTAAAGGTTTGAAATCTAATAATTGATTAATGTATGAGCAAGCGAGTGAACGAGGATCATTATATTTTTGTATGAGAGCTTCCCATATAATTAGGTAATTTTCAGCAGTCGGTGGCAACCCTGCGCATACCGATGCAGCTTTGTCCGTCAACTTACCCACCAAATAATATACCTTTTCACTATTAGTCAAGGCCTGGTTATCATGTACAACGCCTTTAAACTGTTGATAGAACAATGGCCATTTTCGAATATCACCATTAAAAGATAACAATTCAATAGGGGGTAGATGGGGTTTCTACTTTTATATCTACTTTTGGTTTTTGATCATATTGGGTCCTTACATATGAAATTAGCGTTTTGTCGTACTGACCACTTTGATCTGAAATATCTCCTCTTTGGTTAACAATTCCAAATTCAAATTTATAAATTCATTTAGCTGGTACATTTGAGTTTTGAAAACAGTCATTCATTTGTTTTTTTCCTCATTATTTTTTTCTTTGGCGTCGCTTATTACCGCACAATGGAAAACATGAAATATCGGTATATTTACGAGTACGAGTTCTACCGTGGCACCAGTGCTGCAGAAACAGCTCGAAGGATTAATGATGTGTACGTTTTTGGTTTCAACGTTTTCGTTCTGGAAATTTCGACCTTCAGAACCAACCCCGTGGACGGCCGGAGACCAAAGTGGAAAATGAAGAATTAAAGGCTATTGTGGAAGCGGATCCTTCACAAAGCACTTCAGAGATAGCTGCAGGCTTCGGGGTAAGTGACAAAACTGTATTAATCCACTTGAAGCAAATCGGGAAAGTAAAAACACTTGAACGATGGGTACCTCATGAATTGAGTGAATCGAACTTGCAAACACGCGTCGACTGCTGTGTTACTTTGCTCAACCGACACAATAATGAAGGGATTTTAAATCGAATCATTACTTGTGATGAAAAGTGGATACTGTACGATAATCGGAAGCGCTCGTCGCAATGGCTGAACCCTGGAGACCCAGTCAAATCCTGCCCTAAACGAAAATTGACTCAGAAAAAGTTACTTGTGAGTGTTTGGTGGACTAGCGCCGGTGTCGTTCACTACAGCTTTCTAAAATCTGGCCAAACGATTACGGCAGATATCTATTGTCAGCAACTGCAAACCATGAAGGAAGAACTAGCTGCTAAACAACCGAGATTGGTCAATCGCTCTAGGCCACTGCTGCTTCACGACAACGCAGGACCACACACTGCACAACAAACAACCACTAAGTTAGATGAGCTACAATTGGAATGTCTGCGACATCCACCGTACTCCCGGATCTTGCTCCAACAGATTACCATTTTTTCCGGAATTTGGACAACTTCTCACAAGGAAAAAAATTCAACTCCGATGCGGCAGTCCAAACCGCCTTCAAAGAGTTTATTGATTCTCGCCCCCATGGTTTTTTTAGTAAAGGGATCAATGAACTACCTATGAGATGGCAAAAGTGCATAGATAACAACGGTGCATACTTTGATTAATTAAATACATTTTACAAAAAAAAAATTGACTTTATATTCCTCCCGTACAAAACGCTAATTTCATATGTAAGGACCCAATATAAAGATAATATGCGTTTTACATAACAAAACATTTCTTCGAATGCAGTCCACGGCTGAATTAACAATCTTAGTAGGATTACTTTTAGCGAATGAAGCGATATATAAATCTAATGCGCGTTCAAAATCACTTCGTAAACCGTCTAAGTTATAAGCCTGACATAATAATGTACTAATGTCGGAACTTTCGGTCTCAACCTGCTTAGCTATTTCATAAATGCTTTGCATTCGGGACAAAAATTATATCGCGTTTGGACTTTAATAGTAATAAGTACGAGTCTTCTGTGACAGTATCTTTGTCTAGATTCTTATTGCCTTTTGAAGTCATGATCATTTGCAAATAAAAATGAGGATAATAAATTTAAAGTTGCGAGCAATAAAAAATACAATTGTAAAATAATATTATTACGTAGCGAGCGATATGTTCCTGTATCTATATATATATATATATATATATCCAATATTATATATACGGGGAGTATATATGGCGATTAGCGAGAATACGATGTTTCGAGAACTTATAAAATAAGTTGGCGGTGGCGTAAAAATAAATGCGCAGGTGGCGAGAGAAATAGAATGCGAATAATTGCGATTACGAGTATAATAAGATATTAAATATTATGATGTTAACCAAGTACAGATAACTGACTTATACCGATTATGCGAGATAAATTCATATAAAATTGGCTGCCAATGCGGGAAATACAATTATAACTAATTTGACAAACTATTTCTTTAACCGGTTAAATTAAGTTACCGTTAAGTACTATAATTAACTACTGCGGAATGTAAACTGTTTAATATGCGTATGTAAACTATTAATTTAAGTTTAACACGCACTATATTTAAAATATATTTTGTACAAAAGTATCTGGTTATAAGAACCAACTATGGGATACGCGGATGACTAGGTAATGACCTAACTACGTTATGCGATTGTAAATGACCAATATTTTATGTTTATCCAAGTTACTATTATGTTATTTATTCGGGTCGTAGCGGACCACTCTGGTTATATCCGGGTCGTAGGACCACTTTTGGAGGGGTGCAATTATGCAATGCTGGTTCTTTAATAAATGCTTAGATATCTCGAGATAATAAATAAGTGGACTGTATTTTTGCGGTGAATTTATAAAACCATAGCTGCTTATAATAGATATCTAAAAACTGTTTCCGAGCACTTGTAAATCACGTACAGCTGCACAGGCATGGAAACAGAACTGCAAAGGGCTAATATTTAGAAAAGAAAAACAGTTCTGTAAGGATGGAAGTAATGCACACTTACCTATTCATAATCCGGTGCTTGCAGCCTTTGTGATCCAGTCCCCTCAATTGCCTGCAGTTGTATATAATATATAATTTGCTTGCAAAGACAAAAACAACACACAACGTAGTCACTTGCGATTAAAACAAACAGTTTACACAAATAATAAAGTCAGGAAGCACGTGCTGTCGTTGCTAGCGGCGCGGTAGTTATTTTACACGAGTTAACTTGATGAGTTAAAGTTCAAGATTGGGTAGATCACATATAGCAGTCGCGTATTATAATATATGCACGGACAGTGTGCATTGTAGGAAAGGGATAGATGCGGAATGGGAAGTACAGTACCGATTTACAAGTGCATTACGTGTCAAATATAAAATGATTCACTTTTAAATCCACCAGTAGATTTACTCACATGTCTTAAATTTTACTCTAATTATATTATGTTTTGTATTGGCAAACGTTGAATTTGAGTTGATTTATAATTTTACTAATGCTTTGTTTTGTAAATCCCCCCAATTGTGCTAAGGACGTGTGCTCTGGAGTTGGCACCGGTTCTAACGCGCCTATTCCGGCTCTCTTACACCACTGGCGTTGTCCTGAGTTCTTGGAGGACAAACCTTATGCACCCAATCCCGAAAAAAGGCGATTGCTCAGATCCGTCCAACTACAGGCTCATTGCCGCCATTACGTCTTTACTCTCCAAAGTAATAGAATTCATTATAAACTGCCAGCTCCATGGGTACCTAGAGGAGTACCAGCTAATTAGCGATCGCCAGTACGGTTTCCGCCGTGGTTGCTCGGCTGGTGATCTTGTAGTCTACCTTATGCATGGCTGGGCGGAGGCAGTCGAGAGTAAAGGGGAGGCCCTGGCAGTAAGTCTGGACATAGCGAAATCCATTGAAAGGATGTGGCACAGGGCTCTACTTTCCAAGCATCCATCTTACGGGAGTCCAGAGAAGTTATGCACGTGGGTTGCCAGCTTCCACTCTGGGTGTAGCATAAAAGACGTTAAAAAAGGAGACGGTTTATGCTCTGACTTGAAGCTCGTGAAGGCTGGTGTCCCGCAGGTGTGTGTACTTTCTCCTACTCTCTTTCTTCTGCATGTCAATGACATGCTGCATAACAATAGCGGCATTAATTGTTATGCGGGTGATAGTACTGGGGATGCACTTTATACCGGACGTGCTGATATTTCTTTGGAAAACGTTATTGAGAACCGGAACAAACTTGTAACGGATATTGAGAACTTATTAAGTCATGTCTCAAGTTGGGGCCAACTAAACTTAGTCCAATTCAACCCCTCTAAGACTTAAGTTTGCACGTTAACCGCAAAAAAAAATGTCCTTTCGTCGTATCCCTCAGTTTTGAAGATATTCCCCTTGATGCCAAGCCTCAACTTGAGTCCTCGGCGTCGATATCTCGAGCGACGTTCGGTTTCGCAGTCATCTGGAAGGTAAAGCTAGATTATCCTCGAAAAAGCTGGGTGTGCTCAGTAGAGCCGGACAGTATTTCACCCCGACCCATCACCTACAACTTTACAAGGCACAAGTTAGCCATCAACTCTTTCCTTTTGACCGTATATAATGTAGAGCGTATATAATGTTAAACTGGACAGAAAGAACTTGGATATTACCTGGGTGAACGGGATCCTGGCGGACGTCTCGGGGTGGTTTGCTGTTAATAATTTACTACTGAATGCACAAAAAACCAAATGTATTAAATTTTCCCTTTCTAATGTACCCAGAATCCATGATAAAATAGAATTGGGTGGGAAACAGAATTAGTTAGGTCTGCTAGTTTTCTTGGTTTAACAGTAGATAGCAAATTGCAATGGGCGGATCATATCGGGGCATTGGCTAGTAAGCTCGGTTCCGCGATATATGCCATTAGACGCATTAGGCGATTAACGGATGCGGATACGGCTAGGTTGGTGTACTTCGCATATTTTCATAGCCTAATGTCCTATGGCCTTTTGCTGTGGGGATCAGCGGCGCATATTAACTCGATTTTTATTTTACAAAAAAGAGCCATACGTGCTATTTACAGTATGAATGCACGAGAATCACTAAGAGATCGTTTTAAAGACATTGATGTACTGACCTTGCCGTCCTTATACATCTTTGAAATTATTATGTATACGAGGAAAAATATAGATCGATTTACAAAAAAAGGCGATATTGGTGGTATGGAAACCCGAGGTCGTGATAAATTGGTTGTTCCAAAATTTAAATTACATAGGTCAAATGTTTCATTTTTGGGTAACTGCGTTCGTTTTTATAATAAGGTTCCTCAAGAAGTCACTGAATTAACAGAAAATATATTTAGATTAGTTATAAAACGTACATTGATTAGACAATCATACTATAAAATAAACGATTTCGTTGAAGATAAAACAATAGTCTGGAAATAATTTTTTCTGCACATGCATTTACTGGCTCTCTGAATATTGTATTTTAATAAACCTTTTGTAAAATGATGTTGAAAAAATGATACCTGACTGAGTTTCTTGTCGGTTCTTCTCAGTGTCCAGGTTTTCTTTTCTCTTCTCTTTGAACCGAACTAATAGATTTGACGTTCAAAAATACCTTGTGATTGGGTTTACTTGAATAAATTGATTTGACTTTGACTTTGACTTAGAGCGGTTCGGGTTGTCGGCGATCCAGTACTCTCTGATTGCCTCGACTCTCTGGCCCTAAGAAGGGACATTGCGTCCGTAAGCATATTTTACCAAATCTATCACAGGGAATGTTCTGAGGAATTATACGAAGTACTGTCCGCTGCTGAATTCCATTACCATACGTCACACAACCGACTGTCCTTCCATCCCCACCACCTTGGCGGATATTGGTCTACAACTTTTGGGAATAAAACTTATTGTTGCTATCGTCTCTCGATACCAAGAGATGGCTTTAGTTGTCCCGTCAGCGCCGTTGAGTTTATTTCTTTTGATATGTGGATAATTTTGTGTGCGAATTGAATGTTGTTATGGAGAAGTCTAAAAAAAGTATCGGTTGCTTTGTGATAAGAAAAAAGGAAAGTTTTAGAATATTGCTTATTAATCTCAATTATCTTTTTTGTTTTGAAACTAAAATAAATTCTGCCGTATCGTGTTTACATGTTATATTGTGTTCGCCGACTGGAATTGGTATTTAATTGTTTTGCATTATACTGTTACTATATAATTTTTGAAGTGATAGGCAAAGAGGTTAGGAAGGTGATAAGTGAATCTATCTTCTATTTTGTCGCTTTACGGCGCCGGAAGCCACCTTCGACTTCCACCACCCTGAAGACTAACGGACATTAAAGATATTTAGCCTCTCTCATTTGTACAATTTTGTTTATTATCGCCGCGTATCGCGGTCGATGTCGGCACAGTTCCCGGCACGTTTGTTACCCTGCCGAAACTATAAAGGGCCCAACACGCGCAGTGCTCGTGCCTGAACACACACCGCACAACAACTGTGCGTTTTTACGACATTTTCTACCACGTACGGCAATTTTCTGGAAGCAGCTTATAGCGGCGGTGTTCCCGGATCGTTACGACTTAAGGACCTTCAAGAAACGAGCCTACTCTTTCTTTAAAGGCCGACAACGCACCCGTGATTCCCCGGACGTTGCGAGTGTCCATGGGCGGCGGTGGTCACTTTCGATCAGGTGACTCGCTTGCTCGTTTGCCCCCTCCGCCATAAAAAAAAAATGTGTCTTCAATTCTCTTAAAATGTATAATAATAAATAAGGTTATGATTTAAGCAATAAAGCACCTCATAAGCAGAACCCTCATAAGCCCGCTCATACCCTCATAACCATTAGATACACCGCCCCTTTTAAGTTTTTTATCGATAATTTTTCATAAATCAAAACAATTCGACCGGTCACATGCCGACCGGCGACACTATTGTATTATTTACTGACAGCTGTTATTGATATTGTCGTTTCAGATTTTACATAATAATGACAGCAATCATGTTGCATTTTTAAAAAACAAAAAGTACAGTATTCCTAAGCTTGAAGAATAGAAAATTTCACCAATTATTTTTTGACACTCAATTAGTCCGGTCAGTAAGGGATAATAAAAAAGGCTTTACTTTAGAAAGGGTAAGGTAAAAATAATTTTGAGTTGTGTTGTTCAACTAGTAATCCTATGAAAAATACAAGTTTTCAACCCTGGGAAGAGCGAGCTGTAATTTCGGATTAAAGGTGCCAATTTATTTTTACCAAATTAATAAGTATCTTCTTATGTTAGACAAAGTTTTAGAGGACAATATTTTCTAAATCGTTTGTACCATTGAATTGAATAAAGATACTACTGGGGGAAGAGACTGGGTTATGTGGAGCTTTTACCCACCAAAACTACTGTGGTGGTCGTCCTCGGCGCTCTATCGAAGGTCTCCGGGAAATTCTACAGAATGCGCCGGAGCTCCTCTCGTGCTGTGGCGAAGCACTTCTCGGGGGGCAACTACAGAGCTCCCCAGCACCCTCGCATTGCCACAACGCGGACCACATGTACTGCCGTCGTTTCCGAGCAGGATCGGCCATCTCCCGTTCCCACTCGGTGTCCTCCTAGAGTCCTAGACCATTACGGTCTCACAGAATGAGGACATAGCCTTCCACGACTCTTCACCTGCCAGCATAGCCGCTAATACCGCTGGCAGAAACGGATCTTGCCCGATCTGCCAGACCAGGAATTGGCGCTCAGAAGCCCATGCAGGGCACTCCTCCAGCGTATACTGGGCGCTGTCCTGGTCCCCGTCACAACGATGGCATCGTGGCGTATCCTCCAGTCCTATCCTATTCAGGTACTGACCGAAGCAGCTATGCCCGGTTAGTACCTGTGTCAGTCGAAAGGTGACGTGCCAACCCCTCTTAAGCTAGGCTTCGAAGTTCGGTAGGATCGCCCCGACAATGCGTTGGCGCGAGCTTCGCGGCTCTTCTATCCGCTCGCGCGATTTCACCATTGCGCGGCGGCATTCCTGCAGACGCACTTCTTCCGCCGTCGCTGGCGTGATTTCCCCATCCTCGCCTCGGAAATATGGACGTACACTCTTGCGTCCATCTCCGCCAGGATGTCCAGGGGCGGAAACCGCGCCAGGATAAACGCTGCCTCTAAGGATATAGTTCTATACCCTCGTGCGACCCGAATGGCCATCCAGCGCTGCAGGCTTATCGAGTTTGGCTCTTCAGCGCCGGACGCCCGTCAGTCTTTGTGACTAAACAGGTGCCCCGGAGAGTAGCCATGGATCGCATGACCCCTGTGTAGAGGTGGCAAGAAGTAGTAAGAACTAGGGCAAAGAATATGTAACTAGGGGTATACTGCCGCAAAGGAAAGGAACGACCTTGTTAACAGTAACATATGAACGCAAAAGAGGACTTTTATATCGGTTTTTTTCAGATACATCTACTACAGAACACAATAAATAGGCATAAAATATACGAACGAAAAGAAAAAAAATATTTGAATACTACTGTATATTCAAATTTTTTTTTTCTTTTGTATTTTTATGGGATATATTAATGGAGCTATAGAATTAGTAATTTTATCTACAAATCTCAATATTTAAAATTGACGGTTTTCTCTACAAATTTGCTACTTTTGATATAAATCATATCTTTAAAATGAATGGTTTTTGCTACAAAAAAATGGTAAACTTAAGAATTTTCACAATAACATTTTGACAACTTCAATCACTGAAACTGTAACGTGGTGTAATGGTGATAATGAACGCTTAGGAGGAAATGTGAGGACAAATGCAGGTTTAGATTGTTTTACATTGAGTACACAATTTTGAATTTTTTTTGTAATTTTTTATAAACACGACGATATATTTATAACGCTTTTTTTCATTAGATTAGGTCTTGACCACAACGCGCGAACCGAGCGAACGAAGCGAGCGTGCAGCGGCCGCGACAGCGGCCGCTGCCCTAGATCAGAATCCGCTTCATATATGGACCAGTATTGAAACAGGAGTCCGCACTCTTAAAGAGATAGTTGAAGTCGAAAAATTTAGTCTCGAAGCATCTCTATGGTCCTCCATCTCTTCATCTTTTACTGTTAGTATATGTATACACGCTGCAATTTTATTGGTCCACCAAAAGCATCCAGGTTAATGTATCCAATGAATATTATCCATACCCGTAAATAAAACTTTAATTAAAATAAAATACCTACAAATAAAATAATAAGTATCGTTTTTTGAGAAACGACTTGTACGTAGATAACAAGGTCCTCCATCTCTTTTCATCTTTTACTGTTAGTACATGTATACACGCTGCAATTTTATTGGTCCACCAAAACCATCCAGGTTAATGTATCCAATGAATATTATCCATACCCGTAAATAAAACTTTAATTAAAATAAAAATAAAATACCCACAAATAAAAAAATAAGTATCGTTTTTTGAGAAACGACTTGTACGTAGATAACAAGGTCCTCCATCTCTTTTCATCTTTTACTGTTAGTACATGTATACACGCTGCAATTTTATTGGTCCACCAAAACCATCCAGGTTAATGTATCCAATGAATATTATCCATACCCGTAAATAAAACTTTAATTAAAATAAAAATAAAATACCCACAAATAAAATAATAAGTATCGTTTTTTGAGAAACGACTTGTACGTAGATAACAATGATATTATAATACAAAAGAGGTAGATAGGTTACCTTAGTACTAATCCAAGTAAAATATTGTCCCAGTTACAACGTTACAAAGTGAGACAAATATACATTGCACTGCGTCGCTATGCAACGTAAAACATAATTGCATTTCAAACTAACAAATCACATAGCTCTCTAAATCAATGTGATTGGTCAATTTCAATTTCTTTCTACATTTCAAGCGAATCCGTGTCTAATTCATAGAATATTAGTAATTAAATCCACAGAACAGACATTTAAAAAAAAATATGATTGATACCTAATGGGATTAGACAGTAAAAAATGATGTTTGCTTTTTTTCGAATTTCGTTTTTCTTCAATCATGTACATGAGAACATATTTATTTAAAAAGATCGCCAACATTTTTTAATTATAAATTTGAAAATGATGAATTATATATTATTGCTTTTAATAAATGTAAACGTAGATTAAAACTAGGTGGCTGCGTCATCACAGACATGATCGTATATATTATAAAAAACGTTTGGATTATTAAGATTTTAGAATTTTGAGTACGCAATAGGCATTGCATGACATTGTTGGTTCTGTAACATTACTTTTCATATTCTTTGACCAAGTCCGGGTTGGCTAATTAGCAAAGTTTTGGGGGTGCCACTTTTCGAGTGCATGTAACCTATCTACGTCTTTTCTATTATAACATCATTGGTAGATAAGTTTCAAAAAGCGCGAACGCCTCATACCTACCGGCCGGCCTCGCACTCTGCGTTCGATGACCTCGCATGCATCAGCTGATTCCGATTTTCCCTTCGTACTTTCTACGGGCTTAGGACCGTCAAAAACAATTTACTTACATTATTTTTTGAAACAATTAGGACACGAAAGAATAAAGAAAACTAGTAAAAATATTAAATGCTTCAAAAGTGAATTGTATTAGGTGTATTTTAAAAATTGAAATCAACATAAAATACAATTGTTTCATTGAATTCGTTTTAGATTTTTAAAACGTACTTAAACTATCTGTAACGTAATAAATGTTCAAACTATGTACCGTTTACTTCGATACATAAACGAGCACGTCTTTGTATGTAGTCTTTTAATTTTTGAAATGTCACTCACTTTTCACTACATTAGAAACGTCAATAACATTAGTTTACAAAAATTTTTTTTCCGTTTACCTAAACCTAAAAACAGGTTAAACCACGGTGTATAGCTACTAGCTATAGACCTTGGTTTAACCTGCGATTGCTAGCTATTAGCTAGCAAAGAATAAACTGTTACAAAATTACTTGATAACAACCTATTTTTGGTACCTTCAATCCAAGATAGCGGCTCGCGGTTCGAAAACTTCCCAAAATCATTTCTACCTTACCTCTTGTAAAACATAATCTCTCTGACTACTTAATAATAGGAGAATCGATTTTCTTTTCGTCCTCTTTTAATTCTTGCATTAATATGTTTATCAATAAAAATAGTAAAATTTATTTATATTTTGATAGGTAAATAATTGTTTTATATACAGTGAGCTTTGCTAAATATAATTTTTTTATTATATTAATAAAAAAACGCACGACTATTACAAAAAATTCGTTTATTTACCTACCTACATTTCTTTCGCTCTTATTGATTTTATATTTGACTACCTGTGGCCGCGGTTCCGTTCACGTGGACTACAGATTGTTTAGGTTTTTAACGAACCAATTGAATGCCGTCAGTTGAGCGCACACGCCACAGACAGACCTAAAATGTTTACGAATTTCTAAGCAAACTATTATGTCAAGATTAAAGGTCTGGGACGTAAGTGTGGGGCACAGGTAGCGTCGTGTACCTACTAGAGGAAAAAGAGATTATGCATGTCGATACGTATATCGATAAGTCATGCGTACGAGAATTCTTTTCATGTTTTTAAAAAAAAAAAAAATTGTAATATCAAAACGAAATTATTTATTTTGCAATCGAAATATGTAGGAATTTACTAGTGTAAATCATTAAACTTTTAATTTAAAAACAATTATACATATCAAAAATAGTACCTGGGCGACCGAGCTTTACTCGGTGTCTCACAAAATAAATAACAAAAAAAAGTTCACATTGTAATATTCGAACCCGCGTATTTCAGCTTTGTATTTGATTGATGATTTTGATGATTTTTCTTCATGACTTTTAGCCATAGACTATAAATAACTCCAAAGCCACACGCCGTGTCCGAGCAGCAAAGGTGAGCGTAATCAGATAACCTAACTCACCTACCACCACATACGACACATCTATATTTTATCTGATATTATTTGCTTCACGTCGTAGTACGGGACATGTTGGCCGAAGTCTACGCTTTTATCATTATTTTCATTTTATTTCCTTATTGTAAGTAAATTATTAGTGATATGTGTTTTTAATAGGTACTTGTTGCAAGCTGAATTTAGACATATTATTTCAAAATATTTAAAAAATCAAAAAAGGTCTGACCACATTGCAGGATTCGAACCCGCGCACTTCGGCGTGGTAAATCTCAGTCACTGTGCTGTTGAGATGGTAAACTCTGCTGCGAAATTAAAAAATTTTAGAAATTTAGAGTTCAGGAGTTTTAAGTGTGTAAAAGACGGAGAAACAATTTTTCCCAAAATTGAGACCTTTGAAGTGAATTGGGACCTAGAATTTGGAACTATGTATATAATTTCAAAGGATAATAATGGTTTTACAAAATTAATTGAAACAATATTGACATATCGATACGTTTTTTCGCATCCCAACTTACACGTGCCAATTTGCAAGAGCGATATGTAACATGTAATTATAGCGTGCTAGACAAGAACAAGCGCTGACTCGAAGCTTAGCAGCAAACAGTATCACGAGAACCACAGGATAAGTCAAGAACTCTGCTACATATTCTTTGATTCTGCTCACTGCTATTATACACACCGGCACAATTAGCGGAACAGAAAAAAAAGTGAGACTATGAGATAATAACGCATATATTTGACGAAAATGTAATTAGACACAAAATAACAAATTGATTAACATCTTTTAACAACGACTTTGAAAAGTCTTCGTTATTTTTTTTTGAAAAATAAAGAAATTTGAAATAAGTGAAATTTTTAGATGATTATGAACCATCACAAAAAATAAAAAAAAGTAAGCATTAAATGATTTAACAATAAAATTAAAGCAAAATTAATAACGAGTGTTTCCCCCTCTTGCTCTGATTACGGTTTCCATTCGTCTGGGCATGCTACAGATTATGTTATCGATGATTTCTTGAGGCAACCGCTCCCACTCCTCAAGTAATGCGTTTCCAAGTTCATTCAGATTGTTGGGGGGTGGCATTCTGGATTTAACCCTTCTTTTTAGCAAGTCCCAGACATGCTCTATCGGATTCATATCGGGGGAATTTGCTGGCCACTGCATCACCGGTATACCTACGTGGCTCAGATATGCCTGTACCGATTGTGCACTATGAGCACGAGCATTATCTTGCATTAGAATAAAGTCGTCACCAATAAATGGGGCAAATGGTACAACATGTTCTTCTAAAATGTCTCTGATGTATCGATCTGCTGTCATGGTCCCTCCCGTGACTATCACTAACTCCGTGCGAGCTCCCAAACATATCCCTCCCCAAACCATAATCGAGCCGCCACCATAAGCCACTGTGTGTTCAAAATTAGACTGTATGTGGCGTTCTCCTTTGCGTCTCCATATTCGCTGTCTCCCATCGATCTGTTTTAAAAGAACTCTGCACTCATCAGTAAAGAGAACCTGCTGCCATTCGTTCAAATCCCAATGACGATGTTCTCGCGAATAGCTTAATCGGTTTACGCGGTGACGTCTCTCAAGTTATGGGCCTTTGGCAGGTATATACGACCCTAAACCAACTTCTTCAAATCTACTGCGAACTGTACGCTCACTTACTCGTGCTCCTCGAACGTCTTCCAGTTCATTTCGAGCTTGTACAGCCGTTAATCGCGTATTCCTACGAACTCCAAGTTGTAAAAAACTGTCATCTCGCCTCGATGTACATCTTTTTCTACCTTGACCCCTCCTCCTCACAAGAGAATTAGACGATCTGTACCGCTGGATGCTGCGATGAATCGTTGATACTGGTCGACGAAGCCTTGAGGCAATCGATCTGTAGGTATGGCCATTTCTTCTCATTTCATCAGCCCTAATGATTTCCAGTGATGTTAAGTCAGGCATAATAAAGAGCTTTTAATAAACAAAATTGCCTATAGAATAACAAATTTATAAAAAACCATTAAGTGCAATTTTTCAAAAAAATTACAATTACGTAGTTATTACTCGAACAAGTTGACAAAACGTATTGTTCGGGAAAATAAAACAAATGAATGAAAAAAGTGTATGTCATCTAATTTTCTATTTTCAAATTTGACAATAAATTAAAAAAATATCATAACTGGCCAGTTCCTCAAGTAAAAGATTTTAAAATCCTGCTTTTTTTGTGTTCCGCTAATTGTGCCGGTGTGTATATATATAATAATTGTACTCGTATTCCTTTGAAACGTGATATTGTCCTTTTTGAAACTATTTCGACGACTGTCACTACCATTTTATTTTATATTTTTTGATAACGTTTATGTTTGAAAGTTTCAAAAATTTAATCAACTAGAAATAATCAAAGTAGATTTCTTTACTTTTATTCAGAAAATAAAAAATAATGACAATGTTTGTATTATTTAATGTTGTTATTAATTTGCATCATTATCAATCTAACCTTTTTGTGCTTACAGCTGAGAATAAGACTTTAATTTAATTACTTTCTTTGTAGGGTGTCTGCTCCAAATCCTTAAGAGTTGGATATTAACAATGTACTCTGAATTTGTAGTCGTGATGCAGTAAATTGATAATAATGAATAAAAGAACCATGTTAATGAGACTTTTATCGACATAGCATAATCAGAATTTCTTTTTGGAAAAAAACTATTGTATGTTTTTAACGTAATTGGATTTATTAATAACAAAAAAGTACATACATACGTTAATATTTACAAACTTAAACTACACATTATCTTAAATAATAGACTTCCTCAAAGTTGCCGCTTAGAAAGCTGTCCTTGTTTAAGGTGTCCAGCAAACTGGCAGCATTACCTCTTTGAATAGCCAAAGTGATTCCTTAGCAGAAGAAGGTACCAGCCCGGCGGTCTCCCGAAGCCTCGACCAGTCTCTTACAAATATCAGAAACCAGTCGATGGGCTTTTGGGACCCAGGGACCCAAAGTTTCGACTGCAAAGGGCGTAAATATGAAACTCTCAGAGAGAGACGCATACTTGCGCCGCTTCAAGTTCTCAGCAGTATTGGCCGCGGTACCTGCTGACTTGGAAGTCGCCGGTACATGGGAAACAGCAAGTGTATCGACACAAGTGGCATCCCACACCAGTGATCTTCCAAGTTTCCAAGGAATGAGCGTCAAACCATCGGCACGATTTTACGTATCTTGTAGACAGCATGCCACAGCCAATATTGCGCGATATCTGCTGTCAAAACGAGAATTTGTGTAATGTAATTTGTATAGTGTCGCTAAATTAACCGCGAAAAGTACATTTTACGATCATAGAATAATAGATACCTACGCAATCGTCATACATGTTATCAATTTTTGATTACAATTAGTCACCGGTCGCGTAGTGATAGCGTGGCTGTCGTCGTCTACAAATTTTTAGGTAGTAACCCCGCCGGTGTCTTGCTGTCGCTGCGCGCAATACCTACAGGCTCTAAGACTGCAGGAACACCAGCGGCGACAAGGGCCCGCCGATTGACGTCATTCAAGGCAGCATGCCGTGACATGCGGCCCACTACGTAAACAGGATTAATCGTGGCGATATAGTACATCGACGAGATCACCGCAACGGCAACGGTGAGGAAAGTTAGTCCTGGCCCCCAGACGAAGGGATACTATGAGGGAAAATGTGGTATTATCAATTAAGGTTCCTAAGATTTTTGAAGGTTTTACCTCCAACCAGTGTCCTGACTCCAGAAACAGCCAGGACGCGAAACCGATCTTTTTCGGTACTACAAGTCTAAAAGTTGTAAATAAAGATTTTTGCATAGAGGCTCATTCCAGTGTTTCTGACAAAAGGTCGGTGTAGGCAGGTTAGTACTCGACAAACACAACCAAAATATTTCGAGCATCAGTTACGCACGGCACCTCAACTGATCCTAAGGAAGGGCGAATAACAGATACGAAAAGGCTTTCCGTGCTGTAGGCTGACGAAAGAAAAGCAGGCAGTGACACACTCGAGATTTTGCGTATGCCCAGGCCTCCATAACAGGTTCCCTTTTTTGCCATTTGGCTACGGAATTTAAGTCTGATCACTATTCAACATCAAATCGCCGTAGAATAAGTTGTTTTCTAGGAAGAATTTTTTATAGTAGGTAATGCAACTAATACAATTCTTTGCATGTCGTACTTTAAATCTTGATAGTCTTTTTCTACTATCGATAACAACTGCATGACTTCTTTATAATCAAAAGAAATGTTTTTCATTAAAGAACCAAAAATAATGACTCGCAGGACGTCGCGTCATGAACGGCTAAGCGAGCGAGCGATTCGCGCATCCCGCATCCCACATGGTATTCGCCACAGTTTGAATCCAGCTTCAATCCTTATTCAATTAAATACGTTAAATACATGGTGCATTTAATGTAAATCAAAATTGCTTTTCAGAGCATTTCATTTTGATTGTTTGTTTGCAATGAATAAACTCAAAAACTACTCAACCAATTTAAAAAATTGTTTCACCTATAGAAAGCTACGTTATCAGCGACTAACTTGGACTGTATTTTATTTCCAAAAAATTATCTGTCCCTGCGAAGCCGCGGCGGTTCGCTAGTTTTGAATTAGAACTTTTTTTTTAAATCTCATGGAATTTTCTAAAAATTATCATATACTTTCTAAAAACTTTAGAACATATGATAAAGGTGATATACGTTATATAGGCTACTAGAAATTTCATAAAACCTATCAGAAAATGTATAAACACTTTTTAAAAAGTCTGATCTAAAATGAAGTTCGAAAAATATATATCACCTTTATCATATGTTCTATAGTTTCTAAAAGGTTCTGTTTCTAGTGAGAAAATGCCACTGATTGAAAATACATAGAACTCTGAAATCGGAAAACTTCTGCAACTCTTCGGAAGTCTCATACGAGTAGAACCACTAGAACCAGAGGTTCTATGAAATTCCTAAGAAATTTCAGATTTCTTTCCAGAAGTTTTCCGGTCATATCTACAGTACCTATATCAATTATTTTACTGAAGTTTCTGAATTGTTTTATGACATTCGATTCGACGACGATTTTTAAAAAAGTTTGTGGTTTCTAGAAATTCAATGTTTCAATGTTATGTTTTTCATTGGTTCTATGAAGTTTCTAGAAATTTTCATGAGATTTCTAGAAATTTCTGTACAGTTTCTAGATGGTTTTACAAGATTTCCGTATTGTTATATAGTTTCTAGAAGTTTCAATATATCATAAAGTTCTTATAGGTTAAATTTTTATGTTTTCAGAAGATTTTACGCAATATCTAAAAGGTTTTATGAGATTTTTAGAAGGTTCCATGCAATTTCTATAAGGACGGGAAAACGTGAATGATAAGTCTAACAATATCGATTATACATAAATAATAGTTCTGTAGGTGATTTTCTATAGATGTACATAAGTGTCAACCGAGACAGACAAAAATACAAATTCAGTAAAAAACGTCAAAAAATTAACATTAAGGTAATTTGTAAAGAAAAAATCAATTAAAATGTAACTTAAAAGGGATTTCAAATCCGCCTGCACAGAAATGTACACAATATGCAGTGCTAGACATGGCCAGATACGACTTAAAATAATTTCATCCCATTGTGTTCAAATCCTCCTAGTCCTAGTTAAAATTATACCTACAATCGACAATTGTAAGATTATTTTCACATAAAATAACATTGCACATTAAAATCATATCACATAAAACATATGTTTCATCACTTTTAAACAATGATTATTCAAATACACATATCTTTTAGAACAGATTATCCAATTACATATTGTAGAACTCGCCGCGAAGCCATCGCTGGTCTCGCCCGCATTTATCTGTCGATATCAAAGTTCCGTTCGTCTGTAGGAACCCGAACTATTCACGGATTTATAAAAAAAAACACCTTTATCATATGTTCAAAACAAATTCTCCTAATTTCGTAAATATACCTCTGACGGAAAGCCATTTTAAAATATTCTGCAAAATGATACGTTCTTTAACTTTTATCTAAAACTTGTTTTCGATTACATATGGTTTTGGTACCTACATAAAAAACATGTTTTTTTCACTTCTCTTCTTTTTGTTCAATCGAACCTGAAAAGTTAGGACGTTAAAATTTCACATGTATGTTTAGAACATATTTATAAACGTTACATAATTGCAGACGTCCGTGTTTGTTCAAAATTTCGATTTTAATGCTTGTTTGGCTGCTGGACTATAAAAAGTTAATTTTTTTTTATCTGCCTAATTATAATAGTAAGGACAATTTAGGATATTTTTATAGTTACTTACCAAAATTTAAGAAATTAAATGAAAATAAAAAAATAACAAAAAATAATCCATTTAAAATCGTAGTTTAAAAAATAGAAATGGTAAATACTTTTTTTGAAAAATAATATAAAAATTCTATTGATCTGAAAAGCAATTAAGTCACTTTTTGTGAACCGCTTAAAAAAAAAGTTAAAAACAGCTCATCACGGTTCTATGGCGTTTTCAAGATTTTTTTCATTTCTTATGCTTCAAATCGCCGTAACTCTGTTAATATGACACTTACGATAAAAAGACATGGAAGCAATTTTAGGTTCTATAATTTGTGCCTAGGACTCTTTTGTATATGACTTGCCGTTGTAGATTTATTTAAAAACAACGCTTTTCAAACTTTTTTTTATTAGTTTATTGAGCGAAGACGGACTAGTGTGTTGAAATTTTACACGCATGTTTAAAACACTTTTATGAACAGATGTCCCGTAAATAATGAATCAACCTTAAGGGAAAGGTAGAACACCTAATTACCTAAAACCTATTTGACTAGTTTTAAAAAAAACCTTATAGGGTTACCGAGAATTTTTTTTTCATTATTTTCACCATTTTCTCCGCCAGGCTTCAATTTTTTTAATGCTGTCATTCCAAATGATAACATTTTTTATATCTGATTTTTGTAAAATATTGCTGAATAGTTAGTAGGGTGGGCCGCTAACATATGGATGTTTTTTTTTATTATTATTTCGCGTTGGGCTTAGTGTCAAAAGTTGCATATAGGACCACAATTTAAAAATATAAAATATCTTTAAAAAATAAATAGTTTCAGTACTGCCCCAAGGCACTCAAACTTTCGAAAAAAATATTTATTCATTAAATTTTTGTTTCAATTATAAAATAAGCAGAAATATCAGTTTTTTGCATAAACTGATTAAAATATTATGTTTTGTATGTTAATAGTTGGGTTAAGATAAATGTGTCTCATTTCTAGTAAGCCGCTATTTTAATTTTAGTAATCAACCAATCAAACAAAACCAGTACACGGCGCGCTTTTGTCAGTGACGCACGTGCGTTTTGTCTGTACAATTACATGTTTTATGAAAACAAAACAAACATCATGAAACAAAGTCAAAAAATTGTCAACTGTAGCTAAAACACTCGATAGATTTGGAGTTTCGGATAGAGCGACTGCTGCAATCGTCTCAGTAACACTGCAGGACGTCGGTATTATCACAACCAGTGAGACTGCTAGCGTAGTTGACAAAAATAAAATTCGGCGTGCTCGTGAAAAAGAGAAAAAACTCTTGTCTGACAAGCCCTTTTCAGTTGCGGAGACTTCAATTGGTTTGTATTTCGATGTCTGTAAGGATAAAACGCTTACTGCAGTTGATTCTTCTAGAAGAAAAGTAGTAGTAGAGGAATATAAGTATTGTCAAAAAATGTAGTTGAAAAAGCCATTACAATGGTTGATATGCCAACTTCATGTAAACGAGCTACTTTTACGTTATTTGTTTGAGACTTTAAATGGACGAACAAGTGGACCACGAAGTTTCATTGGAAGTCTTTGCAAACAGTTGAGACTGTGAGAATTTGTCTGTGTTAACATTTCAACAAATTGACTGTGCTCTTCCGGACATAACGAACAAAAAAGATCAAGTACAGATCAAATGTATCTCTTAGAAATATGGTCAGGCCATTTAGGTTATTGCGGTGAAAGTCTATCTAAAAAGAAGCCTGGCAAAATCATACATTCAAAGTGGCTTATGATTGGAAATCGGATACTGCGGTTATATCTCGATCTCGAGCACCACCGATTCTGGAACCAGGAAATCTTCCTTCGAGGAACGAGTTATGTACTCTAATAAAAATTCGATATAGTCGGGGTAACGTTGCTCATGCGGATATCTTTCACGAAATAATCTTGCAGCGGCTCTCGCATTACCTCTGCATTCTCTTTCATGTTACAATAGTCTCGTGCCGTATACTGTTGACGCGACATTTCTGTCAATGTGTACTAAAACACTACAATCGATAGTCGTTCACAATGCTTTCAGTCCTTAAGATCGCCAAGTCGTAATTTCAATAAACAGAGTCCAAATCGTTAAGCAAAACAAGGTCCATTCACAGCACGTAAAAATCGAGAGGGAGCAACACAAAACGTTTGTCGTAATCAATAGTACAAGTCGTACTAAGCGAGATGAATAGCCGTATGTCCTACAAAATCGGTGCTATCTACAATTAGCAGCCATAAAGGTATTTTGTTATCGCCGTCCCGCTCAGGTGCAGGTAGCTGCCCAGATTGCGAACTCATTCACTAAAAAGAGACAGAAACACTTCTTGGACTGAGCTCGCACGCATAACAGACATTAAAAAAAATACTAGGAATAAATAACACGGAATCCAGTTTGTCTACATTTTTGAATTATAACAAAAATTTGTCTAATTAGCCCCTACATCAGATTAATACCAATAACTTTGTAATGAGGACTAGACGAAAGTTTTATACTATTTTAGAAACCTTAATAATGGTACAAGTTTTTAAAATAATGGGCCACTTCAGTGTAGTACATTTTTTTTCAAGAGAATTTATCCAATTTGGGTTATCATAATTTGAAAAAAATAATTTCTTCGTGTAGTCTTCTTTTCTTAGAAATAAAGATAAGCTAACCAAATCGTTATTAAGCTACGTAAGCTAACTATTTAGCAATATTTAAAAAAAAAATGTTATCATTTGGAACGACAGCATTAAAAAAACAAGCCTGGAGGAGAAAATGGTCAAAATAATGAAAAAAAAGATTCTCGGTAACCCTAAGGTTTTTTTTACAACTAGTCAAATAGGTTTTAGGTAATTAGATGTTCTACCTTTCCCTTAAGGTTGATCCATTATTTACGGCACACCCTGTATCAAAAACTCAAGACTTTTTATCGAAATTTCGATTTCAACCGTTATTTGATTGGACTACTACCGATGTAAAAACGCTAATATTAGGATTGCCTCAGCTTTATTTTTTTAACTTTTACACTAGAACTATTGACTTTTGGTGAAGTTGTAGAACGCAAGTTTTCCGTTGTCATGGGTGCTTTGATACCCTTTTGTATTTACTCATCCTTTCAAAATAACCTTTTATAGATTATCTATAGAGCGAAAGTGAGTGGTAACAGAAGCAAAGGAAGACCAAGGCCGACTTATGAAGAGCAAATAGCTAGTGTTAGCCGACGGAAATGTCAAAAGCGCTCGCATACCTAGGCGAAAATGTGTGAGGAGAACGATGAGATTTGAGGAAGCGAAAGAAGTATGTAAGGATTGCGACGCTTGGCGCTCCGTCCTCTCTGACTACCCCGTTAATTAAGAATACGGCGTAAAGATATGTATTGTATGTATGTATAGATTATCTATCAGAGAGGATGGAAATTATTGTAAGAGATTACAGCTTTGTACGTATAATATATATATACAATGATTTAAATTTATTATTATTAGAAAGACTTTTAAATAAAGTTAGTACAAAGTACTTTATGAAACTTGAAGTCCAGAAATTCCAGTCTAATATCAACCTAATATTTTATTATTATGCTACATGTAGCCAGAGTGTTAGCCAGAGTGTTAGCAGACGGAAATGTCAAAAGCACTCGCATACCTAGGCGAAAATGTGTGAGGAGAATGATGAGATTTGAGGAAGCGAAAGAGGTGTGTAAGGACCGCGACTCCTGGCGCTCCGTCCTCTCTGACTACCCCGTTGGGGATACAGCGTGAAGTTATGTTATGTTATGCTACATGTAGCATATTATGAAGTATTAACACTATATAATTAAAAAGCAAAACATTAATTGCTTGGAACAAACCTTTAATAATAAAAATAAATTAGGTACCTAATATAACATTACAGCCCTGATAGCAAACTTACATTATATTTTAATATTAATTATGTAAGTATAACAAACAAGATTATAGCCCCATATCATTAACTTGTAATATCAGTCCAGGAGAAAAATAACTCTTTGCACTAAGAAACAAGTTGTTTATTGTGTATTAAAATGCATATTAAAAAAATGTTGCACAGTGACTTCACGCAACACTTACATAATTTTCATTTTATTATTAATCTTTATCGAAGGGAGAATATTTAAAATAATATTTACCAGTGGGGCATGTTCAGTTTATTTAAGAATAAGTTTGTCAACTCGACACAAATTTTGAAAGAATGGTTAGAAACCTTTCAAAACACAACATGGACATGTACTTATCTATTTTAAAATTATACAAATTATATTGCTAAGGTACATATTTAGTGCTTTGCTAATGGTCAGCAGTTACAATGGTTGTCCTTAGCTATTTAAGTATAGTTAATAGTTACAGCTCTAAAAAGTGATACATGTGTACCAATATAAGTGGTTAGAACAGTTGGTAGAGTTCATCAGCAGTGTGCTTGTCGTCTGGTGGACAAAAGTCATGTTTGGTTAGCTCTTCTATTTACATATTTTTGAATGGTACAATAAAAAAACTACTAAGTCGTAAGTTGGCAATTAACAATAGGTTAATTTATTAAAGTTAAATTACCCTCAAATAAAAAGTGAAAACATGTTCAAAATACTCATTACATATTTAAATTTTTATTCACATTTTTGATTTGAGGTAATTTATGTCTCTGCGCAGAATTTCAGATTAGTAGTGCATAAATTGATTGACATAATATGGACAAACCAGCGTGACGAAAATAAAAAGGTTCCATTTTAGCCATCTTGGCTATGCAACCTTTAAAAACTGACAGCATCACATTCTGTCACACTCAACATTCATCAGCAGAGAACTAAATACAGCCTTAAACTATGAAAATTGTGAAATAAGCTTCATGTTTTAAATCACTCATTGCCTAATCCAATTTTTTCATAATATATGGTTACTGACGACATGAAATACTGATATATAAACCTTTATATAATCTGCTGAAGTTGTAATTTAACTATATTAGATACAGTCCTTAAAAACATGACATGCAGTACACATGTTTATGATCTAATTTTCATGTTACAACTTTACAAGAAAATAGATCAGTATGGTTATTGCTTGTTTTTTAAGCAAATGCAATATTATTATGAAAACTATGTCTGGACTAAATACCTACCTAACAACATCTAATCTAACCTATTAAACCATATTTTATTGTAATAAATCCTTCATTGTTTAGATTCATCTTCAGTTCAGTTTTTAATGAGGCAAGATACTTTGTGATATCATAGGGAATGTTATAGACTGAGCCTGTGAATTTGGCAATGCCATGGGCTGACTAGTGCTTGAAATTGTAATCTGCTGGGTGGAAGTTTGATGCACCAGTTGCTGTGCAGATGGAACAAGTTGCTGTTGAGCTGACTGCTGAGCAGCAAGTTGTTGTGCTGATTGTTGAGCAGCTAGCTGTTGGGCAGACTGCTGTGCTGCAGCAGCCAACTGCTGAGCAGATTGTTGAGCTGCCGCAGCTAAGTGTTGTGCTGATTGTTGCGTGGCCAAGTGTTGAGCAGACTGCTGGGCAGCTAAGTGCTGTGCAGACTGTTGCGCCGCTAAATGTTGCGCGGACTGCTGAGCTGCTAAATGCCTTGCTGATTGTTGGGCTGCCTGGGCTGCAGCTAAATGTTGAACTGACTGTTGAGCCGCATACTGTGCTGACTGATGTTGTGGAGCTAATTGAGTCTGTAATGCTGATTGCTGTACTAGTTGTTGAACTGCAGTCTGTGGTGCATTGCTCATTAATTGCTGGGCAGGTGGTGCTAAAGTTAATTGGGCAGGAGTCACAGCTACTACGGTCTGTCCTCCACCCATTAAAGTTCCAGAATCACTGACTTGCATTAGCTGTTGAGCACCAGCACTAGTGACTATTAATGTACCAGAATTCCCAACCAGTTGTTGTGTTGTACTCACTGTGAGTATTTGTGGTGCAGGTGTCAGTAATTGTGCTCGAGATGCTGCAGGAGCAAGAGCTAAATTGGGCGTAGCTGCTGCTGGCACTAGTGTTGGGAGAGCTCCCGCAAGACTCACAACAGGTGTCACACTAACTGTCGCTAATGACACTGGTGCTGATGTGCCATGTCTTGATGTTATTACACATGACTGTTCACTTCTAACTGAAGCAGTCTGTTCCAATAAAAATTCATTCATTGATGTTAATTGAACATTTTTTTCTGTTAAATCTGCTACTTTTTTCAGTAATACACTAATATTATCATGCAGCAGTTTTACCTTATGGTCCAAAGCCTCACAGTTCGTACACATGTTAGATGTAGATAGAACTTGTTTATCAATTCCATTATCTTCAAATGCAAAACGTCTTAACTTAGCTTCTGGAGGAGAATCGTCATCCCTAATAGGGGGAGGTGGCCTATTAAAAAGTGGAGGTGGAATATGTACTAGCACTTCATTGCCCACTAAATCAGGTGGATGTATAAATTTGCAATCTTGATTTGAACAGGCTCCATGTAAATAAGCTTGACAAATCGTCAAATTGCGTGGGTCACGAGGGAATACTCCAGTTGTATAAAAGTGCTCCTCTTCTTCTACAGTACTATGTGTAAACTTACAATTTGTTCTGAAGCAGCCTTTGTTTTGAAAATCGTGACAAAATCGAAACAACTCCTTTAAGCACGCCTTCGGCGGTATTTCATGGATATATCTGCAGTTGTCTCGTGCACAACAACCACGTATATAATCTCTGCAGAAACTATTGGCGGCTATAGAAGACTGATCATTATCTTCCGGGGAACTCATAGTGATATCTATATTTGTAGACACGTTCCCAATCATATTTTAAATAAATATAGTTCGTATGTGACGTTACGCGTCTGTTTTTATCGTTTCATTTGCTTGGCTAGTATTGATGGCAGAGATTATAAATATGATTTTCTCTAACGTTACCTTGAAACAATGTTGTGTATATGTGCTTCTATGGTACATTTCCAATGTTATTCGATCATCATATTACTATTAATTAATATTTCAATAATTAGAGTATAGAAATCATAAAACAGTTTAGAATATTTTAAGCACAGAATACAAATGATTCTTGAGCAACCAAGACACAAATCACAAACTGTAAATTTTCTCTATGCTGTGACCCAAACATAGACTTGAGCTATAACCAGGGTCAAGGGTCCATAAAAAATTTTCCTTCGAATTTTAGATTTTGTGGTAGTGTAGTCTAGCATAGTTAGATGTCATCACTAGTTTTTTATGTCAAGTATTGAACTTATTCGTCATCGTATTAAAAGTAGTAATTAGCTTAGTTTCATTCGACATTACCTTGTATATAAAGCTCGTATAACATTCAGTTCAAATCTTGATGATACCATAGGATTTTAATTAATTATTTCATTATTATTTTAATTTATATTATTATTCATTGTAATTTCTATTAATAACATTTTTTCGTAATCTTGTATGTATGAAGATTACTTTATAGTTTCAATCTAAATTTATAAGATGTCGCTAGATGGAGATTTTCGACTGAATCTTCTATTTCCCTCTATGTCATATACTCTGTGCCTAGACCCAAAAGCGCTTCCTATATGCCCTACACACCTTCCAGTTTGTTGGAACAACTTTCTTAAGGATGCGATACAAGATCGATTAATTGAGAAATTATCCCAATAACACTGTTCCCCACGTTAGATTCAGCCGATATTTTTTTTATAGGTATCTTGTGACAAGAGCATGACATTAGAATAAATTTCGGCTTGTTAGAAAATATTAAGTTTCAGGTCGCATGCTAAATTTAACCTACAGCCTCAGCCACACTTTCGAACCGGCCGAAACTTGCACCGTCAGAGCAAAACTTTTTGATATCTTTACGAATATCGCATTTTCGGCTTGTTAGCAAAAATTCCGTTTTGTGTTATCATATAACACACTTTTCAACTCTCCCCCCTTAAACGGCGTACAAACGGTTTTGAAAAATCACGCGATCCGGGTTGCCGTCGTACACCGTGTAAGTGTCGGCTTGTTATTTTTCATTCAACTAAAAAGTCCATGGGCTCTTCGTCTATTAGTCATTGGTTCTATCATCACAAATTGAGTATTTGTAGCAAGCTACAGATGCGAAAGTAACTTTGTTGTAATAGCTATGTATTTCGTATTGGCGGTATTTACTTTTTTAAAACCGCACTATAAAAGGCACCAATACTTTTTATAATCTTAACGTATATCATAGTGACTCGTACAAAAGTGATAGTATATTGTGTTCTAAAGTTCCGTGTAAGTGAAAATAATGGAGTAGGTATAAATAAACATGTGTAGCTGAAGTTCTCGCGCTCTTCCAAGCAGTCCTTTATAATTTTAGTAAAATTTACTATCACTTTAGTGGAGGAGTTTTACAGTTCCAAGATAACGATTCTATTTATTAAAATATAATACTTGACATTGGCAAATGTGCTAATCTGTGCGCGATGCCAAGAAGAAAGACAATTATTTTAATGTTTCTTAGGGATTCTGGTGACAAATATATCAAGGCAGTGTTTCAGTAGGATCCACTGAGGCAGACTAAGGGTAGCTTGCACCAACTATTGAAACTCGATTTAAGGATTTGACATCTCGCTTGCACCAACTATTAAATGGTTGAGAAGTCAAATCCTTACACCATCAAGCATGCTTGATCAAGCCTGTCCAGTTTGCATGAAGCGTTGTTTGGCATGACGCCCCTGGAGCACACACACGACCCGCATGCTTATTAAGCCCGCAATACGCCATCAAATATGCTTGACCAAGCTTGTCCAGTTTGCATGAAGCGTTGTTAGGCATGACGTCTTTAGAGCACACACATGATCCGTTGTACTTGACGTCAATCCCGTCCAGTATGCATAAAGCACTTGACGAGCCGTCCAGTTCGCATTTCCCGTTTTCCGGATTTTGTTATATTTGTGTTTTGGCATACCTATCTAATAATAAAATTGAATAAGAAAAAATAGTCCGGTATGGAAAAAAATTTAACCGTTATAAACTTACAAAACTCTTCCGGACAACGTTGAAGTCCCATACTACACTTTACAATTGCATTCAAGTGATTACTTACTCATCGTTCATTACCAGCTGCCAAAAAAATAGCGAATCGTAAATTGTCACTTTTTAATTAATGTCGTTTTATTTTTGTATAGATATTTAAGATTTGATAATGGACACCGTCGGAAAGCAGGTAACAAATATTTACGTTGTTTAATTTTAGAGTTACAGAAAAATGTTAAATTCGTTATTTCAAAATGATTATTATAATAGTATATAACTATGTAGTATTCAGTGAGATACTAATTTGGTACTTACTATAAAAATATTTATCTTAATTATTTTCAGAATTTAAAAGCTTATAAAACGAATATCTTAAAACATATATAAACCTACTTACTTTAAACAAATTACTCAAAAGAAAAAACAAGGACATTAATTTTAAGAAATTTTTAAATTTAATTATATATTTCTCATCGAAAAGTTGCAATATTAACTATGTTTTTTAATATTACAGTTTTTAAACTTATATATTAAGAAAATAGGACGTATGTGTTAAAAACTCATAGCTTTAACTTTTAGAATAACGCTAATTGGAATATTAAATACACCTAAGAACACATTTCCTAATAAGGTGTTAACTATATTTTTAAGTTTAAATACTTATTATGTTTTTATACTTACTTATGTTTTCATAAAATATCCTAGAGCATTTTATAGAGAGATCAGAGAATATTACACAATAAACTTAAAATTAATTGAGTTGAATACCTAAATCTCCAAAATAACTTCTCTCAACACTGCATTATTGAAGAAAACATATTCTCATAGTTTCGTCATGCCATTTTATACCTACTGCTGATATCTGATATTTGGTTCACGTGTCCGAACCAACATTGGTAACCTAAACTCAGAAACGAAAAATGGTATTTTGTTTTTTTGTTTGTTGTTACCTCATAAGTCCGTCATTTATGAACCGATTTAGAAAATTATTTTTTCGTTTGGTAAGTAGGTAACACTTCAGAGGTGGTCCCATTTAAATTTCACCGATATTGGAGCTTGGACTTCGAAGATACACTAGATAACACGACCTGGTTATAGCCTTTATTTATATTGACGATTCTCTTGTATATCGTTGCGCTCCGGAATTGGAATAAAGTTAATTGCAGACCTGCCCTAGATATTTAATTAGGTCAAAACCACTCAAAAGTGAGAAATAAAAATTTTTTATTAAAAAAAATTAAACCGCCTTAAAAAAAAACACTGAAAAGTATAAAATAACTATCCTTTACTAATTAAAACTCAAGTACAATTAAAATAACTTTATAACTACGATACACATACCTATATAATAAAATTTGACAGTTCTTGAAGTCGGTGCCAAATCAACAACCTATAGTCTATTAGTTTGGTGGGCTTGGCACCGACTTCAGTAACTCAAATTTTATTATAGTATAGGCACAGATTAATTAGTTTACTAACGTAAAGTATAGGTATGTGTATCGTATTTACAAAGTTATTTTAATTGTACTTGAGTTTTGATTAATAAAGGACAATTATTTTATACTTTTCAGTCTCTTTTTTGAAGGCGGTTTAATTTTTTTTATTAAAAATTTTCAACATAATACAGTGGCACATGGTATCGATAACTTTGTCATTCGGTCACAAACATAATCGTTTTCGTGAGTGTATTCGATTATGTTCTTAGTTCTTTGCGGTAGAGAATTCGGTGGATACAACTAACAACCGTCAATTGCCTTCAAAATGCTGATATTGCTGATATCGGTTACGAGTGGAGTTAGACAATTAGGCTGCTGGGTTACTGTAAGTAATTTAAGATAAAATGATCGCTGCAAAACTAAGAATAAGCACTGTATGCCTTTAATACCCTTAAATGCATTTAAGTAATAAATCATTTTTTATGAAAAACGCTCTTACTACTTTCAGATGTTACGTAAGCGTAACTCATATACATAAAAAATAACAACACGGATGTCACGAACATAATAGAATATAATAGAACAGACGCGTATTAATATTGCTAATAAAATATTTATGTTAATTAGTCGTATACCAATTACCATTATTGTTTCAGAATATAAATTCCGAAATAAAATATTATCTTGATATTCTTGAAGAACAACGAATGAGGCTGCATCTACCTCCAATTTTGTACCTACTCTACTCTCTCAAGTCAACGCAAAAAAAACTGTAAAGAGACGTTATTTATTAGTTAAATTATTTTGCAGTACAAAATAAAACGTTTGAAGAAGAAAAATGCGATTTGAATTTCAGATCAATCTATGTATCTCTAACTATCTAATGGTCTAAGCTACTCTAGCTCTATCGAAGAAAATAAAATTGGATTCATTATGTAACATATAGGACATTGTTATCTAAAACTATAATTTTTAAAGGTCTGTAGTTTTTGTCTTATGTGTCATATAATATCTGAACAAAAGTGAAAATTATTTCTCTGTACGAGTAAAATGTTAATAAACATTATCTTTATCATTGTTATAAATAAATGATATACATTCTGCTATGTACACGAAACTACCATGACAGCTCCTTACATGTTGATCTTTCTTCCAAGGCACTTATTTTAATAATTCCACAATTACATACCAGCGTAGACACTTACGTCAATCTATGCCAATTTAACATAACAATATGCGCTAGAAACGATTTGCAAGTAATCATTAAAACAAACGCCAAACTGCTCTGTAAAATCTCGCCAAAAACTCTTGACCTATTATCACTTTTCCTTTGTGCGATGTCTTCAGGAATTAAAAAATATATCATTTATGAAAACGTTGGCTCATATGGGCTTAAATCCTTTTGCTTTCTCTCTCAAGGAAGAATTGTACAAAAAAAAACAAAAATATGTCAATCCAGATGTCACGGATGGCATTTAGCATAACCAATCCTCATCGACTTTCTTATTTACATTTTCTGATTTGTAATTTTTTGATAACATTTTTATTGTTTTAAACTTTCTATGTAGTGATTAATACAATGGCGGTTTATTTAACGAAATCCATGTTATCAAAATTAAATAAAGTTAAATACTCTTTAAATCCAATAAATGATGACGAAGGAAGTAGGAGTAATGATCACTGGCTAAAACTTTTAATGGACAGGTATTTCGTAGCGTGTATATTTTAGTCTTTATTTCACATAACTGTACCAAGAGACTTGGTAATTAGGAATATTTAATTAGTGTTATAGTCAATCTGCCTTTTATAGTAGGTACTCGAATCAAGAAGTCTACATTTTAATGAAACTGTACAGAATTGTACTTAATGTGTTGTAAATTTTATAATAACAGCATAAAAAATACCATTATAATATTTTAGTAAGAAAAATGGTCGGCTAGCAAAGGATATGATATGCAGAGTGTGTGCGAAAAGTGGATGTACACCACTTAGTGACAAAATCAATGGTTATGACATAATGAGTGCGATTCGTAGCATCACTAATGTTACTGTAAGTATACTACTATTCTGTAATATTGCATAAGGGCATAATATGAATTATTATCGTTCTGAATATTCACAGCAATGAATTTTTCAGATATCCGCAGATGATTCACTGCCAAAATTTATATGCACTGATTGTCTTGAAACACTGAAAGTTGCAATGGTATTCAAGAAAAACTGTGAAGTAGCTGACCGCACATTTAGAAAAATATTGAATCCTATGGGTGACCCATCTCTACATTCATACCCATACTCAAAACATGATTTCCAACTAATATTACATCAAATGAAATTAAAACGAATAAAGATTGAAGAGAAACGGGAGAAAGAAAGAAGAAAAAGAGAGAGGATGCTTGAGAAGAAAGCCCCAAAAGTGAAGCAGTTTAAGTGCTCACCATGTGATATGATTTTTCCAAACAAGGTAAATATATATTATATACGTAATAAATAATAATATAGTAAATAATATTTAATATTTATTAGCTTATATTTTATTTTAATAAAGCTCATACACTAGTAATAAGAATTATACATTATTATTTAATCATTTCATTAATGTCATGTATTATACTTATATTCATTTAAATTTAATGAGTAAAAGTACACACACATGGTATGATATTATTTTTTTCTAGCAAAATCTGATTGAGATCTTGAAATAAAATAGTGTTAACACAAATTTTTAAGTGTTCTAAGGTTGATTAATGGTGTATTATAGGAGAAGCTGGTTGCCCATCGGCGGGAACGACAGTGCATGAGGCGTGCTTGTGATGTTTGTGGCCAACTTGTGCTCAGCATTGCCCAACACATGCGCCATATACACAAGCAAAACGTCTCTCATAAATGCCCCACTTGTGGCAAGGAATTTCCCATAATTGCAAGACTTAAAAACCACATGTATGTAATTTCTTACTAGTAGCACAGAATAATTAGTTACTAACATAAACTAGTAGTATCAATATGTGTGTTAATAAAATGGAGTGGTTCTGTGTATATTGACAGTTTGTGAGTGGTAATACTTGTGATTAATGTGATTTTTTACAAGTATTTCAATTTATACAGATAATATTTTATTTGTTGTGCTGTGTGAAATTGATTAGGAGAAACTGAACTATTTTTGCCTACTGTGACCATTTTTCAATTCATTCTAAGTATTTTATTTGTGAGGAGAATGATGAGATTTGAGGAAGCAAAAGAAGTATGTAAGGACCACTATATTTGGCGCTCTGTCCTCTCTAACTACCCCGTTAGGGATTTAGCGTGAAGATGTGTATGAATGTATGCATGTATTTCATTTACTTGTTCAAGAGGACTAATGAGTCAATGTAATAATAAGTAAGATTACACTTTTATTTTTCTAGGCTTGTTCACACAAACACTTTTAACTTCTTTTGTGATCTATGCCCATATAAATGTAAACATAAATACTACTTGGTGATGCATATGCGCACACATACAGGAGAGAAGCCTTATAAATGTGCACAGTGCCCTGCAACATTTGTGAACCCGTCGAACCTGAATAAGCATAAACTCACTCATCAAGAGAAACAGTTTAAGGTTAGTAATATTCAACAGATTCTATTTTTACTCTTAATAGAATATTTATCATAAGCAATTAGAAGCTTTTGAGGCCTGACTTTCAGTCAACTAAACGAAAATGATTTTTATGAATTGTTTAAGTCTGGACATAGCAGTAAAATATATACCTGCATAGTATTCATTTTAAATGATTTGTTTTGAAACTGAAATTTGTTCTAACTTTGTTGCCTTTCTTTGTACTAGTGCATGTTGTGTGAGAAGGCATTCCGAACGAACACAGCTCTCCGCGAGCATCATGAAGCAGCTCATATGAACATCAAGCATACCTGCAATTTTTGTGGACGGGACTTCTGTTACAAGTAACCCTTTATTTTTGAAAATATAGGTATATAAACACTTATTTGTAAATATACAAAGATTAACAACAGACATAATGGAGGGAGTGGCAGGATAATGTTATCATCATAGTTTTGGATCGAGATGTAAAATATTTTTTACCATTTATTCGAAAGGTCTGTGAGTTTTATTAGATTTACGAGTACAAAGCTTAAATGTTTAGCTAATTACATAGGATTGATATTTAGCTGTAAAATTAAAAAATAATAATAAACCGTCTTCGAAAAAAACCACTAAAACATACAAAATAACTATCCTTTACTAATCAGAATTCAAGTACAAAAATAATTTTAAAAATGCAATACAAAGGCCTATAAAATTTTGCCAATTACTGAAATCCATGCCAAGCCTGCTAAACTAATAGGCTTTCTGTTATTGCAGTGTGCACATTGATTTGGCACTGACTTCAATAACTGTCAGATTATATAAAGGTATTTGTATATTGTATATTGTAATTATATAGGTATTTGTATCATATAATTTATAAAGTTATTTTTGTACTCGAGTTTTGATTAATACGAGTAAAGGATAGTTATTTTGTACTATTTAGTGTTTTTTATAGTTGGTTTTCTTTTTCTTAAAATTTTTTTTCTCCCGTTCGAATGACCTTGGCCTAAATAAATATCTAGGTTAGGTCTATAACTAATTCTGAAGCGCAATGATATAGAAAAGAGTCATCAACATAAATAAAGCTTATAAGCAGCTTGTGTTATTTTTTATTTAGTGTATCTTTGAAGTCCAAGCTCTAATGCCAGTAAGGACATTGGGACTTTTTAAAAACTAGTGGACAAAAATGAAACCAGTCAAAGGTTTTCAAGTAGTACAGCTACTATAAATCCATGTGAGTTTTTTTTCTCCAGCTTATGGGAATCCCTATGAGTATATTGTTAACTGTCCCCCGCGCCCTCGACCTCTCTCGCCCCTTTGTGAGTCTGTAAGAAAAAAATGATAACGGACGGACGTGTGGCGTCCCCCTTTGTGTTTTTCCAAAATATCATTAATTAATTTCTGTATTTTGTTGTAAATTACCAGTTTTTAACCAATTTCAAAAAAAGGAGGAGATTCTCAATTCGACTGTGTTGTTTTTTTTTGTATGTTTGTTACCTCATAACTCCGTCATTTATGAACCGATTTTAAAAATTCTTTTTTTGTTTGGTAGGTAATACTTCAGAGGTAGTCTCATTTAAATTTCACCGATATTGGAGCTTGCACTTCGAAGATACACCAAATAACGCGACTTGATTATAACCTTTATTTATATTGATGATTCTCTTGTATATCGTGGCGCTCCGGAATTAGAAAGAAGTTAATAGCAAACCCGCCCTAGATATTTATTTAGGTCAAGATCACTCAAAAGGGAGAAATAAAAAAAATTATTGAAAAAAATTAAAACTCAAAAATATTAACGCTTTCAAAAATAAAAACACTGAAAAGTACAAAATAACTATTCTTTACTAATCAAAACTCAAGTATAATTAAAATAACTTTATAAATACGATAGGTTTAAAGAATCTTTATTTCTCATAAGAAATTTACATTTCACTTAAATGAGAAACTTATAAATATAAACTTAAGCAAAATTAATTATACACCTACAGCGTAGTTAAATTAAATTATTTACATCACCGTAACACAATCTGTATTTATTCTAAAACAAAAATATTTGAAGGTACATTAAAATTAATCCATTTGCAGTCAACCACAGTAACAAACAATGAAATGATAGGAATACACAGATACTAATAAATGGAAGCGACAACAAAAATTCCTTTAAAGATCAGAGTTTACAATGTGATGTTTTAAAAGTTTTTAAAGGAGTACATACTCTCGGCCTCCTTTGTTTCTTTTGGGAGTTTATTATATAGCTGTGCACCTTGGTACGTAATATTACTTTTTCCATAATTTGTTCGCGGCGGGCGTAGTACTATATTATCAGAATTCCTTAGCATTCGTGTCTGAATATCTTTCTTCTTAATTAATGTTATATTACTATGTATATCTTTAAACAATATCTTACGTATTAATAGGCAGCTATAGTATGTATAGGTTTGTGGAATGCTCATCAGTTTTGTTTGTTTGTATATTTTGATTGTAGGTGTTAGATAATCGTAATTAAATAACACTTTAATAAGTTTATTTTGAGCAACTTGTATCGTTTGTATGTTCGTTTTTGTCGCTGAACCCCAAATTTCAACAAGATAGTCTATATGTGGCTTACCAAGCGAGTTATATATTAAATATCGTACACCTCGCGGGAGACAGCGAACAATATCACGCAAAGCACCGGTCAAAGATGTCAACTTTGATTTAATTTTTTCTATGTGGTCTTTCCAGCCAAGAGAGCTATCAAGAACAAGTCCCAAGTATTTTTCTTTATTTGTCCGTTCGATCACTTGGTTATCTATTTTTAATGGGTCAAAATCTTGAACCCTCTTATTTTTGGCTGCAAAAATGACATAATGTGTTTTTTTAATATTGAATGTTAAAAGATTAGATTGTAACCAAATATTAAGTAAGTTGAGGTCAATTTGCGCTTCGTTAATAATTGCATTAATTGCATCTCCAAAGTAGAATAAGCAAGTATCATCAGCATACAAAGATATATCCCCCTTTAAATTTAATGTGCTAATATTGTTAATGTAAATTAAAAACAAAAGAAGCCCCAAGATGGAACCTTGAGGGATACCATATGTGATTAATTTTGAGCTACTTTGCAGATTACCAATTTTGACAACTTGATACCTATCAGAGAGATAGGATACAAACATTTTATGTGCATTACCAGCTAAGCCAACTTCCTTAAGTTTGTTTAATAATATTTTGTGACTAACTGTATCAAATGCCTTTTTTAAGTCCACAAAAACACCGAGACCGATCAATCCTTTGTCAATGTTATTTTTTAATTTTGTTACAAGGTCAGTTGTTGCAGATAGTGTATTTGATTTGGGTCTAAATTCGTATTGTTTAGCATATAGAAAGTTAATCGAATCAAGGTATCGTGCAAGGCGATTATACAGAATTTTTTCAAATATTTTTGATAACACCAGAAGTACTGAGATAGGATGATAGTTACTCGGGCCCGACTTGGCACCTGACTTGTAAATGGGAGTAACCTTGGCTATCTTTAAACTACCCGGAAATGTACCCAACCTTAAGCACCCATTAATGCAGTGCGTCAACTCATCAATCATTAGATTTTTTAAACATTTAATAGATTTAGTGTTTATTCCATCTAAACCGGAACTACTGTTGTTGTCTAAATTATTTATTATTTTTAATAATTCATCTTTAGTTGTAGGTTCAGATTTAGACAGCTTATCCTTAACGTAGGCGGCCGAACCAGCCATAGAATGATAACTGCCAGTGTGGCATTTCTGTGAGATTTTATTTGCAAGTTTTAAACCAATTGTTGAAAAAAAAATCGTTAAAACATTCGCAGATCTCTTTCTCATCAGTAATTACAACGTCATCTACTTCTAGTTTAACTGGTCCACAAACATCGTTCATTCTATTGTTCGACAGACTGTTAATTAATTGCCATATTTTAGTTGGCTTATGCCTACATTTAAAAAATTGGGTATAGTAATGTTTACTTTTTGATCGCTGTATCTCTTCTGCTACTTTGGTTCTTTCATATTTATATTTTTGCTGTAATTGTTTGTTTTTCGGATCTTTTTTAAATCTATGCCACAATCTGTGTCTATTTTCAATTTTGTTAATGACATCTTTGTTTATCCAGTCTTGTTTAGGTGGGTTGAGGATTTTAGTCTTGACCAGTTTACTCTTATGAATGATAGACTTTAATTTATCTTCCAGAATATGGTATTCATAGTTTAAATTGTCATTTAAGTTTTCTTCATAGATTTTATATAGTTTGTTATATTCTATTGCTTCGTATCGTATCAACTTTTTAGGTTTTGGCATATAATTATACATTTCAAAGTAGATTTGTTTGTGATCGGACATTGATGACTCAACTATGGCAAGGTGGCATTGGTTTTCCTTTAAGTTACAGCATACGTGGTCAAGTATGGTTTTTGTTGTAAAGGTTTCTCTAGTGCAGTAGTTCGGGTGTATTTTGTTAATAATGTAGTATCCATTCTCGTTTAGCATTTCTTTGTAGGTATCGACTACGGTGTCTGGTTTGAGTAAGTCCAAATTAAAATCTCCAAAGACTAAGGCTCTTCTTCTTTTTTGTAATTTATTTGTAAGGTATTTCACCGGGTAAGCTGGCCGAATTTGTGCTGCAATGCACATTCTTTAATGATATTCATTACAGCTTATTTGGTTAGGAATTATCTAAGTAGAGGGTGTCTACGTATTTATAATTAACCTAGCGTCAGTGGTACACGCTGTATTCCAGCAGCGGGTTACGTTGAACAAAAACGGATAACTTAAAACTAAATTTATGTAAAAAATGTGCCAAATTGCAAGATATACCTATAATAAATAATAAATAAATAAACAAATATTGGTTAACGTCGACAACACACGACAAGTAAAGAGCTAAGTAATATATTCTAATCAAATACTGTGCAGTTTGGTAATTATCAGCCACCACAAATGAAGTCTGTGTACTCTCGTGTGCTCCTCTATGTCGCCTTAGCGGGAGCTGATGGAACAGTAAGCACCGTCAACGGTATTGTGTATGTTTCCAGAAAGTTTTTGACATTAGTTCTGCCAGGTTTGTAAATAGCACCAACGTCTAATGAAAATTTATTCAAATAAATCCATAAATAATGGTTTTCATTTTGGGATAAGTCCTCGATAAGATAGATGATGTTTCAAGTTATTATGAGCATAGATTGAGACGCCGCCACCAACAGTTTCTGATCGATAATTATAGTAATGTGTGTACCCCGGCAATTGATGTTTCTTGGCTTCGTTGTCGGATTTAATCCATGTTTCAGTCAAAATGATTATGTGAACAGTATGTGTAAACGATTGCACAATACATCGTAGCTCGTCAAATTTACCAGTAACTATACTACGAACGTTAGCGTACAAGCACTTTAGTGAGTGTTTTGAAAATGTGATATCTCTGTGACTACTACTGATTTGGTATGAATTTACATTGACAGTTTGTTCTTGTGAGCTAAATTTTCCACTTAATGCTCTAAGTTTTTTTGACCCGTTCCGACTATCTTGGGTAATCCCTTCACATACTTAATAGTCAGATTCTTCTTGCCGTTCTCTATACGCCCTTTTATTTCCTTCTTCAAATCCTGGAGACATTTTTGTTGGAGGGGAGTTCGATCAGAGAAAATTTTGACTTCATCCATTCTGATTTCGCCCCTCTTTTTAAGAATATATTTAACCGTCTCCGAGGATTGAAAACCGACTTTCAGTGGACGATGTCTGTCTGGTATGTATTTTCCTATTCGTTTGATTATAGTGGGTTCGGGGCAATCATTTGTTGTCAATATTATTACTTTTAGGATTTGTTCTTTGTCAAACTCATGTCGTACGATACGATACGATACACATACCTATATAAATTAATTTGACAGTTATTGAAGTAGTTGCCAAATAATGTACAACAACAGAAAGCCTATTATAAAATATCTAAAAAGTTAAAAAAAAAGTTTAGAAAGCCTATTAGTTTGGTAGGCTTGGCACCGACTTCAGTAACTGTCAAATTTAATTATATAGGTATGTGTATCGTATTTATAGTTATTTTAATTGTACTTGAGTTTTGATTAGTAAAGATAGTTATTTTGTACATTTCAGCGTTTTTATTTTAGAAGACGGTTTAATTTTTTTTAAACTGAACACCTATACGTATGGTTTGCATTCAAGTCCCTTTATAGCACTGGTTCCCAAACTTATTTTGTCTACTGAGTCGAGAGCTCATGCAGTCGTTGTCTAAGATGCCTCCTAGCTAAATGAAATTACAAATCACCCCCCAGGCCTCTACACAACGCCCCCATATTTTTTCTGGGTCTCTTACCGCCCCCCTTTAGGCCTGCAGCGCCCACAAGGGGGCGTTATCGCCCACTTTGGGAATGGCTGCTTTATAGCCATGCGTGCTCTCTTGGTATTGGCGGATCTTGAGCACTCTAGGTTCCCTAATGCGGCTGCAGTTGTTAAGGCTGTTATTTATGTCGACGACTGTTTGACTAGAGCTTCTTGTCGGGAAGAGGCGCGGGTACTTAAGTCAGAACTGGAGGATCTCATGTCTGCTGGCGGTTATGAATTGAGGAAATGGTTATCAAACCATCCCAAGCTCCTTGAAGATTTTCCTAAAAACCACCTACAGTTTCCTCACACATACCAAGACCGCGAAAACCCTCAAATTGTCGCAGTATTAGCTGTTCAATTCAATCCTATTTCTGACTCGTTCACTTACCTTTCTTGTATCGAACCTCAAGAGAGTGCGACTAAAAGAAAGGTACTGTCTGTAGTAGCTCGTACCTTCAACCCTAGTGGTTGGATAGGTTCCGTTATTTTTAAAGCTGAAGTAGTCATCCAACGCCTTTGGGTTTCTGGGCTCAAGTGGGATGATTCTCTTACACCGGACCTTTCTACCGAATGGCTTTCTTTCACTAAAGATCTTGTGAATATTAATCGTGTGTCTATTCCACGTCACATATTCCCCCTGACTTCTGCTGCTTTTTCTCTTCATGGTTTTTGTGATGTTTCGGAAGCTGGTTATGCCACAGTAGTATATCTGCTTACTCAACCTCAGGCAGATGATTGCTCCATCCACCTTTTAATATCCAAAACGAAGGTTGCCTTCGTTTGGACTCATTTAACAATTCCTAAAATGGAATTGCTAGGAGCTACCCTCCTATCAAAATTAGTTCAACACGTTGTATCCTGTTCGCAGAACACAATAGTGTAGAATGCTATTTACACTGGGACAGCAATAAAATCGTTCTAACCTGGCTTAAAACTCCTCTCCATTATCCTCAAAGCTTCGAAACTAGTCGGGTTTCCCAAGTAAATAATTCCAAAACGTTTCCTATTTGGCGACATGTCCCAAGTGACCTCAATCCAGCTGATTGTGCGGCACGTGGTTTATCTCCATCTGCCGTTATTAAACATCAACTTTGGTGGAAGCCATCTTGGTTGTTACTGCCCTCCAAACAATGGCCTCCGGATGAAAATAGTTCCCCTACTGAGTTACCAGGATTTCGTTGTTTCCAATGCCTGTTCTCCTCCCGACCCTAGCTTCCTTCTTAATCGTTTTAGTTCCTTTCAAAAATGGATTAGTGTTGTTGGTTATATCCAGCGCTTTTATCGTAATGCTCCCAATCCTAATTTGCGTACCCTGTCCCCTTCTTTGTCAGCATCTGAGCGTAAGGACTGCCTTACGTTTTCTGATAAAGCAAGTTCAAGCCGTTTCTTTCCCTGAAGAATATAATTGCCTGTTGCTGGATACTCCTATACGTTCTAATATTAAACGTCTCAACTTCTTTCTCGACGACTGTGGTCTCGTACGTGTCGGAAGACGCATAAGACATTCCGAGTTGTCTTATAATGCTCGGCATCCTTTACTGATTCGTAAAACAGGTCATTTTATCAAAATTCTCATATCCCATTATCATTTAGCAAATTCACATGCAGCACCAGCTGGTTTGTAGGCTGGTTTGCTGGTTTGTTTGCCATACTGTCCAGAGAATTTTGGATTCTATCGGCTCGTAGGATTATAAACTATGTAGTGTTTAGGTGCTTACCTTGTTATCGTTTAAAGTCTAGGTTCCCAAACTTATTTTATCTACTGAGTCGAGAGCTCATGTAGTCGTTGTCTAAGATGCCTCCTAGCTAAATGAAATTACAAATCACCCCCCAGGCCTCTACACAACGCCCCCATTTTTTTTCTGGGTCTCTTACCGCCCCCCTTTAGGCCTGCAGCGCCCACAGGGGGGCGTTATCGCCCACTTTGGGAAAGGGTGGTCTAAAGGCTGCTACACGATATCCGTTTATGGGTGACCTTCCAAAAGGCCGTGTCACAGCTACCCGACTTTTTCAAGGTGTACGAACTGATTATGCTGGTCCCTTCTACACCAAGGTTCAATCCTACCGTAATAAAAAATTTGTTAAATCCTTTTTATGTGTGTTTGTTTTGTTTGTCGACAAAGGCGGTACATCTTGAAATCGTGTCAGATATTTCCACTGAAGCAATTATTGCAGCACTCCCGATTCGTTTCTCGTCGCGGCTTTCCTTCATTAATTCGTTCCGACGCGACTGTAGCAATAATTACGTAGGAGCTAATAATTATTTGAAGGATATTTATGACTTTCTTACTCTTAATCGACATAGTCTATCTCGGGAATGGTAAAACGCGGAATTACTTGACTCGCACCCCCCATCGGGGTCGACTTTTTGAAGCAGCGGTTAAATCAGCCAAAACTCATTTGAAACGAGTGATCGGTGACACCCTTCTTACCTATGAAGAGTTGACAACCGTTTTTACTAAAATTGAAGCAGTTCTTAACTCGTGCCCACTATGTCCCTTATCACGGGATCCTAATGACTTGGAAGTCCTTACTCCAGGTCATTTCTTAATTGGTTAGCCGCTAACGGCTGTCCCGGAGTGTTCCTATCAAGAAACTACTTTTAACAGACTTAGCCGTTTCCAATTAATGCAGCGAATGACAGCACTACTGGGCCTGATGGCACCACGAGTACTTGTCCACATTACAGATGAGGCCAAAATGGACCTCTCACGCTGAATCTCTGATAATAGGAGACCTGGTGCTCCTGAAAGAAGATAATTCTCCCCCTCTAGAATGGCGACGCAAACGAATTATTCATTTGTATTCCGGCTAAGACGGGAGTTGGCCGTGTGGTCGACGTCCAAACTCTTATTGGTATTCTAAAACGCAGCCTCGCTAAATTAGTCCGATTTCCCAGTGGTTAAATTACCTACCTAACTAACATAAACATTTAGTCCAATGTTTAGGGCGGGGGTTATGTTTAGTACATTGTTAACTGTCCCCCGCGCCCTCGCCTTCTCCCTCCCCTTAGTTAGTCAGTGCTTAGTAAATGGTTTACTGTCCCCCGCGCCCTCGCCCTTGCTCTTCCCTTTGTGAGTCTGTAAGAAAAAACTGATAACGGACGGACGTCTGTGCATCTATCTCGGGAAGTGTACAAAATTATACTCATACCCGGACCCGAAGTTAATATATGTGTTTTGTTGCACAAAACAATCCAATGTTCTGTGAAGGAATCCTCCATCGGAACCCGAACCTACATAAAAGTACGTAATGCCACATGACAACAAGACATTAGAATTAATTACGAACACCCTAGAAAAACCTGTCACAAGATTTCTACATATTTTTTTGATGAATGACGATAGTTACAAGTTCGGCGGTGTCTGAGAGTTATGAGTCATATGGTCCAGGCAAAAAAACGGATCAATGCTGTATGAGTGCTAAAGAGAGATGATTTATGGCCTCAGTTATGTTGCTAAACGATTGATACCTGTACAGTTAGCATTTCTTAAATCTTACTTGCAGTTCATCGTAGTCTGTCGTTGTAATCTGTATGTTCGTTCCCTGTGTTATATTTTCCAACTACGAAGGTTTTGTTCACCGGAATTACTTTTGTCTTTTGGATTACAACAAAGGGAAATTTAAAAACCTAACCGATATATTGTGTGCGTCATGTAAGAATGAGGCAGTACTATACGTACATATTAATAAATCCTTCAGTTAAGATAATTAAGGAATACGTGGTTATTATTGTTTGTGTATCCATGGGCATCATACGATTGGTAGTTGTGCACATATTGCGAGTATAATAGGTATATTATCTTTCATGGGCAAGTAAAATCGAGATGTCAGTTCCTTAAATCGGGATTTAAATAGTTGGTGCAAGCCACCCTATGATTATGTACATGCGCCAACAGTTTTTTCAAAAACTACAATAAGAGCCATAACGTTTAATAACTGTATATGTATTATTATAAAATCTAATTTTTATCTTCAATAGTCTTTCTAGCTCCTTTTTTACCTACTCAGCAAATACATGATCATTCATCTACTCTTTCAAAAATGTGCAGAAACCATTTTTAAAGCATCAAATCACGTCATATTTCAAACTGATATTTTACTCAACTGTTCCTCGGAATCTCCGGAGGTGACAATAATGCGACTCATGCTAATGTAATACGAGGTATATTATTATAAAATGAGGCATGTTTCATCTCTGTCCGCAGTGGATATGATTTCCATAGTAAAGGTCCCAATGTCCTTGAAATGGGATCAAATTGGCAGTATTCCCTTTCTAACAAAAACGATTTTCCAAATTGGTCCACAATTGACGAAGTTATCGGTAAAAATACATAAAAAGATACTAACAGATGAACATAGAATCTCATCCTTTTTTAGAAGTCGGTTAAAAATTACGATTTTATGTAGTTATAGTGAATGTTTAAAAAAAATACGAAGGATTCAAATGCATGAATTATAAATATGCACACTAGTATAAAAAGTGCACGTAACAGAAAGAGATAGCTTATAAGATTTCCAAGAAATCCAAAAAGATGTGATGTCATAGTAGTATGTTTTGTCTTTAAAACATATGCAATTGTATTCCCAGATCAGACCTACGCAAACACGAAATACGCAATCATAACCGCATGAAGCGTGACTACATCGGCGGCGAGCCGACGTACAAGCAGGTGGAGCGGTTGCAAAAGCTGCACGAGGGCGCAGGCACAGGCGAGGACGAGATGGAAAAATGGCGCGCGCAGGCGGCGCTGCCGGTAACTGCGCACGCGCCACCGCCCTACGATCACGCCAAGGAGTTCGGCCACTGCTCCGTCTTCTTCACGGACGTCACCGGCCTCATACACCAGCAGCAGCAGGGCGGTGAGCAAACTTCCGTAGCATCCGCACCTTGCACATCATTTGCATACACACAATACACCTATATTCTGTATTCCTACCCTGCGTCTATACTCTGCACACATAACCTGCACCCATACTCTGCACTTCGGACCAAAAAACATAATAAACGAAGTCATAATAAGTTGCCGCTCATTCTAACGTGTGTCAAAGGAATTTTCCTGTCTCTTTCGTTGAGCGTAACCATTTTCTGTCGCAATTTCTGTCGCACTACTCTATCAAATGCTTTTTCAAGATCCACGGAAGCGCAGAAAACTTTCCGACCTATAGCTATAAAATTTCCTCATGATACCGCAGAGCGAGAAAATCTGATCCATACAACCCCTACCGTTCCTAAAACCACCTTGTACCTCCCACAAATATCTTTCAGAAATGCTTTTCATACGCTTAGTCAATATTAATTTAAATTTAATTAATTCAATTTAAATTTTATTTAAGGTACATAATTACATAAGAAATTAATAACGCTTGTTATTTATATTTTATATTATTTCAAACATATGATGTGCATATACGGTATGTAAAAAAGCCCTGTCCAACCCGTGAAAGTATTATTAGGTATCGAGACATGGTTCATTTTATAGAATTAATCAGTTGCCCAAAAATTTTCATGTGCAAATCGTCCTCCGTCTTTACTAATTGAACTTTTTTCTTATTGTTCTAGTGCAACCGCAAGCTGTGCAGATGCTATTGTAAGTATATTATTTCTCTTTTTCTTTAACCGAAATAAAATCTAAAATATTTATTAACAGTGTGATGTGATTTAATTGGGATGTATTTAAAAGCACTTTGTAATGGGTAGAAATAACTTCAAAATACTATTCATCACTATAAATAAATATTCATTGACTTCATAATTAGTAATTCAAAGTACAACTTATTACATTGACAATTAAGTGTTCACTATAAATTTACTATTTTAGACTGTAGAAACGACACCAAATATGTTATTTATCGTTATAACAAAATATTATTTCCTGCAATAAAATTTTACCACTTCCTTAAAAATATATTAATTTGAAAATAACATTATCAGGGTACAAAATAATGTAGGCTATAAAAAAAATTAAATCAATGTTAAATAGTAATTTGTACATACTAAGTACAAAAATACAAATACATGTAGTACAATCTTTTCTAATATAAATTTTGCTGTCATTCTAATATTCTGACGCTCGCATATGGTCTACTTTAAGTGATCTAACTTTAACAAAAAAAATGTAAACTTTACAATAATGGTTAAAATTATTAATTTACGAAATATTAATTTAAATTGTACAGAAACAGTTTTAAAGTGGAAACTATAATATTAAATTTTAAATATGGTAAATTGTAGTTTGAATTACTATTTCCATGTTGCTCATTTGTATTTTTCTCGATTTAGTTTGTCGTTTTAAAGATACGTTCACCGCACAAATGCTGGTTTATACATGCGAATTTACATTGAACGCGAACATTTGTTTAAAGTAAATGAAAAATTGATCATATGCGAGTTCAGCTCTCGCGTAAGCTCCTATCTATATTTATAAAATACTAAAGAAGACTGGCAGAACAGTGTCGCATATAGTTTGTGTTCGTCAATAAAAATATCTTAAAGATATTCAACTAAGTAATTATAAAATGAAATATAATAACAACAATTTTTTCCGAAATGGGGTTTCACTGAAAAACTTGGCTAAACAGCCGCATGCAAACAACAACGCATGGTTATGCGTATGTAAAGTACTAAGTGATTTTAAAAAAGGATACAAAATTGTATACGTGACAACAAGGTTTAATAGTATTCAGCAATGTATAATTCAATTCAGTAATAAGTATAGTAAATTGTAACAAATAAAATTGGTATCAATCGAATACTTATTTAAGATATAAGTTACACGTTTAGTCACTGCTTGAAGCGTACAACCATATCGCAGCCATATCGCAGCAATGATAATGAAATACTAACTGTACATAGACTTATAGAGTACTATGAAGTTTCGTATTCATTATTATACTCGTATTATGATTTTTAAGTCAATGCAATATGCCTTTGAAGAAGACTTAACTTGAAAAAATGTTACAATTTAATCACAATTACACATTGAGGTACAAACTCTCCTGCTTTGATTCTTTACTCATTACCATAGACTAGTATCTCATTCCAAGTGATTGCAATTTGCAATAACAATAAGACATCAAGACAACAGACAACACAACAATAAAAAAATACGTATAACAACTGAGAGCTAACAGCCAAATGACACATGTCAGCATGATATTGGGTTATAATGCTGCCAGGACATTCTCAAAGAACGTATGATTATTTACATTATTTTACGCATTAAATGAAATACATCATTGTTTTTAGTAATATAACAATAAATCAGTATCACTATCGCGACTATGACTATCATCTAAATTTGTTGTTAATGTAATAAAATACCTGTTTTTTACATTTGAATGAACAAACCACTATTTTAATTGTGTACTAAACTACAAAGTATGGCAATTTCATTAGTTTTGCATTGGTTTTGCGTTTTGATATTGCTTCATTTACTAAGATTTACTGCAGATGTAACATAATTTTTTTTATTATTTTTCTATTTGTGTCACTTTATAAAAAAAACTAATCAGTTAAAAATAAGCCCTTGTATGTGCTTTATAAAATGTATATACTTTCTCTCACACACACTCCATAATTTAAGCAACACTGGTACTGCCATTCTTCTTTATAAAATTAACTTCTGTATTTCAAAGAGATCTAAGACTTGTTATAATATATTTCCCATTTAAGAAAGGTCTGTAATTCCTGAAATTTTTAAAATTCTGGGTCCAGTAATTTTCGAAATAAAGTGCGGGGAATTATAGTCGAGTTCAAATACACAATGTCGCTCTTTTTTATTACTCTGAATATTCTAAAATTGTAATAAGTGCAAAATATGTAGGTTCAAATATGATTCACTATGCAAATAAGTTTATACATCGCATCGTTTCTGATAAAATCGTTTGTTTCTGATAAACAAACAAACAAATACACACAAAAGGACACGTATAAATTAGATTTAAAGATTTCAATTTTATTCATGTTACGTAATTCTAAAAATAATAAAAAAGTAGTAAAAAAACTGTGTTTGAGAATTTCTCATTTATTTTGTATTTTGTTGACATAATGTAAAATAAATTAATAATCTTTTTAGGCCCGATTTGACCATGAAGAAGGACGATGTGAAAATTTACGAAAACCAGCCAGGAATCGGATATTTTTAAATCATTGTATAGAATAAGTTTCAAGTTTACATTATTCCAATTATTGTCAATAGGTAGACAATTATATTCATTAATTTATACTATGACGGAATTAAGTTATATTTTATATTAATTTGCGAATAATTATTATATTTTACATTTATAACTATTATAATTAAAAATGATTATTGTACGCTTTATCATAACATATAATAAATAAACGACAGTTTATGTTATTTATTTATTTTAAAATAATTTAATTTTGTTTAGTGAATCAGTGAATCAAACAGTAAGTGTAGTTTTGTTATAGATGGAGATCTATTATTTATTTTTATTAGTCCGAACTTGTTCCTAATATTTGGAAAATTTATTATATTGACCCTCACTATGAGTGAAAATTTCACCTGAAAATGGTCTGAACTTCTGAACTATATTTCACTAGAGGTCTGAAACATGTGTAAAATGTCAAATCGATAATGTTTATTTTCAGTCAATGTGCAATCAGTGGAAGTTAGGCAATTAGGCTTCTAATATCCTACACACATATGTATGTAAATATCCACATATTTTAATATGTAGAATATGCGTGATGTGTTGCCGTCCAATCATAGAATTCTGCTGGAACTCATGATGTGTCTGGGCCAAGCCTGGGCATTTTGGTGAAACACCGCAATTTCATGAAATTACCCAATATTTAACCGTCATACAATGATGGGCCCAACGATAAGGCGGGCTCATCGAGTGAAGTAATAGTCTGAGAGTCGGATTTCTGCTGGTATCTGTTTTTTTTAGCGTATCTTCAGCTGTAGCCCCAACGGGGTAGTCAAGAGAGGACGGAGCGGCAAGATTTGCGATCCTTACATTTTTCGCCTCTTCGTATCTCATCATTCTCCTCACGCATTTTCGCCTAGAGCTAAAACACTCTGGCTACTTGATCTTCGAAAGTAAGCCTTGGTCTTCGTTGGCAAGAAGTTGTTTGTTGATGCAGTATAAGATATAAAATTATTAGTACCTGGGCGACCGAGCTTTACTCGGTGTCTTACAAAAAAAAATAACAATAGAAAACCTGACCACATCGCAGGATTCGAAACCCCGTATTTCAGCTTGGTAGATCTACGCTCAAACCACTGAGAAGGTAAACTCTGTTGTGAAATCAAAAGAATATAGAAGTTTTAAGTGTGTGAAAACATAAAGAAAACGAATTTTCTCAGAATTTAACCTTAGCTAGATCGAGTTTTGACCACCGTAAAACGCTTGAATTGCAAAAATCGAAATCGTTAGATCCGATTTCGATAATAGCGAAAGCGATATCAAATAAATAAATAAATATATATATATATATATATAATTTATACATTTATTTGATATCGCTTTCTCGAAAACGGCTCCAGCGTTTTCGATGAAATTTACAATATAGGGGTTGAAGGGAGCGAGAAATCGATCTAGCTAGGTCTCAATTCTGGGAAAAATCGTTTTCTCCATCTTTCACACATTTAAAACTTCTAAATTCTGAACTAATTTTTTTTAATTTTGCAGTAGAGTTTACCTTCTCAATAGCACAGTGGCTGAGTGTAGGTCTACCACGCCGAAGTGCGCGGGTTCGAATCCTGCAATGTGGTCAGACCTTTTTTGTCTTTTTTTTTAATATTTTGAAATAAGATGTCTAAATTCAGTTTGCAACAAGTACCTATTAAAAAACGTATCACTTTAATAATGTACTGTTAGCCGCAAACTCAAACTGAAGAAGATATCGCCTCTCAGAAACCAAAAAAAAAAAAAACCGGCCCTTTTTCTTCTCATCGAGTCGTCGAGGCAACAACACTTCGGAACATGTCTTGTTGTAATTCTCTTGATTGTAATCTTAATACACCTTTTATTGTTTTGTGTTCACTACTCCTTTTAATTTTACTGGCCATCGCTAATTGTACTTATAATAAGGAAATAAAATGAGAAATGGCGATAAAAACATAGATTTCATAACTTTAGACAGCCTGTCCCGTACTACGAAGTGAGGCAAATAAAATCAAATAAAAGGTAGATGTGTGGGTGCTGTTTTCTAACGAAATGGCGACCGATCAACTTATCTGATAATAAATGTATGTTATACGTACAGGTGAGTCAGGTTATCTGAGTTACCTCACCGTTGCTGCTCGGACACCGTGTCTGGTTCTGGAGTTATTTATAGTCTATGGTTAAAAGTCACGGAGAAAAGTCTATTATTATATAGAGAAATAAATTCTCTGCGTTGAGACAATATTGATTCACAAGGTTTTTTAATAAATTTTATGTAGGTATAGACAACATCCTGAAATTGTAGCAAGTGACGACTGTGATCATCGCTGGAAATATTCAATTTACGAATATCCACGCGTTTTGTCACTTCAGGCTTTCAGGAACTTTTTTGCACGTGACGTGATTATTAATGTACTAACAGAGTTCTAAGTTAAGGTTGTCACGTCACCAGTTATGCGCAGGTGTCATTTATGTAGGTAGGTATATTTACAGTCCAATTAAATAACTACTGAACGTTGCCTTATTGCCGAAATCGATATTTTGGCAATAAGGCTGAATTTTTAAAATAATGTTCTTTAATCTGGTTAATAAAAGAAGTAAAAAAAATCACTTCTGTATATTACATACATACAAAAACATACATAGTTGAGTCAAAAAGAGAGACAGAGTTCCTTCTAATTAAAATTAAATAACGTGTAACTTTACGTACGTAAAATTGCTTCTGTATAATATGTATACGATTTTCGTCTTAATCACAAGCAGATCGTAAGGTAGCACAAGTGTGAAACATAAAGAATTAACAAATTCTTAAAACCGAAAGAGTTGTTATTTTATTTGTGAACGGTTTACTGTATACATACATCATTACATATATATATCCTCACGCTGTATTCATAACGAGGTAAGTCACAGAAGATGAGTCTCTTCTTGTCGTCCTTTCGTTGTCCTCAAGCTGTGTAAAGCAAACGAGTGATGTACACCTCGAGTCGACCTCGACGAGTTCTTTTTATGGTGGGGGAGCAAACGAGCAAGCGAGTCACCTAATGAAAAATGATCACCGCCGTGCACGAACACCCTCAACGTCCGAGGAATCACGGATGCATTGTCGGCCTTTAAGGAAAAAGTAGGCTTGTTTCTTGATGGTCCCTAAGTCATAACGGTCCGGGAATACCGCCGTTTTAAGCTGGTTCCATAAAATTGTCGTACGTGGTAAAAAATTTAAAAAAACGCACAGTTGTAGCCCGCCATCCATCAAGGTGGCGGGGTTGAAAGACAGTCGACTGCGCAAAGTATGATAATGGAACTCAACAGCGGGTAGTACTCCGAACAATTCTCAAACACTCGCCGAAATACTTTCACGAGTGCTTTTGGCATTTTTGTGAGCTAACTCCTGGGATCTGATTATAATAAGGCAGGGTCAGTCTTCTTTGGATTCTTCTGCTGTAGTAGGTACACAGTTTCTCTTTGTGGACTTTCTACGTCAGTCTTGTATTCCTCGTTCTTTTTCTTTGTGCCTGAACCGTTCGAGCACTTCTTTCTGCATTTTTATAATAACACTAATCCAATCGTGCAATGCCGCATATCTCTTCATTATTTTGTCCGCGAGGGTGACACTATTACATACATGTATATATCTAAGAAATCGTATTTGTATACTGTATTTATTTTACTTTTACTCGATTTTGACCATATCCAGGTTTCACTGCCGTACAATAAAGTAGGCACTAACACAAGCACTGCGGATGGACTTTTTGGCAGATTTATATATATCTACATATTATATTCACACTGATAAGTAATACGAACACAGAGAACTTTTAACTTTATTTCCAGCTGCTACCCGTTTGCCTTAATACAACTCACCATCTTACATCCCTCGAGGAAACACACTCCACATAGATATACAATTTCATTCACTTGTTCTACATTTTTCCATTTACCCATATCTCACACTTCGTTTGCACATCTTTTTTTTCAAACACCAAAACTTTAGTTCTGTTCACATTGAATAAACGGTTCAAATCGATTTACAAAAGGTTATAACTTCTTTTCTAGAATTTTCGTTATTATTTAAAAAAAAAATTGTCATTTTTATTTTTCAATCAACGACTAATATTCAACTCACTGCTTTTTAAAATTGATGTGAATCGAGCTCATGCAATTCAACTGGTACGCCAGATACTTCCGGCAATTTTTAGACACGCGTACCAAGATATTTTGAAGGATCAAACCAAAACAAGTAAAATTAAAAAATAAAGCTTCCACGTGAAAATGGAGAAATTTTAGCTCCTATCACATCGTTCAAAAAGGTACGCTTATACCCTTTCAGCCAAATTAAGTTTATCAGCCAATTTTTTTCGAGTAAATCACGAAATTTCCTATCGAATACACTAAAATTCTTCAAAATCCGCGATAACAGTAAAACATTTTTGCTTTTTTATAATATTAATTTTATTTAACGTATTTTTGGCTAAATCAACGCGTACCACGTTGATTTTGTTCGAATAAATGTTAATTATCGACTTATAATACTATAAATTTTTCAAAACCGCGATGACGAAACTTTCAGTGTCACCGGCTCCTGATCTATGATGATTTACCATTGTAGTATGATTTAGAAAATAATGTTTTTTGCAAGCGAAAACGGGAGATACATTATTATGTATATCTTCACGCTATTTGTCTAACGGCGTAGTCAGAGAGTTTGGAGATAAGGTTATAAAAATTTTACGAGTACGTTCATTTTTAAAACACATTTATGAACATTATATAAAAATTTCAGCCCATCATGCTAGGGACGTTCAAGGAAAAGTAAGAATGAGTATGTTACAGATAACTCAGTATATTATATTATTTTATTTCTCGACATAGTCATCGTTTAGTGATTTAGTGTAATACACTTAAAATACCTTTTTTCAAGCTTAAAATTCCTTTCCTAAAGAACTCTTTGTCCTGAATACCTAAAAAATTGGATAAGTACGTACTTCCTTTCTGTCATAAACTAATTTTGCGCATCAGTAAACTTTCTTGGTACACAAATCGCGAATACTTTTTCATCAACAGGCGTTCATATAAAATGTTATGCACACTTCCTGTCGAATTCATCGTTACTTTAGCAATAAAATACCGTGTATCACGGATCCAATAAACAATTTTTCGACTTTTTGAGCTATTTCGACCGAGCCTCATTTTTTGGTGGATATTTTTCCAAGTTTCAGCGCAGCATTTATGTCTAGTGTATCCCATAAATTTTGATTGACTTGCTCCGTATAGTACATTTTTTCAAGTAGTTTTACATACAGATAATAACTGCGCGTACTTCAATTATTTCCATTTTCGTCATCGCGTTACAACAAATTTACATTATCTTTGCAACAAACAAGCAATCAAACGACCTGAAATTTTCAATTATCATCGTTTCATACGTGTATAGTACATAGGCTTCGCACAGGAGTTAACATAATAGTAGCTAATTATAGTAACCTAAAACCTTGCCGAAGAAGCAAGCTATCGAACAGTAATTAATTCTTCGTCCATAACTTCATTCTGGTATATCGCCGTTAATTCGACACTCCTTTTTTACTCTGTGATTTTTGATGGGGCTCTTTCAGAATCAGCCAATTACTTATTTGATATCCAATAGGTAAAGAAATGTATGTATATACCTCTATGCCTATCCAATAAATAAAGATTTAGGTTATTAAACGCATTTTTAATTTTTTTGTTGGATTCTGCACCTAACCTTACATTTTTGTTTTTTAATAGATAATTTAACATCTTTTTAGTGAACCTTTAGAAGTTGATTTTTCCAAATCACTAAATCCGTGTTTTTTCTATATTTACTTTACACATACCTATTATGTCTATCTAATTACTATTGTTGTGATAGATATAATATTTGCCCCAAATATACACCAACCGCACAGTAATCAGTGAAAAATTTTCGTTCTCTGATAGCATAGATTAGAGAAGTAGGTACTATTTCGAACTTTTACCAGCAGTGCTATCACTGCTATTGTGGTTTCCAATAATTTTTTGTAAAATAAATAAAATTGATAAAAGAGCCATTTATCTACTCCATCAGCGGTCGGCATCCTTTTGGCAGGCAAGGGCCACATTAGTGGTAAAATGAGGTAGAGACGGCTGCACTCGTTCATAATATTGACAATAGGTATCTATATCTATCCAATCAGATAGATTCTATCTATGTAGGTATTATAGGTGATATTAAAATTGCAAAAACATTTTATTTACATTTTATTAATAGGTACATAGGACTACGTCAACAACAAGGAGCGATGAATGACAAAGAATTGAGGAAAAATAATAAAAACTTAAACGAGAACTTCAAATTATATTACTGTCGCTTAAACTTTGCGCCCGCATAAGGTAATTATTTATTTAGTTATATCTTTATTCAATATCTATTCTATATACTTACATATAATAAAATCGTAAACTTTCTCTGTTTGTAAGCGCATCACGCAAATACTACTTATTATGTTCATAATCTAATTTCTGGAAAATGTGAACCTTCTGAGTAACATACAGCGTTTATTTTATCAAAATCGACCCACTCAACCAAAATATAAAAAAAAAATCAAGTTAAAAACCTCACAGCGCAGTGTTTTTTTTCGCATCATAATAATGTATGTATGTACAATGTAAATGTAATATGTACAATGAAAATATATACATACTAATATTATAAATGCGAAAATCTGTCGGTATGTCTGGTATGTTGTGACAGATAAGCCGTCAGACCGATTTTTATAAAATTTGGCATAGAGGTATAGTTTGACACTAGGGGACTGACATAGGCTACCTTTTTTTTCAAAAATCTACCTCTAGAGAGGAGAAAATGGGGATGAAACTTTTAATGGTAAATGCGAAACCGCTGAACCGATTAAGATGTACAAAGACAGACCTTTTCTATTAAAAAAACATAGGCTGCATTTTTTATCAAAAAAGGGGGACGAAAATTTATATGGTAAATGCTAAACTACTGAACCGATTATGATGAAATTTGGTACATTTACATTTGTACATTTGTTCTCGGGCACATACTATCCCCGAAATTAATGTATCCTACTTTTTTATTCAAAAAATGCCATGTGGTTTTTATATTATATGCAACGTCATCATAAATCCAATATGGCGGATGTTTCATGAGAGAAAATAACTTTTTTGTTCAACACAATATGAGCATCAAATGAAATGGAATACACAGGTGAAGGTTTCTGTATAGATGGGGTAATCATAAATCCAATATGGCGGATGCTCCGCTATAGGAAGTAACCTTTTTCAAGACCTACAAAAATATGGGTATCAAATGCAATGGAATACACAGGGAAGGGTCGTGTACATGTGACGTCATTATATATTAAATATGGCGGATGCTCAAAAACAGGAAGTAACTTTTTCGTCCAACACCAACAACATGGGTATCAAATGAAATAGAATAAGCAGGGGAAGATTTACGCGACGTCATCTTAAATCCAAAATAGCGGATGCTCTATAGTAGGAAATAACTTTAGTACGACACCAACCAGGCAAAGCAAGTTACCGTCAAAAGTAACAATATAGTATGTTTCATACTTACTCGTTGTATGACAGATTATATGATATAGGTATCAAATAAAATGGAATACACACTGGTAGGTTTCTGCATATGTGATGTCATATAAATTCAATATGGCGGATGTTCCGTAATCTAATATACAAAAATGAGTGTTTATTTGTTTGTATTTTATGGGCTACCATACCGTTAATCCGATTGCGAAGAACTATAGGCTTTTTTATAAATTAAAAACGCGGACGAAGTCACGGGCATCCGCTAGAATAATAATAAGATTTACATTTACAAAATTAATTTACCAAACAGTAGCGGGCTGCGCGTTGCCGACCGCAGTGCCTGTACTACATAATTTAACACCAGTATAATAATTAATATATTTACACAAAATAAAATTACATTTAATTAGGTACTAACAATATAATTACTACTATATACTACATATTAATATACTATATGTAAATATACAATGCCATATTTTTTTGTATAAATCAGAAGTTACATATTTCTATTTACTATTTCCACTGCAGCTATCTCAAATGAATATTATTATTATTATACATACATACATAGATATATATATACATATATAGATATGTATGTATGTATTATTATTACATTTATTATTATTGTATACTAGGAATATTCATTAATTAAATTAAGTGCTATTTTAAAACCGCGTAGTCGCCTTTTCGGCGTAGGCGATATATCAACTCATCTTTTTTTTGGCGTCTCCTGGATCTTACTCCATCTCTCGGGATCCATTCTATTATTTTTTTGGTCCATCTATCATAAGTCATGGGACATGCATTACCGGCCGAATTTTTTGATAAGACAACATACTTAGTATCTTCTCCTTAGTCTGTAGACATAACTGAATTAGGAATCATTGAGTGGGTTGTGTAGTATGTTATTTTTCTCGCCTTTAGAAGAGGGTAGTCGTTTTGTTAGGATTGCTGTAATAACAGTGCGAAGAAAGTGAAGCAAAACGAGGACATTTTCCTGTGGGACCGTGGGAAGAGTTTGACGTGTTGGTCTATTTACAAATGTAACGGTATGAAAGGGGAATACACTACGAATGTTCCCCGGGAGTATAGGAATATAGTTGAATATATACTTATGTTTGTTATCTACATTTTTTGGTCCCCGCTGTATTGTTATGTTCAGGTTATTGCGCTTTAAATTACAAAGAAAAAAATAAGCAAAAAAAAAGACGAGCTGTAATCCTATTGAGTAGGTCGATGCCTATTGAGGGTATTTAAGATGCACTGAATTACAGAAGGGTTGAGTAAAAAGCTTTGCGAATCCGGATGAGATTTCCCAGTTTTGGTTATAGATAGCGAGTAAAGCTTTTATTGGCAATTTGCGGCGAGACGCTCCTAATCTTCATTTCTATTCTGCAACGTTCAGAATAATAAAACAATCTGATACAACGCGTTTGTGTATTGAGAATTATGACGAAGCTATTAGTATGCACGTCGCTCTTCACTTACCGACTTTGGTACGGCTGAAGTGCTGTACTTAACCGACAGTAATTTATTAATGACTGTTTATTTGTTTTACTGTTCATTTAGTTCATTTATTAATAACGATTTGAAAAATGTTCCTTGTGAAACAATAGTTAAGATACTATGATTCAAAGTGTAACAATATTTTTATAATCTTCAATTAATATAAAGGAAACTGCATCATTCAATTTACTTCCTGCTATGCTAGTATAGGCGGGGCTCCGGTAGTCCATTCATGCGACCCAGAGAATTACGCATTTGGTCTGCCATTAAAAATTTTCATTCGAATGAATTTGCGGTATCGAATGATTTTTTTATTGATATCCTAGAAGTAGTGAATGTCTGCAATAGCGCCATACAAAGTTGACACCCCCTGACTGTCAGGCGCGGAGTGAAGACGTAGTGCATAGTGACGAGCCGATACTTGTGTACGTGCACAATATATATATGTATATACTGGGGGATACACTACACTACGGATGGCGCACCGGCTATGACAATCTCTCGGCGTTCAGTGACTTTATGCATGTAAGTAAGTTATACCAAGACAAAGTATAGATCAATTTAGAATATTAATGAGGGTGTAATAAATCGAAAGACAAGGGTACCTGCACCGTACCTAGTATTATATTAAGTTACACCGAGTCATGTTGTTAGCCATATTCTTTAACAGTTCATATTCTCATATGAATCATTCTCTATCAAAAGAGCTACTATGATAGTATGGGAATGCCCCCCAAGGACTTCCTTCTACCCTACAGTCCTGCCCTGACCACAAAATTCCCCAATGTGTCATTTGTACAGTCCGAGTATAGACTCCAGGACATTTAATTACTAATCTTTTACTCATGACGATCTTACTCGCGTGAATCTACCATGTTCGGCGCAACTATACAATTGTCTCTGGATATCCCAGTTATTATACAAAATATTAATGAAAAAAGGTTAACAATTACACACTATCACTCACCCAGGTTATCATTATCATCATCATCGTATGGGTAATACATTACCAAATCACCACAATTTTCGGCTTGCACTCTCGCTTTACCGTTCGCTTCACATCTACCCGACAAATAGACAAAAAAAGTGATGCATCGCGTGATCTCGTTGGGACCACAAAGTAACATTTAAAATCACAGAGTCGCTTTAAAAGCATTTGCAAAGCAAGTTACTGTTAAAAGTAACAATATAGTATGTTTCATACTTACCCAAATATCTGTTATCTCGCGTAATTCGCGACAGACAGAGAGACATAAAGGCTTCATATCGTGCTTAAAAAATAAAGTTCCTGACGTACTTGCTGTACATTGCGTAATTCATCGCCAACATTTGGTTGCGAAAAATCTGAGTAAAATCAGAAGTAACTCGTTGTATGACAGATTATTTAGTCAGCTTTGCAATGGCAATGAAGAAGATTTCAACCGATTACTGTTTCACACAGAGGTGCGCTGGCTGTCAAAAGGTACTTGTTTGATTCGATTTTACTATCTGTTTGGGTCTGTGATACGAGTTCCTAGGAAACAAAGATACAGAACTGCGCGAAAACTTCATATAATCAAATAACGATATTGCGTACTTGATAGACCTGTATAAATAGTTTAATGATGTCAATCTCCAACTTCAAGGCGACAACTTAAACTTGATTAAGCCAAAAAAGAATGTTGCTGCTTTCGCAGAAATACTATTATACAAAAGAAATATCGTGAGACGGGAATTTAATAACTTCCCAAATATATATTTGGCAGCAGTATCATTCAAGAACGACGACATGCCTATTTACTGTCAACACTTGGAAAACCTCCACAGTGAACGATTCCAGGACATTTTAAACATGAACATACCAGACGGGGTTATGGATCCTTTTTCAAATGTCAACACAACAGAATCGTCCCAGTTAGAAGAAAAACTAATAGAACCGACGACAAATGAGGAATTAAATATTAAATTTAAGAATGGCTACCAATAATTTTGACTGCAGAGGTCGATTTCGCAACTGTACCCAGGATTATGGTCGATTGTTCAACGGCTTCTGATAGCATTCCCATCGTCCTATTTAGCTGAACGTTGATTTAGTGCTGTAGCAACGTTGGTAACTAAAAAGAGAAATCGGCTCCATGTTACTAAACGCGGTGACTTACGATTGTTTTTAAGTTAAATCGAGCCTGATATTAACAAACTCCTTAAAATGCAATGCAAAGTAAGATAAGTTAATAATAATAAATAAGATAAGTAAAAAATTTAATGTCATTTGAATGTTAATAAAAATACTTTTCAATGTAATTAAATATGAGTTTTAATTGGTCTCATTGAAACATTCTTCTTCAAACTCAGAAATAGGATAGAGGTCATATCCTATCTTGCGACTATACAATATTACACGTTTAAATATAGTCGTGGCAAAAGCTGTTTCAGATTCGCGACAGATGGTAAATAAAAAAAATTGGGGGGCTCTAGAAAAAAATATATTCTCAAAGTGGGAGGTGGGCAAAATAAGGTTGAGAGCGTATGCTCTACAGTCTACACTGATAACACACTGAAGAGTCAAAACTTGAAAATGTTAAATTTGTTGAATAAAAACCTATCAGTGTTGAATTATGAATATTTTTATTAAAAACTAATTAGTAAAACACTTTTGTAGCGCTATTATTTAAGCAAAAGTCGTAAAGCATTGGTATCGTTATTCGTATTCGTAATACGAAGTACAATGTACTCGTCATTCGTATCGATGTCGTAATAGCCATATCGTTCATCACTAGTTTCTATACTCAAGAATATAGCTAGAAGAAGGTTGCTCGTTTTGAAATTTATGGCACATAGAAGGTGTTGAGATGGTCGCATTTGTTCCGGATTTAGAAATTTTACGGCTCGCAAGAGGCAGATATCTTCAAGTGTACCTACGGAACTCGAAATGGGTCGGGTGATAGGAGCATGCAAATCTTTGTTACATTTATGGTTTTCCGTTATTTATTAGGTTACTAGCGACCCCCGCCCGGCTTCGCACGTGTAGAAATTTTTTGAAAATAAATTTTAACTTGTAAATATATAAAACTAACTCATATTTAAAAATATGTAATTCAGAACGTAGGTCATTCAGAAAAGCATATAATAAAGTTCAAGTATTCGTAAGTAAGGTTTCGGGTGCGTCTGCTGATGAAATATACAAACCAACACTATAGTATTATAACGAACTTTTATTCCTAAGAGGCCAAAAAAAAACCCCTGTTTTCAACTTCAAGCATCGATATTAGTATATTGTATTGATATTTCTTGTTTGTTGATTGTTGAGAATTTACGACTACAACTTTAGTGCCGTAGCAACGTTGGTAACTAAAAAGAGAAATCGGTTCCATGTTACTGAACTCGGCGACTTAAGACTGATATTAACAAACTTCTTAAAATGCATCGAATTCAACCTTCTCATTACATAAGTTATAAATTTAATGTCTTTTGAATGTTAGTAAAAATACTTTTCAATGTAAAGTATGAGTTTTAATTGGTCTCATTGAAACATTCTTCTTTAAACTCAGAAATAGGATAGGGGTCATACTATCTTACGACTATACAATATTACATGTTTAAATATAATCGTGGCAATAGCTGTTTCAGATTTGCGACAGAACTGAACTGAAATGTATAAAGTGTATGACCACACATCCTCAGACTGAACTGACGCAGGTTTATTTGTTCAGTTTGGCTTCATAATATATGGTAGGTTTAAGGCAAGATTTAGGTGGCATACGATCACGGCTATCCTTTGAACATCACTATGTAGTAAATTAAAATGTATAAGTAAGTTGTTTACTTATTAGGTGATAAATATTGAATAAGAATCTCAGACAAGAATATTTTCTTGTTTCATACTTTTCAGAGCGCGGTTTTACGTAGTCGGGTTTTAGTTTTTAAACTTATATTTTCATAATTTTATTATTATTTTAGATTATGAGTAAAGATTTACTATGTGCAGATTTGCAATTGTTCCTTGGCTGTATTACAGATTTGTTTATTCAAATTATACCAATTAACTTAACCACTGTGGTCTCTGTCCTCAAAGCTTAGTGAGAGGTAGACCTATAATAAAAATGTATATTTTCTTTTTTAACTCATACATTTTCTTTTTTAAAGAGGTGTGCTGGTAGAGATCTCTTAAAGAGATAAGCATTGCCTTTTGCGGATTACATTCAATTGCGGGTTGCGTATCCAATTTTGTTTATATGTACCTAATGTTGCTTGTGTGCAATTAAATCCACACTTAATATTATAAACGCGAAAGTATAGTGTATGTCTGTCTGTCTGGTACGTTTTCACGGCTAAACCGCCGGCCGATTTTTATGAAATTTGGCACGGAGATAGTTTGACACCAGGGGACGGAAATAGGCGGACGGAAATAATTTTTTTTCTAAAAATCTGCCCCTAAAGGGGTGAAAAAGAGATGAAACTTTGTATGGGAAATGCAAAATCGCGGAACCGATTAAGATGAAATTTTGTACAGAGATAGACTTTTTCCATTAAAAAAACGTAACTAATTTTTTTATCAAAAATATACCCCTAAAGGGGTGAAAAGGGGGATGAAACTTTATATGGGAAATGCTAAACCGCTGAATCGATTGTGATTTTAGAATGTAGCCTACTTCGTTTTTCAAAAAATGCCATGTGGTTTTTGTACATGTGACGTCATCATAAATCCAATATGGTGGATGCTTCGCAATAAAAAAATGACTATTTTCAAGACAGGAGCAGGTTTCTGTATAATGTGATATTAACATAAATCCAATATGGCGGAGGTTCCATAACAAGAAATAACTTTTTTGTTCAACACCAATAATATGGGTATCAAATGAAATGGAATACGCACGGAAAGGTTTCTGTATATGTGAGGTCATCATAAACCCAATGTGGTGGATGCTCTGTAAAAGAAGCTCTTTTGTTTACACCGACAATATGGGTATCAAATGAAATTGAATACACGCAGGGGAGGGTTTCCGTATATGTGACGTCATCGTAAATCTAATGTGGCGGATGCTTCGCGATAGGAAGGAACTTATTCGAGACCTCCAACAATATGAGTATCAAATGAAATGGGATACACAGGAGAAGATTTCTCTATATGCATCATCGTATCACAAAATCAATATGGCGGATGTTCCATACTAGGAAATAACTTTTTTGTTAACACTAATAATATGGGTATCAAATGAAATGGTATACGCATTGAAAAGTTCTGTATGTGTGACGTTATCATAAATTCAATATGGCGGATGTTCTGCGATAGGAAGCAACTTTTCAAGACCTCCAACAATATGGGTATTCCGGTTAACTTGGGGAACCCGGAGTTTTTCACGCGGACAAAGTCTCGGGTACAGTTAGTAAATAAATTTAAAAAATGTGTCGTTAAAATTAGATGTCACACTTTGGAGGTACTTCTGTCTTGTCTCGGTTCGAATATTAGGTATTATGTAAGGAATTATATACAGTGGTTTAGAAATTATTTTGGGTGAAAAACTATGAATTTTCTCATAATAGATATAGTTATAGGTGAACAATGCTAATAGACTAGGTAATAAATAGTAATAAATACTCCACAGACACCAAACTAGGCACTAAGTTTGTACTATGGATATTTACATAACGGAGTAAGGGAATTCGCATTGTACACGCTGACAGACGAGTTCGTTTATAGAGATGTAAGTTGTCGGTCGCATTCGATAAACAACAGTCACATTTAAATAAGTGACCGACGCTATGGTCGCAAAACGCAAACGGTCTCTTTCGTCGTCTACGTTTTTTAACCCATTTGCTTCGATAACAATTAAAAAACTGGATTCACAATCTTCTGTAAAATTTGAACAAATTATTGTCGGAATTGACTTAAACATATTTAATATCGTATAGTACTATTGGTAATATCGTGTTAATCTAATGTAGACCATACCGTCAATATATAAGGTAACATATAAATTATAATGCTAGACAAAGAATACCTGACATGTTGCACGTCAGGCAATGACGTATTCAGACGCAATCTAGGAATACAGAAAACTTGGGAGCATTATTATGCAGTGATTGATATTTATTTATTTTCTAATGGGAAATTATAAGCGACTTGTTACTGAATATATTATCATGATTGTCTAGAAAACTTTGATGAATAACAATTAAAGAATTGAAAATCATTATTAAAACAGGTTTTGGTTTTAGTTTATTAATTATCTAATATAATAGAAAGACAAACAAATAAGGTACCACTGGTTCATGTACGTTTAGTATTTATAAAAATCCTTGACTGAAGAATTAAACAAATAAATACATAAATATAATGAAGACACAAAAACAAATAAATAATGTAGAATAACGTTTACTATGAACCTGTATGAAGTGCAGTACGAGCCGGATTTTTAAACAAACTTATAAAGCTTGGCTGCAAGCGATCATGTGAGAAAGAGACAACTGATTACTCTGATTATGTCTTGAGAGGTTGTTAGTGTCTGTTGGCTGGTTGTTGCCACTGATTGTCGTGACTTGTGTCGTGACTTGGGGTTAAGTACCTCTTTTCTTCCGTTATTTATGTTTGACAAGTAATTCACGGGTATTTTTAACACCGTTTGATAAGCTTTAAAATTGATACCTATTCATCATTTATTCTTCGTAGAGCATTTCAGTAAGGCGAGCCGGGCTTTTGGGCTTGTATAAAATTCAAGACACGGTCAGTGGAAAAAGCTATATTGTCTTTTATTATGAGAAAAATGTTACTAGTGTCAATTTACGGTGTTCATCAATTCATAATTAAGTACAGCAAATTCTTTTTACAATCTTTAGTTTTCCGTACCGAAAATATATTTAAAAATTAGTACCTATAATATTAAAAATTCGACTCTGTTAATCAGAACAGAAATGAAAGTATAACCCGAATAAATTAGACCTGAATGCGGTAGTGTGGTTTTAAACTTCTTATTCATGATTTTATACTTAATGGTGTTAAGGTCATGTCATTTCGAAAACATAATTACGAATTTAATAAAAAGAGCTATGTAATTATTATTACAAAATAATGAAGATGTTCAATAAAATGATATTCATTAAACAGGTATACAAAAGAATATTTTTTTAAAACTGTCCTGGAAGTTTTGACTATCTTTTATGTTTTTTAGTGCGCTGAATCCAAATCTGTGAATTGTTTTATTCTATCACGTACAGATTTTTTGCTAGTTAGGGTAGTGAAGGATTCGGCATTAAAAATAAAAAACGATTTTTTTATTTATTGACGAAAAAACCAGTAAACATATATTCTAAAATATAGTTAGTGAACGAAAAATATAATTTAAAATCATAATTTGGATATAAAGTGACTTTGGAATTAATTGCTGTCTTTGTGGGATCGTTTCTTCTTCCCCTGAATACATCTTTTGGTGCGCTGCTTTACGTATTTGTTTTCTGGGGTTTCTCGCAGCAACAACCAGCAGATATTGGCCAACATGTTGGTGTCCCCGCTGCTCCTGCACGCAACGCTCGACCTCACACGGCACAACAGACGGTCTCTAAGCTACAAGAGCTAGGGTTGGAAGTTTTGCGTCATCCACCGTACTCACCAGACCTTGCGCCGACAGACTTCTACTTTTTCCAATATTTGGACAACTCCTTGACAGGAAAAAAGTTCAATACCCGAGAGACAGTACAAAACGCCTTTGAAGAGTTTGTTGCTTCCCATACACCGGACTTCTTCAAGAAGGGCACTGAAAAATTAGCACTGCGCTGGCAGAGATGCATCGATAGCATGGGTGCATAATTTGATTAATAGAAATAAAAAAAATATTTAAAAAACTTACTTTAACATTTTGTATACTAAACGGCAATTTCATGGGTAAAAACCTAATATGTACATACATATGGATTATGGACTGAAAATTATCCCACTCTATTTTTCTTACTCCTAACCGATTTTGAGTTGACACTACTAGGTATTCCCCCGTAGGTGCCTTTTTTAATATGAGATCATAAACTGCACCCACACCTGCCTATTGCTCTGGCAGAAGGTGTTTGAAATAATGATCTTAATAAATCGTTATAATAGTCATGGACACGGATCAGAGGATCAGTGTTTGAAGTTCATAGATATGTATATATTTAAATATCTGATGAGGAAGAATCCTGGTTATCAGTAAACGTGCCTTTTATCAAGACATGGTGAATATTATATTTGAAAAGATACAATTTTATGCCTCAATATGTCGTGGATAATCATTACATCATGGTAAAAGACTTTACTACTTGCCAACATGTCGTCTAGTGTTGTGTTTGTACCACAGGCCAACGTAATATGTGTCTGTTTGTTTGTGTGATTTTTAGACATTACTAACTTTTAAACATTGAATGACGTTTTATACACTGATGATGTTGTGCTTATAGTATCCTCAGTATCCTAACAATATTATGAAAGAGTGTGAAGCGAAAGAATTTTAATGCAAAATTGAAGTTTCGATTCTTGGTAAGATTCGGAACGAATAGAAGTGCGTGCGTATACATTGCGAGAAGAAGTGCGCAATACTTGATATGGATAAATAAAGAGTGTCTATAACAAATGAATTAACAGGAATCTGTTAGCTTTCGAAAATAGATGATGTGAGTTAGATGTAGAGAAGCTTGCCGAACGATGGTAATGCATTCAACCGTACTTTGCCGCGTTAATTTAAAGTGTATATGTGTCTATAAACATGTCAAAATGACCACCTACAAAAACAGAAATACATGTGTGAAATGCAATGAGGAAATATACAGTACGGCAGTACTAGTGACAGTGTTTTCTAAAAATGAAAAAAATATTTTTTTATGGTTTAAGCATGTACAAAAAGCTCATTCTTTTAACAATAACACTATGATTTCGATGGCTATTGACTGCTGATTTCGAAAAGGCGTTAACTACTCTGAAGGAAAGTAATATTGACGAACTGAATTTAATTGATGATCCTGTTAGGCTAACTGTATTCTTAATAAATAAACTTAATAATTGCATACTAAAAATAGGATAACGAACTTAGTTCCAAAGAAAAGCCGTATAATTAAATCGTGGATAACTTTAGGCATGTTGCGTTGTATTCAAAACAGAAATAACATGCAGAAGGGGCTACGCTCAGATCCTGAAAATGAAGTCCTTTAAATTACATACAGAAGGTATCGCAACTATTGTAATAATCTTATTAAAAACTTAAAAGAATATATGAAAAATACCAGTTAGTCAAAGTAAATACAAATAGTAAAAAAATATGGAATGCTATAAATGGTATCACGCATCGTAAACCACCTAAAACTCAACATCTGGAATTATTACAGTTAAAGTCGACCCCGAGTCTTTTAGTAAATGACGTACACAACTACTTTTCTAATATTGGGAAAACTCTAGTTGAAGAAATTGTTTCTGATAATCCATCACAAGACTATGGCGTTTATAGGTTGAATAATTCACAGGCCCCTTCTTTCGTACTTTTAGAAACAAATCCAAAGGAAGTGTATGGCATATTAATGGGTCTAAAAACTGAGAGGGCCCGGGTTGGGACAATATATCTATTAAATTCCTAAAAATTGCTTATTAAGTGGTGGTACCTATAGTCTCACCGCTGGCTAATCTTTTGTTTTCGACAAGAAATCTTTCCGCCCGCTCTCCAACAATTTATTATCACGCCTGTGCACAAAGGTGGTGACAGAAACGAAGTAAGCAATTACAGACCTATGTCAGTGCTACCCGCAATTTCTAAAATTATAGAAAAGTTAATCAATACTCAATTAAAATACATCGATAAACATAAGAGGCCCCTTGGGCCCTGACTACTTATTGCATGAAATGTTAAAAAAAACATAAAAACATGATATGTACATTTTGAGACCAAAATATTTGTATTTTATAATTTTGTTCTTCATTCTAAGCACTCGAAACGTTTTCTGTCAAATGTCAGCGAAATCCTCAAATTTAATCGCAAGATGTATAAAGATAGTTTCTATTTGTATATTTAAGAGAATTTATTGGCAATATCACATTTACAATAAATGTAGAAGTTCAATTGGGGCCCCAGTAAATCCGTTTTGGGACCCGTTTTAGCAACTATATCATTCCGCAAATGAAGTTTAGATATTTATGCTCCTTATTTCCGATCTCTGGCAATAAGCATGCCGTACGCTCTACGACGTAGAGGGTCCGGCAGGCTTATTGCCAGAGTAGAGTCGTAGAGTCTACGTGGAAGGTAGAATAACTACTACCACACCAACAGACTAGACGAAGATTATTTTTGTAGTATGTAGAAGAATAAACGATTAGTAAACACAAAATGCTCGATTCATTATGTCGTTTATGTTCATGTTTTAATGTATTTGAGGAAGCGAAAGAAGTATGTAAGGATCGCGACTCCTGGCGCTCCATCCTCTCTGACTACCTCGTTGGGGATACGGCGTGAAGATATGTTATATTATGTTTGTTTATGTTGTCATTTTCGTATCTTGTTCCAAATATCGTTGTGTTCACCCCTTAGGTTCAACCTCAGTGTTCAACGTGTATTCGGAGAAGATACAAAACGTCTATCCTGTGTAAGATTAATGTGTATACATTATATCTATAGTATGCATGTTCTGTATTCTGTACTGATTTATATTGTATTTACCCCATACCTCATACAATTGTTACAAGAATTCAATGGGAAGTCACGCATCGTGTTTGAAGTAGAATGCCTGTTTCATTGTTATTTATTAGCTACGTTTTCCTTGTCACATTTTCACGTAATTTTTCGAACGAAGAAACAACTTTGTGTTGACGTGTTTTTGGAAGTATCGTCTCAAAGTAAAAGTGAGTATATCCTATTTTTTTCATTTTTGTCCTTAAAGAGGTAGAAAGAATCTGGTAACACCTAAACTTGTTGCAGCTTTAGACCGCTGTCAGTTAAGCATAAGAGACTCCGTTTACATTCTTCATGCGGTTGTAGAAGCGCTTGATCTGAGCAGTGATGATTTTCCAATTAATAAATCCTCGATTCAGCAAATTCGTAGTCAGATGAGAAAATCTAGGGCAGAAGCAATAAAAACTGATTTTTAGAACATTGTACCTAACGTAGTCACAGTCCATCGGGATAGAAAACTATTATCAGGACTAAATGTACGAGATTCAAAAGAAGAACAATTGCCAATTATAGTTTAATTTGACGACAAAGAACAGCTTCTTGCAGTACCAAAACTAGAGAGTTCTTCTGGTAAACATCGAGCAAAACCCGTCTCAACTGCCCTTTTTGACTGGGATCTTAATGACAAGATACAAATAATGTGTTGCGACACCACATCTTCGAATACAGGTTACAATGGAGCTTGCGCTCTTTTAGAAAGAGAATTGTTACTGTTCGCTTGTCGTCATCATGTTTATGAGTTGGTCCTAAAAACTGTCTTCGAAACCTTAATGTAAACAAATTTAGGCGACTATGACATTACTAGATATGGGCTAGTTCGCAAATGATTCATTCAGTTGTTATGCTTATTAGTTATTAATATAATAATCATTTTTATAATTTTTGTCCGTTTACGTATTTGTGCTTTAATAAAAACCATCAAGAATTATAAGAATAATAAACATCATGCTAAGTGTAAAAATTTGTATTTTTAAAAAACACTTAAAAATAAAGAATAAGAGATTATTGTTGTTCACACATTGCAAACAATCTTCTGTTATTATTCTGTATATTCGTTGTTTTCCTTATTTCTTCTCTCGATATTCTGTCCGATAATTTAATTCTTAGCATGCTTCTCTCCATTATTCTTTGTTGTGTGGCCAGTTTCGTTTCATCTTGTTTTCTTAATGCCCGTGATTGACACCCATATGCACGGAAAGATTGCTACCTCATATAATTTTCTCTTTATGTTTATGTTCATTTCTTTATTTTTCATAATCTCTTTTAAGCTCCAGTATTTTCTCCACGAAATAGTTATTCTTCTGGGTATTTGTTTTCCTATTTGGTCTTCCAAGGAAATTGATTGACCTAAGTATACGTACTCCTTCACAAACTTTATCATTTTTGTCTTCTACTTTTATAATTTTCTCTTCTCCATTTGTTAGAATTTTTGTTTTCAAAACATTTATTGACAGTCCCACTTTTTTGCTCTCTCTGGTCAGTTCCTGTCTCATCATTTCCAATTGTACGGATTCCTCCGCAAACACCACCATCGTCCGCAAAACGCAAGTGAGTTAATCATTCTCCATCTATCACTATGCCCCTCTATTCCCAGTCTATACATACATGTCTTCACGCTGTATCCCTAACGGGGTAGTCAGAGCGGACGGTGTGCCAGGCGTCGCGTTTTCAAATATCAGCATTTTCTTCACACACTTTCGCCTAGGTATGCGAGTGCTTTTGACATTTCCGTCGCCTAACACTGGGGCTGTTTGATCTTCATTAGTCAGCCTTGGTCTTCCTTGGCTCCTTCCTCCATTCACTTTCGCTCTATAGATTTTCTTCGTCAGGCTTTCATCACTCATTCTTTCTATGTGCCCAAACCATCTAAGCATTCCTTTCTTCATTTTTTCAATAACGCTGTCGTGCAACTCTGTCATACAGCGTATCTCTTCATTGCTTATTTTGTCCGCAAGGGTGACACCGTAGATATTTCGTGGTAGATAAGAGATCGCATTTATCTTTCTTTCACTCGATTTCGGGAACATCCAGGCCTCACTACCGTACAATAAAGTTGGCACCAACACCGCACTGTGTATGGTTATTTTGGCTGAGTTTAATATATTCACACTGCCAACTAATGTGGACAAAGCACCGTTCATTTTAGTGCCAGCTGCTACCCGTTTTTCCACATCCAACTCACATCTTCCATCCCTCGAAAGCACACTCCCCAGATATACAATTTCATTTACTTGTTCTAGACATTTTCTATTTCAGGTCAGGCTAGAGGCCAACCTCAAGCCTGACCACATTTTAAAATTGTTCCTTTCAATGTGCCGCTGGACAAAAAACGTCCCCTTTTAAGTTTATCCAATTACGCGCTTAGAAAATGCAACTAAACTAAACGCATGTAGGTAAAACATTAGTCGCAAGTTGCTCTTCGTTAATTGTTGACGTACCGTGTGTTCCTTGCCATTTTTACCAATTATACTCTCGCGCTCGTTTCCCGGATTTTGTTGTATTTGTGTTTTGACATATTTAATAAGTAAAGACAATCCGGTATGGAAATACGTGCGTTTGTTAAGAGTGGAATATAAATAAAAAAATAACCGTTAAAAACTTAAAAACTCTTCCGGACAACATTGAAGTTCCACACTCTCCAAATGCATCCATTCCCAGCTGCCCAAAAAAAAAATCGCAAGTCCTAAATTAATGACGTTTTATTTTTGTATTTAGACATTTAAGATTTGATAATTATCACCGTCGGAAAGTAAGTAACAAATATTGACCGTTACGATGTTTAATTTGAAAGTTATAGAAAAACGTTCAATTTGTTATTTCAAAAAATATATAACTAAGTAATATTCAATGAGGTATTAATTGGGTACCTTATTTTCAGAATTTAAACGCTTGTAAAACAAATATCTTTAAAAATTTATAAATTTACTTATTTTATAAAAATTACTCAAAAGAAAAAACAAGGACATTAATTTTAAGTAATTTTTAAATTTAATTACATATTTCTCATCGAAAAAGTTGCAATTAAGTTTTGGATTGAAGGAACAAGTGTTGCGGGTAGCGAAGATCACACGAAGCTATTTGAATGAATAAATATTCTTAGTTATCATTTCTAATCTTGGGTGGTCTAATCTTTGTTTGTTCGATTGCAAAACCCACTTAAGAAGGGGCGTGGCTTTCTTAGTGGCGCAGGATACGATAACACGGAACTCTTGCCCTAAAGGTGTTCAGGCGTCAAATTGGCCGATAGTAAATCTTCCCTTTCAAACACCAGAATCTTCGTTTTGTTCACATTTATATTTAATCCTTTCACTTCACAGTCTTCTTTCATGCACGTAACTAGTGTCTGCAACTCCGCTTCCGATGGTACTATAAGCACAGATTCGTCAGCGTACAAAAGGCAGTTTACCACTGTACCACCACATATTATAGCACTCATAATACCTTTTAATGTCTGGAGGCAACTGTCCAAATACAGTACGAATAGCCATGCGGACATCAGGCAGCCCTGTCTGACGTCTGAATAGACTTCGAATCAGGGCAACAAATCACCATCTAACCTTACACAGACTCTGTAGCTCCGATATAATGACCTCACAGCCTGCAGTAAAGGGCCCTCCACGCCATATTCAGGCAGAAGACTCTACAATTTCTTTCGCACTACTCTGTCGAATGCTTTTTCAAGATCCACGAAAGCACAGAAAACTTTCTGATCTGTGGCCAGAAAGTTCCCCATAATACCGCGGAGCGATAAAATTTGTTCCATACAACCCCTACCGATATTTGTGGGAGGCACAAGGTGGTTTTAGGGACCCTAAAATATCTTAAAATATCTTTCAGAAATGCCTTTCATACGTTCAGTTTATACCTTGGTATAGACTTTACTTGCTAAGCTGACCAAGCTGATGGCCCTATAGCACGTGCAGTCTAAATGGGAACCTTTCTCTTTATAGAGAGGCACTATGACTGCGGTTCGCCAGTCCTCCTGAACCTCTATCTTCTGCCAGCAAAGATTTCAGTTTATAAAATTATCCCAGACCCTAGGACCACCATACTTGATCATCTCAGCAGTCACCTCATCATTTCCCGCAGCCTTTCCACATTTCAGACTTATTATCGCTTTCTCGATCTCTTTCATACATCATTCATTAGTGGCTTCTTCTGTTATTTCGAAACGTTTTGAAATTGATTTTCCTTTTTTGTTTTTCATACATGTAGCCCATTTTGATGAATTGAAGTCAAAGTCAAATCAATTTATTCAAGTAAACCCAATTATAAGGTATTTTTGAACGTCAAATCTACTTTAGTTCGGTTCAAAGAGAAGAGAAAAGAACACCTGGACACTGAGAAGAACCGACAAGAAGTTCAGCCAGGTATCATTTTTTCAACATCATTTTACAAAAGGTTTATTAAAATACAATATTCAGAGAGCCAGTAAATGCATGTGCAGAAAAGCTAGCTATATAGCGTTGTGACTTCTAAACAACGTGTACGTTAATAAGAACTTACAGCTTAACTCATTCGCTATTAGATTGTACGCATTGTACCATGAAAGGTAAATGTATTTTGTTGTTTTGACTCTTATAACTAAGGTTATTCGCTAAAGTTAGTTAATTACGTACCGACTGCGGCTCGTTATTGCACGCTTAATTTAATTTTTGGCTGCTGATCGCTTAATTGGCATTGTAAAACAACTCATTTGTATGCGAATGATAAACTCGAAACAAAATGTGGATGGATCAAGAAACTTATTGCATGGTTCAGTGCCTTTTGGGATAGAAATTAGTTAAAACAGTCCAATGACTTCAAATCTTCCTGCTATTATATTAGGTACTGGTTTCATCTTCGGATTCCTCCAAACACACGTCAATAACGATTAGAGACTATTACTAATGACAAGTTATCCGTATTTTTAATCTTTCTTGTAACAAAGAGTTCTTTGGGCTTAAGGCATGAGAATAATAACAAAGTATAGAAATGTAACTTTCGCACTAGAGTCGTTCAAGGGCTGGAAGAGAAAGTATGTAATATATGTAAGTATCTATATTTAGGTGTCTATAACGCGGCACTTTGGGCACATATGAAGGACGTTTCATTATATACTCGTATTATTTATTATTCTAATGGTGTGTGAACGCTGTTCTACGAATATCGATTACAAAGAAAATTAAAAAAATTAAAAGCCTTAAGTTAAACGTCTTTTACAAAGTGTTTAATAGGTACAGAACTTGTATCAAAATATTAGGGAGATAGTATGTTCATAATTCATTATTAAAAAGCTGGAAAAGTGCTTTAACGAAAGATTTATTAAAAAATTATAAGTTTTCTATAAAATATCTTACTTTTTAGTAGCTAAGTACAACGTAACAAGTTCAATCATCGAACATCAAATAGTAAGAACATGGAAATAATTGAATAATAAATAATCATACGAATCACCCGTAATTGTAAGTCATAAGTATTTCAATTCTGTGATAATATAACATTAGTACATTTAAATTCTCAGAACTACTTGATAGAACCTGATTAAATAAATAAATATAAAGTAACAAACACTCAAAAATTTTGCGACCTATACTCGCAGCAGTGCAGCACGTAGTAAATACTAACTCTCTCTAATAACTCATATTTAAAAATCATTAATAATTGTACAAAAAAAAATTAAACCGATGAGGCGACGTCACCATCGGTCAACCGTTCACAATTATGTCCTTTATCGGCGTAAACACGGACAAATTAATAAAAAATGGAAAATAGCAGATTCGTGAAATCTTCCTAAGGTCGATGTGGACATGTTGAAGTGGTTTTGCGGCGAATACTCTCGCACTTGAACGAAATACGCAACGACGTCACATCATGTGACCGCATTTTGGCGCGAATTTTTAAGCCATAATTTAATATCAGTTTTTTCCTTGTTTTTTCAATTATCTACAGAGCGAAAGTGAGAGGTAAAAGAAGCCAACGAAGACCAAGGTTGACTTATGAAGATCAAATAGCCAGTGTTAGCAGACAAAAAAAGTCAAAAGCACTCGCATACCTAGGTGAAAATGTGTGAGGAGAATGATGAGATTTGAGGAAGCGAAAGAGGTGTGTAAGGACCGCGACGCTTGGAGCTCCGTCCTCTCTGACTACCCCGTTGGGGATACAGCGTGAATATATAAATGTATGTGTGTATTTACATATACAATATTTGCGCATATTTTAACTTTTTTATTTTTATATTGTTATGTATAAGGATAGTCAAAGTTATAAGGCCCTAATCATTACGATACACAAAAAAATAAATACATGCAGGTTTCCTATTCCCAATATGTCTTCCCGTCTGACCACTCATGGTGACTTGGTAACAGTTAGTGATAGGCTGCTTGTGTGATGCCCAATAACAAGCAGATAGCCTACATTATAGTCTTGTTGTAATATTATAAAGCTGACAAATTAATAGAATTCATGTTGTGAAGCTGAAACGGTTATACTTACCATATACCTAACAAATACTTATATATACACGTAATAACATATACCTACTCGTATACCTACCGAAGTAATGGCAGATATTTAGTTCGTTGTCGTACACCTAATTGACGTGGCCGCCTCGGAAGGAGTGTAACTCGACAAGTTGTGATGGATCACCTTTCGTGGCCTACGAATTTCAAACATTTACAACACCTACTTTATGATTTATACTCAGACCTCCTGTAGAGATGCGCTATAATCATACTCAATAGGATATTAACTCCTCTATTACCTTCTAATTAAGATCTTTAAATTAAGATTTCTAGTTTCGATTTGATAGCCTTCCGACGACATAAAGATATTAGGCAAATAAATATGTTTATTACCATATGTATGTTTAGTGTTGCCTGTCTGATGTCTGTACGTCTGTTTGTCTCTCTTAGGATTGCTCAATATTCTAAAATGTATAGTAGGTATTGTACTATGTTTCGGCCCAGTGCTAAATGAATACTGTTAAAAATATAGTATAGCACGTACGTAGAAATACTATCTTTCGGTCGGAAATTACAATGTACTTCAGGTATTACACATAAATTAAAACCTGGACCTTGAGGGCGCAGTAATCGATGGCAAAAGACAACAAGAGATAGCAAGCAGAAACAAGCAGGCAGTGCATACGTGGAGCCAGTGACAGGAAACAGTGGCTGCTTTTACTTGTTAACCCATGTGTCCATCTAGGTGCTATTTGTGGATTGTTTTCTCGATTTTTGCCGCGACGCTGCCAGTACCAGCTCATTTGTGGTCGCAGATTGCTGCCTGTATCTGTGTGACAGTGGCATAAGAGCTGTGAACGGATGATCTGATTTGCATATTTTGTTTGAAACCTGCAGTTCTGAGGACACCGGACTCTCGACTACAATTCCATAGTGGTGTGATAGAGAGAGTACCTGAATGGTCTAAAATAAATAAATGGTTTATTGTAAATCTCGCCTAGTACAAAAGTAGCAAGTAGCAAAATTTATTGCATCATAAAGTTACACAGTTACGATGTGTCACCATAAATGAGAAGCGGGCTGCATCATCACGCAATAAAGTTCTTATTTATTCCTATAAAATTTTGCAATACCACATCTGTATTTAGTATTCAGAAATACTGTAATGCGGTATTAGGCTGTCAGCTGTCTACATTATAAATAAGTAATTTAATTTCGTGATTATTTACCTATATTAATTCTTAGAAAATGAGCCAGAAACAGATTTCATTTTGATGCAATTAAAATTTAAATATCTATTATGAATATAATATTTTGAATAAGTATAGCAATGAAATTTTAAGTCCCGACATAAGGGATCTTATAGTGGGAAATACAAACGGGATTTTAAGCGTAGCTATTAAAATACTTAGATAATGTGGTAAATCAAGATTTCAAAATTTTTTCATTTTGCAAATATTGCAAATATTTCTACACTAATATGTTAAAAAATCAGTAATTTTATAATTAATTTTTTTTTAATCTATTAGTTCCTAATAGTTCCTACCTACGTAAAGATTTGTGGGCGTCCAACAAAAATAATTTGCGAGATATACATATAGTATATATACTACGCAATTTTGTATAGTTGGGTGAAAAAACGGCATTGGGCGATTTTAATGGATTATTAATTAACGCTCAATTATCTACAAGTTCATATAGTAAATGACTTTATATGATGTTTCTAAATAGAAACAAACAAGTAGATGTGTGTTTTTTTTCAATCAAACTTTGAAATGCCTTTTCTCAAAACAAGCTTTTTCAGTTTCAACTTTAAATGGCTGATAAAAAAAAACTATATGCCAGTTTTTAAATATTTTTTTAATCCTCATTATCAATTGACTATTCTAAATTCCGAATCTAGTCTTAACTCAATACATCACTATTGGACCCTTTTTGCTTGGACGCCCACAATTACTTATGACTGAGGTATATTATATAATAACACTTAATGAGGCACAACTTGTTTACGAGTAACTAATAAACATACTTTGTGAGATAGATAACATTGTTGTACTTAAGAGAGCTTCATAACATTTAAACTTAAAGTAGGCCACGTAACCACGGTTTTGTAGCCTGGGTCAGAGAATGAGGCTACGGTGTTCTACCTGTCGTAAGACGCGATTTAAGGGGCCCTCGGGGCAGTAGCGTATTTTAAGAGTTGGCGCGCTGGACCTACAAAAAGACATACAAAAGAATAAACACAATTCATTAAATATTTACAATTTTTTGCTATGCACAAATTGGTTGACAAATTCGCCAATGACTAATGAACGGATTTATTTAGGTCAGCTTCACTAAGGATGGCTATCCGGCATACCCCGCCGCCCGAGAGATGTTCAGGTGCGTTCCCTAGGAGATCGCGGAGCCTCTCGACAACGCCGTAAGATAACCACCGCAGGAGTTTTAGTGCGTATGTCCCACATAATCCAGTCACTCCACCAGGGAGCCGAGTACCAGTGTTCAGGTTTCCTCTGCATTACCAAATAAAAAGGCCGCGTAGCCAATTCGAACTTTGTTATCTTTTAAATTCCATTGCAGTCGTCCCATCGATTAATTTAGTTACTACAACTTATAAATGAAGGTTATATAAATGACGTCATGCTGTGACTGATCTTAGGGTGATGAAAAACCCTATTAGTGAATGGAATGTATATTGTCACGATGTTCATTACTTTTTTATCTACATAACGTAAATATAGCTCGTTTATTTTCTTCACAATGCTTTGTGAGAATGAATAACGCACGAGGAGAATTATTATTGGATACCACTTAGAAGTAAATCGGCGATTTGAGGGCTACCGTTTATCGTGAAAACTATTCTTTCACTGAATCGTATGTATTTTAGTATATGTAATTATGTGAAATTATCTGTTAGGACGAAGGAAAAAGTTCCACATATTAGCTATGACTTCTGTGACGTCACATCTATAATGGGAAAACAAATCTGTTTACATTCACGAAAGAAGACTTGAGAACTTCCAACTGCTTTTGATGTCATTTAAAAATAATAATAATAAGAATCTTATGTTCATCTTACTGCAGTGGTCATATTTAATTCGTGAAAAACCTAGTTTACGTGATATGGCCCCTCATTTACGATATAATAGAGGAAGAGCCAGTGACCAATTTTCAGTTGTCATTTCAAAAGTCTTGAAAATTTACTGACTCAATGTTTAATATCTGCTCGATAATAGAAACTACTTCTGGCAGCCCCCAATGGCCGGGGTAAATTACCCTATAATTTTAAAGAGGGTAGGAAATAAGAATTATTTTAGTTAAAGTATCAGTCATGAAATTTATGCAGATTATTTTTAACAGTATACTGAATGTATAAAAATTCGCCAGAACATTTTCGTCCCTCCTAATTGTTGACAGAACGCTATAAATATTTATAGAAAATAGGTTGAGTTTTTTTATTTCATTAGTCTTCAAATTTTAACACAATGCAGAAAATATATATAGAAAATATATTATTGCATGCCAGAAATAAATTTCATCACTTACTATCTGCCAGAGAGAAAAACGTTCCCGTGCGAGTGCGAGCGAGACAAGTAAATTCATATCTATGAGTTGAAAAGAGAGCGCATATTGGGCCTCATTGAAGATGGATTGTAAATTATATAAAATGAACAATTCCTTGTTAAAGTTGAACAGTTAAACTCATAGAAAATGTATATTGCGGCAAAATTACCTGTCCCTGTGACAGAGGTATTCTCTAAGTCAGAGGTGGGCAAACTTTGCTCTTCGGAGGAAAAATTGCTTCCCAGGTATATTTCTTAAAATATTAACAGTCGAATTCATAGAAGTTGATTCCAAAACACTTACAATGCTTTGTAGCTAAAACTTACTTTAGACTTTAAAAAGTATTGTAAGTACCAATGATTCAAAGACCGATTGCAAGTCAATTTTAGTTAAAACAGTTTTACAAAATAGTAAGTGCGGCAACGTTGCACTTTATCCTACTACAAACAAAATATCTCTTTCTTTTTTATTATTCTACTAATTACAATACCTGCTACGTACGTATACTTCGAAGGAGGCGACAGGTCTCTTGTATTTAGTTAACAGTCGAATTCATAGAAGTTGATTCCAAAACACTTACAATTAATGCTTTGTAGCTAAAACGTACTTTAGACTTTAAAAAGTGTTGTAAGTACCAATGATTCATAGACCGATTGCAAGTCAATTTTAGTTAAAACAGTTTTACAAAATAGTAAGTGCGGCAACGTTGCACTTTATCCTACCACAAACAAAATATACCTGGGAAGCAATTTTTCCTCCGAAGAGCAAAGTTTGCCCACCTCTGACTTAGAGAATACCTCTGTCACAGGGACAGGTAATTTTGCCGCAATATACATTTTCTATGAGTTTAACTGTTCAACTTTAACAAGGAATTGTTCATTTCATGTAATTTACAATCCATCTTCAATGAGGCCCAATATGCGCTCTCTTTTCAACCCATAGATATGAATTTAGCTGTCTCGCTCGCACTCGCACGGGAACGTTTTTCCCTCTGGCAGATAGTAAGTGATGAAATTTATTTCTGGCATGCAATAATATATTTTCTATATATATTTTCTGTATTGTGTTAAAATTTGAAGAGTAATGAAATAAAAAAACTCAACCTATTTTCTATAAATATTTATAGCGTTCTGTCAACAATTAGGAGGGACGAAAATGTTCTGGCGAATTTTTTATACATTCAGTATACTGTTAAAAATAATCTGCATAAATTTAATTACTGATACTTTAACTAAAATAATTCTTATTTCCTACCCTCTTTAAAATTTTAGGGTAATTTACCCCGGCCATTGGGGGCTGTCAGAAGTAGTTTCTATTATCGAGCAGATATTAAACATTGAGTCAGTAAATTTTCAAGACTTTTGAAATGACAACTGAAAATTGGTCATTGGCTCTTGGTCTATAATAAATGCCTGCGAAAACTGTTTAAAATCTGCAAAATATAAATAGGTCCCTATATAAACGTATATTATTACAGAAAAACGTGCTATTAATTGGATTACTATACATATATTACATATTTTTTTTGCTCATACTCATAACATATTAATACATTCACATCACATTTCATTTTCATAGGCATGTTCTGACTTCAGAATTTCAGATTCATATTATACTTTATGTTTCCCATTACCATTACATTCTTCATGTGATTATTAAGTATGAATCATAAGGAGCCGCGCAAGGAATAGCTTAATTTATCGTTATTCATAAATAAATCTAATAACGTAGTTATTTTTCTACTTGATAGCAAATATAATAATTATGTACTAATAAGTTTAGTATCTATTTATTATTTTGATACTTAGATAGAGATATTATCAAGCCGTGAGAAGGCTGTAATTAAGCAATTTTCTTGTGACAAGGATATAATATACGTATACTATCTGTGTATTACCATATAAAACACTGTAAATAACCTGTCTATATTACCTATTATTGTGTTGTACATACATAACGTCACTCCATTTTGCGGGCAAGAGAAATCATCCAGTTGTGGACAAACATATTTATTAAAATTTTGAATATATTTTAATTACATAATATTTATGTACAAATGTATGTAACATATTTCGAATTTGAATGTACATACATACATATAAAGAATGAATGATGAAAGACTGACGAAGAAAATCCACAGAGCGATCAATAGCCAGTGTTAGTTGACGGAAATATTAAAAGCACTCGCATAGGTATGCGAAAGTATTTGAAAAAGAAGTATGTAAGGACCACGACGCTTAGCGCTTCGTTCTCCCTGACTGCCCCATTAGGAATACAGCGTGAAGATATATATATATATTAAGTAGATATATGATGTAGATATACCAATATCATATATAATATGATGTAGATGTAGATATCACAATATCACTTCATATATATATCTACTAGGGTGTCCCAAAAAAATTAAAGTTGTTTCTTTAACGTATACCCTCCAATTTTATTTGTTTTATGTCAATACAATTATTGTAAATAAAATTAAACCACTGCAACCCGTGTCGACTTCCCATTTTCCTCAAAGATAGATGGGAAGTAGAACAAGAACTTAACACTAAAATAACAGCTAAAAATATACCAATACTAAGGGCTAATAACTCTAGCAGAACTATACTGTTAAAATATTGTATACGAATAGCAGTCATGAGTATATAATAAATATATGTCGCAAAAGGAATTTACTATAAGGATGGATGTTAGAAGTTATGTAATTATAATGTAAGAAATTGTTAAGTAGGAATGGGAAGGAATTTTTTTAGTGTCTTAGGAAGGTAATGGGAAGAGTAAGTATAGTAAAGAATATGGGTTGTTATATGTATAAAAAGGGCGGTGAGAATAGGAAAATGAATAGAAGGAAAATAAATTTATATTAGAGCAATAAGAAATAAATGAAGTAAAAAAGTCCTTGAAACATATCAGGGGGAGCAGAACAAAATAATAATACAAAAAAAATCATACATACATAGGGTACTCCGCGTCATTTATTTTTCGTTTTTCGGTGTGGACAGAGTGTCAAGGTCCAAGAAAATAACCTCAGACACTGCTTTTAGAATAAGTATGTGGTTTTACAGATGGAATCACCAGAACAATTTGGTGACAGCTTGCTCACCCATCAAAAGTTCGTTAGATAAGCCCTATCCCTGAACTTTTATAATACGATCTTAACGGGAAGATACATTACATTATACCTTGCATGAAATTTTCATGGTTTCCGAACCGAAAGAGGGTGATTTCACTCATAAAATTAGCATGTAAAAAAATTAAATTGACGAAATTTTAAAAATTAAAAAATTAAATTAAATTGTTTGCAAAAAACTGTTCAGTTTTATGGGTGGAAACGTCCCCTTTCAGCTCGTATATCGAGATTATTTTCTCGGTGTAATGTTGATACATTCTATATCTTGCCGCTATATAATAATAATAATAATACTCCAGACAATTGCAGAGATTGTGTGACCCCAAACTAAGCAGTAAGCTTGTACTATGGGTACCACACAACGAACTCTGGGGGAGTTCCCAGTAACACCCAGACTCCAAGCCAATTTAGAAAAGTTCATTTCCTAAATTGACCTGACCGGGGATCGAACCCGGGACCCTAGCTTGGAAAGCAGATGTTATGCCACTGCGCCAACGGGCCAGTCGAACGAATATAACAAAATGATAAAGGCAAATATGTATGTTGAATATAAATATATTATTTAACGTAATAGAAATAATTGTCTTTTGTGTTGCTGACAATAAAATATCCATTTTAACAATATTAACAGCTTAGTTGTTTTTACATTATTCAATCTATAAAAACTGAGTTCGTGACGACGATTATAAAATTAGCTACGGCGTCCGGCGTCGCCGCACCCGCCCCAGGGTTGCTATTCTGAGAGTTTGAAAATGACATTAACTGATTTGATTTCGTTTTCACAGAGCCTTTATCGGTTTTTGTCATAATTCTTATTTTTCGTTTCTCGATAATACTGTTACTGTTCAGTGAAGCAGTCTTTGATAACACACAATGTTAAGATTGGACCTTATGTCAAGACGACAAGGTCGGTTATCGAATGACACGTGACATGCAAATTTTAGGACATATCTCGAGATTTAGGCATTGCGGAGTTATGGCCTAAAAACGCATTGCTAATGTTGAGGTGTACTATCGATTGGTGTAAACAGAATTAAAAATTAAAATTTTTGTCAAAAACTTTAGAGCGTAACGTATACCTATCATATAAAGTGGAGAAATGTAAATAAATAAATGACTGGCGTTGGTCGAGAACGATATTATATTATTATTAGCGACTACTGCAATGGTTTCTGCGATCAGGAACCGTTTTTTTGTGTGTGAAGCGTGTACTACATTCGATGTCGGCTACGTGTGGACAAAGAGGGATGATTAAGAAAACTCGGAATAGCTGTAATTGTGTTTGCTTTTCTTGGTGTTTGTGTTTGTGTACAGAAATAAACTCTTTGCACCCTTAACAGGCATTTAATTACCCATAGCTCGTAACCAGCAGTACACAATATAAAGAAAACAAGCCAATTAACAAAGCTATGATAAATCAATAAAAAACACATAGATACGACGTTCGTATTTGCAAATCACAGCTTAAGTAGGTAAAACTGCATGTTGGAATGGCAAACGATGAATCCAGATATTGGTGCACATCGGCTTATATTATGTTATAAACTTGTTTGACGTTACTTTTTTCATGGCTGGGCGACATGAGCTGTGGGGCAGGTAGGATGTGACTTCGACTAGGTCGATCTGGCGACTGTGGCGACACCTGGCTCCGTTACAGCTGCTCATTGTAAACAAAATTGTTTATTCAAATGCGCTATTGAACGATATACATAATTTGAATGACTCTTTCAGCTTACTTAGAGAAATTGATAGTTACAATATTCTTATTTTTTCCTAAAAAAAACTCGACGAAAAGTATTTTCAACTGTGTTATTTGTAGGCAAGTACAATCTAGTAAGTAGGGAGAGAAGTGTAGCTTTGAAACCAATCAGTATGGTGATTTGGTGAGTGAAAGAAATCGCTTATTCATGCTCAATAGTTTTGTGAAAAAGCAAATCTCCTTGCCAAAATATTCGCGGAAAATTCACGTCTAAATATTTCTGGTGAGTAGTGGTGAGATACCACCTAGCTTACCTCGGTGCGATGCAACTATGAAACGTAACATCCACATTAACCAGAAAGGGGTACGGTATTCAAAACCCTCAGAGAGATGGACATGAACAAAGCAAGTGGTCCGGATGGTATACTAGCCGTAACCGTATTGAAAACTTGTGCAGCTGAGTTGTCTCTGATTTTAACTCGATTTTTACGCCTTTCTTTGGAGATTGGAATTTACCTGGGACAGATAACATCTTTCCGCGACAGGCAAGACAAGGAAATAGGCGTTGTAGTGAGCCTGGAGGAGTTATTGGTCCATGAAGGAGCTGATGAAGGGAAAGCTCCCAATAACTGAAGCGGAAACTCTTCGACATGTGTATCCTGTCAATCCTCACTTACGGTGCCCACTCTTGGTCACTAACAGTCTTAAAAGTTGTAACTCAAGAAGTGCTAAGAACGATGGAGGGCAGCATTCTTGGTGTACGTTGTCCTGACCGAGTCGAAATAACAGAATTTGCGATCCAGAACTTGAGAGATCTTTGTATAGAATTAGGTGTAACAGTAGACATTCAAGATCTGCAGTCTTTTTTATATCCGCTGTGTTCAAAAATACGTTGTTATTTTTCTCCTAGTTATTTTAGCGGTTTTTGAGGAAAATGAAGAATTATATATATTTTACGGAACCTTTGCGTCAGGTAGAAGTAAAAAAATAAAAAAAATAGAGATGTGCCATATATATCCGAGTTAACTACCGACTCATTTTAATCAGTTTTGTAAAAACGTGCACTCAGCGAAGGCTAAAAAGTTAAAGAGAAAAACATGTTGTCGTTACAAGCTGATGTCTGCTGTAATTTATTTGTTTTCAAGATCTTTTGTTTTCTTTCCTCAAACGCTTACGTTTATAACATTTTTTTTTTCACTTAAAACCCACCCTGGTATATTAAACTATCTTAAATTAAATATTTTGTTAAAGGAAGAGCTCTATTTATCTCAATAAAGGTAAAATAGATAGACTATAAATAGAAAGAGATGTGGAATCAATGAAGGATTGACAGATGTCATTTAGACGTTCACCCGGAAGGCGAGGCACCGCTAACGATGGTCGACGCAAAACGTAGCGATTATTTATATTCTCTTTGGTCGACACGAGAGCACTTCACTTTTGCCCCAGACACCGAACGAAGAACACCTGCTCTCGATTGCTAATTCGTGATTGTTTTCTGTTCTTAGAGTTATTAGATCTTTTTTTTAGTGATTTCTAGTTACTAGCAAAATGAATCTCTAAATTGATATTAGGAGTTGGGATAATCATCCCTTGTATATTTTTTTTAATAAATCTTACTTTTGATAATAATAATTTATTTATCTACATATACTTGTCGTTATTTTTATTTATTTCTTTAATTACATGTGTAGTTAAATACTATGTCACAGTATTTTTAACCCCCAACGCAAAATAAAGGGTGTTATAAGTTTGACGTGTCTGTGTGTCTGTCTGTGGCGGCGTAGCTCCTAAATGAATGGACCGATTATGATGCGGTTTTTTTTCGTTTAAAAGCAGGTTTTCTAGCGGTGGTTCTTAGACATGTTTTATCAAAATCGGTTCAGACGTTTTAAGAATATCAGCTCTTTTTTAGTTTTTAAAGGGACGCGACCATCTTCTATTAGTTTTATCGATGCGAAATTTAGTATACTGTGATTTCAATAGTGTCACAATAACATAGTAACCTTGACCAGATGCTGCAGCATCATCTGAAGTCAGCAGAATATTCAACTCCTCGCCACTTACAGTAGAGGTATCATGTTTAGGCTCATTGAAATGGTCTCTATGAATAGGTTATAGATAGATAGACGGTCATCAGGGTCTGATGATGGATCAGACAACTATTGTCAGAATACTCAAATTTCGGAGAGACATGATCTCGTGTCGCAATTTCGTGTATAGTCCCGGAAAGTATTTGCGTGAATGTGGGGATAGAGTGTATATCGTAGTGTTTAAAAAGCATGAACTAAAATTTTAAATTTAAAAAACCCCCGACATAAAAAAACCTCCTGTAACGTAAATAAAATATACACATACATTAAATAATATAAAGTAAATCTACGGAACCTATATATTAAAAATAATCAATGAAACGTTTTCGAAACTGCGTCTGCGTAATTCTAGTTTTAGTAATGAAACTTCGAAACAAAACGTCCTAAAACTTATCGCTTTGGTAACTTAATACCTTTTTTGGGTAACGCAGGAGAATCCTGATTGCATGTACCCAGCCCCCTGGGGGAGAGACTGGATTATGCCAGGTTTTTACCCGCAAAAACCTTGCGGTGGTCATCTTTGACGTGTTGTCGAGGGTCTCTGGGATCTCCTACAGAACGCACTGTAGCCTCTTCCACGCTGCCGACGAATCTTTTCTCGGGGGCAGAGAGACAGCCCCCTCCGGCACGCCGGCACACACGATAGTGAACACCACACGCGCTGCTATCCCCGCGTCAAAGTCGTATGGATGGATAACTCTAAATTACACTTTCGAGTTCTCGTCAGACCAGATTTTTCAGTCTCGCGAATTCTGTCGAGATCGACATCCTACATACTTTATTATAATAATTAATTAACTTCTGTACAAAGTGCTAAAACGCAGTATACTACTTGGGATATTAGAATGTTAAGTTAAAATACATACATATCCTGACGCTGTAGTTCTAACGGTGTGTGAGGAAAGTAAATGAGAGCGAGCCGCTATGTACCCACCAACTGAAACACCATATCAGACTCTACGCTGGTGGGGACCAGTGTCACTAGTCTATTGTAAGCCAGTCACCAGTCCACAGAGCAGTAATACTCCACCAGTCGTTCGGCAGCCGGGCCGGTATACCCGACCGCGCGCTGAGTAACATGAGGAAAGCGGAGTTCGTTTTGCCAGTCGTTGTCGCCAATCTCGAAATCTGGCTAGATTGCGCACGATTTAAGGTTCAAGATTGATTCCGTAAAATGGAACCGGAATTTCACTCCGACCCGGGGTGAACGAAGCTGTGCTGGGTATTTAGCTACTGCTTAGTCACAGTTTTGTGATCATTTAGCATACCTACCTAATAATGAAATATTTGTTTTTGAACGCATGTTATGATTCATTTGAATTAATAAACTTGTAGATTACTAGTTTCTTGCATGTTAACGGAGCTGATTGTCTTTTATTATTTGTTACATTTTTACAAGTAAAAGCTGTCGACTTACGTCAAAGCATTCCGACCTATAACGGAGCACTCGTAAAAAATGAAGCAATTTATAAAAGCCAACAAAAATGAGTTCGGATTTTGTTTTTCATTTGGAAATATGGGCGTGTTGTGTGAGGATATGATCCAAACTTTTTTCCGCAAGAAAGCCATAGATAGCGATTTATTTGCGAGAAGTTTTCTTTTGATTTGTGTTTGACTGTTAATACATAACACACACATTTCATTTATTTCATAAATAAGTACAAAGAAATAAATTATACAAGATTGTGCATATACATTTATGTGTAATTTCTCAACCAATTCAACGAAAAATTGTTTACTAATATTTTAAGTTCGATTGCCTATTTCATTTTTTTATTAGTAGAGTAAGTGGGTATATTTACTTAATAGATTTTAAAGTAATTATATGCACATTCTTCTTTTACAAATATATATTGTAACACTTTTTTTTCGTAGATATATACTTACGGTTAATTACATACAAATTAGAATCGATCACAAATTTTATTCGCATTGTAATATTTGTTGAGGTTAGTGTGTGACAAATGACAATTGTCTACGATACAATGATTAATAGGTAACGCGTTCGGAAAGTTGTTCGCAATCGAGTACGTAGTACTACTTCATTTCTTCTCAGGTAAAATCAATAAATATTGCACTTTAAGTGTATATTATTTAAACCAGAACATAATATACTAAACTTTTAATTATTTAGTTGTTTCATTATAAAGTTCATTGGTACTTTCGTTAAAATCTACATTTATTTACGTTACGTTCAGTAATAACATTGAATGTTTGGAAACATCGATAGTAATAAGTATCGTGGTAATAAATCGATAATCGATTTTCTTTTGTATAAAAATATAGTTTTGTTATAAACAAAATAAAACAATTTTAGGTGATAATACTTTTATTAGATATTAATATAATTTGTCCAGGTTTGCTTTCCCATTTTGACGATGCGATAATTGTTGTAAAAATTTAAATACGAGTAATTCCTAATAATCGATTGTATTTGATGAGAGAGAGACGAGTGTTGATATATATCTGTTTCACAAATCAAGTAAAATGGAATGTTCGAGCAAATGGGCATTGCTTCCGTCTTGTTTTTCAGTGGTTACTTTTATCTAGATCTTTCTAATTCTATTGTGGATCTGTCAATCTGACATTTTGATGTTGTCACTTACAAATTTTCAGACACTTCCTATTGGTCGATGTCTTTTCAGAGACTTGCTGTCTCTTTCTTATGTCGGAAACCTCAGACTGAAATCTGAGTAGTTTTCAGTTACATTATTAATGACGATTAGAGAGAGGGTACAAATTATGTCGAGGTGTGATTCCAAAATGGAGGGAGCCATTCACTTTTGGTGGTAGTTAAGCGGCAGACAAAAATGCCCATATAGAAGTAAAATATACATGCCTATATATTTAGGATGTTTCTAGTGTTATTAAGAAGTTGTTTTTCATTTTTTATATATATTATAAAGTCCCATGGTAGACCTCATGGTAAGTAGAATGTAGAAGTTGTAGTTTTCTTTTAAAAGTGTTTTCCTTGGTGCTTAGTACCGTGTATTAACCCCAGGAATTTTGTTACAGGGTTCCAGGCTAAGTTCCATGTTTAAATTCCAGGCTAAGTTTCATGTGTAATTCCATGTGTGATTACATGTTTACTTCCAAGTTTCTTTATACGTTTAATCTCCAAGATTAATTCTACGTTTGATTTCAAAATTTAATTCCATAAACCCAGTGGACTAATGTTATCTTCTTAATCTCATAAACACCGTGGAATGACGGTGTACTCCACATTTAGTTGGATATTTTCCTTTAAAGATACATGATCAGATGGATTACTTTCTCGGATCATTTGTTTGTGCATTGCAGTATGAGGTCGGATTACCTTAACACATATTTAATCTCTTTTCTTTGAGATTTATTTGTGAGTTACGAGTATAGTGGACTTCATGGAAATTCTTTGAGACCATTGGAGGGACAACTCGGCTTGCAGAAGACCTAATTTAATTGTGCAGTCACTAAGGGTTTAGTGAACACCGTGGATATTCTTATGGACCATTGGTGGGACAACTCGACTGGCTATATATATACATGGTTATCTCCTTAGATGGTAATGTACAAGCATATGTAAAAATTATTAACATTCAAGAATAACTATACATAACTAACCTTATATTTTGTTATTGTAGTTCATCTTAATGTTTTAGTTATACCAAATATTAAGAAACAGTTACACTTATTATTGGTTACAGTACTCATTTTTGTAATTTCCAATACAGATATAATTTGTTTGTTTTGTATGTAAAATCTCATTTAAAATTCTTCTATATAACATTTAAGATTTCATTTAGTGAGCTCATGAGATCTATATTTAGGGATAATTATAATTCTTTAATAAATTGGTGAAGGTTGTATTAGTGTGTATTTATTTCACAACTGAAATCGATTGTAGCAATACAGGGAAGGCGCCCTTATAAAAATTTACTCTGTATTCCTCTCCAGGGTGGCCCTAAAGAAACCCAATATCCTGAGTAGTTCATGCCTACCAATAATAGAACATTCAAAGTTAACATCACCGAAGACGTGTTATAATATTAGCACATAAGTATCCTAAAGAATATTCATACATATATATTCGAGGTATAATGTTAATTTCTAAGTAAAAGCATTGTTTTGTCAAAAAAGTTACGTAAGTATAAAATAGAAATCTTCAAATAATTGTATTAGGCACTTTTATTAAAAACCATCACATTATATTTGTTAATATAACGTAAATAATATCAGAACTGCAAAGTTGAAAGAGATTTAGTTGATCAACTATTTTTGTACTGGTCTAGTTTCGTATACTGTAGATATTTTTTGATTTGTTTATTGTAACTGTAACTGAAAAGGATCGATAATAATGTATATACTTGTCGGTGAAAAAAAATAAAAGGTACTCATTTGACTATACTAAGGCAGAGCGCGCCTTCCGGTTTGGAGGGATGCGCACTAACGGAACGTCGAAGCTGGGTTTGCCCACTGTTGAACTTTTTTGCTCGTACACAGACAGCTAAAAATCTCGTATTTTGGCTTTCAAACTTCGTATTATCGCGGAAAGCGAATGTTTAGCAGTTTAAAAAACCTTTGAATTTGCCGTGTCGACAAAGTCAGCAAATTGAAGTTTCTATTGGTCTCTTTGTCATTTCTAACCTTACAAGTTTATCGTACCGATATCAACGACTAATGCCCGTTTTCACTAAACTTAGGAGTCGCCTAAAGTTATGCTTAATGAATTAGGAACTGCCTAGAATGAAAATGTATTTCATTAACCTCTAGATAACGCCTAAGAGAGTAAATTAACGCGATCGTTTAAGTATAACCTAACAATAAGTATTTCTTAGTTAGGAGTCGCCTACATCTGTGTTAGTGAAAACAGGCGTTAGTCTTTGCTAAGCTTAAGCTTATCGCGAAGGCCTACTTAACGAACTATAAATTCGATTTTCGTCTGAGTTCAACTTTACTGCAAAGGTAAAGTTCGCTCTATAAATCTCAGCCTAAAAGCACGTTCCTGGTTTTGTGTGGTCTGTCAAAATAAGACTACTACTCCAAAATGGTGGTTGCCTCTGTCTGAAGGATACATTTTGGAGTGGAGTTTTTGCTATTTGTTTAACAATGCTGTGGATATCATGATGGACCGAGAGTTTAGGAGTAGAATGTAAAAGGAGAAAATAAGTATTATTTGTTTGCTTAGTATATTTAAGGTCTGGTGTCTGGCGCTAAACGTGCTTATGAGCGATCTTCGGCGTGAAGTGCCTGAGGGCAGTCACATTGCAGCATGGCCGTGTTGGCAACACCGGCGAAAACGAACACTGGTGCCCCCTAGCGGGGCATGACCGTGTTTCTGTTGTCATCTACGGCACCCTCACTACCGCTGCGAACTTATAAAAATCAAGGCACCAGAGCGCCAGCTCTTTTTTGCTTTCACTTTTTTTGTTGGATAAATATTTGAATGTTCGTGTATTGATTTACTGTTAGTTTCACATTAATTTTTATCGCATAAATTACACCGACGTGTGATATTTTGTAACATTTTAGTAACAAGAACGAGGGTAGAATGGATCACCTGCGTATAGTGGGGTTGTATAAAAGTCAGATTTTGGTCTTGTAAGACTTCAATTGTTGAGAAGCCGTCGAATAGTCAAGTGCATAATAGTTTTGTTGAAGAATTGATAGCATGTTCATAGTGATCAGTGCTGTTATATTTCATGTTTAACATTACATATTCAATTAAATAACTTGTAATACTGTTCCGAATGTTCAATTTTTATACCCTAGCATACATAATTATTCGATTTTTTTACGCTTATTTTATGATAAATACATAGATATAATATTTATGTATGAAATAAAACTTTTCCGATTAATTTCTGTCGGGACTTCTAGGACGGCAGTTAAACAAAAATAGTTGATCGACCTAGTCATTCTCTTTATAAATAATATTAGATGAGATAGAAATCTATTTTAGTTTCTCAGCTGCGAAATAACTTTTAACGCTACCTGCTCCCTCCCGACGATAATCTTGCTACGATCGAGCTCGATTCTTCTTTAAATGTAAAGAAACACCTCGCTCATAATGTTCTTGATGTGGTTTGTAAAAGATGGGCACTGAAGTAATTTGTCTTATAAATAGTACCTACTTGAGTACAGTTTGTGGTTATTAAGTTTAACATAAATTTTATATTGTCATTTTCTTACATATTATCATTGGGCCTGATCTAGCTATTTAGCCGCTCCAGGCAAAAATAATTGTAACGGAGACTGATGACGCCACTGTTATCGGGTCGACTTAGTTGACGTCGCATTCAGCCTGCTGCACTCACTGCTGCCATGTCGTGGGTAAGTGACGTTAAGCAGGGTGATATAGGCCGATGCGCTGCTAGACATTTTTAGTCTTTTGAGTTATTCGTCGTCCGCCGTCCGTATCCTGTATCCGTATCCTGTATCCGTATCCTGTACCCGTATCCTGTATCCGTATCCTGTATCCGTATCCTGTATCCGTATCCTGTATCCGTATCCTGTATCCGTATCCGTATCCTGTATCCGTATCCTGTATCCGTATCCTGTATTCGTATCCCCTTAGACTTTGCAAAAATCCTAATAATAATGAAAAGCACCACGCAAATATCATACTAATTTTGGTACAGGTTGTACTGAAAGCTTATAGTTCCATGAGATTGCGTAAAAGCGATCGACTCAAAATAACCTCAAAATAATCCTTTTCCATCCATATTAACCTTTAAAGGGCGAAGCCGTGCGAATGACATGATATTAGTATTGTTTACTAGTTAATAAACAAGAAATCAATAGTAATTAAAATCACTTACCTTATTTTAACAATTGCACCTAAACACAACAAAGAATCGTTCGTTCACTAGTTACATTTTGAGCCAACTCCACTGAACCACACACTGAACAACACGGCGCCCGCGTGGGTGACAACGCTGCGACGGCGATCGTGATTCGTAGTTCGCGATCACGTGACCGATCCCCTCTCATCTCGCTGCGCAGCCCCCGATGATGATGATGATGAGTTTGAAAAAAACGCGCGAAACTTCAATGGGTTTTTATTTAGTCCCGAAAGTACCGGGACGTGGTTTATGTATTCCCGGTTCTTTAGGCTACGCAAAGTCCCGGGAAATCCAGGGATTTTCTGACTACATCCTAGTAGTCATATCTGCATTCGTGTCTATATTCGTGTGAGTCTGTGTCTGTAACTGTGATTCTGTATCGGTAACAACATCTGTAACTATGTATCCGTATTTGTAACCGAATCCATATCCGCAACTGTTACCGTATCGTATCTTTATAATGTCCGCGCCTGTATCCATCTCCGCACTCGTATCCATATCCACGTCTTATGTATCTATACTTTTATCTGTATCTATACCTGCACCTGTACTTTTATGTTTCTATACCAGTAACTGTATTTACATATATAGGTGCAGTTACTGGTATGTATTCGCCGTATCTGTATTCGTCGTATCTAGGCCTGTATCTAGATTCATATTTGTATCTGATCTGTAACTGCCCTGATCTATATCTGCACCGATCTGCGCTGATCTGTATCTGCGCTGATCTGTATCTACACTACACTGATCTGTATATGCATGGATCTGTATCTGTGTAATGTTATATCTATGTATTGTCGAATTGAAGTTTTCAACGTGTATGTCCGTTTGTGTGTGCTAATCTCAGGAACTATTTCAGGATTTATTTATTTATGCAATGCCAAACGGGTGTCACTTTGCAATCTGTTATATGTTTTAGTTAAGTAGGTATATCGCTCAATTTATTAAAAAAAAGGGTTACTGGAGTTACTATAAGAAAAAGGTACCTATTCTGTACCAGAGAGGAGAACTCTTATCATGCCTGCTCTCAAGCATTCAACCACACAGAAGCATTCTACCACACAAACCAACCTTTAAAGCCTAAAAGAGACAGTATAAATAAAGACCACTATGTGTGCGAGTTTGACACATTGTGACCAGCATAGCTTTAGGATTTCCAATCACTACTGTGATTGATACGTAATAGAGTATCATAACAATAAGACCAGTGGAAGTACAGGTTACAACCATACGACTTAATGTTGATACAACCGGTAGGTCTGCTCGTTACTTATGACCGCATGCTGAAACGCTAAAATAAAGATACGAAATAAAATCGTTAGCAAAAGGATAAAACTGCCACTTGATGAACTATACAAACTTAGTACTGCATAAAAGCCGAAACTGTATATAGAACAGACGTCCAGCTTGCAATGTTACTAAACTAAATTCGAACATGTGTAAGTAAGACGGAGGAAGCCTTGGTTTTGAGCATGGGAGAAGATTTTGCAAGGAGAAGAGTGAAGTGTGTAGGCACTGTGGAGGAGCGCACATGAGAGCTGAATGCGTGGATAGGATGGCTGGAGTCTATTAAAATTGTGTAAATTACCAGAGAGCGAAAATAGACAAAGCGGACCACAATGCATTCAGCTCGGAGGGTTCGGTCCGTAGGTAATGAGACGCCTTGGATAGGTCCACAGTGGTGTACTGCTAAGAATGGAATTGGAAGTGATAGAAATGATGAAAGAGAGGAAAATGGAATGAAAGGTGATTCAGCCAAACCTTCAGCGTAGTGAACTAGCAACGGCTGAATTAATGGTAAAAGTCCAAAAAAGAAAGTTAGCGTTCGCTAAGGTGCAGGAGCCGTATGTTGGAAGGGTTGGTAGAGTCAGGGTTTCTCCCGGGGTAAGGAATATACAGGAAGACCAGAAAAGAGATCAAGCAGTAAAAGCTGCGATACTAGTTTTTGATCAAGGGATAAATATCATCAAATTTCCCACGCAAACTACTCCGAACTTCGCAGTGGCGATATTGAGGACTGGGGTGTGGGAGGTTAGAGTGGTATCGGTATATTTGAATGGGAGAGAGTCTATGGACCTACAAACAGAATAGATGGAGAAGATTGTTAGGGAATTAGGAGTGGGAAAGGTGATTATGGGAGGGGATATGAATGCATGAAGCATATGGTAGAGCAGTAGAAGGATAGACAGAAGAGGAGAGATTTAGGAAGGATTTTTCTATGAAATCGGAATGCTTGTGGTAAATCGGGTAGTGGAACCGATGTTTGATGTCATAAAAGGAGGCAGAAGGTTTTCCAGTTGCGTGGACGTAATGACATGCTCCGCCGACATGCTCTGTCAAAACATAAATTGGAAAGTGAATGAGACAATCACTTGTTCGGACCACAGGTCGATCCTTTTTGAGGTCAGGTTAAAGGATAGTAAAGGTGTAGACATATTAAACCACCATTATGCAGCAACAAAGCGCACGCCGCACGCACTGCCGCTTCACATCATCTCTTTGAGCTAAACCAATTTGCGTAGGACAAAAATAATTTAAAGCGGTAGGGAGAATGTGACGGCAACAAATTTTGGAAGCAATGCGACGTATAGATGCACCTACTGCAATTGGCCCAACGCCACTGTTTTTTTTTAGGGCACATAAATTAGCACTATATAGAATGTCGGTTATCTCCGAGGGCACCTTACCAGCCAGCATAATGTTCACAAGATCTGTTAAACTAAATAAGAGAATCTTACCGAGTGTCACCGACGGAACCTGTAATCAAATCTTTAAACCTCATTCTTAAATGACGAACAAATTAAATCGAAACACTTCTAACAATAATAGTACAACCACAGTTTAATTAGTTACTACCGTAAAGTATAACGAAGAAAACTTTTTCTTTACACATCGTCTTCTACAAAATCATTAATATTAATTTGATAATAATATCAAAATAATAAAAATCTTTAATAAATCTTTATAATAATAAAATCTTTAATTTTTCTGATTAATTTATACTATCGCAAACCTTATTTTCTATTGAAATCTTTTTTTATGTTTTTATTAAAAGAGGGGGTAAACGAGCAAGCGGGTCACCTCATGGAGAGTGGCCACCGCCGCCCATAGATTGCCGGCCTTTAGGGAAATAGGGAAAGGAGGAAATGGAAGCCCTCCCCTTCCGTTTCCTCCTTTCCCTATTTCCCTATGTGATGTTGTGATGTCCCTATGTGGTGATGGACCACCGGCACTCTCACTCACCGAACGAAACACAACAGCAATAGATGCTGTTATTTCACGCCGATATTCTGTGAGAGGGTGGTATTTCACGCAAGCATGGCTCTACCACTCTCAATAGCCAATCCAGATAATCTTTTTTGTGTCATGGTGGACCGCAGATAATTGTTATTATTTTTAATTTAGAAAAGCATCTTTCACCACTTGCAACTGTTCCTGGTAAAGTCAAAAGAACTCTGAGAACAATACTAATATTTGGACCAAATTATAAATCTGTTATGTATGTAAGTATTTTAAAACGTCATTATTCCCCAAAAAATATTATGTTACCTACATACAAAATACAAACTATTGGAAATAACTACTTCTCTCAACGTGGATGGGGAATGCCCCGTGAAACATAAACGAAACGAAAATGGTTGCGAACTCAGTAATGTAAAATCTGTAAAAAAATAGGGAGACTTTCCCTACATTTTGATAAGATTTTAATATTAATAAGATTTTTCTCACAATTTTGCCACCCCTCGTTTTTGCCACTCTGCAGGGGTATTCAACCGGTTTACTCTTACTTAGATTATTATGAACATATATCTAAACAGATATTTTAATTTTTTGAACAACATTTTCGTCTTTTTCTAAAGGACTTTCATCTTTTGTTTCGCTTGTTAGGTTATTCGGTCAGCCTGACCCCTTAAAATGAAGATAAGTATTTGTTTTAAAAATGTTGTGTGGAGATCATTAAGAATTTGTCAAACCTTGACGAGGGTCGAGTTATGTGATCCTACTCCTATTGTTAACTGTTCGATGTTTTGTCCTATATTTCTACATGATAATACCAGACTACGCAAATCAAAAATAGTTCAGCAACTGACTGTAGATAAAGGAAAAAGTGAGAGATTATTGAACCCCGGATTCAATCACTTCATTTATATGAAGTTTGATCATGTGTACAGCATATTGTATATACGCTAACTCGATACAGCAACAAAATGGATTGATTAGGTATAAAACTATCAACACTATTCGTAAAATTATATTAGATACTCTAAAAGGTGTTCATTTTTCAGCGGTGGAGTACGTATCAATGCGGGATATTAGTAATTAATATAAAAAAGTTTGATAATACGTATAGTGGTTAGTTTTTGCAAAATCGTAAAAATAATCAGGACAACAGAAGTGAGATGACCTAGCACTAATTATCATATACTACATCGTTATATTATTATAAACATAAATAATTATCAATTTTTCTATTTTGAAATGGTTGTTGGTTCTCAATATGATCATTTTTAAATAGATGTTTTATATGTTTAGCTTGGTTTGGCAGTATCTACTTAAAGGCAATTAGTATTAATTACATATGTATGTTAATGTACACATGTACATATCAGACTGTTATGTAACCAGTTTTGATGCAGCTGCTTCCATTTACTTACGAAGATTAATTGAAACTATTTCCGATGGGAAATAGTTGCTTTCCACTACTTGGATTATACTTCGTATCTGATATTCACTGATATTTTTCTGTAAATAAATAAATCCTTTGAAAATATTATTAAATAAGCCATGTACTTATTGAGTGTAGGTACTTATTAATTGATCATAAAAATAGAAAAAGTGATGCCACTGGTTTCCTTTGTATATTATCTTAGATCCTGGATGTTAAAAAACAAAAGTTATGATGTTATGAACCTAAAATCCGACACGAATTTAACAAAACTTGCAATAGAAAACATAACTCTTGAATTAGTTGTCGGATTTGGAGATCTATTATAATTTTGATTAAATTATAAAACCTTTGATTAAATTATAAAACTGCCAAAAAGGCTCTGTAAGTAGCCTAGCTATCTACGTTACATGCCGTGGTTGCCCGTAATTCGAGTGATGTGGTCTTTTAGCGACTAATCACATTCCGACAGACTCGATCACGATAGTTGCCGGTAGGTTCTTAAACGTTCTATCTCACCTATGTGCCTATATGACTACGTGTCTACGCCAACTTTTTTGTCGTAGTCATTGAAAATTCATTCGTGTTAGGTAATAATTTAAAACCTAGTATATTTGTTCATTCATCTTTTTTTCAATATTAATTAATGAAGATATAAAAGTTTAAAATACTTTTTGTATATGTTTATGAAACAAATTCGGGGCAGTTGGATTTTAATTTTTAAATTCTATGAATGTTAAAATAATAAACTAAATAAATTCCAAATTACCTAAAGGATGTTTTTGGGATTAATTTTTTGAAAATCTCATATGCTGTAGCGAAGTAAGCGCACCTACTTAAGTCCATCCTGACTCCCCATTTCAGATTCACTAACACCAGGATTGGAACTATCATGTTTTTTTTTTTTTCAAAAAATCCAATAAACCATGTTTTTTAATACATTCTAATTAATTCAGACTTTTTGAGTTTTTCCAAATTCCTAAGAGTTTTGGATGAAAGGAAATGTGCACTTTGGTGTCGGAGGAAAGGGAAATTTTCGCGCGGTCTTTTATAAACTTTGCCATACGATTACGATCGTATCGATCCATCACTGGCGTGAGAATACGAAAAATGTATTTGACACAGAGAAACAGCCAAAGATTTACGTTACATTGAGGCAACTATTTGGTATTTTACACACTTCAGTTTCAATTAAGTTTTATTTAGATTTTTTGCCATTTTTCATAATTACTCAACCAAGTGGTAACGGATAACAAAAAAAATATTTTTTTTGTTTAAATATTACAATAACGATATTATTCATTTATATGAAGTTTGATCATGTGTACAGCATATTGTATATACAGCAGTTTCCTGATTTAGAGATTGAGTGACATGTGATTTCCTTATCTACTGTAAGATCTGAATTTTTAAATTTAATTTAATACCAATCGAATACCTAAATTAAAGAGACTTGATTTAATCATCCATTTTTAGGCAAAAAACATTTGGTTTAAATCGTTATTTAAATGAGGATTTAATCATGCCAGGTCTGATTAACATTGAAATTGTACTAGTTTATGATTTCGATGTGATTAAAATTTCTACTTCAAATTCGTTATCGCGGTTCCCAAACTTATTTTGTCTACTGAGTCGAGAGCTCCTGTAGTCGTTGTCTAAGATGCCTCCTAGCTAAATGAAATTACAAATCACCCCCCAGGCCTCTACACAACGCCCCATTTTTTTTCTGGGTCTCTTACCGCCCCCCTTTAGGCCTGCAGCGCCCACAAGGGGGCGTTATCGCCCACTTTGGGAATAGCGAACGAAGCCTGAAAGTTATAAATGATATAATAAAATACGTATAACATGTGCACGGGTGTGCAAGTAGTATCTCTCTGTATCGTGCTGTTAGATAAGTCATGTCTATGGTATATCTACAACGTTCTATAATGTTACCTACATTAGAATGTTGTAAAGACTTACCCTATTTCTCTATACAGTTACATACATACATGCATACATGGATAATTAAAGAATAGTTTGACCGATCTGGATTAAAATTGGTACATAGTAAGAGCATGTGATTGTTTGCTTTTTATTTAGATAGCCTTCCCCTAAAGGAGTGAAAATGGAGATGAAACTTTGTGTGGGAAATACTGCACCGTTGAACCAAATATGATGAAATTTGACATGGAGATTTTCACCCCTTACCTCTTTTTCATCCCCCTTTTCACATTCTTAGGGGTAGATAATTACTTTAAATGAGAAATGCTAAACAGCTGAACCAATTGTAATTAAATTTTTTCAAAAACAATCTTTGTACGCATATACATGTACATGTGATCTAAGTATGTATGCATGTTGTATCCATGCATAAATGAAAAAATTTAATTAGAATTGGTATAAACTGCCAGAAAAATATTAAAAATCTTAAGATTTTTGAGAATTAGGAAAAAATTGCCAAAGGGAATGTTATGTGTCTAGTAAAAGGCCAATTTTTTTTATTTGTTTAAGACTTTTCCACTTGGCGCGTCGTAATGGACGGGGTCGGATTACACTGACTGAAGTGAAAGTTCGTAATGCGAGACCCTCGACAGTACGTCGGGTGTCGGCGCAGTACTTGCGCCCACTTACGCCCGCGCCGTTATGTCACTTTATGACGTCAGAAGAACGTGATTTTATTTATTTGTACATAGTGAATTCTCTACTTCAATACTCTTCGTTGTTTCAGTGGGAAATGGTATGCCAAATGCTAGCTTTGTATTTTTGTTGGAATGTATATATATATGTATTATATCGAACCTCAATGAACAATAAACTTTTCGACGTATCTACTGTGTATTTATTATTTACATACTGTTATGTATAACTTTATTTGTATAGAAGTGCTTATGTATATTTTGCGTATGTACATACATTTACATCAAATATTAGACATCCCTGTCTTTTTTCATAAAAATGAACAATTAGTTACTGAAATATTTTTTGCTGAAACTAAAAGTTTAGCTAAAATAATAATTTCGCAAGCTGCGTCACAAATTGTAAGTTTTGCCTTATTATAACGTTATAAGTATTATTTTCCGAACATCGTTATTGATTTTTAGATAGCGATTATTTATTAATGAGAAACATGTTTCTATTTTTATTGCTTAATTGCAAATATTACAACTTATTGTTTACTCGCATATCTGCTTCCGTGCGTCCGTCTTTTATTTTTAAACCTCGACCACATATTAATCAAAGTTTAATTAGTTACTAGCTTCGACGGAAAAGAGAAACATATGTCTAACTTTGACGGAGTTGTCATTTGTCGACCTTAATAGACCATCTGTCTGTATGTGTGTATACTGTGCCATTGTACCTAATTGTTATCAATTGGATAAATCGATTTGTATCTGTTTATTTTAGAAAACTCTAGAGAATATTCTTAGTTATGTTTTCGATAATTAGCTTATGTTTGGTGGTCCCGATTTTTTTTTATTGACGGCCTTTTCAATTTTCAACTCTAATTCAGAAATAAGAAATTTTCTGTTACGAAAACATTGCTAGTGTCGAAAATTATTGTTTTCTCTTTCGTTGTACTCGACACGTATTAAAGAATTGTAACAGAAACAAATTTTTTCTTGAAACAAGGATTGCTGCAGAAAATATTTACATTTCACGAGATTTTAGCAGAGATACAAACGGGAGTAAGAACCGTAACTCACGAAATTAAATTGAGTTTGTCGTGAACAAAACTTGTGCAGAAAATACGGCAAAAACAATTGAAAGGAAAAGGAAATTGAATGTATAGGCGAAAGTAGGAGAGTATATTATATACTATGTAGGTATCTGTTAGAGATTAACTTTTTTACTTAAAAAAGCACTTAAGTACATAAATTCATATTAATAAGGAGTTCTATAACAACTTCATGAATGGGTTTTTAAGACTTTTTTAATGTACGTTTATTATGTAGATATAAATGTATAAGAGCTACAGAAAGGAAATAGCATTTATTTATAGGTTTGTACAATGAAACCTTTTATTAATAGCCTGACGAAATTCATTTAATAAGGGATTTTTATTCTATTCACGATATTCTAATTTCCACTTTCCAACCAACCAACCAACGAAACAAAATCTAAGGCAATACAAGCCTTTTCCAATTTTACATCGTCCGCAAAAAGTAATTTCTATTCGCCACTAACAATCTGCGGCATGGTTATTAACGGTTGCGAAACGAGAGAATTGCTTTCATTTTAGAAGCGAAAAACGATCTCCGTCTACAAAAAGCGACTGTACAACCAATCACTAAAAGTGGACGGTGTGTACTGAGCTTTATGGTTACACAAAAAATAGCTCATCGAATCAATACGGAAAATTTATCATAAGTAATTCTAACTTGCTTGGGTCGAAATTACCATAGGAATTGGTTTCTATCGCACCGGTACATAAATGAAGCGCACTACTATTAAGAAAAATAGGGGTTGATTCATTATATACATGATATATATGGTTATTTTTGCATCTAAACTCGTCTCGATGTTGAGGACGCGGGCTACGTGCTTAACTTTACGCTGAAGCAGATACATAATTCATCACATAGATAAGCTTAACACTTCTGAGAAAATTTGCGATTTTCAGTTGCTGACTTATGAGCTGAAACTATTTATTTTCAGCTTTATCATGGCTATTTTCATGGCAACTATTAATCAGTCGATGATGTAGCGGAAAAGGTTCGATACGTAAACGATTATAAATATAATATGGAGACTACAAAATGAATTGGATGTATGTATGTATTTCTAGAATTAATTAGTTTATTTATAAATATACATATACACATGTATATATATATTACAAATATAATATGGTTAGCATTTAGCTTGGTTTAGCGCAGATGTGTATTTTCGAAAATGTCTCTGATCTACTTAGATCTTACGATTGAAATATCTATCACAAATTGTGAACGATCTTCTTGTCAGCAAATAAAAATAATACTTACGTATCTGAGCGCTATAATAATTATATCAGTCAAATTAATCCAAAATTGTTAAAGTTCCGTAAATTTTTTGACCCATCGTATTTATTTAGTGTAGAGCGAGACGAAAGCAAAGAAAAAAATTCGAAAATGTTATAAATAAAATATTTCTTTTAGCCAGTACATAAACTGACAGTCCCCACAAATCTTCACTTTTCATTTTTTTCTTTTTTTTTAATCTAAATAAAAACACATTTCTATAATTATTATAGGTTATAAAAAATGAAACATTAAACATATAAATAGTATTACAATATAATTCCATATCAAATTTTTAGGATCCTGTATCCAATGGGTGCCAACGCTAACCTATTACTAAGCCTACGCCGTCCGAAAGTCGTCTTGATTAACATAAATTTTATTGGAAACAAATAATAAATAATCGAACAATTACGTGTACGTTTAAATAAAGTTTTCCTAACTTTTCAATCTCGTTCTATGTAAAAACGGGGACGTGACCGACAAAGAAAAATCTCTGAGATTTATAAATCTGTTTTGCTTTCAGGATTTTTGGGTAAACTACAAAAGGCTTCGTTCCGTATATCTACCAGTTCTCAGCGAGGACGCAATAACTTAGTCTTATCGAAAAACTTTCCTCGCTATATGTTTTTACGCCTACGGCGGTGTACCATTTATTGCCATGGGAAAAAAACTCATTGTACGATTCCGTTCCGCATTTTATTACAACAACTACAACGAAATCTACACTTATATACATACTAGCCGTACCCGCGACTTCGTCTGCGCGGAAAATTTTTTCGTGACTCCCGGATTAGGTTCAATTATATGTAAATATACATAGCATGTTGAAACATTGTTTCTGAAAAAAGTCTACGTTTAAACTTACGTCAGTCTCCGGACACATACTATCTCTGTACCAAACATCATAATTGGTTCGGCGGTTCAGCATTTCCCATTCAAAGTTTTATTCCCCTTTTCACCCTCTTAGGGATAGGGTTTTTGATAAAAAAGTAACCTATGTCCGTTTCCATGTGTAAAACTATATCCATGCTACATCACAACCAGTTCAGTGATTTAGCATTTCCCGTGCATAGTTTCATCCCCCTCTCTCCCGTCCCCCTTTCCACAGATTTTGATATAAAAGTCTTATTATCGCACCAAATTTTATCATTACCAAGATTTAGTGCTTCCCATACAAAGTTTTGTCCTGCTTTTCACCCTCTTCGGGGTAAATTTTTGATAAAAAAGTAACCCATGCCCGTTTTCTGATACTATCTGAAACTATATCCCTGCCAAAATTAATTGTAATCGGTTCAGTGGTTTACCGTTTCTTATATAAAGTTTCATCCCCCTTTTCACTCTTTTAGGGGTAGATTTTCTAAAAAGATAAGTAGTCTATCATGAGCGCATTCACATTTTCGTACTACGCGCCGATTTTTATCAAGATCGTTCAAGCCATTCTTCAGTTATAAAAGGACATACAGATAAACGGACAGTCAAAAATTTTAAAATGGTGGAATCGAAGTCATTGTGTCATAAAATGAGTATTTATCACAAAATTATACCATTACCAAGATTTAGCGTTTCCCACACAAAGTTTCATCGCCATTTTGATCATCATCATAGGGGTAAATTTTTGATAAAAAAAAAGTAGCTCATGTCCCTTTTTCTGATGTCAAACTATCTTCCTGCTAAATTTGATCGTAATCGGTTCAGCGGTTTACCATTTCCCATACAAAGTTTCATTTCCCTTTTCACACCTTTAAGGCTAGTTTAGCCTATATGTGTTCCCAGGTGTCAAACTATATCCATACATACATACGTACATACATCTTCACGCTGTATCCCTAACGGAGATCAGAGAGGACAGAGCGCTACGCGTCGCGGTCCTTACATACGTCTTTCGCTTCATCAAATCTCATCATTGTCCTCACATTTTCGCCTAGATATGTGAGTGCTTTTTACATTTCCGTCGGCTAACACTCTGGCTCTTTGATCTTCATAAGTCAGCCTTGATCTTCCTTGACTTCTTTTACCACTCACTTTCGCTCTGTAGATTTTCTTCGTCAGTCTTTCATCACTCGTTCTTTCTATATGCCTGAACCATCCAAGCATTCCTTTCTTCATTTTTACAATAACACTAACTATAACCATTACTTATAATAACAATAACTATATTCATGCTACATCTTAATCAGTTCAGCGGTTTAGCATTTCCCGTACAAAGTTTCGTCCCCCTCCCTCTCGTTCCCCGTTTCACAGATTTTTGATAAAAAAAGTAGCCTATGTATTGTTGATAAAAAGAAGTCTAATCGCCGCACCTCTTACTATCAAGATTTAGCCTTTCCCTTACAAAGTTTCATCCCCCTTTTCACCTTTTTAGAGATAGATTTTCTAAAAAATAAGTAGTCTATCATGAGCGCATTCAGATATTCTTACTATGTACCGATTTTCATTAAGATCGGTCAGGTCGTTCTTCAGTTATAAAAGGACATACAGTCAGACAGACAGACATAAATGTAAAAATGGTAGAATCGAAGTCAGTTATTAAAATAACTATCTATCACAAAATTTGACAGTAAAATTATAATTACAGACAGACGCTAGAGATTTATATAGTAGTATAGATTAATAATAGAAAGATTGTTTTTGAAAAGAGAGTCTACGTATGGCCTACGTCAGCCCTCGGGCACGTACTATCTCTGGACAAAACATCATTTATCATATATCACCATAGTCAGCGGTTTAGCATTTCCCGTTTAAAGTTTCATTCCCCTTTTCACCCCCTTAAAGGTAGGTTTTTGATAAAAAAAGGAAGCCCATGCCCGTTCTCTGATGTCAAACTATCTCCCTGCCACATTTCATCATAAACGGTTTAGCGGTTTACCATTTCTCGTATAAAGTTCCATCCCGTTTTCCACTCTCTTAGGAGTAGTTTTTTGATAAAAAGGTAGCCTATGTCCAGTCCCAGGTGTCAAAAAACTATATCCATGCTACATCATAGTCAGTTCAGCGGTTTAGCATTTCCCGTACAAAGTTTCATCGAACCTTTTCACAGATTTTTGATAAAAAAGTAGCCTATGTATTTTTGATAAAAAAAAAGTTTTACCATCTCACCAAATTTTATCATCACCAAGATTTAGCGTTTCCCATACAAAGTTTCATCCCCCTTTTCACCCCCTTAAGGGTAGATTTTTGACAGAAAAAAGTAGCCTATGTCCGTTCTTTGATGTCAAACTATCTCAGTGCTAAATTTCATTATAATCGGTTCAGGGGTTTACCATTTCCCATACAAATTTTCATCCCCCTTTTTACCCCTTTAGGGGTAGATTTTCTAAAAAATTAGTAGCCTATCATGAGCGCAATCACGTGTTCTTACGACGTACCGATTGCCCTTAAGATCAGTCAAGCCGTTCTTTAGTTATAAAAGGACATACAGACAGACAGATAGACAGACAAAAATTTTAAAAATGGCCGAATCGAAAGCAGTAAGTAATAAAACGACTATCTATAGCAAAATTTGACATAAAATCTGAAATTACAGACAGACGCAAGAGATTTATATAGTAATATATAGATAAGCATAGCGCAAATGAGACATTATATGCAGCTTTGGTTTTTTAATGCGCGTAGAGAAATATTATTTTTAGAAATTAAGAGTCCGCCTATGTATCGTTGGTGTGTTTGGTACTTGGATTTCGATATCTAAGAAGACTGAGAGTCAGATATTTGGCTACATACAACTTCAACTCTTTATCTTGAAATCCTTAGACGTTAAAACATGATTGGATAACAAATCTCGATAAAAAAATAATCCAGAAAAGACCCTGCTTAATCTCTAAAACCAGTTTTTCTTTTGGTTATGTAGTTTTCTACTACAATTATGTGTAAAAACAAATGTTTTGGTTTCTCCGCGCTAAAATATGTTCAAACTGAAACTGCTAAATTCAACTTTATTGTTATTGCTATAGGGCGTGGGGGTGATGATCGAATTCGGTATCACTGGGCAATTATTAAATCTAATAATTAATGACTTGACTAACAATATATTGTTTAGGAATATAACTATTCCTTTTTACTTTATAATTAACAAGCGACCCGTCCCGGCTTCGCACATAGATTTTTTAAAAATTTAGAATACAGTTCATATTACTTGCTGATAATGTAGCTTTCTATAGGTTGGTGAAAGAGTTTTTGAAATCGGTTGAGTAGTTTTTTAGTATATCCATTACATACAAACAAACAAAGTTTACCTCTACCTAATATAAGTTATATATAGTATTAAGTATAGATAATCGAGACTATAAGTATGTAACTGGCAGAGTTTATTTTAAGGAGCCAACGAGCTAATAAATAATATGTATTTCTAATTTTTTAATGCTCACGTACGTAACAAATGATGGCAAAACGCCAAGTGCGTGTCGGATCACTCACAGTAAAGGTTCCGTAGTCTGGATGCACCAGGCACAATATTCATTTAATAGACAGCAAAAATAAGTTCGTATTTATAGAGTTTCTCAATCACACTATGAAAAAAAAAGTCATTTTTGCAATCACTAAGCCTATAATCGGAAATACCCATATCTCATAAATTATACAACGTATCACATTCAAACTAATTTTATTTGAAAGAGCTTTTTAGGTTCTACTATCTCAAATTTTTTCAGAGTTAAAATTAAGAGGGAGAGACACTTTTTACAACTTTAGAATCACATAAGTAACTCAGCATTTATTGATTTAAATGAAAGTTACTTTGAAACCTCTATTGATTTTTGAAGACCTATTTAAAGATATCACACATGGTTATGTGCATTGGTTTTTTTTGCTACGCTCAGTTTTATTTTATTTTTTTATTTCAATACGCCATTGTCAGAGAATATGTAGAAAAGTAAGCTGACTCCCGCCTCGTGCGTAACAAAATTGCCTATTCTCGGTCGGATAGACAGGGTTGTTTCGTTGGGTGCGAAGTGCGGAGAGTATCTCGTTTAGTTATATATTTAACATATTACCTTCGTCATCAGAGACACGAGGTGCATATACACTATCAATATCTGACGCTCTCGAGTATTTCCATGTGACTGTTTTTTTTTTTTCATTTTACAGGCTTTCATGTAGACGCTCTCCCCACCGGTGAAAGGATATACATCATATAACCTTTTTTCTTTCTACCATCTAATTTTCAATATACAATAGGTCCCCACGACGCTTGAGTAAATCTCCATTTAAGTTTATTTTTAGTTTATTTTTAGTTTTGAGTCTAGAATGATTCTGGACTCAAAAACTATTCAAAAACGTAGTCAAATACTTTTTCACTCTCTCCACTTTCTAGCATTCCGTAACCAAATGGAGAAAAACTGCAATCCTTATAATTTCGTCCTATCAGTCTGTCTGTTTGTATGTCACAGTCATTTTACTCGGAGACTATTGGCATCCTGTAGATGAAATTGGGAATATATGTATCTATCTAAATATATTCCGAACCGTTACACAATTACTACCTCGTTGGGGATACGGTGTGAAGATATGTATGTATGTATGTATATTACACAATGGCACAGTATAACAATAACAGTAGGATATCTTCATAGAAAGCTAGCGTGTGCGCTTAAACGAACGTATTAATATGTCCTTAAATACCTAAATAATTTTAGTTATTCCAATTCAGAGCTATGGTTCTTCAACATAACTACAGGAAATTAAATTTAACAAACTTGAAAAACTTATCCGTATGCATTGCTTTTTATTGTTATATACTTAATCTGCCGGTTTACATGGTGGGGGCAGCCGTACGGATGGGTTAAAAATAGGAAAAAAATGTACTCGAGCGTGTCAGTTATTCAGAGGAGATGTTAAGTGAATCCGAACGAAGCTGTCATTCAAAAGACTGACGATTCGGATGTGACGTAAGCTCGTGGTGGCATTTTGAAAATACAAAAAAATCGCCATTTTGAAATACTAGATTACGTCAGATTTTCATACAGAGGGTTCAGCTTGATGTCCTGGTCATGCTGTTCCATTATCTGACGATCATTTGGAGTGATTTACTTAATCTGACGATTTGAAAAATATTTTAAATTGTTTAAATCGTTTTTACCTACCAATTTCTAGTACTGCACGTCGCGCTAATTATAATCAGTATCGATAGATTTGAATATTAGGCAGCACGTCTCTATTTTGTTCTTTATGTTGGTAAAACTGATTCGGGTATCTTTTTTAGACATCTGAAAGTCTGTTTACCTCTATAAAAGTCTAAAACTTTTTACGTACGTAGTAATTTTAAATTTTCTTTGACCACGAGTGCTGTGATCAGCTGTGATGGCGTGATTGCTGACGGAAAGTATATTATCTTGCATTAGGAATTGGAGTATAGTGTGGGGACGGTGCGACAGAGTGAGACATAGAGAAAGGGTGAAAGGGAGAGAAGGTACAGAGTGGGGAAGCTTCACTGCAGCTGCTGAAAGTTTATCGACGATTTTTGTTACTTTGACTTGTGGAAATCGGGAGATTATGTTTTTCCCGTCTATCCTTGAATTATTTCCTTCAAAATAAAAATAAATTCGACCGCGCTCGAGAATGTCGAGGTGACTTGTTTTTTGGAACTTTGTGACCCTCCCACTCCCTTACGTCATGCTCAAGTCGTCAGATTATTGAAATTCACACTTTAAAGCTGTAATTAAACCATCATATTTTAATCTGATGCGCTTGAGTATTCCAACTATCGATTTCTTTTACTATTCTGGTCGGCTGCCCTGCGCGCGCGGCCCTTTAAAGGCGGCTTAGATAAGGTGAAGGTACACAATATGGTGCAAGGTATTCCCCATATGTTAATCTGCCGCGCTTGAGTAAATCCCAAAATCACCTATTGGACTTCCCTAGTATTACAAATTTGTAGGAAATTAGATCTATAGAAATGTTATATGTTAGGAGGGTCAACGGTAGCGTGCTCGTTGCGACCCCTGCCAGCCCTTTTCAGGACTGCAATTCCTATACTATGATTACCATGCGGGACAACGCAGATTTAAGAGCTAGGGCGTCCCCCGAAAGCGACGGACACCAGTGTGTCCCCGCTGGTGTAAGCAAAGTGCAGTTTGGCGTTGGGGACCGCCACCCAACACGCTGTGCACCAAGCGGCGGGAAATGGAGGGAGAAGTGCAGAATAGCTGTGTGGAATGTGAGAGGTGGGATTGAAGAGAAGATGAATGAAGTGATTGATATTATGGAAGAGAAAAGACTGGATGTGTTATGTTTGAGTGAAACCAACCGAAAGGGCAGTGAACTTGCCGACATGCCCGGAGGGGGCATCGCTCTGTGGTCAGGGGTACCACTTGGAGATAGAGAATGCCAGGGGTGGGCGTTTTGCTGTCCTCTCGTTTGGTTAATTGTATGACTGAATATAAATATGTAAACTCTAGACTGCTCTGAGTGCGCCTCAAGATGGGGTTGACGAGAATTTTTATTTTGGCGGTGTATGCTCCAGTGTCCTCCTTCGGCTTGGGTGAGCTAGAGCAGTTTTGGGAGAATGTTAGAGAAGTTCTAGCAACGGTTGCAGAGAATGAGAGAATCGTCTTGTGTGGAGACATGAATGGATGGGTCGGCACAGCACGAACTGGATTTGAGACTGTCCTAGGCAAATATGGAGATAGGAGAGTGAATTATGCGGGTAGGATTCTGTTAAGTGTGTATAGAAAAGGATCTTTTTTTGCTAATACCGTATTTAAGCACAAAAGGATCCATCAGTACACTTGAGAAAGAAAGCATGAGAGAAGTGTGATTGATTTATTCCTGGTAGATAACAGGCTCAAGAAGCAGGTTATGGACACAAGAGCGCATAGAGGAGCCGATCTGGGAACGGACCACTTTCTGGTGATAACCAGAATAAGTGGTCTGTTTGCAGCATGGCGACATCGCGTAGTGTCCACACCTGCAGCGGTTTGTCGCATCAAAAGCTGGAAACTGCAAGATGCGACTACCAGGAATGAATATGAAAGGGTAGTATCCGGTAAGCTTGAAAAGTGATGAGCGAGGATGTTGAAGACTGTTGGCAGAACCTTAGGGATAGTATGATCGAGGCTGCAAAAGAAGTGTGTGGAACGAATAAGATTTGGAACGGTAAAAAGCGTGATGTGTAGTGGGACGATGAGGTGAAAGAGTCTGTGTATAAGAAGAAGATAGCATGGCGAGACTACCTTGCTACAAAAAATGACTGTGGTATGAAGAATTTGATGAAAGATAGATATAAGCTGCAGAAAGCAGAAACGAAAGCACTAGTGAAAGAATAGCGTAAAAAGATGTTAAACAAAAACAAGATGTCGGACAACTTCGAGGAAAATTCCAAATTATTTTGGAAATAAGTGCGTAAGTACCGAAGTGGCCCGGCACCTTGCAGAATGAATAAAGTGCGTTCGAAAGAAAACAACTTGCTAACAGCTAAAAGATGTTCTGCAGCGATGGAGTGAATACTATGGAGAACTGTATGAGAGTGGCGACTCCGTCTCTGATACTGAGAGCAATTCTAATGAATTGCCACACTCGGGTCAGGGACCGGAGGATGCCATTAGTATGAAAGACCTTGAGAAAGTGATAAGAAGTTTGAAATGTGGAAAGACTGCGAGAATTGATGACGTGACTGGTGAGATGATCAAGTATGGTGGTTCTAGGGTCTGGGATACCTTCTGTGCACTCTGAAACCTTTGTTTGCAGAAGGGGAAGGTTCCAGAGGACTGGTGCGTGCACCGCAGTCATAGTACCTCTCATAAAGGAAAAGTTCTCATTTAGACTGCGCGTGCTACAGGGCTAGGCTATCAGCTTGGTCAGCTTAGCAAGTAAAGTCTATACTAAGATATTGACTGAAAGTATGAAAGGCGTTTCAGAAAGATATTTGTGGGAGGCGTAAGGTGGTTTTAGGAACGGTAGGGGTTGTATGGATCAGATTTTTTCGCTTCGCGTTATCGAGGGGAAATTTCTGGCTATAGTTCAGAAAGTTTTCTGCGCTTTCGTGGATCTAGAAAAAGCATTCGATAGAGTAGTGCTAAAGAAATTGTGGAGTCTTCTGCCTGAGTATGGCGTATGGGGCTCCTTACTACAGGCTGTGCGGTCATTATATAGCGGCCACAAAGCCTGTGTAAGGATAGAGGTTGACACGTCACCCTGGTTCGATGTCTGTTCAGGCGTCAGACAGGGCTGCGTGATGTCTGCCTGTCTGTTCGTGCTGTATTTGGACAGTTGCTTCCAGAGAATGAACGGTAGTATGAGTGGTATGTTATGTGTTGACACAATGGTAAACTGCCTATTGTACGCTGACGATGCTGTGCTTATAGCACCATCAGAAGCAGAGTTGCAGACACTAGTCACGTGCATGAAAGAAGAATGTGAAGTAAAAGGATTGAATATGAATGTGAACAAAACTAAAGTTCTGGTGTTTGTAAGGGAAATGGTCGTAAGAAAAATACGGTCGTAGGAAAAATGGTAGAATTGAAGTCAGTGAGTCATAAAATAACTATCTATCACAAAATTTGACAGTAAAATTGTAATTACAGACAGACGCTAGAGATTAAATAGTAGTATAGATTGATAATAGAAAGATTGTTTTTAAAAAAAAGAGCCTACGTATGGCCTACGTCAGCCCTCGGGCACGTACTATCTCTGGACAAAACATTATTTAACGTATATCACCATAGTCAGCGGTTTAGCATTTCCCGTATAAAGTTTCATTCCCCTTTTCACCCCCTCAAAGGTAGGTTTTTGATAAAATTTTGAGTTTAGGAAAAAGAAAGTGTTAGAATTCACTAAGCAGCTCAGCATAACACGACAGAACAATATTTTATCTTATTCGTACTTTATTTTACGTTTTAACATAGGTTATACAGAACACACAGAGTACAACCGAAAACACAGACTATCACAGACAAGAGAATGTAATAGCCCGACTCACACCTCCAATGCATATAACATTTATTTTCCAATACTCCCACTTAAATTTTATAATGTAAACAACACATTTAAAAACTAGCTTTACATACTACTTAACACCTGATCTCTGTTAAAATTAAATTTAATTGTAGGCAATGCTTTTGTGAGAAAGTCAGCAAGTTGACATGAACTCTGTACATATTTAATATTAACAATATTTTGTTCCACTTTCTCTCTTATAAAATTATATCTTATGTCTATGTGCTTAGACCTTTTATGATACACTGGATTATGAATAAGCTTAATGGCACTCTGATTATCTATAAATAATGTTACTGTTTTTTGAAACTCTCCTATGTCACACAAAAGTTGCCTAAGCCATAATATTTCTTTTGCAGCTTCGCTGGCTGCCATATATTCAGATTCTGTTGTGGATAAGGCTACAGTATTTTGCTTTCGACTTGCCCATGTCACAGGTCCACCATTCATAATAAATATATATCCACTATTAGATTTCCTAGTGTCCAGATCTCCCGCAAAGTCGGAATCACAATAGCCAAATAATTCACTATTACAATTATACATGATACACATATGTTTGGTATTAATTAAGTAGCGAATTATTCTTTTTCAGCATTCACATGATCCTGACTTGGATTGTTTACATACCTACTTACAACATTTACAGAGTAGGCTATATCTGGTCTAGAGATAGATGACAAAAATAATAAAGCACCAACAGCTTCTCTATATGGGAAATCAACAACAATATCATTCATATTTCTTTTTAAAGATACATTATTGTCTGCTGGTGTATTACATGGATTTGCTGTTAACATATTAAATTTTTTTATTATTTGCTTTGTATATTGTTTTTGAGATATAATGATTGAATCATTTGACTTTATAACTTCCAATCCAACAAATGTATTCAAATCTAAAACTTTTATTTTAAAATTATTTTTTAAATCATTTATAATTATAGACAAAATCTCTTTACTTTTTGAAAATAATAAAGCATCATCTATATAAAGAAGCAATATAACTTTAAAATTATTAAAATTACCCACAAAAATACAATTATCTGACTGACATATTTTAAAACCATAAGTAGTTAAAAATATTGAGAACTTTTTGTTCCAACACCGTGACGATTGTTTCAAACCATATAAAGATTTATTTAACTTACATATCATTCCGGGGCCAACCGTTATTCCTTCTGGAATCTCCATAAAGATATCTTCATTTAACTCACCATACAAAAATGCTGTTTTAACATCGAACTGTTGTATTTCATAATTTTCTCGTGCTGCTATGCTCATTAAAACTCTAATTGAGTCATACCTTGCTGTGGGTGAAAATGTTTCCTTATAATCAATACCTTTCACCTGTGTAAACCCCCTTGCACAAAGGCGGGCCTTGTACCTCTCAATATTACCATCTTTGTTTCTCTTTATGCAAAATACCCACTTAGAAGTAATAGTCTTTTTATCTTTTCTTTTAATTATTGTCCAAGTGTTACTTTCAACATGCGACTGCAGTTCTTCTTTAATGGCTTCTTTCCATTTTTTCATGACATTTACTAGTTATGGCTTGCTCATATGTATCTGGTACATTGAATTCTGTTAAATTTGCCTCATTAACCCTGTACTGCCTTGATCTTGTATTAATGTTACGCTCTTCATCGCTACTAATAAATGACTGAGATGGTTCATATGTTTCATCACTATCTATAGGACTTGGTATACTTTCCTCGCTGCTATAATCTTCCCCAATTAGTGTTTTATCTGGGGAGGCAGTTATTTGCGTATCTATTCCATTCGCAAATTCTGACATCTCTTTTCCTTTATCATTAATAGAAATCTGCATAACATTTTCCCTTAATATTGGTATTTTATTTTCATTGAAGTGCACATTTCTAGAAATAGTTATCCTTCCCGTTTCGAGATCATACATTCTATAGTTTTCATTGTCATATCCTACCAACATCATTTTCTTACTTTTGCTATCTAATTTCTTTCTCTTTTCATTAGGTACATGGACATATCCTTCTGACCCAAAAACTCTTATATGGTCCAGGTACGGTTTCTGCCCAGTCCACAATTCATATGGCGATGTATTATTCGTCTGACTAGATGAACATCTATTTAATAAGTAGACAGAACAATTAACTGCTTCTGCCCACAATTTTACTGGGGCGTCTCGGGCATATATCATGGACCGTGCACTTTCCATAATAGTCCGCATCTCTCTCTCTGCTTTCCCATTTTGTTCTGGTGTGTAGGGAGCTGTGCATTCATGAACGATACCCTCTTTTTCTAGATATGTTCTGAATTCTTGGTTGACATATTCTCGTCCATTATCTGTGTGTAAAATGCGAACATTATGTTCAAACCTGTTTTTAACTATGTGAACATACCTTTTAAAGCAGTCAAGGGCGTCACTTTTATTTCTAATAATATATACATGTCTGTAACTTGTCGCACCATCCTTAAACAAAATAAAATATCTGGCACCTGATACAGACATATGTTCCATTGGGCCACAGATATCACTATAGGCCACATCACCTGGTTTACATGGTCCTCTGTTAGATTTTTGAAATGGTAAACGGCTTTGTTTGCCATACTGACATGCTTCACATACAAAATCCTTATTGTTTTCGGATAATGACATTGAAATTGCACCATATTTGGACATATTTTGCACTTCTTTTACATTCAAGTGTCCTAAGCGTTCATGCCATCTTTTTAAATTTGGTTGCACTAAATTACATTCCTTTTGCATTACAGTTTTGACATTTAATTCATAAAGATTATTTTCTTTTAAGTTTGCAGACATAACAACCATATTGTCTTTTAATATCATTGCAGAAGTTTTCTTTCTAATTATAACATAACCTTTTCTTGTTGCCGCACCTTCTGAGAATAAATTTCTATGTAATTCAGGTACATACAATACATCCTTCAACATACACTGCTCCCACTGACCATTTACACATTTATTAATCAACACATTACCTTGTCCATGTACTTCTATTTCTTTCCGATTACCCAACTTAACTGTTCTGTCGTTATCACATTTATTGTATTCTTTCAACTCACAGAAAAGTCACGCCTGTACGACATATGTACAGATGCTCCACTGTCAAGGATCCACGTATCCAACTCAACCTCAGACTGCAAACACTGTTCAGCACTAAATGCTAACATATTCTGCTCTTGAGACCTCTTCCCAGATTTCTTTGGGGCACGGCAATCTCTTGCAAAATGCCCCCTTTTGTTACAGTTATAACAAATGAATCTATGTTTTACAATGTTAGGGTTGGTCACGGAACCTCTTTGCACATTATTGTTTTTCTCAATCTGTGTTGAAGATTTCTTTAAAACCACAAGAGCACTGTCAGACTCGTCTTCCTTTATCAAACTGGCTTCTTCATCCAACAATCGTGACGTTAAATTCTGTATTGTTTGTAAACTTGGGTCCAATGATAACCAGGCTTGACGAAGCGAACGATACTTAGCTGGCAAAGTACTTAATATTTTAGTCATTATTGCAACGTCGCTTATATTTTCTCCACTCTCTTTTAATTGCTTGGCCAAGTTTTCCACTTTTGCAATATGTTGTGCTATACTGTCTGTATGTAACATCGTATATTGGTTAAATTTTTCATGCATCATCATTTTATTAATCTCGGACTTTTGTTCGTAAATTGATTCTAACTTACTCATAACTTCAACAGCAGTTTCGCAATTTTCGATGAGAGAAATCTGATTTAGATCCATGGAAGACGTAATAATGAACATGGCCATTCCGTCGTCTTTTTGCCACTGTGTCGCTACTCCTTCGGGCTTCGGTAAATTTATATTTAATCCCTTAGCTTTTAGGGCGCATTTTATTTGGAATTTCCACTGACGAAAATTTTTTCCGTCAAACTTCTCAACACGCATGGAATTTGATACCTCCATTTTTATATGTAAAACACCGACAACACAAAATACGTAGTAAACTTTCAGAAAACAGTTCTATTAGCAAAATAACCTGGGCCCATAACCTGTTAGAATTCGCTAAGCAGCTCAGCATAACACGACAGAACAATATTTTATCTTATTCGTACTTTATTTTACATAGGATATACAGAACACACAGAGTACAACCGAAAACACAGACTATCACAGACAAGAGAATGTAATAGCCCGACTCACACCCTTCAATGCATATAACATTTATTTTCCAATAGAAAGAAGTCGGTTGGAGCCATATCTGGTGAATAAGGTTGTTGCTCGATGATATTTGTTGAGTTTTTGGTCAAAAATTCGTTCAAAATGATGGCCTTGTGTGAAGGTGCATTATCGTGGTGCAAAATCCAAGAATTTTCTTTCCACAAATCTGGCCTTTTTCGTCGAATTTGTTCTCTTAAACGCCGCATAACGCTCAAATGTTATTCTTTATTTACCGTTTGACCTTCCGGCAAAAATTCCGAGTGCACAACACCGCGATAGTAAAAGAAAACAGTCAACATGGCTTTGACTTTTGATCGACTTTGGCGTGGATTTTTCGGTTTCGGTTCAGTTGGAAGGCGCCACTCCGAAGCTTGTTGACTAGTTTGCATGTCAAACTCGTAAACCCACGTCTCATCACCAGTAACAATGGGTTTCATGAATGTTGGGTCGGAATTGACTCGTTCTAGCATGTCCTCAGCGACTTATGCGATTGAGTTTTTGGAGAAAATTCAGATCTTTTGGGACTAGCCGAGCGGTAACATGTTTCATACCCAAGTGATTATTTAAAATGGTACGGATCGACTCGTGAGACACAGAAATTTCGGCGGCTATCTCTCTCAAACTTGAATGAGGATTTCTTTTGCGATGTTAACTTCAGTTGCAAACGTTGATGGCCTACCAGAGCGAAACAAATCTTCCGTCATATATCGACCGCTTATGAACGCTTTGTACCACTCATAAGCACGTATTTTTGATAAAGTCGATTCACCGTAAGCCTTCTGTAACATTTTCAGTGAGTCGGAACACGAAATTCTATTGGCGATGCAAAATTTAAGACAAATTCTTTGTTCGATATTTTTGTCCATTATGAAATTCGCAATACACACTCGATATGATATATCTGAAAACAGCCCTGTATTTAATCTAAATAACAGATGCAACTCAAACTCCGTGCCAAAATGGAAAATAGTTGTGCCAACCAACAAAGAAAACAAAAAAATTGAATTTGGAACCATAAACAAATCATTTATTCCCGATACTTTTTTGACTGAATGTGAGTATATATTATAAAATAAAAACGAAAACAAATATGAATAATGGTAAAATCGGAAAATCCATGTTAATGTACGAGTAGGCATGTCACGTAGCGTTAACTTTTTATCTTAAGCGACGCACGACGATGTCTAAGTATTTTTGCTTTTTTAAAAAACCTAGGAATAAAATATTCTGAACTAGTCTTGATGACGAAGTCTTGTGTTGTTATTTTCTGTAAAATGAATTGAATGTTCAATTTTGTGTCTAAATGGAATAATAAACTAAGTTTACAGAAACCTCTCTTTCGCTCTCTCTAAATTTTAGAAATTTAAAAGCTTGTACAACAATGGGAGAGGTACCACCGCAAAGGGTGCTGAGGAGTTCTAAGAGGAAATTGCCGATCCAAGAAGCATTAACCGCTGAAAAGAACTCCCTTTGTTTGCGAGACAGTGAGATCTGATACAAAAGCGTGGGACCTTTTGACTTACACAATTTAACACTATCTGTAAATTCAATCTCTTCAACTTAATTTATTTAAACGGCCATTATCTTTGTAAATAAATTAAAATAAATGTTCCGTTTCTGTATACTAAATAATTACAAGTCATACAACATAAGTATACACATACATAGTGTTCTGTATATATATATATATGTATAATAATATTCTGAGAGATTTCACACAGTGCCTTCTAGTCCCAAAGCAGCACAGTGCTTGTGTTATGGGGTACTACACAACTGATATACTACTTATATACTTTTTCTTTTGTAAAGAAATACATTTAATACATAGACACCCAGACTCGGGGCGGGAATCGAACCCACAACTTCCATTTACTTTCCGATGCGCTTAATCGTTGCGCCACGGAGGTTGTCATATGGTAGTGATGAAATAACTTAGAGTACGTTCACATTATTTTTCCTACACTTTCTATTCTTTTTGGATTCGATTTTAATATATTTCATTTCTTGTGTCTAAAACCGACAGTGGAAACTGATTTTATTTATTTGGCAAAAACACAAATTAGATGTAGCGACGCTTTGTCAGCAAATTCGTTTCAATCACGTTCCTAGTGTAGATTTTGGTTTAAAACTTGCCGCAACGTGCCGAAGAATTTCCAGTTCATTAGGCTGTAGAGTAACCGTGTCATGAATCGGAAATAAAAATAGAATATCAAGCTCAACTTTGAAAAATTTACGGGATTTCTATGAAATTACGTAAAATATTATTTAACTGTAATTGATTGACATAATATGAGTATTTAGATAGAAGAGATTAACTTATTTTTAACTTATGTTAAAAATATGAAATATATAGATATCGTGTAGATTGGTATAATATAACATTTTTGCTTTGATTGTGTCTTTGAAGTAGAGTACAGACGAAATTCTCGTTTGTATTTTGGCTACAGTTTATTAAGAAGCTGTTCTGAATCTCTCGGGTCATCGCTTAGCGACGCAGATATTAAATCAACTTTGAAGCTCCAGTGTCCACAGTGTCCACAATTTCTTCCAACTTTCTTGGCGTAAATCCAACTTTAATAACAAACAGTTACTTGAAAATACTCGTAATAAAATTTCAATTAAATTGGTTTGCTGTGATTTTGAACGTAGAGTTCTGTTTACAAAATTAAATCAGATTCCGTTTCTTCTTTATATTGGACACCTGATGACTTTTCACGGTGATAAAGTTTGATTGGAATCGTCCAATTTATATGGAAATGCGTTTTCATTTATTCGGATACCTATAGGAATGTGTTTACCATGTTGAATTTATAATATGTTTATCGCTATATATTCACCTGTAGCTTTCTGTGACGTTTTATTGGCGTTCTGCCATTGAAGTTTGTTTCGAATAACGAAACAATCAAGTAGTATGTCGGGTTGGAAATAATAATTTCCTCGGGCTGATGCCAATAAAGCCTGTTATTATTAAGAGCCCTTTGACAAGTTAATTTAGGTATTGGCGCGGTCGGACACTCACGTATGCGCGCGACTTTCGTAGCTTTATTATAGTGTAAGTAATGAAGCGATTTCGGTACAAAATATAATTTTGATACTTTTCCGAATCAAAAGTTTCGATGTTTGTTAATTTTTTTTCTTTTTAGATAAATATTTTTTTAAATAATTGGTATTAAGTGTTCTCGACGCGTTAAATGCATGTAAAGGAAATACAATAACATTCTTTAACATAAATATTTAGTTACATATTATGTTTAATATAGGTATTGTTTTAAAAGTAAAGATTTAATAGAATTAAGTATTTACCTATCTCCTGTATAGCACTACTAATATTAAGTTTATAAGTAAGTTATAAGTAAGTTTGTATAAGTTACTTAGAAATCACTAGTTACGTAGTCATGATAAGATATAATTATCTTTTACTAATCAAAACTCGAGTTCACATTTTTATTAATTAAAAATAACTTAGCACCGCTTTAATAAAGATGAACGTGATGATTTGCACTTTATTAAGTAATTGAGTCTCCAGTTCTTCAAACAGAGAGATTCGTATAGAGATTCAATGGCAGTTTCTTACATAACTCTTAACTACAACTCTTCTAACATACAAACACACATACAACAATTCTATATTTATTTTGGAATCAAATAATCCTAAAATGCCTAGTTAAATCATTTTTTAAAAGATCGTCAGTTTACAGACTTGGCTTTGTTGCTGTTTTACAATAAAACTAGCTATACCCGCGACTTCGTCTGCGTGGAAAACTTTTTCGTGGCTTTCCGGGATTAGATTAGATTACATGTACTTGTACGTACAAAGATTGTTTTTGAAAAAAATTCATTACAATTGGTTCAGCGGTTTAGTATTTCCCATTCGAAGTAAAAATCTACCCCTAAAAATGTGAAATGGGGGATGAAAAAGGGGGAACGGGTGAAAATCTCCATGCCAAATTTATGTTTAGCATTTCCTAAACAAAGTTTCATCCCCCTTTTCACTCCTTTAGGGGTAGACTTTGCACAATCACCTGCTCTTACTACGTACCAATTTTCAACAAGATCGGCCAAGCCGTTCTTAACTTATAAAAGGACATACGGACAGACAAACAATTCAGAAATGGTAGAATCGAAGTCACAGAGTCCTCCTTATACATCTTTGAAATTATTATGTATACGAGAAAAAATATAGATCTGTTTAATAAGAATGGCGATATGAATGGTATGGAAACCCGAGGTCGTGATAAATTGGTTATTCCAAAATTTTAATTACATAAGTCAAATGTTTCATTTTTAAGTAACTGCATTCGTTTTTATAATAAAGTTCCTCAAGAAATTACTCAACTAACAGAGAATAAATTTAGATTGGTTATAAAACGTACATTGACTAGACAATCATACTATAAAATAAACGATTTCATTGAAGATAAAACAATAGTCTGCAAATGATGTTCTCTGCACATGCGTTTACTGGCTTAATGAAAATATTGTATTTTAATAAAACTTTTGTAAAATGAAGTTGAAAAAATGATACCTGACTGAGTTTCTTGTCGGTTCTTCTCAGTGTCCAGGTGTTCTTTTCTCTTCTCTTTGAACCGAACTAAAGTAGATTTGACGTTCAAAATACCTTATAATTGGGTTTACTTGAATAAATTGATTTGACTTTGACTTCAATTCATCAAAATAGGCTACATGTATGAAAAACAAAAAAGGAAATGACTATTCATTACAAAATTTGACGAAAAAATTGAAATTACAGACAGACACTAGAGATTTATATAGTAGTATAAATGTAGATAGATGTCTTTGCTATGTTTATGTATATTTACGGTAAAAAAGATATAGAATCAACAAAAAAGCCTTTATAAGATAAACACATATTACAGATGCAACTTAACTACAAAGAATTCATTTCAGATCTCAACTTCTAGACGGCGGATCACGATAAAACGTACCTTATGTGCAACCTGTGTTTATATTATTGCAATACTTATTGTGAGATGTTTAAGTACATATATGTTGTGTATCCAGACAGACAGACAGATAAAAATTCTAAAAATACTGTTTTAGTTCCCATTAGTGTTATGCGTACCTCTTGGGTTATTATTTTTTTCTCTTTCTATTATCTTTATTTAACAGGTGCGGATCAACTTACAGTTTAGTTATTTGTAAAGTTTTTCAATTTTTACATAGGAAGCTCAGATTATTATTGAAAAATTCTAAATCTTCCTGTGAATGTCACGTTAAAATCTGTATATATTATACCCAGCTTGCAATACTTTCTTGTAAGCTATTTTTTTACTTAACTTTACTGCTAGTGATTATATATATTACAATACAATGTTCACATGCCTAACAAAAAATACAGGAAATCAGAAAGTCATAATAGACTCACGGAACAGAGAAGAAACACTGGATCAAAACAAGTCAGTAGACATAAAATATACGGGTCGCTATTTAATGTTCTCGCTTGCGATCGCTCGTTATGAAGAGCGCATAAATTTGTTGTACTCTACAAGCGCTCGCGCGCACGTTACACGCGTCAACATCGCGTATTTTTTTACTGATTTTGCTATGTTTATTATATTCATTACAATGATTAATTTAAAAAAATAATTTCTATCATACATTATACATTGAATGAAGTTTCATTTCGTACCGTTTTTTTTATTAGTCATTGCTTGTTTTGGAACTAAATCGACGTTTAATCATGACACTTTAGGATATTATACTGTAGGATATTATAAAATAAATAAAAAATAATGCAACACCAATAATCAAGAAGAGAAATGGATCTATTATAAATTGCCAGCAAAATATTTAAAAAAAATAAGATTTCTGAGAATTAGATCGTCAAAATAACTGTATTTCGCACAAAAATGTCAAAGAGCTTTCAAATACTTTTGTTCGAAAATAGCCCCGTGGTGAACGTCAAATTCATTGTTAATAAACGTTCCGTTCTATTTGTTATTCTCAGTTATTCTCCTGAACAGTTCCTTTGATTATTCCATTTAATATCAATAATAATTTGTTATCATTTGCTATATGTTTTCGTTAATAATTGAATATCAGGTACACACTTTTGAAGAAAATTGGGAAGGGAAAGCTCAAAGTATAAATATACTGTTACTTTATAATTCATAGCGAGCTACATTTGTCGTCGTGAAGATCGCATTCTGAGTTTTTGTTTTTATCTCAAAATGTAATATTTTTTATTATAATTATTTATGAACTGACTAATGACTAAATTTTCAAGTTATTTTGTAGTAATTAATAAAATAAATAATTAATGTCTTAGTTTTATAGCTAAAATGATTGCTCAAATTATAACTGAAAGTAAAGCAATGTTAAACGCGGCTTCCTTTGCACAGCTTGTTAGTTAAGTCAGGTGGAAGTCGTTACGGACGGCTTGAAAACTGTCAGCATCAGGTTTGCCGCTAACTTGCTTTCCTCAGTTTGTCAGTTCTAGGTTGGATTCATATATAGAGCATGGCTCGTTTCCCCTTTACTCTCATTAATGGTGTATTTAGCATTGTTAGTCGTTTGTGAACTGGAAGATTCTAAAACGCGGTATACGTTTTAGAATGTTAAAGTAATTACATACTTGTTACATTAATAAATGTATTTAGAAAAGAAGAAATTGTTTTATTGTTCTAATATTGGTTCGTTGGTTTATGCCTGCCAAACCGACAATGTTCACGCTTTTATTTAATCAGACAAGGTCAATTTAGGAATTGAAGTTTCCTAAGTCGTCTTCCAATCTGCATATTACAGTTCCTTGTGTGTTATTACATGGGTAAAGTATGGATATATAATGGTAAAATATGGATTTTACCTAGCCTATTGCTTATCAAAACAATGTTTGGTGTAATTGCATAATGGTTGTTTATTTAAATTTATAACCTCCGAAAGGTAATAATGAATTTATAAAATCGAATTTATAGTGTAACTTTGAGTGAAGCAGTGACCTAAGATATAGTGGGCTATTGTTACATACTACACCCTTATTATCACCAACTTAGATTTTCTCAAAACTGATGATTCATTAGTAAAATGAATATAAACTTCACAAACAATTACAAACTTCCTATTCAACGCTATAAACTAGTGTTCAAAGCTTTGCTTCTGCTGTGACAATAGGAGCACTTGAATAAACGACCGTTTAGAGACGGGACGACAAAGAAAATCTTTATATGTAGTGAGTTTTTTGAAATGCTTTTATTCCCGTTTGTACACAGTAGGTAGTACAGTCTTTTCAAGCTAATAAAACTTTTCAATAGTATGACTATTACCACACCGGCACAATTAGCGGAACAGAAAAAAAAGTGAGACTATGAGATAATAACGCATATATTTGACGAAATTGTAATTAGACACAAAATAACAAATTGATTAACATCTTTTAACAACGACTTTGGAAAGTCTTCGTTATTTTTTATTGAAAAATAAAGAAATTTGAAATAAGTGAAATTTTTAGATGATTATGAACCATCACAAAAAATAAAAAAAAGTAAGCATTAAATGATTTAACAATAAAATTAAAGCAAAATTAATAACGAGTGTTTCCCCCTCTTGCTCTGATTACGGTTTCCATTCGTCTGGGCATGCTACAGATTATGTTATCGATGATTTCTTGAGGCAACCGCTCCCACTCCTCAAGTAATGCGTTTCCAAGTTCATTCAGATTGTTGGGGGGTGGCATTCTGGATTTAACCCTTCTTTTTAGCAAGTCCCAGACATGCTCTATCGGATTCATATCGGGGGAATTTGCTGGCCACTGCATCACCGGTATACCTACGTGGCTCAGATATGCCTGTACCGATTGTGCACTATGAGCACAAGCATTATCTTGCATTAGAATAAAGTCGTCACCAATAAATGGGGCAAATGGTACAACATGTTCTTCTAAAATGTCTCTGATGTATCGATCTGCTGTCATGGTCCCTCCTGTGACTATCACTAACTCCGTGCGAGCTCCCAAACATATCCCTCCCCAAACCATAATCGAGCCGCCACCATAAGCCACTGTGTGTTCAAAATTAGACTGTATGTGGCGTTCTCCTTTGCGTCTCCATATTCGCTGTCTCCCATCTAAAGTTTTTAAAGTTCTGTTTTAAAAGAACTCTGCACTCATCAGTAAAGAGAACCTGCTGCCATTCGTTCAAATCCCAATGACGATGTTCTCGCGCATAGCTTAATCGGTTTACGCGGTGACGTCTCTCAAGTTTTGGGCCTTTGGCAGGTATATACGACCCTAAACCAACTTCTTCAAATCTCCTGCGAACTGTACGCTCTCTTACTCGTACTCCTCGAACGTCTTCCAGTTCATTTCGAGCTTGTACAGCCGTTAATCGCGTATTCCTACGAACTCCAAGTTGTAAAAAACTGTCATCTCGCCTCGATGTACATCTTTTTCTACCTTGACCCCTCCTCCTCACAAGAGAATTAGACGATCTGTACCGCTGGATGCTGCGATGAATCGTTGATACTGGTCGACGAAGCCTTGAGGCAATCGATCTGTAGGTATGGCCATTTCTTCTCATTTCATCAGCCCTAATGATTTCCAGTGATGTTAAGTCAGGCATAATAAAGAGCTTTTAATAAACAAAATTACCTATAGAATAACAAATTTATAAAAAACCATTAAGTGCAATTTTTCAAAAAAATTACAATTACGTAGTTATTACTCGAACAAGTTGACAAAACGTGTTGTTCGGGAAAATAAAACAAATGAATGAAAAAAGTGTATGTCATCTAATTTTCTATTTTCAAATTTGACAATAAATTAAAAAAATATCATAACTGGCCAGTTCCTCAAGTAAAAGATTTTAAAATCCTGCTTTTTTTGTGTTCCGCTAATTGTGCCGGTGTGTATATTATGTAGTGTTCAATGGAGAACTTGCATCAAAATTGTAATGAAGTATATTATGTTCATAATTCATTAATAAAAAAGGGAATAAATGATTAATTGAAACATTTATTGAAGAACTTAAATACAACAATTATAAGATTTTTTCAATAATGTTTTATTTTTAAATAACTTAAAAATAACGTAATTTCAAATACCAAACATCAAGTAGTGACATTACTTCATTGCTTAGCCGTTCGCAGTTATACGTAGGTACATATATACTGGTGTAAACATGGATAAATTAATAAAAAACAGTGAAAGATGTAATGAAGCAGATTTATACCTTTCTAATATAGAGTTGATGGCGACATGTTTTCTTTCCGGAAAATACTCTAAACTAAATATGCCTTACGAGTCACGACCTTAACAAAGTCACGTGACGTAAGTCACCTTAAGTCACGTGAGACTCCGTTTTTAGCATAATTTCTAAAGCATTTTTTAAATTAATTGGGCATATTTTAACGTTTTCGTTTTTATTATATTTGTATAAGGGCTTAATCTTTACAATAGACTGAAAAAATACATATATGTAAGATCCCCTATTTTAATAAAGACATTATTTCTTTTAAAATTAATATTATTAGTTATTACATTTTTTTTGTTTTATAATAGCATTTATTAATAACAAAAAAGAACATACATACATGAATATTTACAAACTTAAAACTACACATTATCTTAAATAATAGACTTCCTCAAAGTTGCCGCTTAAAAAGCTGTCATTGCTTAAGGTACCCAGCAGACTGTTATTACATTATATTTTATTACCATTGAAATTCTAAAATTACTTAGAAAAATGAAAAATATGGTATATATATAAAATTACATACATGAAAATATCACATATTATATACATATAAATAATAATATTAATATAAAATAATTGGAATTAAATAATGGAAAAAATAATTCGTTTATTTCCATGTCTATTTTCAACTATTATTCTGGGACACTGGTATAAAGCAATAGTCTGGCATAATTAGTGCTGATTGACTGACGATCACGTAATCTGATTGGTTTTAATTTAATTGGTTTAATTCTGATTGGTTAAAATAGATAAAAATCTAAAAGCCATAAGCCGACCCTGTGTTTATTACTTCTACTGTAACATCACATTGTAAGTCTGAACCAGACAAGCCTTCATGTAAAAAAATATCCATTAAATTATATATATCATTAACAAATATATCGACGTTATAAAGCTGAGCAGTTAATAAAATTGCGTATTGTGTTGTTAAAAGATAATAAAAATTAAAACTCGCGGCTACGTGTTTTGAGAATAATATATTTTATTTGTATTCTGTTAGTTATAAGTGTTATTAATCAGTATATTACTCTTTGTCGCTGGTAACATTTGCGTTAGACTTTGTTATTATACTGAATATAGGTACTCGTAGGAGCCTATAAAAAGTAACTATAAAAAGTATCTTGTCTGCACAAAACTTTGTTCCTAAGTTTTCTATTAAATTGCCACAACGTTTAGTAGTTCTGAGTCGTAAACGAATTCGGAATACGGAACCTATCAATGCACTGAACCTTTGTTTACGAAGATAAATGTGCCCTATAGAGATCCATACACTCTAAGTTTTAAAGTGTCTCTCTAAGTAAGTGTCAATGTGAATGTTTTAACGCGATGAATTGGATGCTATAAGCTAAATGCTATAAGTTTTCGAAAACCTACTTTCTTTACATCTTATACCTTAAAATTACTTTTACTCAAAATTCAAATATAATATTATAAATACGATGAAATTAAATATATTCGAAAAAATAAGGAAATTGTTTTCCTCATTGCACCGCAATTTTTTTCCAAACCTGAGGTAGGTTCGAGTTTTATTTTTTAATAGTACTTTGTTAAACGAAATATATTACTTTAAACTTCAATTTTAATTAAAACAGAACTAAAACTAACTTTAACCCGAATAAATAGTAACACCAACTAAAGCTCACTGTCAGTGAAGATTTCAAGATCATTTAGAAATGCTCAAGGTAGGAGTGAGTATTATTCAAATATTAACTCAAATAAATCTGATCGGCTGGTACATGAAATATGGTTTGCGAATGTGCGTATCTACTTTTAATTAATTCCTTTATCATAAGATTAATTATATTTGGATGACATCATGATAGTATAGTTCAATAGAAATACTTTTTGTATTTTTTTCATTATCATTTCATTAAATATTTTTAATGTAGAATACAATATTTAAAAAGTTTGTGCATTTTTCTGCAATATTATTAAATATGTGACAAAACAGTCAAAGAAAATAATCTATTAGGTTTTATGTCAAAAACAATAAAAAATAAAAACAAAACAAGAAACGGATTATTTTAAAAATTCATGATGTCTATTTCTTACAAAATCTTTAGTGTTTTAGAGATTTATTATTCAGTATGATTTTGATACATAAAAACAGCAAAAACTTCATTTTTGATTTACAATTTGCTTTACGCTTACACATATCTATAAATATAAAGATTCAACTACCATATTATGTTTATATAATAATTATTAGTACCTGGGCGACCGAGCTTAACTCGGTGTCTTACAAAAAAAATAACCAAATAAATTGTGACCACATCGCAGGATTGGAATCGATCTACGCTCGAACCACTGAGAAGGTAAACTCTGTTGTGCAATCAGAAGAATTTAGAAGTTTTAAGTGTGTGAAAACACAACGAAAACGCATTTTCTCAGAAATGAACCTTAGCTGATCGATTTTTGACAACCGTAAAGCTCTGTATTGTAAATTTCATCGAAATCGTTACAGCCGTTTTCGAGAATGCGATTATAAATATACAAATATTGCTTGTATAATACTACTCTTTTAAATTACATAGTATCTTAAAATAAAGTAAGTCTATAAAATTTAATATTAAATTCATTGTTCAGGTACACAAATAATAGATTTTTCTCCCTGACTTTTGTCTTTTATAACTCCAACTTTATTTATTTATACCTCCAAAGCCAGACGCCGTGTCCGAGCGGCAATGGTGAGCATAATCAGATAACCTGACTCACTCGTACATACGACACACATTTATTATCAGATAAGCTGATTGGTCGCCATTTCGTTAGAAAACAGCACCCACACATCTATCTATATTTTATCTGTTGTTATTTCCCTCACTTCGTAGTACGGGGCAGGCTGTCTGAAGTTATGAAGTCTATGCTTTTATCATTATTTTTCATTTTGTTTCTTTATTATAACTACTTTATTAAAGTGACATGTGTTCTTAATAGGTACTTGTTGCAAACTGAAGTTAGACATATTATTTCAACTTATTAAAAAAAAAACAAAAAAAGGTCTGACCACATTGCAGGATTTGAATCCGCGCACTTCGGCGTGGTAGACCATTCTCTAGCCATTGTGCTATGAGAAGATAAATTTTACCTACCTACATCGTACCTAGCAACATCGATTTCTTGCTCCTCTCAACCCCTTCATAGTAAATTTCATCGAAATTGCTAAAGCCGTTTTCAAGAAAGCGATATCAAATATATGTATAAAAATATTGCTCATTTAATATAATCATTTATGTAAATCATACATTTACATTTCTCTTTATGTAGATATATATGTGAAAACACACGTTAACTCGAATGCAACGATGTGTCAAAATTCCATTTCACATTACCTACTTTTGGAGTTTCGCGACCTCAAACAATTAATAAATAAGAAAAATAATAAACAGCGATTTCGAGGAAGTCTTTTATTTACGTACTATACGAGTATATACAGCTTTGTAAATATTACTATTGTACTTAGTTTTAATACAGAGACATGTTACTATGTATTACACCTTTGTAATATTAAAATTAACATTTGCCGTTAATATGTAATAATCGACAATTGCACGATTAAACAATTACACGTTTCGCTGACTAAACTGATTACTGTCTCATCTACACTGATGCTTTGCATAGATATAAACAGATTAACATGCAATTTCCCCTGAGGCAGACCCCACCTCGTTTCCCAGTTAAGCTGAACTAAGCCGCACCGGAAGATTAGCTTTCACTGAATGGATCTATGCATATAGCTACGGCGTAGCGTGTAGCGACAGAGCTAGTAGCGGCGTAGCTTCCGTTTGCTACCGCCCTCCGTAGCTCTGTTTGTGAGTGTTATTTTATATTTACTCGTGAAAGAGAATGTATTCGTGATTTATTAATTAATCGGTTTTATGAAACTAACTTATGTAAGAATATCAATGTCAATAAATATGAGTATAAAGATTGAGGATTCGAGAAATAAAGTATGATATGTCGTAGGAAGTTTAAATAACGGTCAAACCAAAAAAATTTGCTGATTATCAAACTTAAATTGTGATTTTTGGAAAATATTCTTATTTTGGCTCTCGATAATATGAGTAAAAAGATTGAGGATTCGAGAAATAAAGTATGATATTTCGTAGGAAGTTGAAATAAGGATGAAACAAAAAAAATTTGTTGATTGTCAAACTTTTAATGTGATTTTTGGAAAATATTCCTATTTTAGCTCTCGATAAAATTGTTTCTATTTAACTTCTTTATATTATTAACAGTAAGAACACCATAAATTTTACTGAAACTAATAGCTGAAAAAATTAAACAACGGTCTACACACACCTGTACATAGGAACATTCAGTCTAGCCTTACGCATTTAAGATTTCTACTTGTTAGAATTATTATAGAATTACTGCATGTAATTCTATAATAATTCTAAATTTTTTTTCTTTTTGGTCTTTTGTAAAAAATCATAAATAAACTAGTTAACAAAATAAAAAAAGTTATGTCCTTTCAATGAATAGTATATATGTTTTTTTATTTAGTTGCGACAGCTAAACGCAAGTATATGTACTTTGTATTTTATCATAAATTAAAATTATCATAAATTAAAATTATGAACACATTTTATTTTTAACTACCCGTAAGTTTGTGTCGAATTTATTTTTAAACGACGCAGTGTTTAATTGAATAAATATATGTTTTCATAATAACAAAAAAAATATGTAACGTACATCCTAACCGTTTTTATGGTTTGTGGTGAGCTTATTATATCTAAGAAAGGATATCCCATAAGAGAATCACAAAGAAGCCTATTTTTGTTATTTTAAAATTCCGGTTTCTTACCAGGATAAAAAGTAGGCTTCTCACGTGTTTTGTGAAAGATGTAGAATAACGTTAAGCTCCTGGACTGCAGGTGAAAACAGATATTTCAAGTTTAAAATTATATATGCAGATGTTTCTTCGGTTACCAAACCGTTCAGACATGCGGCAAGCTCCAAAACCTCCTGGTTATTTCAGTAAAACTTTCATGACCTTTCATGACGGAATCCGAAGAATATCAAATTCAAATTCACATGTTCAGATGAATTTGTTAATGCTCATTAAGGACCACCCATGATAACTCATGCTGAGCTAAACGATTTAGTAAAAGATTTACATGAGACGCGGATACAAAATAATACAAAAGAATCTTAAAGTTGTTAATTTTTAATAACAAAATTGTTCGTATCGTTATTTCTAGTAGATAAAAAATAATAAATATTTTTGAAATATGACGTGTTACATTTTTTCTTAATTATTACTATTAAAACCTTCTTCGTTAAGAAAAAACACTTTTTATTTCAAAGACAAAAATCCTGTAAATTTATTTGTATATATGTAATTTAATATTATAAATTTATTTAATATATAGATTTAGGAGTGCTGGTACAGAAAAATATTTAAAAAATTCTGTCACATCACATTAGGAAAATATTTATTAAATAAAACTTATTCTTGACATACCCGGACATACGGGATGTGGCATAGTCTCCGAAATTAAACTGTAACTGTGAAACGTCGGCTTATTATTTAATTTGTATTATTTAATATTCATTTTTTGAGTTAAAAGCTCCAGTATTTGTCATACATCAGTAACAGTCGTTTTAGTTATTTAAGGACTCTCTTCACAACATTGGTCTGGTGATTAGGTCTGTTGTATATAAAACTTGTTAATATTTGTAAACTAGCGGCTATTTGGTGCATAGGATTATGTAATCACTAAAAAGGCTGTCTCTGGCGGAAAAGGGCCCCATAATAATTTTAAGCATGTAAAAATATAATTGATTTTAAACGAATAAATTACTATGATTTTCCTATACTCTAATTTTCCTAAATATGTTGACTCTATTACAAACATTAAGACGACATTAAGAAACACATTAACGTCAGTTTTAGAAATAGATTCAACCAATTTATGCTAATGTATAATGTGACCTTTAAAAGCTAACAATAACCTCGTTAACGAGGGGTTGGCCTCTATAAAACTACATTAGTAACAAATTATCAAAGCCAACTCGATTAGTTAGCTCCCTAGCTCTTAGAACCAAGAGGTAACTTTATGATACCTATTAAAACTTCATTACAATGTTACAGGAATAATTATAATAAAAATTCACTGTAATTGTCTCATAACAACAGTTACTTTATTGATAGGTGCAATCACATTCAATACAAACCTATGATCTGTTTTAGAATATATGATTAAGTAGTTGGCTATAGCTGTTGTATTATAATATGGCGATTTTATCATTAAAATTGTGATATTACTAAGCCATCTCAGATGACATTAATAAAAACCTTAAGCAATTAATGTAGCACCTACGCGAGTCATCTACGACTTAATCTGAGCCCATGTTGGCAAGTACTCTCAACTTTGTTTCTCTGTCTATGGTTTATTCCAAAGTCAAGTTTCCTTAGAACAAAGTAACAATTCAAATAAAGTCAATCGAAAGATGTTTTTATGGTATGATTTTGAATCAAAAGGTGTTTTTGAATGTGAACGTTTAGTGATTAGGTTTCGAGCTTCTTATTAAACTTGTTCTTAGTTTGAAAACAAAAGAAACTTCTATCCTATTAATTTATATGAAAAGAATACGTATCTATAAAGAAATAATTATTATTATTTCATTGTTATTTTTGAGCTTCTAAATTTTGAACAAGAAACAGTAAAACCACAGATTCATTAGTTACTACTGTAAAATAAAACGACAGATAGTACAAGATTAGTGTAAATGTTATATACGATAGACAGCTTAATTCATTAGTATAAAAAAGAACAATGTTATTTAAATATGGATTAGAAACAGTTTGCACGAGAGTTCTTAAGCTCTGACATACAGTCGACGATAAAGTAGTGGAAAAGGGCTCAATTTCACCCCGCTTTTATTTATGAGAGGAGTCTAACAAAATGAGAACGCGTTATTAAAAATGAATAAATTTGATTTTATATTAAACATATGTACTTTTTGTTAACATATGTAACATGTACTTTTTGTTAATGTAAATAAAGACATACAAACAATTTAAGGAAGTGATAGCACAAAACAACGTTAGCTACATGTATACTTAAATGTCCCGTATTTTAATCAAAGTTGTTTACATAATACACATCAAAGCAAGTTGGTTGAACAAAACAACTATTTGGCGAACGCTGGAACGAACAGCCGGAATTTATATAAGCCAAATCCAATATAAGCTAATTTATAGCATTAAAACTCAAGCATTGAATATTAACATTGAGTAAAAGTCATCGAGTCATTATCATAAACAATAAACAAGTGTATCGGACGTGCATTAGTAATTAGGGTCTCTTAATAACTTCAAAGCAGATATTAAACCTAAATTTGCGTTTCTGTGCCTTTTTATCAAGGAGATGTAAAGATGGCAGCTGTAATCGGCTGTAACATGTGTAGAGACGTACCGACTGACAGACAGGACGAAACTAGATCGTGGTTACTATCCAAAAGATTCCTTCTTAAATGTTTTCTTGCTGTTTTTTATAACATGCAATTTCGATTAAAGGTACTGTGTGCTGTTGTATACTAAAAGATGCTTAAAGTTTAAGACAAATCTACAGTCAATACACTTTTTAATAATATACAAATATTTATATAATATTAATAAATTTCTATTCATTCATCAATGAATAATGATAATTCTGTCATCCAACACGTGCATACACAACATGTAATACAAAATTAGAGTATTAAAAAAAAATCTTAACTAAATTAAAGACAGAACGAATTAGATTTCTGCAAGTTCTCATGACCTACTTATTTATTTCGTTACATAATTTAGCGTATAGATTTTTAAGATGATTTTGTTGATGTATTGTTGAAACTGAAAGAAGTATTGTGACAAAGGGCATAACGAATCGATAGAAATAAATATTCATGAACTTAGAAATGTACCTAAAACACTTACAACATTATCTCTTCACGAGAATAAATTTTGAACAAATATATTCTTCCTAAGTTTCTTCAAGAAAAGAACATCCCATCGAAAACAAAAAATGTAAAAAAATGGCAAGTTTCGCAACGCAGTTCTTCCACTACAAAAATTTGTGAGATCTCATGTAAAACCAAGTCAGTTATTTTAGTTAGTGTCTATGGAAGCACCATTGTTATCTACTCAATTACCTGTCAACATTTATAGTGACCGTAGAAGTACCTTCGAATTTTAGTGATCGGTGAGTATGTCAGCGACAAAATTAAGGAAATTTGACTTGCAATGATTTTTAAACCACAGATTCAAATAGAATGTAATTAAAAATATATTTAGTTGTACTATGACCTCTCAGTTACTGAAAATTCAAACTTCTAGCGTTATCCACAATGAAGTTACAGGGGGGTCAAAAGTGACGTGAGTCGCTTCGAGAAAAAGATGGTACGGCTGTGCTCAACTTGGCGGGGGCACTGCTGTGCCCCCAGATTATGGTGTGGTTATAATAAAGTAAATAATTAAATTGCTCCTTCCTCGGAAGATAAACTAATATTGAGCTAGTTTAAACACATTTTCATTAGATTTTTTTTTTAAGAAAATGCTTTAGGTTTTACATACATACATATCTTCACGCTGTATCCCCAATAAAATAGTCAGAGAGGACGGAGTGCCAATCTAAGCGGTTCTTCCACACTTCTTTCGCTTCTTCAAATCTCATAAATTCTACTCACACATTTTCGTCTAGGTATGCGAGTGCTTTTGACATTCCCGTCGGCTAACACTTTGGCTATTTGAACTTCATAAGTCAACCTTGGTCTTTCTTGGCTTCTTTTACCACTCTCTTTCGCTCTGTAGATTGTCTTTGTCAGTTTTTCATCACTGGAAACGAATGCTTAGTCTCCTAAGCATTCTTTTCTTCATTTTTACAATAACACTGTCGTGCAAACCTGCCATACTGCGTATCTCTTCATTGCTTATTCTATCCGCAAGGGTGACACCGCTCATAATATTTCTAAGAGATCGCATTTCTACTGCATTTATCAACTTTCACTCGATTTTGGCCATATTCAGGCCTCGCTACCATAGATTAAAGTTGGCACCAATACCATATTGTGGATGGCCATTCTGGCTGTGTTAGATATATTCACACTGCCTACTAAAGCGGACAGAGCACCGTTCACTTCATTGCCGGCTGCTACCCGTCTCTCCACATTCAACTCACATTGTCCATCCCTCGAACACGCACTCCCTAGATACACAGTTTCACTTGTTCTAGACATTTTCCATGTACCCAAGTCTCACATTTCGTTTGTACCCCTTCCCTTTCAAACACCAGAACCTTAATAGGCAGTTCACCACTGTTCCATCACATATCATACCACTCTTAATACATTTCAACATCTGGAGGCAACTGTCCAAACAGCACGAATAGCCCGGCAGACATCACGCGGCTCTCACGGTTCGCGGCACGCGAACAGACTCCGAACCAGGGCGACATGTCACCATCTATACTTACACAGACTCTGTGGTCTCCATATAATGACCTCAGTAAGAGGCCGTCCATGCCAAATCCAGGCAGAAAACTCCACAATTTCTTTACTCTCACTACACTATCGAATGCTTTTTCTAGATCCACAAAGCGCAGAAAACTTTCTGACCTATGGCCAGAAACCTCCTTACGATAACGCGAAGCGAGAAAATCTGATCCATGCAACCCCTGCCGTTCCTAAAACTACTTTGCGCCTCCCACAAATATCCTTCAGAAACGCCTTTCATATGTTCAGTCGATACCTCGGTATAGACTTTTCTTGCTAAGTTGACCCAGCTGATGGCCCTGTAGCACGCACAGTCTAAATGAGAAGCTTTCCCTTTATAGAGAGATACTATGACCGCGGTACGCCAGTCCTCTGAAACCTCCCCCTTCTGCTAACAAAGGTTGCACAGTGCGCAGAAGGTATCCCTGACCCTAGGACCTCTATACTTGATCATCTCAACAGTAATCTCATCATTTCCAGCAGCTTTTCCACATTTCAGACTTCTTATCACTGTCTCCATCTCTTTCATACTAATAACATTCTCCAGTCCCTGATCAAAGAGTGACAATTCATTAGAATCGCTCTCAGTATCAGAAAAAGAGTCGCCACTCACATACAGTTCTCGTAGTATTCACTCCATCGCTACAGAACATCTTTTTGTTCTGTTAGTAGATGATTTTCTTTCGAACGCACTTTATTCATTCTGCAAGGTGTCAGACCACTTTGGTACTTACTTCGGTCTTTACTTTCGGTACTTCCTTCCAAAATAATTTGAAATTTTGCTCGAAGTTACCCGACATCTTGTTTTCGTCTAACGCTCTACACTTTTCATGCTTCTATTTCACTAGTGCTTTCGTTTCTGCTTTCTGCAGCTTATATCTGTCTTTCATCAAATTCTTCATACCACAGTCATTTTTAGTAACAAAGTAGTCTCGCCATGCTTTCTTCTTTTGTACACAGACTCTTTCACTTCATCATCCCACCACACATCACGCTTTTTACAGTTCCCAATCTTATTCGTTCCACACACTTCTTTCGTCGCCTCAATCATACTATCCTTAAGGTTTTGCCAACATTCTTCAACATCCTCGCTCATTATATTCAATCTATCATTAAGCTTACCGGATCCTTTCATCGTTGCAAGTTTGGACACTACGCGGCCGAGCTGTAAACAGACCCCTTATTCTGGTTAACACCAGAAAGTGGTGCGTTTTCAGATCAGGGCTCATCTATGCGCTCTTGTGCCACAACCTGTTTCTTGGGCCTGCTATCCACCTGGAATAAATCATTCACACTTCTCTCACGCTTTCTTTCCCACGTGTACTGATGGATTCTTTTGTGCTTAAATATGGTATTAGCTACAAAAAGATCCTTTTCCATACACACTCCTAACACAATCTTACCAGCATCCTTCACTCTCTTATCTCTATACTTGCCTAGGCCAGTCTGCAATCCTGTTCGAGGTGTCCCGACCCATCCATTCATGTCTCCATACACAACAATTCTCTCGTTCTATTCATCCGTCGCTAGAACTTCTCTAACATTCTCCCAAAACTGCTCTAGTTCACCCAAACCGACAGAGGACACTGGTGCATACACCGTCAAAATAAAAATTCTTGTCAAGCCCATCTTGAGCCGCACCCAGAGCAGTCTGGGATTTACGCATCTGTACTCAGTCATACAATTAACGAAACGAGAAGACAGTAAAACGCTTACCCTTTGGCATCCCCTGTCTTCATGTGGTACCCCTGACCACAAAGCGATACCCCCTTCGAGCAAGTCGGCAAGTTCACTGCCCTTTCGTTTGGTTTCGCTCAAACTTAAAACATCCAATCTTCTGTCTTTCATAATATCAATCACTTCATTCATCTTCTCTTTAATCCCACCTCTCACATACCACGCAGCTATTCTGCACTCCTTCCTCCACACTGTGTGCACAGAAGAGGAATTACAGCCCTGAAAAGAGCTGGCAGGAGTCGCGACGAGCACGTTTCCTCAATTGACCCCACTTGTAATGTGAACAGTTTATAATATTCGATTATTATAAATTGTGATATTAAATTTAATTATATTGTACAATGATTTTAAATAATTAAATGAAATTAAGCAATGATATTATTACTTTGTAAAATGTATTCAATAAATATTAATTGTTCATCAGTACTACCAAACTCAAGGAATATAAATTGTTCATATGCACCCGTCAACTAAAGACGACTTTCTGTATTATTTTAACTTCTATTTATACACAATTTCTTTTACTTTTGGTTGCTGTTTTTTTAGTTGCCTACCGAATGCTTGTTTACATTTATTGGAATGATATTTTAAGTTATTTTAAGCTTGTTAAATACTTTCGTAATGCATTCAGAAATGATTATATGTCTGATATAATAACAAACTTAAAACTACCGCTTTGTGTGAATAAGCGTAAATACATTTTGCTATATTTCAATTTTAAACAACATAAATTAATCTTAAAATCGCACCAATTTCTTACGAGATTTTCCTAGTAACAGTTGCGTTGGAATGGCTTAATATTTCATCAGGTAAGTCGCAAAACCAACAAATTGACCTCCGTTAAGCTTGTGCCTCGATTTACTCCACCTTTCCGCTGATGTACGCTATCTTATCGAGAGAATACCTAATTTCGGTAAATGGAGAGTACCTTTGATCACTAAGCTTAAAAACGTTTGTTGTTAAACCAAATGTAAAATTGATGAATAATAAATGAATGAATTAGTAATAATAAAAGGTAAGTTAAATAATTTTTTTTATTTTATGTAGAGATTACGTGCGGCGAATTTGAATTAGGTATACAGAATTGTATATCTTTTTTTTTATATCATTTGTATTCAGTGAACAATCTTAGATGATTCAACAAAAATCGTAATTCATTAATTTCTGTGTGCACAGTAGGTATACTGCGCGAAACCGAATCTTAAAATGTACCTAAACAATCTTTATATACAATATACATATATTAATCTATATTCATTTATGTGTCTGTTAGTAATCATGTAACTTCTGAAAGACTTAATCCTCCTAAAAAGACATGGAATTATATTTTAATTAAAACAAATAAAATTATTTTAAGTCCGAAATGTACCGTCTTTATTGTTTTTGTTCGTATTTAATTTTATTTAATTATTTATGTACACACCGTTTAAAATATATGTGAAATGAAATTTACATATAACGGTAGGTACCTACTGCTTATTTCGTAATGAAATTTTTCCCAGCAGGACAGACATAGAAAATCTAACGTGTATGAATCTCATAAAAATGACTATACAAAAATATAATACACATTTAGTAAATCAAACATATTATAAACATACAATTCCTATATTATAAATAAATTATACATATACTGCACTACTTTTGTTATTATATATCAAATACATGTATACTATACTGCAACTATACTAAGATACTGATTACATAAACATTAAACTTAGAATATAGTTTATGGTGGCAAGGAGAGATAATATTCTGTTACTCGCCTTTTGAAAACATATACAGAATTGCTGTCTCTAATATAAGGCTAATATATGCATACATACATGTTTTCAGTCTGTATCCTATGTATAAATCAGAGAGGCTAATATATAATATCTAATATATAATAGATCTAATATATAACAACTAAATACAATCTTGTATTGTAATATACTTTTACTGGTGCAATATGGGTACAATAAAAAGTACTTGTATTATTGTATTTATGCGAGCACTAAATCAACCAATATTCCTGAACGGAATAAATAAAAAAACTAGATAAAATTTAAAAACATTGTTTAAAAATTTATTAAAAAAAATTATCTGATATACTACCGGAAAGGACAGAACAATGTCCGCCGGCCAAGCTATATAGTTGTTAATACAAATACAATTATGTTAAAATTGTTAACAAAGGAACAACGCATATAAAGATCGGTTTTCTTATGTTTAATAACGTCATTGGGTCAGCATAATCAGTATTCGGGTATCTAAATACTTAAGTTGATACTTAAATATAGTATGTTGGTTTAACTTTAAAAAAAACAGAACGGCCTCTGGACAACATCACTACTGTATCGGTTGTGGTATCGGTACTGTCGTTTTCGTCAGGACAGTGTAAAAATTGTGAAAGGCGCAAAATTTAAAATTTATATTACATAAATGAAATCTCGTCATAAGATTGAATTCTGAACAATTAGTATACATAATAGGTACTCCCTAAGTTTCCTACAGAAAAGTATAAATTTACATACCTATATTAAAAATGAATAATGAAATTGCTCCTTCGTAAGATGAATTACTATTAAGCTACTTATTATATTACATAATGTTAATAAATTTATCTAGGCTTATTTGTTATTATATCAACACAATGTGCATATAAAGTAAATAATGTTTTTACTCATATTATATGATCTAAAAAATAGAATATTATATGTATGTAAAACACTTGAATCTGGGTGAAAATATGTTATCCTATGTGGTAAGAGTATATTGAATGGCATCTAAAGTAATTATTATGGAAAAGTGGAGCGTGCGTGCGGGTCTAACCCTCGTCAGTCTAGCCTCGAAACCTTCAAGAGGTGGCACGAAATGATGTTTTGAATTAATAAGCGTACATTATGTCATAATTACATGTGCGTTTATTAAATTAACATGCGTACGCCTTAATAAATAATCTAACGCTGGTCATAACTTACGCTTCTTAATCTACTGCGCCAGACAAGACATTAAAATCGTGCAAGGCATTCGGTTTATTACAACCAAGGAACATGCACAGGGTTGACAGCACATGTAATGGACTACCAATCTGTCACCATCTGGATCTGCTTTGCCTTCTATACTAAGCCCTCAAATCTTGCCTGTCGTTAACAAGCAGCGTCAAATGATGCAGTTTGTTACTCTTTCTTATTAATGCTCTGTGCGCCCCAAATGAGTAATACGTTAAGGTACGCATGTGTAATTTTACATCATGACAAAATTATACATACATATGATGCAATAACGTGGCAGATATCATTATTATCGATAGAATATTTTCTCTTGATATTTTTATTACTTTAGGTACCTCTAGAACTTCTTACATCTACAAAAAACTGATTTTAGTTCGTCATGAACAATAACTACTTTCACTAATAACAGTGCTTCCATATGAATCACAGATTAAAAAAAATTACTTAGTTTTCGTTTCACTACAATCTAAATATTAGTCACATACTATGAAGTTTTCGAAGTATCTCTAGAATTATGTTGGCTGTTATTTAATTAAAAACTATACCTACCCTACATTACAAAATTACTAAAATCTTTAATGAAACAATTAATAATTTTATTAATGTTTAATGCTGATCATGGAATCAGCTGTTCCTTATTTCTAAAACATAACTGTGTGTTATTGAGTAAGATTATTTTCATTTAAAAATCTAGATTTGTAAACATACATATACCTACATATGTATTATAAAATAAATTTTTGTTTTTGTTTTGTTTTAGTGTTTCTCAAATTGTTTTATGATTCATGACTTTTAGAATGTTACACTTAACAACGTGATTCTTTCCCTGGTCAAGTTGATTGTAACATGAAAAAAAAAAGAAATGGGAAATGCCTACACAGAGCATAATTCTCTATAAAGTTTTACATTGTAGAATGAGCAAATACCACTAAAATCGCTAATTTGAACTTTGCTCCCGAATGAATAAAAACAAGGAGAAAGAAGTCAACTGAGATCCTGCGATCTACGAAGAGTACACATCTTCGGCTTTGAATATATTGATTGTTGTTTTATGTAAAGCAAAGGTATTTCACGTCCTTGAACAACATGTCGGCTTAATATATTCCAGTGCGAAAGATGATATACCATCAAAGGTTTTGAATTTTTATATGTAATACTTGTATTACATAAAAATGTTTTCCATATCTACGCAGTGCTAGGATTACTATTAGGGGAAAGATTACACGATTCTTAAGCTGCGGAAACTTATCTGACACCTGTAAATCTTCCCGGCGGCCGGAGATTGAGTTGTTCAAGCGTCTCTTGGCTGCGCGCCAACCAGAAATTTTAAGATAAAATGTGATTTTTGCATTGCTTTTTTATGTTGCAATTGAAATGGTTTGAGTTAATAATAGTCTTTAATTTTATAAAATTATAAACACGTACTATTCACACCAAACTTTGAAATTAAAGAGTTTGAAATTATACGCAGATGTGTTATACGTTATTAAACAGTGTTATTATTAAGAAGCTGATATATAAAGTTAATAGAGGATCGTATAGTATTTGCGTCATTCACGTTCCAATAGATAGAATGCGGTCGAATGGAATTCTACACGAACAACGGTAGATGGTTCAGACAATCTTGAGGTGAATTGAGTTGGGTACTATAGACGATGTACTTGTAATATGTATGCACCTATATATGTATTATATACGTATAGCTATTTTCTAGACTTAAATTAGAGACTCATATTACAAATAGAGTGGAATGAAAAATGTGGGAAAGATATTAAAGTACTTTCTCACAACTTTGGAAACTTCATTAGGAATAGTAATTGTTATATCCAATGCATTAGACGTACTGAGTTAAAATTTATCATAGAGATGTAGACTGATATGTAACTAATCGTAAAACTAGAAATATTACGAGCCTCCTACGCTTTCGATTCGCTGTGACGGCCACTAGGGTCATGTAATGAGAAGAGGGTTTTTTTAGTTGGTTCGAATCCGACACTACCGAATCCTCATGTACTCTCCTGAGGCGTATGGGGAGCGCTTGGTTTTGCGTGGGGATTTTTTCTTTCTGAGAAACAAAAAAGAAACCAGAAACGAAGAAAAACATTCGATATTCCGATTCAATGCGTTAATGCATATCGTTAACGTGCTTTTGGTTTTGTAAAACTTAATTAAAATGACTTATAGTTCTGTAGCAATATCAGATTTGTTAAGGATTTTTGCGATAAATTAAAAAAGAAAGATTTGCCCAAAAACTTATTATTTAATTTTTTTTCCTAATTCTAGTATTTTAACACTACACCTGCGCCTTTCAGCTGACTAGATGCAACGATGACGGAACAAATCGACTACCATTCTCGGACACACATATTTGATGAATACAAAGTTTTTACATGTTGGGTTATTAAAAAGAGTTCTTTATATTTTTACGTACATAAAGATGACACCGGCAATAAAGTGAACGGTGTTCTGTCCGCATTAGTAGGCAGTGTGAATATATTTAACACAGCCAAAATGGCCATCCACAATGCGATGTTGGTACCAACTTTATTGTACGGCAATGCGGTCTCGATACGCCCGAAATCGAGAGACAGTATGATAAATGAAGTAGAAATGCGATCTCTTAGAAATATGTGCGGTGTCAAGATAAGCAATGAAGAGATACGCAGTATGGCAGGGTTGCACGACAGTGTTATAGAGAAAATTAAGAAAGGAATGCTTAGAAGGCTTAGATGGTTATAAGCATTTCTTCCCAGTGATAAAATACTGACGCAGAAAATCTACAGAGCGAAAGCGAGTGGAAAAAGAAGCCAAGGAAGAGCAAGGAAGACTTATGAAGTTCAAATAACCAGAGTTACGGACGGAAATGTCAAAAGCACTCGCATACCCAGGCGAAAATGTGTGAGGAGAATGAGATTTGAAAAAGCGAAAGAAGTATGTAAGGACCGCGACGTTTGCGCTCCGTCCTCTCTGACTACCCCGTTGGGGATACAGCGTGAGGATGTGTATGTATGTATAAAGGTGATTAGGAGTTAAAAAAGTTATCAATGAACAAAAGCTTATAATTGCACAATTTTATTATTAATTACACAATTAACTTAGAATACGTAGTAATATTTTAATCAAGAAAGTTCCATTAAATACTTAGTATCCTTAAGATCTAGTAAGGTTTTATAAAGAAAGTTTATAAGTGTATCCCATACTCTGAAAAACTTATTACATTCCGAGCAAGCTTACTATTAGCGAGAATGTAGAGGTTCCAAAGACATTACTTACATCTAAGTTAGCAAAATTAAGTTAGCAAAATTACGTCGTTACTTGATAGACACTTCTCTTTAAAATATTGCTTTGATTATTTTAGTGTCAAACTAAAATATTTATGAAATAAAAAGTTAAACTTTTGCAATATTCTAATCTAAAATGGTACTTTGGTAATGGTATATTGTTTATCTCGAAGGTTGCCAATTTATTACCTTTAAAATTGAAATATTCACGACATTAAAGTTATTAGACGTTAGACAGTTGATTAGATCAAGTAAAATACGAATTTTATAAATACGTGTATAGTATATAGTAGAGAAAGAGCAGATTTGGTAAGTTCGTTTAGGTATAATTATGTGTAGAGCACAGAGTAATCTTCGGAACCACGATGCCTATTTGAAAAATTCTTACGCCATTTGAAAGGTACACTATTTCAGATGGACATAGGTTATATATACATAGACCTCTAGAATACATGACCATACAAGACCGATCATTTAAAAATAGTAACAAAAGTATTATAAACATCGCTTACTAAGCTCAAGTACCAAAATTACTTGTACCTATAGCAAAAAACAATATGGCCGTTTCCACACCTGTCGTACAATACTGCTAACATTACGAAAGTGATCGTGATGTTCTGTCGTTGAAATTTTTTATCGATGAGGTTTAACTTGTAATAAAGTTTAATATGCAATAAAATTATTTATTTAAAAATAAAAACTCTTAAGTGTTATGTAAAGTGTTCAATTTTTATTTAACATAGGTACATTTTATTGAAGCGTTTTAAGAAACTGACATCTTTAACTTGTTTCGTTTCTTTCTTGTTTTTAATATAATCTCTTTAAGAATATTGGCTGCTAAGTTGAAAAAATTATACGATTATATAATTAAACCAAAAATAATTATTATTATTTCAAGATGAAATGCAGGTGTAATTCTTACTTCATTGTGACACAGATTTTCGGAGTTATTTTTCCTCTACCATATTTTCAATTTACAGTTTAATTTATAACATGAAGGTAAAGATGGATTCTGTAAACAAAAGAAATATATACCGTGAGTAATAATAAGAGGTACAAGATATTTTGGTAGAATCCTAATATTAAAAAGGTAAAATATATTTTGTTTATTCTACTTTCAAACCTAAACCACTGAACCCATTAACTGACATTTTATTAAAAAAATGACTATGAATACGCCATAAATGTACTGACGTAAAGAATAATTCGATATAATATCAAAATATTCTTAACGTCAATTACTACTTCACATATTGAAAATTAAAAATTTATATTGATTTATGTAAGCATCGATAATATACCGGACTATTGCACTTGGTTATAAATCAATATTTTACGAAAGGCTTAAAATAAAATATGGCATATAAAAATATATTAGGACAATATGTATCATAAAAATTAAAGATATGTACTAACCTGTGTTCGTCTAAGGGAAATTTCGCCATAAATAAACGGTTTTTATCGTTAGTCCGGCCAACTCTTAAACCACATGTTTCACAGGTTTTATAATGCATTTTTCTTAATACAGCACCATAAGACGCTGTATTACACTTTTCATAGTTGTGAATCTAATAATTATACACGTATATTTGAAAAGAAGTAATAAATATAAATTATTTTAAAGACATAAGACAATCAAATTAATATAAACCACAAAGTACTAATACACTAAATTAAGGACAAAGATAATTGAGAAGATTGAGAAAGAAATGTGCGTATAGTGGCGAAAAAGACAAAGATAGCCGCCATTAAAGCTAGCGCACGTTTCATACAACCTGTTTTTCTGTATGGAGTTTCGACTGATGGTGATTATCTTTTATTATGGTCGTCGCTCATTAGGATGTTCTTCACGTCATATGAATTGATACTAATTCTCGGATCAGTTTCATATGAAAAATTATGAAGTTTTGACCATCACATTATAACTTATGGCAGGTATATAACACTGTCGTGATAAATTCTATTCCCTTTTGCCCTTACCCTCATTTGTAAATGGAGACTTATGCCTAGCTTTGAAATTATATATTCATGTACTTTTTTGTAACGCCATGCATGAGGCGGAGCACAGAGGCTCTTATAGTATATTGTAACATTAACAACATATTTGTACCTGTGTCTCACAAAATGACTAAATGAATAAATGAATGTATAGTAAGTACATACTATGATAGGTAGGTAACAAAAACATCGTTGTTGTTGAGAGTAAGTAATATTAAAAGGAATAGGTTATTTGATGCGACAAACAAAGATTGTTCGTACCTATGTAGAATTCCCTATCCACAATCTCTTGCGAGGATGACATTAAGCTTTTTGTACGGCCTATATACCTTTCGTGAAGTTCAAAGAAAGGCACACAGAAGAACTATAATCGTTTAGTTCCCGACTGGGAAAACTTTATTGTCGTGTACTACAAGATAGCCGTAAGTATATAAATTATATACAGTATATACGAACTGAAAAGGGAAGTTCATTATCTACATCGCGGTCACGTTTATCCTCAAAATAGACTTGATGCCTGTCTTACTATTACAGTGTTCTCTTTGTATTACGCAGTTACGTGCGTCCAATCTGGGACGTAATTCCAATGTTCACGAATTCTTAAATATCCTCATCACTTATAAGGCTCAGTTTATTTTATTGATAATGCGTGTGATTTCTTTTTCGAACGTTAATGCGTTACTTTGTGCGTTCCATTGTATAATAACGGTAGATACACACATCAATATCGGTACAAAATATGGAACTCCTACAATTTTAGATATGAAACATATATTGGCGCGCCTTGGGGTAAGAAGGGCTCGTATGCCGTGACGACTAACGGCATGACGCTCTCTTATACTGTCATGCCCCCTTTCCGCCGCCTCTCCATTCCCTTGTCTCATTCCCTTGTGTGTGCGTGGCGCATATAGTATAGTACACACTTTTTGGTTTTCTTTAATTATACTTAAATTCTTTCAATATTTAACTTTACTTAAATTCTATCAATTTTGATGTTTTTATTTCAAAAGCCAAATATTTGAATTTTATCAAAACACGTTCACTTCGATTTTCTAATTCGATTTTAACAACGTATGTAAGTTATCTATTGTACTATTTATCTAACTACATCCTAACTAAATGTGTTCCAACCAAAAATGTTTTAAATGTTCTTGATTCCAACCGATTTCTACATATTAGATTTGTCATTGGATTTGACTGATATACGCGCGTTATAGGCTAAGCTGTTTTTTGAAAAATTCTAAACGACGTCCACAGATATGGTGGACCAACCCCACCTTATGATGAAGCATAAAATGAAATAGTAATAAAAGCATGCGACCTCATCATGATGGCTATTACATTCAAAAATTTGTATAAGACATTTCTTAAATAAACATATATCATGTGGGGCAACAAATTATGGTTTACATTGTAGAACAATCAACAAATTATGGTTGACATTGTAGAACAATCAACAAATTATGGTTTACATAGTAGAACAATCAACAAATTATGGTTGACATTGTAGAACAATGTTTTTCATAATTAGCTACAAAAAGTCAGTGAGCAAAAAATGGGATAGTATAGGCCTCTGACTATAGCAATCAGTTCAAGAAATAATTATTTCAAGTTGCTTGAAAGTTTTTGTTATATTCGTAGTCGGATTTTAGTTATGAATTTCTATTTTTCTTCAAATTTAACTTAACTCTACATCATACTTTGTTACCTCACGCCCTGTATGTAAATGCTATGGCTACAGGTCATCATTACCGTACATTTAACGTGTTTTTTCATACTTTAATTTTAATAACTGCTAGTATAATAGTTTATTTATAAATAATTACCAAGCTTTTGTCTGTCTTTGTCCGTGTGGTGGCGACTTATAACAAAGGGGATAGCATAAAATCCTTCTCCATGAAAGAATAATAATAATATAATCATTTTTTATAATATAATAATAATAATATTCTCAGACATTTCACACAGAGCCATCTAGTCCTAAAGTAAGCAGCACAGCGCTTGTGTTATGGGTACTAGACAACTGATATACTACTTATATACTTTTCTTTTGTAAATAAATACATATAATACATAGATACCCAGACTCGGGGCGGGAATCGAACCCGCAACCCCCGTTTTACTTACCGACGCGCTTAACCGTTGCGCCACGGAGGTCGTCAAATAGAATAGAAGAATACATATACGTACCAATTTTTATGGTGATCGGCCCAACGCTGTTAGAGTTAGCGACTACTTATAATACAAACTTCCATTTTTATACATACCACAACAAAAAGAAGAGAAAAAATCGTGTAAAATAAAGGCTTCAGAAATGAATGGTATGTCTTCTACATACATTGAAATAAAGCTGTTTTTCTTAGCATTGCTGTGCAAGATACTTGATGAGAGAAATTTCTGTAAAATGTAAATACCTAATTGTGTCAGGTATGAAATCATATAAGGCAAAAGGAAAGGAAAAAAGGACAGTTTTAAATAAAATATACGGTTCCCCTTCGTTACACAAAAATTTTTTGAAAACTTGAGCTTGTAGAGTTTATATCCAATATTGATAAATATATTCCTTTAACTTAAACGTTAAAGCTTAACCACTTCAGAGACTAATTTAACATTACGAACGTTATTATAATTGTTGTAGTATTTTAGTACGTAGCATTGTATGCTAATGGAATCATTATAGTAGGTACAAAAATTAAATTAATTGTCTGAACATTTTCATATAATTTAGATCAACCCCCTTATTCACAAACGTCGGAAACTCAAGTTTCCGTATCCGACAGAAAACTTTTCGATGATTTTGTCTATACGCGATTTGCGAATCCGAAATATATTTATATTACATATATATCACATTATAAATAGTCGTATTCACAAATCCAAGCCGTCGGATTGAATTTATGCTTTTCGACGATCGGCCTTTCCGCCACGGAAAGCTTCTGACGTTTGTGAATAACCCCCCAAGATTTCCCAACTAGTGGTAGTAGTAGTACGTGCCTCCCTAGAGGGACATAAAGAGTTCATAGGGGGCCCAATGTGTTTGCATTTTCAAAAAAAAATCCATTTAAAGTCGTAAATTTCATTCACAAATTCAGGTCAGTCACTCATTCTTTCATAATTATTTTCATTAATCCACTCATTCGATTGTTGTTCCAGCTTGATATAGCACAAAAACAAATGATGTTCGTTTTTTTAATATCTCTACTGCACATAATGTGTACGGTACGAAATTAAATCCTTAAAATGTTTGGACATATCACCCGCATCTCATTGGAACGTACAAGGAAGAGTGGAAGGTCAACGTTATCGCAGCCGATCACCCACAAGATGAGTTACTGCCACGAATAGAGAGAGATGGAGAAGTATCGCAAAATCTGCAACCAACTTATCAGATGAACTATGACCACGACTACTCTGCCAGGAGTATACTAAGAAGAAGAAATTCGTGTACTTTCGTCATATACCTCGCACATTCTACCGGATTAACTGCAAAGTGACGTTACCCCAGCTTCGCCTCTACCTGATGCGATTTGTCGCTCTAGACTGGACATTTGCCCGGCTTGCCAAATGCAAAAATTATTAATATGATAATGCTTGCAAATTATTTTAATAATAAATATAATCAACCAACGAATCAGTTTGGCTATTCAAAGAGGTAATACTGCCAGTCTGCTGGGCACCCTGTATAAGCAATGGCAGCTCTCTAAGTGGCAACCTTGAGGAAGTCTATTATTTAAGATAATGTTTGGTTTTAAGTTTGTAAATATTACCGTTAAGATATGTATGTATTGATTTATGTCAATAAACAATAGAAAAAAAAATTTAAAAAATCAAGTATTAAGTACTAAATTTTCATTCACGACCAGCGACGCGAGCGAGTAACGGCTAGCGTACTATAATGTAATAATATGTTCCTTTTAATCAAGTTTTTTCGGGACCATAGCCATTTTCTATACACATGCCTGACAAATACATACATATATGTGGAAAAAATGTCTTCAAAGATACAATTGACTTAGGAGGAATGAACGACGAACATTCTTTTTAAAATATAGAAATGAGAAATATACGGATGAGCTTGAGAAATTTCAGAATAACGACAGAATTTCATTTTGCTTGCCAATTTATGTTATGTAATTTAGCCCCTTTTCCGAACAATATATTATCAGTCGATATAACATTGCATATTTTGAGTTGATTCACGTATTGGGTATGTGAATCAAAAGGAAGAGAAACATTAAAATATTCTCTACCGAATCCGAACACATTAGATATAACGTGTCTTTTGTAGACATTACAAAAAGACAAAATAAGTTAGATACATACTTCCACGATTAAATTAAAAAGGTACCTAGCTAGCTTATATTGAAAAAATTAAGGAAAGGAGTGACTACAAAAAATATCTCAGCTGAAATAATCCTGAACAAAAATGAAGGAAGTAATTCCAATATATTTTGTATGTAATCGTAGGCGTTTAAAAATTAACAGTTGATTTTAGATTATTAAAAATATGGGTGTTTATTGTAAGAAGCTTGTATGGGCGACAGGCTGCCGCGGTTGCACTTTTTGTAGCCCAAACATTACTAGGAGTAATATCAAGATGTGATTTCGATACGCCTTGATGTTCTGTCCATCTCGAAAGGGAAATATATTACGTCGTGACGTTAAACATATTTAGGTATATATGAAATACCTAAAGCTTCATTCTAAATTTTGAATAAATCATAAAGCTAAACAATTCACAAACATGAATTACTCCAGTCTGTGATTTTGTCCGAAAATATGAATATTCGCAATAATAATTCTCTTATTAGCATTGAATAATAACAATAACGTGTGAGAGGCAAGATAAGGTTTATCAGAAGAATCTTTTGAAGGATCTGTATCTGCTTTGCCATATTAGTAAGCCAAAATGCTTGTTGCTACAAACGGCAACAAATTCTCATTTTTGTTGTCTGGTACTCTGTCGACCCCGAGTAGCAAATAACATGTAGTTAGCTGTTAAAAAACAACCAAAATAATGAAGTTATAAAAAGGTTCTGTATTAGGCGATAATTTGTTTTTATTGTTTCGACTTTTAAACCCAAATTTACTGCTACCCCTAAAAGCAATTTTTATTCCAAATCAGTCATTTTTACAGCACACATTTGCCATAATATTGCAGCTGCTGTACGTGCAGTGCATCTTAACTGTGTTTAAAAATTTTCGTAGAAAAGAATACCTACTTGTTTTTGAACTTGAAGTCGCCTCATATTTTATAAATTTTTCAAATATAGTTACATGGCCATATCGTTTATTATTTAGGTACGCCAGAAGTGCTCGTGTTCATGTAAATAATATTGAATTGATATCGAAATAAAGTAAGACGACAATGAAAATATTTCTTTTACGACCAATTAAACTGGTTCCATCAGAGGAAGGCATCTGACGAAGGTCCCTGTCGCTCTAAAAAACCTCTAACTACTTACCTAATAAAGTGTAAAGCTTTTAGACGGGAGCTATCAAGTGGTGTGAATAAAATGTCAGCATATGCTTTTACTAACATTTTTAAAGCAAATCCTGAGTTTCGTGTGAATATACTTCAGCAAAAGCTCTAAAAGCTTATTCTACCATAGCCATTGCTAAAAAGTGTGACTAAAAACTTTAACTTTACCTAAAATCCTCAGTATATGCTTGTAAAATGTTTAATGACATTTCCCTACTTGCGTGCTAGCGCTCTACTGAGCGAAAGTGAGTGGTAAAAGAATCCAAGGAAGACCAAGGCTGACCTATGAAGATTAAATAGCCAGTGTTAGTCGACGGAAATGTCACAAGCACTCGCATACCTAGGCGAAAATGTGTGAGGAGAATGATGAGATTTGAGGAAGCGAAAGAAGTATTTAAGGACCGCGACGCTTGGCGCTACGTACTCTATGACTACCCCGTTAGGGATACGGCGTGAAGATATGTATGTATGTGTCTTTTTATCATACTTTTGCTGACATGACACTTCTACAGAACAACCATATTTAACCTTTTTGTGGGTTTGCGCTTTACGCAATATTGTGGGTTTTATGAATTCCTTGGTTTATTTATTTTTTTGTACATTTTAATAAAACCTTAGACAGAAACTTAGAAAGAATGAGTGATGAAAACTGCGGTGTCACCCTTGCGGGTAAAATAAGCAATGAAGAGAAACGCAGTGTGACAGGGTTCCACGAGTGTTATTTTAAAAATGAAGAAAGAAATGCTAAGATGGTTCGGGCAAGAATGAGTGATGAAAGACTGACGAAGAACATCTATAGAGCAAAAGTTAGTGGTAAAAGAAACCAAGGTAAACGAAGGCTGACTTATGCCAGTGTTATGTAGAGTGTTAGCAGACAGAAATGTCAAAAGCACTCGCATACCTAGGCGAAAATGTGTGAGGAGAGTGATGAGATTTAAGAAAGCGAATATAATAAAGCGATATGTAAGGACGGCGACGATTGGCGTTTAGTCCTGTCTGACTACCCCGTTAGAGGGATACAGCGTGAAAATATGTATGTAATAAACGCTTGTTTTATAACAATTCGTTCGAGGATGTCACGTTTCGTATCGTATCGTTTTCTTCTCTTCAAGCCCTTTCATTTGATACCCATATTAATTTGATACCTATTTTAAGGAGGTTGTCAAAAGAATGTAATCCGCCATCTTGTGGCCACGGTCATTTTAAATTAATGTCACTCATTTTATCGTTTCCTACTCTTCAAGGTCTTTCATTTGATACCCATAATTATAACAGCCAGCTTCTGGCGGCTCCCATTTTATAAATATATAATATTGAGTATTGCATTATTGTATTATCACCAGAACTAAAGGTGTATGCAAAATTTCAGTAATATCAGTTATGAGGAACTGGTTCTAATTCAGCTTTCAAGATTTGACTTAAGCAGACAAACAAACATTGCAAGTTAAATAAAAATTGTAAAAATAGAATAAGTTTCTAAACTAAGCTTTTGCTAAATTATATTCACATGAAACTCAGCTTTTGCTTTAAAAATGTTGGTAAAAACACAAACCGACATTTTGTTCATATCACCCAATGATTAGAAATTATGACACTGAGCAAGAAATGTCATAATTTCGAACCATTGAGTGGTAACTATCGGTGGGTTTATTTAGAAAAAATGACGTTTCTTCATTTTTTCAGATTTTTATGTGCTCTACCTCTAGGTCAACAATAAACTGATTCTACTCATATCGTACTCGTATCGTACATACGTTGAAAGGCCTTTGTCTACACACTCATAAAATGTTAAAGAAAGCTTACATAAAATTTTATTGCATTTCCTTTGACGTCGTAAATGAAAAAAACCTAATTTTTAATATGACTACACGGTCTCATAATTCTGCTCAAGCCAAATTGTTTTAAAAGAAACTTGTCATTTAAACATTCCTTAATTCACAAAAAATGAAAAATACTTGGTACGAAAGAGTAAAAAGCTTTTATAACTCAGCTTTGATCATGTCAGCGAAGAAAGTTGCTTTTAATGTAAAACCAGCATATTAAGCGTTATTACTTATTTCAAAATAAAAAAAAACTAATTCCTATTCAACATTAGAAACCCGAGTTTATTATTTACCTACATAAGCTAAGTTTATAGTTTAATTTAGTATTAATCTGTATTCATTGCAAACATTAGATTACGGTGTTTAATATTAATTTATGCAAACAGGTCGAAGTATTTCATGGTTCGTAAATACATCTTACTTAGGTTTGCGAAACAGTTTAAAATGAACTTAATCATGTCACTGATGCTCTATACGTTAAAGTGAGCCCCTGTCATGAGATAGAGTACCTATGTAAATATTTTATTGGAGTACCTACTCGGACAAGTTTAGATAATAAAGAAATCAATATTTTCCATATTTACTTAAATCATAAAGTTTAACCTTATTTAAAATTTTATGAATTTGCAGTTTATTTGCAACGATATTATTATCGACATAATCTAATATTGTTATTTTTATTGTTTTTTATTAAAAAAAGATTTCGTTTATAAAATTACGTCACTTAACTTTCAAGCCTATAACCATAATATTTGAAAGCACAGCTCAATTTTCTACGTTCCGATAAAATTAAAAATTGTTACATAGAATGTCGAACGCCTCCGATGGTCGCGTGCACGGCAGGCACGGGCGCGGCAGGGTAGTAGCAAGCGAAGTACCCGGGGACTCGACCCGAGCAGTGTCGGTCTAGATAGCGCCCCGGTTGGATCGTTTTACTTCGTTTAAAAGACACATCGCGGTCTAACTTCTCCGTAACATCACAATGAGAACAAATCAGATCGTCGCCGTCGTCTGAGATAATTCCAAATCGAAAATGTGAAGTGTCCCAGCGAGTTGTGAAGTGATTGATACTCAAACTCGGCAATTGAATATTTTCGAGTTTAAAATTATGCAGGCGGTAGGATTTTTGTACTGATTTATGGTACCTTATTCAAATTTATTATTTGCTTAATTCATTATTTATTTAATGAAGATTTTATGTATATTCTAGTACATTTAATGTAAAATTAAGTAAAAGTGTTTAAGCTAATGAAATATTGAACATAGTGATAATTATCATTGATGTGGATTAGGGTGAGAAATAAATGTACAGAAGATATATATTTATATTATACATATTTAATAATACCTTAATTAGCTATGTCAACTACATCAACTACGAACAATACTTATGCTAAACACATGTATTTAAAAAAAATGAGCTTACTATCAGGTTACTATCTTTAATTTTTTTCGTTTTCGCCTGGAATATAAACAAATATGGCGACTGTGACATTTATGACATAACTAGAGATGGGAAATTTGCAAATGATTGACTCAGTTGTGCTTGTTTTTATAGAATTAAAAGAATAATAAATAACCGTCATGACAAGTGTAAAAATTTGCATTTTAAAAAAACATATAAAAAAAAAGGATGTAGAGATTATTACCGTTTGCACAATGCAAACAATAATATTCTTCTGCTATTATATCTTACATTTCGAATGAATCGTGTCGCTGACATATTAGATTGAACTGATCTACTGATTTGATCTAGGAACATATTAGGTAACACTACAAAAACAGAACGCTAGACAGATAACCTCAATTTTTTCGATATTGTTTAATATTAGACAGTTTCTTCTGAATGTTTTATAGTTTCGTGTATATTACAGAAGAGCAATGTTATTAAAGGGCTACGTGTAATACTTCTTACGTACATTCTTGTTTATTTACGTTCTGAACAAAAATGAAAAATAAATCATACGTCAATTATTGTTACAGTAGCTAATGCGTTATAGTCGTCAGATAATGGTCTATCCTTAAAACGATACTATAACACATACATTAATAATAATGTATTAGATAAATAAAAAAAGGAAATTATGTTACATTTTTCTAATATATATTTGAATAGGACAAAATGAAGAAAGTAGATTCAGTAAAATAACAAAATCTGAAAGGAATAATATCGGACATAGCAGCTTTAGCCCTAACTAATAATATGTCCTACCTACGTCCATTACTATTAATATGTTCGACCTGTTTGCGTACCTACGTCTTATTTTAGTTAAGAGCAAACTGAAATTTAAAATATCAACCTCTTACATTACAGATACAGAGTACAGATACTGTACATTTACATCTCATAGAATTTGTGGTCACTGAATGCTTATCTCACTCTAATTTTGGTGTCCACACACAAGGATATTCTGAAAAAGATGTTCCTAAAATTATGACAAATATTCTCGGAATACCAATCCTTATGTTATCGTGGTCAACACATAAAACGAGTGTAAATATCTTTTTGTAGTTATATATATGTATATTGTATTTATAGTGACTTCTATTTGAGACAATAGACTTTTGTTTCTGATTTAAAACCTGAAAACATTTGTCTACTAATAATTGTATTTTTGACATAATTAATACGAGTAGATAAGACGTTAACCACACCCAATTTAAGTTCTACAATCGAAATATTCTGTTGGTTATGAATTTCTGATTCTTATGGAGGATATATGAAAGAAGGTATCGTCAAAACGTATTTCCTACCCTGATGATATCACTCATTATACATTTTTTTAACAGCTAAATGTGTCCGCAACAAATAATGCAAACAACCGTCTACAACCTTTCCCAACCATTTTCAACGTCGAACCCCTAAAAAATTTTACTGTGACGCCACAGACCACATAATAACAAAACTAAAACCATTGAAAACAATAAAAAAGAATATTATCTTGTTTTCGATGTGTAGTTTCAGTTTTTTTATTGTACCTATTTTATAAATTTTATTAAACGTGGCCATGTTTCTATACTTTTGAAATTTTTATTTTTATTTTGTCCGCGGACCCCAGATTGGGAAACCCTGGTGTACAACATTGTTTCTCAATTTGAGTATGCGATCGTTTATATAGCTTTGCCCGCGACTTCGTCCGTGCGAAGTTCAAAAACACACAATGTACCGATACCGATGTTAGTTTAGTAACATTGAATTACGCCCGTGACTCATTTAGTCAAATATTCTGATTTATAGACGTTAAATATATATATTATATTGAATGAATATTACTGCTCGATTTGTTTTTCACATCTTAAAAGTTTATTTACATGTTGGTCGACCGGAAACCCGAAGAAATAGATTATTATCAAGTTAAAATAATAAACGTTTAAAAAACAAGTTCAAAATAATAAATGCTTACTATATTTAGTTTTTGAAGCTATAAGCAAGAAGTTTTTGCACAGTACAATAAAGGTGACTTTCAGGCTATTTACTGAATTTTTAGCTTTTTAAAACTCTCAGCACTGAACAATGAGATATAAATTCAAACATTGTCTCTATTTTTTATAAGTCAATCTTCTTCTAAGGGTTCCTCCAGCCGAGGGAGACCTCGTATGGAGGACGAACCTCTGCTCAGGGCGTCACCAGGAGAATAAGTCTCGAGTGGACCTGGCCAACGGAGAGACTGAAGGTCGATTCCTATACCACGTGTGTGTGAAAACCTAGTGTTTCGTTTGCCACACGAAACAGTGTATTTACTTGACAATTTCACAATGTGGCTTAAAATGTTGTCATGTTCATGTTAGAACGTATAATGTCGTCATCACTGTCGCCTAACTACGATAGCACTTAGGAGCGTCGGGCTCGAGAGTATATGATGACGTCCTGTGACAACTATGGTGCATGAGTGTTGCGACCTATATAAAATTCACACATTAAGAACATTACATATATCTTAAATAATAGACTTCCTCAAAGTTCCCGTTTAGAAAGCTGTCATTGTCAGTGTTTCTGACAAAAGGTTGAGGTAATCAGGTTAGTACCTTAACCGATCCTATGGACGGCCGAATAACAGATAGGAAAAGATTTTCCATGCTGTAGGCCGACGAAAAAAAAGCAGGCAGTGACATGCTCGAGATTTTGCGTATGCCCAGGCCTCCATAACGGATAGGAAGTGAGGCTTGATTCCAGACCCCGTCATCAAGAAAGGAACAATTTAATATTTTAGATAATGTATTTATGAGAATTTAGTCTACTTATTAGAAGTTACACTTATTAGTCCCTTATTAAAAGAGTTTGAAATTCAAAAAGCTGAGAACAGCAAAAAGCATACATAAAGTTTGGAACGAAAAGGCAAAAGTGAACAATGAGGAGAGCCATGTGGAAATTCATTTTGAAAAGTTTGTCTGAAGACTGGCTAAATTTTCGTTAAACTGAAGATAGCCAGTCCGAGAGGATTGCTTTGTTGACAGCCAACTTCGGAATGTAATGAATTATCTTTATATATTCATTTTGAAGGACTGCTGTTAGATTGTCAGAGGTAGCGATATATGTCTGGAACATGCTGTTTTATCTGTGTCAACAAGGTGGATCTTCCGACAGAATGAAATGCATTTTTTATGTCTACTTTGAGGTGGAGTACGTCAACTCCATCATTCATCAAGTAAGCGCGTGCCGCGTACACTGCCGCTTCACATCCTCTCTTTGAACCAAAAACTACTTGCCTAGGACAAAAACAGTTTGAAACGGTAGGGAGAATGTGACGGTAACAAATTTTGGAAGCAATGCTTCAAGTTGCAACAAGTTGCGCCTACTGCAATTGGCCTAACGCCACCGTCTTTTTTTTCGAGAGCACATATATTAGCACCATACAGGATGTCGGTTATCTCTGGGGGCACCTTACCAGCCAGCATAATGTTTATTAGAGCTGTTAAACTAGATAAGAGTGTCTTACAGGCTTCACCGACAGAGCCTGTAATCAAACCGTTTTATAATGTTGTGACGTTAAACCATCGATACTTCTCGCAGAACCGCTTCTAAAAGAATTTATTGCAGCAAGCACATCGTCCTCTGTAGCTCGATCCCACACATCGTTTGGATGTCGAGGATTTGACAGACAACAAGCCACAGAGGAAGAAGGATGCTTTGATCTCAAAGCGAAAAGAGTCTCTGGAGTATTCGGTGTCATAACATGGCTGGAAAATAGTAAGTGGGCGGCTCCTCTTATATCGCAGTCGCTAATTTTGGTTTCTATTTTTGAAATACTGCCTGAATTGAGTTGTATAAATGGGTCTAACATAAATGCTCGGATCTGAAGAGTTACAGCACTTATGTTTAATTGTTTGTGTTAAGGAAATTTTGTCTTTATCATTTCATTCCAAACAAAGTTTTATATCCGAAAATGAGCAGTTCTTCCCAATCGTATTTGTCGTTTCGGTTCAATATTCTTTGTATATGGGAATTAAGGGATTTGGCAACGCTGATGCGTGGAATACGCCTTTTTAATCATACATTGTTTTTATAACGTGTATATTTTTATATACACGTTGCTATGGCAGAACTGTCATACGCGGCCGGGTTGCGAAAAACCTAGCAAAATGCGGACCGCCTCTGCGTCTACCACCTGAAACAAAAACACCACTGTGAGAACCAGATATGGGCAAAGTGATGGTAATGGAATTTGACCAAAGGCGAAAAAAGGCGAAAGGATTTTAAAATATTTTTTAGAGAGAAGAGCCAAACAGTTGTCATTGATGACAACTTTATTTTATTATTTAAGTAAATTAATATAAAGTATTTGTCATCAAGAAGCGTCTGCATATATTACCTTATTACAAATATATTATCCTCTATGACTACCCCGTTGGGGATACAGTGTGAAGATATGTATGTATGTATTAGTATGTTAGGACCGCAAAGCTTGACGCTCCGTCCGTTCTGACTACCCCGTTAGGAATACAGAGCGAAGACATGTATTACCCATATGTACATGTTCATATTGCCAATGAAATTTATCCCGAATTTCTTCAGAAAAATCTTATAAATGCGACTAATTACTTAAAACAGCAGTCAACTAATTGAAAGATTTACAATAACTACATAATGTTAAGCTTAGAGTAAATCATTCAGTACAGACACAATACAAAAGGCAATACAAATTCGCTCTCACTGGTCCCAGACTAACCATTCTTTAAAAAAAATATTTTTTAATTTTTTACGGTTTTCTGTGTAGTTTATGTTTCTTTAGCTAGCGCAAACAACGCAGAAAAAAAAAATTTTAGTAACTGAAAAACGTTAATTATTTCTGAAACAAGGCTGGAAACATCGACGTTTTCGTTCTTCGTATTACACTGTAAGCAAATTTTGATAGACAAAACTATATCCTAGAAATTAATAGCTCCAGTTGTTCGAAACTACTTACAATTAGTATTATACCAAATTTGGAATGATTACTTTCGTAAGTTAAATTTCTGACTGAGGTTTTGGCTGTATTCAACAGACAGTGGAATGGCTTATCGTTTTGGAAGATGTCGCGATGCGCAAATCGTCATTTGTGGCATTTTTGGACATTGTTCTCTCCATAACGATGTAGCTGACGTTATTTCGTACAAATTGTGACATTATTTATATTTTTTCTTTTTAAAATAAACATACAAGACATTCTTTCATCAAAACTGATATGAAAACGACGTCAATTCAAATCGTAGAACTTTGAATAGAAAATTACGTGCCAGAGCCCGTTATTCAGATTGACGTACTGACAGAAGAATTTGGAAGAAATTGCCGAAGATCGAGAATAGGTGTCCGATTAGAGCATTTTTTTTTTAAAATACCTACCTAGTATTGACTATAAATAGGCACACGAGGGTTATTAAAAACTCGACTAAGTGCAACTCGTACTAGCGCAATTAGTGTCGCAGATGCGAAGTTATAGCCAATTAACAATCTTTTAAAAACATTGATATAAAACTTAAATATAATACATACAACGATAAAATCTAACATAAAGCATATGCATAAAATTTAAAAGTCTCTAACGTATATCAAATAACCATGAATTTTGACCTAGAAATTTTGTATATGTATGTACATATTTCAGCTTCATCTCACTAAAACTACCAATATATAGTATATAGGCAAACTAGGTGACGGCCTAGGGCGCCCGAATTTGGCGGCGGCATGGCGAGGTTACGTGAGGGTACATAGTGAAGGAATGAAAAAAGTGTAATATGTTATTATTTTTACATTCATCGTAAAATCGTGAAACATTCGGCGATTTGTATTATTACAGCATATTGAGAAAAGCTCAAATCTCAAACCTGGGTCAATTTGAGGGATTTTTTAGCATTTAGCATTTTGAGATTGTGATTGGTATAGATTTTTTTTACAAGCTATTCAACTATATTTGTTATTATGTGTGAATCTTTTGATATGAATTTTCACGCACACTTCGCGCTGCATAAAAATTAATCTACTGAAACACGTAAACCATGAACAACATAATATGTAAAAATCAATATTAGTTTGTTTGTACATTTGATGTGCTCCCATACCGTTCATGCAATTGCAATGAAATTTAGTATGGAGATAGCTTGAATTTTACGAAAGGACATAGGTTATTTTAAAAATAAAAAACGCAGACGAAGTCGCGGGCTTCAGCTAGTATACAATAAAAATTAATGAATTTAAATGTATATGTTTGTGTATATGTACTTATGTATTAAGTACAATAATTTACAGATACTTCTACGGTATCGCCAACCCTTTTCATATACTTTATCCTGTAACCCAAAGGTTGCCTGGAAGAGTTTACTGTTCAGCAGTAAGGCCGCCTTTTACACTGTAACTACATTTTTTTTCTTAATACTTATTTAGTTGTGGTGCAATAGTGTTTTGTATTGTAAAAACAAAAGCACAATTATTGTTTACTCGTATTTTTAGCGCTCCTTCTATTTGATGAAATACATATATATTGTCTACAACTTAACTCAAACAATTTGTGTCAACGATTATGAGTTATATATTCTCCAACTTCGTTTTTGTTTTCAACATCGTATTTTTTAATTTGCATGTTGAGATAAACGATTTATTTATGAAGTAGACTACTACCGACCCCCCTTGGCTTTGCACGGGATCAAAATAAGTTTTATTTTTTAAATTGAAAATTGCTCTATTTTTAAAATCTTTCCAATAATAATGTGTCGGACAAAACCTATTAAGCGCAATCGTTCGAATTAATTTTTTGTCTATAAGTTGAAAATTGCTCAAACTACTTTCGGTAGGTACTTATAAACCTTTCCAGTAATGTGTCGAATACTTATAACCAAAGAGCTCAATCGATCGAATGGTATTCGAGTCTATATAAGTGACACACAGAGCAACATTATTTTTTACAAAGAAAAAAAAAAGAAAAAAAATCTTGCCAAGAAAATATTGTAAATTTTCAATAAAATACGAGTATCTTATTTATTTAAACTTTAATTCTGTTTATTAAAATACTACTTTATTTTTAATTATAGAATATTGAATTTATAACTTTGAATTACTTTATTCTTTTATTAAAAAATATTAAAAGTTATAATGCAATATCTATGATTTTGCCTTTGTTGTGCCATGAGCCTTTAGGTAACATTAGACTAAACCACCTGAACCCATGAATGGTGTGAGTTAGCTTCTTTAAGTTTCCTGCGATTTGCATCTAGGGTATTCATATTTGTCCCATACTCACTTTCATCTTTCCGCCTTCTAGCCCATAGGCTAGCGACGCCCATGCCCTTTATGAAATACCATGATTCGGGTATTATTATTTAGTAGGTATTGATTTAACACAATGAGACAGTTTCATAATGGAAATTAAATTTAATTACAGCGATCATTACTGCGAGTACCAGTCACAGGGGAGCAGGGGACCGACATTAAATAAATTATTTGCCATTAGGCATATTGTATTAACTGAATTGAGTATTCTATTGACAAAATTGTATATGCACTATACAGTATGTCCAGAATGAGTACGACATACCATTTACGGAAGTGATAGTTTGGATCCACATTATGACCAGAGTACATCAGAATATCAAAACTCGATCTCAATAAAAATCGTTTTCGCACTATTTGGATTTTTTTAAATTTAAATAGAATGCAATTCTAAGCATCAAATATTTTGATGCTCTGTTTACAAAACAACCTTTTAAACTTCGAATTTAAATTTTAAAACCTACTTTAAAGTTGTTGTTTGCTCTACTTAATTTCCGTTTTATCATACATACATGCATACATACATACATACATACATACATGCATGCATGCATGCATATATACATACATACATACATATCCTCACGCTGTATTCCACGCTAACGGGGTAGTCAGAGAGGGTAGCCGTTTTATCATAAACTTTTATTACTAAGGGATAAATTTAAAGAAATTGACATTCTAACTTTAGCGTCACAGTATATTTATGAAAATATAATATATGTATAAAAGAATATAACTGCATTCCTGAAGGTCTGTCATGTACATACATATAATACAAGAGGCAAGAATAAGCTTGCACCACATACTACTAGACTCCACAAGGTTAGAAACTCATTTGTGGGTGTCTGTATACACTTATACAATAGGATCCCTGATGACATACAGAACTTACCTTTGAGTAGATTTAAAAACACAGTCAAGCGAAAATTGTGCTCTAAAGGTTATTATAAAATCTTGGATTATTTGAATGATAAGCATGCTTGGGATTAACCGCTCAGCCACCAAGCCGATTATTTCTTATAAGTATATAATAGAATAATTATGTAATAATGATTAAGACATATGTTTATAAGAGCAACCTCTGTGTTTCTTGCACGTTCTTCACAGAAGGAATACTGCATTAAGAAGTGTGGTAGATTTATAAATTATTATATATCATGATCATAATTATATATCATAATTTTCGACGATTTCAAGTGTATTTTAAAAATACTTACGAAATAAAAAAATTTTTGACTTTGACTTTGACTTTAAAATTTTCCTTTTATTTAATTTCAAGTTGTTGATTTTAAAAAATTGACGTCTTTTAACTTTTGTTCCACTTGCGAGTGTTTTTGAACGTCAAACCTACCTTCGGTTCCAAAAGACAGCATAAACGTTGAGAAGAACCAACAAGAAACTCAATATCATTTTTATTAAATTAATCATTATTATTAGTTATATTCTTTCATCCATTAACATTTACATAGTGCCTACAATAGCTGGCCTTAATAGAATATTGAAAAATACAAATAAATCAAAAAACGATGAGATTTTTACACAGGTCAAGTTTTGATTTTCTGATTTTTTCGGATTTGACTATGGTCTAATTTAGACTTTCCACCCTACTCCTTTTTATATTTGGCAACTCATTTAATATTTATTAGAAATATTCCTACCATTTATCGTTCTACCCTAACTTCTGTTACACATATTTATTCAAACTCTTCAATTATTTTGTACTTTAAAATGTCCAAATTACAAAAAAATAAAAATGTTATGTAAATGTAAACTTCACTTCTCCTGTTCTCGCCAAAAAGTCCACCCGTATTTTTCCATTGATGATAAAACTGACTATTGTTCTCCAAATATGCAGCATCCAAATAGGCAAGCAATAAATTATGTGAAAATTATTTTACTTTTTTTGAATTTTCAAGGTATAAGTATTTCTCGTATGTAACGGTCTAACGGTACATGTCACATCGATAATTAATGAGTAATGATTTTGTTATTTATCACAACCTAAAACGTCAAGATCAATCCACATCGCAAAGTGGCAAAATTTTCTTCAAATTCCATAGTATAATAGGTATCATTTCGTGAAAATTTACACAAAGTCGTGTCATTTGGCTAAGTGGTGGGACGAAAGATACAGAGCGTCCCTAATCTTAATCAAAAATGAATTATTTTATAATATGCTAACTTACCATAGAAATTGAATGTAAATATGCTCCTCACTCACAAATATTCTCAAATAACAAATACTCGTTAGAGGTCGCTAAAAGCAACAAAAACCTACATACGTACGAAAAATAGCAACTCTAATAAAATAATACTTCATTTTCACATGTCGTACTTTATGTTCTTTACCAAGAAAAATAAATATATACTTTTCTGCTTAACAAAAATGCTACACTAAGCAGGAGTTAAAAGGGTCTTCTTGGAAAATTCAAATACTTCAGTTTTATTTAGATTCTCTGGTTCTTCCACGATTGCACAAATTCATATAGTAATATAATATCTCTCTGGTGCTTTCTCTCTCAAGAGGACAAAAACAGAAAATGTAAAGAAAATGTAAACGTTCCTGTTCGCGCTAAAAACTCCAAAAATAAAGAAAAAGAGAAGCGTCTTTCTTATAAGTAAGATATATAGTTTTTTGTATACTTAAATTACATTATAATTATAGCATTATTTTATTCATTCATATTATGTTACAATGTACATAATTTTATTTTCTTTCAACTACGTATTTCATTATTATTTCCTTACAAAGAATACATAATGTACTTATAAAAAAACAATGTAATAATATTAGTTAGTGCATTCTATTGTTAAATATCATTCCCCAATTCTTAGAAGGCAAAGAAATTCCCATACAGACATGTTTCCCATGTTAATTATTATTATTCAAATTGTAACAGCACTTGTCCGATGCAAAAGTTCTTTATTTTTCAACATAAAGCACAACATGTTGTCTGATGTATCTTTTTATCACCAAGTCCCTAACACTCCTCCAGTAAAATGACAGTAGGCTTTCTTGGACGAACGCGAAAACTTCAATTGCACATGTTTATTCAATTTTCCAATTAACTCTCGCTTAACAGAGTTAACACATGACGAAAATATCACTTTCTTGTAATAAATAGGCATGGTAATAAATATTAATGGTATTCTAGTCTGTATCCGTAAATGATCGTTGTTTATTCAAAAATAGCTCCAGTTTTTGCAGGTTTTCAGTTTATACGTGCGAACCGCGAAGACAAAACTCAAATATTATACACTGAAACCAAAATCATGTTCGCAATAAAGGATTATTTTATTTTATTTAAACATCAACATCCACTTCCAATTATGAAGACTTTTATTAATTTCGTTATATTCTTAGTGTCACGTGAACACGTGATACTATCGTGAATCGTGATGACTCCTATCGTTCATTGAAAAATTGAGTAACTAAAGTACCTGAAGTATAAAAAATATTCATTTACAAGTATTATTAGTGTAGGCAGCTATGAAGCAAATATATCAATCAGTATATAGAAAAAAATGAAGATTGACAGATTTCTACGCAGGAGTTAAAAAATACCCTTACATCGGAATATATTCCAGATGATAAACCACAAAAGTAGATAGTGTGTTTCTTCAATGAGGTCAGATCGAGTCACTAGTATTTTAAAAATAATTATCGTTCACCGTAAATCATACATAACATTGTAGCACCGTACAAAATGTCACATATTTAAACAATATACCTCAGCTGTGATATATATACGTTACTAGTTTTAATTTTAAAAATTCACGTGTCTTATTAGTACGTATTCCCTCACACACAATATTTATAATGTTTATCGTCTGTCTTGTCATTAATTTCGGGTACGTCACAGCCATTATTTAGCTCCCTATGCGTGGAGCGTCCTTGAAGGAAATCTCCCCATTGTCCACCTACTTGAAGTGGTTTCCAAAGATATAGTCCCTGCGGAAATGTCAAAAGCCATTGTAGTTTTTGAAAGTGAATTATGGTACACATATCATGTGAATATTAATGTAATACACAGTGCTTGACAAAAATCTGTAACAATTGAGAGGACGGCTATTAAAATTACCTACATTTTCTTAACCCTGTCATAATAATAACAATAATCTGCTAAAAATGCCACAACATATAAGAACATTTCTTAATGTTTATTAAATAATATTATTCAAAACTGTTCAGTGAAATACAACCACTATTTTCTTTGAATACTTCACAAAAAAATATATCAGTAATACTTTATAATAACTTTTGTTTCATAAGGTTGAAACCGAAAATATAATTGGTATATTTTTCATATCTACTCCCTCGCTATAGATATTTTAGAGGTAAACTTTGTTTGTTTGTTTGTAATAGATAAACTCAAAACTACTCAACCAATTTCAAAAATTCTTTCACCTGCAGAAAGCTACATTATCAGGGAGTAATATGGGTTGTATTTTATTTTCAAAAGAATTTCTACCCGTGCGAAGCCGGCGGGTAAAGAATAAAGTTAATTTTAGGAGGCAATATAGATTTAATTTATTAGAATTTTTGGGACTCAGCAGGTTTTTATAGGTGGATGAAAAGAAATAGTACTATTATTCATAATGCTTTTAATAGTCTTAGCAGGTTTTTCGAAATAGTTTTGAAGAAAATTTTTAAACTTAGAAACATATGGAGCGAAAAATTAAGCCATTTCGAGATTCTTTTAAGAGCTAAGTTTAGCCTTATTATTACTTTTGATTATTACCCATCGATACTACTTAATCGATAACTATAAATCTTTATTTAAAAAATATTTTGTGGCTTGGCAATCACGCGGTAGACAAAAATTACTAGGTACAATTTAACTAGTATACTTGAGATTGATACATTTAGTACATTCGTATTAAAGAAGACCTTACCTCAGAAGCTACTCAAAATCTCAAAGAGTAATAAATATCAATAACAGTAAATAAGTACTAACCTACATCTTAAAATTTAGGTATATCAGTACACCTTGCCAAGTCAAATACGATATCAAATGAAGTTAAGTGAGAAAATTTACGCTATATCTATTTAGTTAGCGCCTACGGCTATACCAAATATAGAAAATTAATTATGGAAACTTCATTTCTGCTCTGTTATTGACACTAATTTCTTGGAAACACAAAGTACATAGTAAAACGGCAATATATTTCAGCGTCATCAACCCTTCTCGTGAACTTCCAGCTAGCATTGTTTACGCAATTTTCTTTCTAGCGGGCGTCACGCCCCGCCGTGTTAATGGTTCTTTTGGAGTCCTACCAAAACGTGTAACAACAGCATTTTTATTTGGTCGTTTTCAATGTATCGACATCAATATATAGTTTGCTTTGAATTGCATACTGATTTCGTCAATACCTATCGTTTGATAATATTTCTTTAGGAGAGCTTTAATGAACAAAATATCTCATTAAATTGTAATAAACAATAATATATCTTGCTTTCAGTATAAAAGTAATCTTATACAAAATTTCGCAATTTTAATGAACCTAAAGCATATCTACACTAATATTACAAAGAAGTAAACTTTGTTTGCCTATATTTAATAAATAAACTCAAAAACTACTCAAGCTATAGAAAGCTATACATTATCAGCGAGTAACATGGGCTGTATTTTATTTTCCAACCAAAAAATTTCTACCCGTGTGAAGCCGGGGCGAGTCGCTAGTTATCTATAAATTAATAATTATAACATTAATCATCTGTGTACCTCATTATAGCGCGATATCGATTGACATAATTACTCATATATTTGCTACGTATCTAAATTATTCAAAATTGTGTTTTGCCTGTATTTATTATCACAACTTAGAATGTCGAAATTTCGTTCTGAGGGTGTAATTGGCTAAAATATGAAGCATTTTATTCAACTCACATAAAATATTTAAACAATAGAGGTGCCTACCATCGAGTAACATTTTATCATCCCATCCCATCCCAAATTATACTCTTTTCAATGTCTATTACATGAGGTTATGAATATCGTAGACTTCTGTATTACTTTGGTCTATTGTAAGTGTTAGTAATTGAAATGATGGTTTGTAGCCATTACATTTCTTTTTTTATCTCGTTTTTTCGCTCACTCTCCAACCTTCTCGCATACATCTGTTCTTTTCACGTACTAATTGTTGAACTTCATTCATTCCCTCAGTTTCACATACATAAGAGTCCATATTTTCGTCTCTCTCGCTCACATATTACGTTCTGTTCCATGTTTACACCTTACACTACAAGGGTATTCACAATATGTAGGTATTTGCTTTTAAAGTATTTATTCATTTACAAACAAAAATACAGTATAATAGAAAGAATATGTTATTATAATAATACAATATTACAAATTTCCAGAAATTTCCACATAAATGTCAGCGTTCCATAACCAAAAGGTAAAAAACAAAACCCTTATAATTTCGTCTAACTGTAAACGTTCATGGCGACTACAGAACCCTTCACAGTGCGTGGTCCGAGACACACTTGGCCAGGTTTATATACCTACATCCTGCAGTCTTTGGGTGCTTAAGAAGTTGTGTTTGCGATTGTGTGATTATATGTATACGTGCGCGCTCGTCCATGTACTCACAGGGACTAATAAAACTTAATAATTTTTTTTAAATCATGTATTTTGCTCTTAAATTCCTATTCCGGAATTTGCTCGTAAATCGTCAAATCGATATTTAGTAAAATTCGCAAATCTATGTTCAAAACGAATATGGACTGATTCAAAAATACAACGAATACACACAAAAAATACGAATATAGTTCAAATCACACTTTAACCATAAGATTTACGGACTGCTAAGTGAAACCTGTTACTGATGCGGTTGCTAGCTTATGGCTTATTATGTAAGTTGAATTCATATATAATAACAGAAAATGTACCTATGTTTACTCGTATTACAACGTGGACACGTGATTATATGTAAAATTATTAAATGTAACTCATACGTTTCCGCGTACTCGTTTAACACGTAAATCCTTCATATTTTACGTGGAAAACGAAATATCTTCAACAATTTTCGCGTCATACTTATATTAGAGCTTTCCTCTGCTTTTTCTATCTTGTATAAATATAATATTAATACTTACGCTCCAGGGGATGTATTATATATTTATAGGTCAATGTCTACTCGACAGAATTGTATACAATGATGAAGCATTAAATAGAACTTTGAATTATATAAAAATGTGGAAAAAATTGATTTATTTTGTAGTAAATTAAGAAACAGACCATTTAAAACGTTTTCATTCTCATTACCGTAGTAAAATTCCGTAACAAACTTCATTGTTATTATTACAAATTCATAAAAAAAGAGGTTCAGGAAAAGCCTTTCTAAAAAGTATTGCTAAAAATTTATAATATCAGGAAAATGGAAACTTGGAAGATCGCTGGTGTGGGATGCCACTTGTGTCGATACACTAGCTGTTTCCCATGTGCCGGCGACTTCCAAGTCAGCAGGTGCCGCGGGTTTGGCTATTCAAAGAGGCAATGCTGCCAGTCTGCTGGGTACCTTAAGCAATGACAGCTTTCTATGCGGCAACTTTGAGGAAGTCTATTATTTAAGATAATGTGTAGTTTTAAGTTTGTAAAAATTAACGGATGTATGTACTTTTTGGTTGTTAATAAATACCAGGAAAATAATTTTCTTAGGTTTCCATACTTTAAAAGGAAAACGGAACCCTTATGAGATCAGTCATGCGTCCGTCCGTCTGTCTGTCACAGTCGATTTTCTCAGATGACTTGATCGTGATGCATCCTGTAAACCCGCATATTTTGCATTAATAAGAAATGAAAGGAGAATTTTAAATCTTTGCCTAACTTGGTGTAACAATTGTTAATGTCTATTTTATTCCTAACTTATTATTGTGCCTTTCAGTAATGGGATGACTCTTAGCATTAAGAATTTATATCGTAGATACCTATATGCATAGTCAAAAGTACATTGAACCGATTTGTACATGCTTAATTGAATTTTTATTTTTCCACTAAATATAATACAAATTATTTTAATACATACTAGAGGACCCGAGCTGCTCCACAGCATTGTGTTGATAAAATAATTCAAAAATAACGCTCTTATATTTTACGTTAGTAATTAATTTAATCTGTGCTTATATGATGAGTAGTTGTAATCTAACCTAATTTGAAACGTATATTATAATTTGGTAAAGTCGATTGTTCACACCTAGCTTCCCTTCAACTCAACCAATTTAAGTGGGCAAAAGCTCAAATGACAGAGCTCGTTCCAGCGAGTGTTGTTAGACCAAAACGAACTGCGTACCTCAATTAGAACCGGAGATATTGAGAAAGAAATCTATAAAAACATAACAAATGTACAAGAGAAAATCGCATTTGAGTATAACTTAAAAAGGGTGAAAGTTAAGTGATTTTCAATACTTGATGAGAAATATGTGCATCAATACCTTTCATTAAAAAAAAAACTAAGAAAATCGTTGGGATAAAACAGCTGGACGGACTCGTATATTATCATCATGATAGAAATCATATTTTTTTAAAGATTAGACAGAAGTTTATTAGACAGATTAGACAGAATTAACAGATTAGAATTGATTATACAGAAGATTAGACAGACAGAAGAATATATATATAAATATATATATATTTTAGATATAGATTATAGTGATATTTTGTAAACCAACAATGAATAATTTTGTGTGAACTCCGCTTCTTAGAATAAAAGCTACATATTCTATGTACGATATTTAACACAATGCAAAGTTTCGTTTTACTTGAAATTACTTTACTCTTCATTTTTATACTTGAATTCTTGGTTCATTGTCAGCAATTTTAAAGCTATTACAAAAAGAAACCTGAAAGTACCGCTCGCAGAATCTCGTTGGATTAAAATATGTACTTCTATTTTGTAAACAAATGCTGAAATGTGAATGTGTGATACATAATACATAAACTACTTACTTTTTTAAATGAAATATTTTTTTTAATAAAGTCAGTATGTATTATGTCTCATTAATATATACATATATTTGAAACTATAAAATGTAATAAAACTCAAATAATTGATATGAGAATACGACCTGCTCTTATCTTACTGCAAGAATGGTACGAGGCGCCAGGGATTTATAAATTACAATCACCACTAAGGTTAGGTTTCTCTTCGTCTTTAGTCCAAATCTCATATCTTTATCTTTAGCCACAGTATCTTATGATATAGGATAATACGGGTGTCACGGGAGATTGATATTACATCCATATATAACAAGTTTAAAATCATTAAAAGACAGTATATATCAAATTGGACTAATATAAAAACGTATAATTTCAAACAATACTTATTCATGCTTAACGTGTTCTAGAGTTAAAATGAATAGTGTGAAAAATGTTATTTATGGATTTGAAGGTGTTAAATATGAAAAATAAAAGCTTGTAAAGAGAAACTCCAGGCGCAAAAATTGAAAATTGTACACATAAAATATTTCTGTAGAGAGAAGGAAATACAATTATATTTTTTTCACGCAACTGTTCTGTTCTTATCAAAATCGTTATCTTCATTTTATTCAATCCTCTTTCTTTGTTATCTTTACAGTAATGTGAAGACAACTGAGTGTCTACTGTTGAAAACAAAATTATCGAGCGATAATTTCAGGACTTAAAAGGCGTTGCTAAATTATATACAATGGCGGTTATAGTAGGTAAGTTAGACATAATTTTTCTATTGAATTATACTGAAATACTCATTTAACTTCAGCTTATAGGTATATGTATATGAATGTCAAAGCTGTGACTAAGGTTTATTATTTATAGATATATTTTTGTGAGCGGTGATCTAGATTTGTAGATGTTCCAGATCGTGATGGCTTGCGAGGCATGATAAAGAAAGACACACTATGACAGTTCAGCTGTGATTAATAATGTAATACGACTACGAAATTCAATTTTCGTCAATCACACAATATTTTATTTTTAATTATTTTCATTCTGTTTCGAAATTATTCGAAATCTTATTCGAAATTCTCAATTATATACAGCATTCAGCCTTGACATTTCTACAATACCGACTTAAATATTTCTCTAACAATCTATAATAAAGCATTCCTGACCCAAATCGAACCTTTATCACGATAGCTGGTATTTATGAGATTCAAAATAATTGTTTCTTAAAACAGGTTGGATACGCATCCGGTCGGGTGTTTTGGTATTGTCCATGGCTGGTGGAGTGTCAGCGAGAGTCGCTGGTAAAATGGGCGGCTATTCAAATAAAATGGGAGGCAAGTAAAGTAGAAGTTATACTTTAGAGTCAGATACAATTTTCACTTATTTTTAGTTTAAATTGCCGGATGACTTAGTTTTCTTTACATTGACGCCGAAAAATGTAGGTAATAGGTATAAATCGCAACGTAAGGTTTACCTACCTAATACGTTCATACTGGTGTTTAATCTAGCTAACACATTGAGTGGTGAAAACACATGAATTCTATGTATCGAGGGCTGCTATTTATGTATCCGGAACTGGCCAGTTACAGAACAATATTAAAAAAGTAATAATAACATTTAAAAATGGAACTCTTTGGCTGAAGAATACAATTTGTTTCATGTAGCTGTCATTTGTTTATCCTTCGTGGCGTCATTTTGAAAATTGCGAGTCTTTATCACCATAGATTTAAGTCGTGAAAATTTTCGTGATGTTGATTGACGTGATGAATGATTTATTACGATTTTCGGCGAGGGCTAACTCAAAAACAGTGCATCGATCAACTCACTTCGACTTTTGGGGACGAAGCACCATCAAAAACTACTGTGTATCACTGGTTTAGTGAGTTTAATCGTGGGCGGTCTGTGCTCACGGACGAAGTTAAAGAAGGTCGCCCTAAATCGGTTGTTGTACCTCAAAATATTGATGCTGTGCGGGAACTAATAATGCAAGATCGTCATGTTACATATCGCGAGATAGAGGCGTCTCTGAGCATAAGTATGACGAGTATATATAAAATATTACACGAACATTTGGCTGTAAAAAAAATTTGTTCACGTTGGTTTCCGCACAACTTGAGAATTGACCAAAAACGGGCTCGTGTCGATTGGTGTGAAAAAATGTTACAAAAGTACAATCAGTGTGCGTCAAAAGCTGTCTATAATATCTACACAGGTGATGAATCGTGGATATATGCGTATGATCCTGAAACTAAACAACCATCAACGGTTTGGGTGTTCCAAGATGAGCCGAACCCAACAAAAGTCATTCGTTCAAAAAGCACTTTGAAGCAAATGGTCGTTTGTTTTTTTGGTATAAATGGACATGTAGCTACAGTGCCACTAAAGGATCGTAAAACAGTTGATTCTGAATGGTACACGACCATTTGTTTGCCAGAAGTCTTTGAAGAAATAAGAAAGAACAACCGACAACGCAGAATCCTTCTTCATCATGACAATGCTAGCTGCCACACATCGGCCGAAACAACTCGATATTTGGAAGATCAAAAGATCGAATTAACGGGTCATCCGCCGTACAGCCCGGACTTGACCCCCAACGACTTCTATTTATTACCAACCGTGAAGAATAAATTACGTGGTCAACGTTTTTCGAGCCGTGAAGAGGCTGTTGATGCGTTCAAAATGCACGTTTTGGAGATACCTCAATCCGAACGGAAAAAATGCTACGAAAATTGGTTTCAACGCATGCAAAAGTGCATCAATCATCATGGTGAATATTTTGAAAAGCAATAAAACTATAATAAATGCTCACTTTGTTATTCCGGATACATAAATAGCTGCCCTCGTATTTACTTTCATATATATAGTAATTAAAACTTACACTTTTATTTAATATTTTTTTAGTAACAGCTTAATAGAACTTAATAGATACTTGTATATTAATCAATATATTAGTATAAGTATAGTATTTTAAACCGAGTATTTAAAAAAAGAAAGCTATTATCAAAATTATACTGATATAATTATCCCTGTAAGTACTCTTTTTATGTATGGTACAATGCTCTTTTTTATTATGTTTCACAGGAAAGTCTACGAGCGGTATAAACGAAGAAATAATATGGATCAGCATAAGCATGGCGATCGCGATAGCGGTCCTCATAGCTATTGCGCTCTGTTATATATTAAAGGAAAAATGTGCTAAACGCAGAGCGTACAGAGAGCAGTCATGACGATATAAGCAGGAGTTTGCGCGACACGCTCTCGCGGACTCCCTCTCCGAAGTAAATTTCCCCGCGTATGCGCTCTACCCCCAGTACTCACCCGATGGCAAAGAATATTTTTACAACTTTCATCGCTTTTCATACTTGCGAGACAGTTTTAAGTTGCCACCTAGGGATTATCCCTTGAAAACTAAAGAGGAAATTTACATAAACGCGTGATTATCGACGGATCAGCGAGTAAAAGTAAAAGTACGTGCTTGTTTATTCTCAATGGAATTCGGTGACAGTCTAAATAATGTGTATGCAGCAAACATGGAGCACTCAACCTCTATAGGTTGAGTGCTCCATGTCGTCTCTATAGACGAAATATCGGACCATCTTATTCATCACTGCTCAGTTTATTTACACTAACAGATATCAACTCTCACTCGCATTAAGTAGTACATAACTGATACTGTCCCTGTGTGTACAATTCTGTATATTCCGACAGATATTTAAATATCTACGTAATGGCTTATTGTTCTATTCGCTGGTGTAGCAAAAACAGCAAAAAACCAAACTACAAAACAGAACGCAGTAACCGCAACAGTTTTTTAGCGGAAATTGTTTTCATACGAAAAATATCACATTGCCACTCTATAGATTGAGTGCTCTATGGCAGCAAAGCAGTCTCGTCTTTAGTACGGCTATACGGCTACATTTTTCGACTCATCATACGAAAAATGTGTATGAGTCAATTACAGTCGATTGTACCAAATATTGTATTGTAAACTGTTCGCTTATTACAAAAAAAAATGTAGCAAGAATTATTGTGAAAGAGAATAATTTTAAATTTTAAAAATCAGGAATTATATTTATTATTTAATAACAATAACAAGACCAAACCGTTTATCGGTGTCGCACGTATATCGACTTAGTTTCTTGTAAGACGGTTACATTTTACAATTTATGTTCGTTGTGAAAAAAGTATTCTGAATTTACATAACGTTTTACGGCGAGGCATTTAATGATAAATATAGACACATATGCAAGGTTATTTCGAAAGGATGTGTAAATGCGAAGGGACATTAATGTACCCATGACAACGGAAAATTTGCATTCTTCAACTTCGCCAAAAGTCAATAGTTCTAGTGTAATATCTCAAAGTTTAAAAAAATATAAAGGTGAGGCAACCCTAATATCATCATTTTTACGTCGCTAGCAAACATTTGGAATGTAGGGCCATAACGATAGTGTTGTACATTTTTATCTGTTATATATTGTTTTGTATGGACAACAAAGTAAACGTGTCTCGTAATTATTACGTCTGCAAGCTGCACGTATTGGCTGCAAGTTAGCAGCCAACATTGACACCTTGAAATCCTGGCGGATTTATATCCCCTTTCGCAATAACCTTGTACACATGTTTAGCGGATTTATATCAATGGTAGCTATGTGCTATAAATTGTACAGATTGAATATTTAGATAAATGAAATATTCAGATAGAAAATCAAATCAGGGATAGATTTAAATTTAAAACGTGAAGGAATTGTGTAATTGCTGAAACTGTGATAGAAAGTTCAGGCTCATGGGACTAAATTTTCTCTCGCATAGCTTATAGATTAGTAAAAAAATATAACATAGAAAAAAGATAGCGTTACAGTTACGAGTGTCGTATTTTACGTAATCAAATGTAGTTACGTCGTAGCACCGCTACGGCGCGCGGCGTCACCTCGTAACCGCTACAAAAGAATTGAAACTAACACTTAAGATACTAGATTTTTTTTACAAGATCGCCATTGCGCATTAACTATATTACTTAATATACTCGCATGTATATATAGCATATAAAGCAAGTTTCATAAATTCCAATTTTAACAAGTACCTTCTTGAAGATGGAATCCATTATATTATTTTCCAAGCATTATTCCAATAATAACATTTCAATAATGTCAGTAAATATATGTATACATTTTATTTTTCGACTACTCCGATTGTACTAACATATCGACAATTACAAAACGCTTGCAAAATCTGAAATACTGTGCTAATACAAATGTTTTCAGTATTTTAAATGTACTTAGATATGTTAAATTCTGTGCCAAATTAACTATACGAAATGGAAATCAAAATACAATGTATTGTGTATAAATTAGGTACAATTTTATGAAAATGTTAATACAAAATATATTAAAACTAAAATAGTAATAAATCGAAGTAGGTATATGATGACCAAACTGACCTTTACTGGTTTTATAGAAGGAAATAAAATACATTTTAAGAGATACTTCGTGTTTTTTTATTAATGACTTCAAAAAAGGAGGAGTTTCTATGGTCGTCCGTATGTATTTTTTTGTGCTTTTTTATGTGTGTTCATCAATAACTTCGCCAATTGTAGACCGATTTGAAAAATTATTTTTTGTTTGAAAGGGTGTACTTCCAAGGTGGTCCCATTAAATTTCACTGGTATTGGAGCTTGGACTTTGAAGAGTCACCAAATAACGCTAACTGCTTATAAGCTCTCTTTATATTGATGATTCTCTTATATATCATTCCGCTCCAGAATTAGAAAATACGTTTATCGTAGACCTAGAAGTTTATTTACACCCAGGTTACCAGGTACTCAAAAGGGAGAAATAAAAAAATTCTAAAAATAACATTAAACCGACTTCAAAAAAAAAGCAATGTAAAGTACACTGTTCTTTACTAATAAAAACTCAAATTCGAAAACAGAAAAGTTATTTCAAATCTTCCATTAATAAAGAGATTAGGTTCTTATTCCATTCTTATTGTTTATTTATGTAGAATAATTAGCTATCGGCCGCGACTTCATTCGCGTAGTAATTCTACTAATTCATAAACCTTCCTCGGTGTGTGCACAACTCACAAAAGTTTCATCACAGTCAGATGTATGATTTTAGTACGCATAGAAAACAAACATGCAAAGATTCAATTTTATTTATAAGATAGAAGATTAAAAAAGACGCCGAAAATTCGCATAACTTAATATTTTATTTTCTGAAAAATACTCTTGGATACTTTGTTGGATAGCTTTTGTCTGTAACTCTCTTTAGAATGTAGGTAGGTATAGAGATATTGAAACGAGAATGGCTTTTGTGAAAGAGAAATCTTTTATAGAGAAATAAGAATTGTGTAGAAAATATAAAAAATAAGCTTATTGTTTGTAGCGAATCTGTTACGAGTAACTTACAACTTTCTGCTTTAATTACCACGTAAGAAAGTGATTTTAAAATATTAGTAATGATATCGTAAAATTATTAATAAAGTTTTTATTGAAGTTGATCGTGCACTTTCTTATGTTAAAAAAACAAGCACATCTGCAACGATACATGGATTAAAGAACAAAATAAATCCTCCAGTTACCTACTTTACCTATATGTACTTGCATTTTAATATCTATATATCTATACGATATCATTTTTTTATACGTATATCAATTTTCAAATGTAAAAATAATGTAAAAAAAACTGAAAGAAGATTTTACATTCATAATTATTCAGTATTTATTCATGCGATAAACTACTAACGGTTATTTATTTACTCCCAATGAATTTAAAGGCAATTTTATTCCGAAACGTTTTAAACCATTTTATGATAATTTAAGTATATAAGTAAGTAAGTAGCATAAAATGTACATAAAATAACTCAAACTCCTCAAATCGAAAAGAAAATTTTAAACATTTTTTTTTAAACAAAAACATTTACAGTATGTACTTGTAAATAAAAAGTATCTTCCTTTTATTCAAGAATCGTCGTTTCAAAGACAAAGAATCATTTGAAACGAAGCGAATAAAGTTGGACATTGCTAATTGCTGCTGCACGTCGGGCGAGTCGTGATGAATGTCGCCACAGAAAGTCCGTCATTTTATTTAAGTTCAATTTATTATAATATTGAAATATTATTCTTGCTACCAAGTGACATGAGCTACTTAAATACTTAATAAGGGTAGCAATGAATTATATAAATATTAATTTCTCATATCAGAAAAGATTAGAAATAGACAGTGCCGTGACTAAGGCGGTGCCAGCGGTGTCCAGACACAGAGCGTAGACCTTAGAAGGGCGCTAAAATGACCACGACCAAGTTTTGGGTCAAGCGTGGTAGTAGCTTTATTATAACACGCACCGGGCGCATAAAAGGCTAGTTACGGCACTGGAAATAGATCATCTCGATGTGTAAATTCCATGGGTTGCAAGCAACTATCTACTTGACACAATTTAGTCTCATTCATTGATTTACGCCAATCTCATACATTTTTACAAGAATATCGGAATACATGAGCTATTATGTACATTTCCAGTCAATAAAATTTGCGCAATTATGCCCTTAAATACCTTGCTCTTGAGAAAAGACGAAGAATTCTCGTAATGTGAATACTATGACTTGATTATAAACGTTATTTTTATATCTATTTATCTAACATGAATATAATTCGATGCACAAGCAAAGTCCAAAATCATACGCTAATTAGATTATAATAATTTTTTCAGTCTTAATTTAACTGCTAAAATAGCATATTACACAAATAGGCGTATATTGACCAGCGGCGCTCATAGTTTGAGTCAATGAGGCCACTAGTCCAGAACTAGGTCACTGGCGTCCGAGAAATTCCATCCACTTCCACAATGCACTACAGTAAGCAGCGTGTAAAACTACACTTGCGGAAAATAATTTAATAAATCTCGCACATTTTGTATTTTTGAAGAATTCTCTGTGGGATTTCGTTTCGGATGTTTCTAACAGTTAAAAGGAGTTGAATGACGTAATTCAACATAATATGGACTATAGTCTCTATTTGTGAAATTGTAAGGCCTTTATGAATACTTTAAGAAGAAGATCTTTGAAAAAGAAAGAAGAAAGAATAATCTTTACAATTTCGAAATTCGAAAGTTATATTTCTATGACTATTGTAGTATCTCTCTCTAGATTGTTTTTAATTTCAGCTGAGCTAAGTAATAAATAAAACAAAGAATGAATTAGGTACAGCCTAATTTAATAAAACTGTTTCACCGCCCCATTCTCATTAGTTTCATTTAATCTTTAACGATATTGCTCTATTCAAAGTTTGTTCTGATCGTTAAGACATATTTATTTATTTATTTAAGAACAATCTGAATAATATTTAGCCTGAATTTAACGATATCGATACACATAATTAAACCTACTGACAATAAAGTTGCGAAATGGAATTCAGTAGATAGAGCCATTAAGGGTCATGATTGGGATGTCAATAAAAGCTACTCCGTTTTGAATGTCGATTTTATCCGAAGAAACAAATATATCACTAGAAAGCTGTCACTAGGACAGTGATAAATTGAGGCTCTTATCTCATCGACATTATATGGATGGGGTCAGTACGAATCAGTCACTATATCACTCTTTGGTTTTACTGCTGAATATTACATTATTACTATTGTTTAAAAACTATTAGGTTAAAATCAACGATATCTGTGTAGTACCTACTAAATTCAGTGTTCGTTGAACAATCGCTACGTTTCGCTCAACTGCGGCTCGGGAACCAGACCCTGGTGGGTCTGGTTCCGGACCCACTCACTTTTATTTCGACGCTTGTGCCGTGAACAACATAATGCATTATACTTCATTTAATACTTATAGCACTACTATAATACTTTCATAATAAGTAATTAAAAATTGATGCTCAGTTTAATATTAGACTGCAAAGTATAGATTTAAAATGGATTATTAATGAATTAAACTTATTTTATTACATGTAAAATTAATACGCTGTGAGCAGGTCTAATAGCTATGAATATGAATGAAAACTCAGATTTTTTCTTCTTATTACTTATAGTTAAATTTTTCTTGAAATTTTCTTTCTTGAAACTTAACGTAATTATTATTAATGTCGGGAGATTTTTTATTTTGCAAAATTACAAAAATTTGGAAGATTATAGGCATTGTTGGGTAGAATTCAGTCAAATCACGCCCATCTGGCAGTCCACGGTATTCTTACCTGGTTTAATGACCGAACGGACTCAGAGTTAGCAACGACCACTGTGAGTATACAGACTATGGTAGGTTTATGTATGGTATGTTAGGTTGGTACCATAGTCCAAACAAACTATGGTATATAGGTTTATGTTTGGTATGGTGGGTTGCCTTTTTTCGATATCCGAAGACAAAGTTATTGGTGTTACTTTCATACATAATGCATGAAACTAGGTGCATACATAACTTTGCTTTTTTGATGGCTTAATTCTCACATAGGCCAATACAGGGGTCAATCTACTATCGAAAATTTCAAACCAGTCGTAACGCCTCCAAACCTGGCTAATCGTATCGGTTATTGCCATAATTATATTATATTAGATAATTATATTATATAAGCCTATAAAAATAGGCTTTTTGTCTAGCGGGATGTTAAACCCATCAAAGGTGTAGGGTTTTTTGGGTAATAGTGTAGTATAACATATTATGTAGGTAATTATCAACTTTTATATTATAACAAAATGTGAACGTTTTTTGAGGTTTCAATGGTGTCTGATGGAAAGAGTTGCGAAGTGTCTAGCAATAGTTGATTCAAGCTTGTATCGCTGTCGGCTAAAACATATAAAAAGAATAAACTTTATACTATGACGTATTATCCTACCTTTTTTTACGTCAGGGAATGCTTTATACACCCCGCTCCCGCCTGGGAGGCAGCGGGGACTTCTCGGTGTAAGGTGCAATCCGAGGGTATACCCACTGAAACCTGACGGTGTTTCGCAAGAGCCGTAATGCCGGGGCAACGGGGGCTGTTTCGCATTCTTCCGCAGCCCCTGCAAGTGACGTGTTATACCTACCAATTACCGAATTATCACGTATATTTTCATCATTCACTATTCTTCAAGCATACATATTTTAGGTACTTACGTATACTGTACGTACCTACTTATACATTCAGGATCACATAACAAAACCACGGACATAACTAAATGAACATCTTACCCCTTACGTAAAAGTATCCAAAATGTGACACGTAACGACTAACGATAATCAACCTTAGTTTATACTTTATGCAATTCCGATTTTGGAATTAGGATACCTAAACAAGAATATATTATTTCAGATTCAAACACAGTCACAGAAACAATATAATATTAGATATTAGACAAGACAACTAACGGTATATCTGTCACCAAAGTTGATACCTACATATATAGGTAAGTATATAGCCAGACTAGTAGTACTCGTACTAGTACTTACTTACTACACATTGATTTGTGGTACGTTACTGTAGTGTAGGAAATTGCCACTACTATTTTATAGTAGATAGTCATTCATGTAGGATATATTCCAATTGGGAGTACTATATAAACCCTGTAGCACTTTTATGTAACATATCTTCATAGAAACCTAAGTTCCTATAACATGTACATGTAACAGGGTAAAAGCGAAAAGATACTAGGTCTCGTGACATGCATTTAATGTAAAAAAGTACCCCTGAAGTTAGGCGCCCTTTGGCCTTTCACAAAGAATAAGGCTTTTTGTTCATGGTAAGAATTTTAGCTGAATCCGCGTAAGAAATGAATCCGACATCTTTGTCCACAATAAGATTTTGCCGGAAGTAGCTACGGCGTAGGCAAAATCAAGCGCGGCCTTGGTAGAAATATTTATATAAGGACGTGTATTATGGCGACTTTAAAGACGAGAAAATGTGTGAATGAATATTAACATTATTACGTTAACAAAAATTATTTAAAATTAAAAAAAAAGCTAATTCATCATTGCCACTAAAACAATCCTATGAAATCTTCTTTTGAAGTATTTTTTTTTTATTATTTGGTAAATATACAATATAAAAACACTTATAATTTTAAAACAGTACAATAATACATACATCAGTTTAGTTTCCTCTAATTACTAATATTTAATATTAAATAAAGCTATCTCAATGAATTATATTTTCTTGTCCTGAATGAATTGTTCTGAAAATACATTTCATTATAATTTAGACAGGCACGATGTATAAATACATTACTTGCATATTTACAGTTACAAGTGGGCATATGGGATAATGATTGATTTCGTGAATTCAACCGAGGATATTTAAAATTTATACTACCCAAAAGACAGGGACAATCCAATATATTGTTAACTATCTTGTAAAGAAATATCTGATCCCTTTGGTGTCGACGAGTTACTAACGGAGATATTTTTTCTGCAATAGATTCAGAATATAATAATAAAAAAAAAAAAAAAAAGCTTTATTATTATATGCAAAAATTTACAATGTTATAAATTAATTATTTGGATACAACATTATAAGAATAAATTTAAAGTTATATTTAGAAATGATTCTCAAATAATTGTTTATAATTGACATAATTATAAATTATTTTCGTATGGATCCCCTTCGGGTAAAGGCCTCCTCCAAGGTGAGCCACTTCTCTCTTTCCTTGGCGATGTTAAGCCAATCTCGGCTCGCCACTGCCTCTATTTCGTCCGACCATCTGGCGTGCGGGCGGCCTCTCGTTCTTCTTCCTTGCGAACCGGACCATTCCACCGATCTCTGAGTCCATCTGTTCCCAAGCAGCAAAATTATCCTATAGTGAACACTTTATAGCCCTAGCACTAATAACTCTCTTTTAATGGTTCTAGTATTTGCTGCTATGCTTATAACAGCATACACGGAGTTTGTTTGACCTTCTAGCACATCTTTTCTTATAAGTTAACTTATTATCGCCTATAAGTCCAAATTAGTGGCACAGTATAAGTTAAGGTGTCTTATAAAAGTATTTCAAAGGTGTAAATGTGTTAGAAAATATGTACTCTGGTAAGCTATACTTATAATTGTTTATAAGAAGCAATATAAATCCATTATAAATAAAGTATGCTAATAAGAGCAATAAGTAAAACTAAACGTACTGGAAACCATTTGCACTTGTTACTTGAATTAATAAGAGTTTATAAGTCCACTTTGTGGATCAATTACAAATAAATTGGTTATTTAACGGCTTATTCCAAGAGTAAGTGTGCTTGTTTTATTGTGGATTACTCAAATGCTGTTATAATCTTAACATGTTTATAAGGATCTAGTGTGATACAATTAGTATCCAAAATCATCTTCGTGAAGTCCCGTAAAAGAGTTCAATTGTTTTTAATGGTCTTGTAAATGCCGTTATGGTCTCATCACGGACATTTTGATTTCTTGTATCGTAGTATGTTCGTTGGCTTTCTCTTTATTCCTTTTACTTTGGCCACAAATCGTTTACAAAAATGGATTTAAATAAATGGAAGCGATTGAGAAAAAGTGGTTCATACAAGAGAAAACTTCAGAAAACATATCAACAAATAATGCAAGTGTCGGATTCTAGCTTTATATCAGGCAAAGGACGTATCGTAGAAATTGACAAAGGTTCCGGACAAAACAGTCACTTTGAAAATTTTAAACAAAATGTAAATATTGATGGTTCTGTACAAAATGACCCTCTATCAACAATACGTGATTTAGATTCAGACCACGAGGAGAGTATTAACGAGGAATCTTTGTACGAAGATGAAAGTGATATTGAAGACCAATCCAATTCAAAACATGAGATAAATTTTCAATTGCGTTGTAATGTTAGAAAATGGGCTGTAAAATACAATATACGATATGCGGCATTAAACTCTTTAATATAAATTTTAAATAAAAAAATAAAAGATTTCCTACCTAATAGTGTTGTGTAGTTCGCGAACGAACTAGTTCGTGAGAGCGCTCCCACAGGCGACCTGCGGGAACTAGTTCCCAGATCTCTCGCTCTTTACTTTGTTAGTTCATTTCGCCATTCGTTCAGTTGTAATGTTTATAAAAATGTTGGTCTTTGGTTTAGAGTTTTTGGCGGGATTTTATGGGGGACGGTTATGAGTTTATTTTAAATATTCGCACTGATAACAGGTAACATATCTTTATAATGTAAAATGTCTATAATAATATTATTTAATTTCTACAATGCGATGATTTCAAAATTTCAAGTAGTTTATTATCAGTTTACCTACAGGGATAATGTGTTTTGTTTTAGGTTGTTTTTTACAATGTCATCAAAAAGGAAACATAGTTCTCTGTAAAAAATAAAAAGTTAATTATTTTTATTTTGTATATCTCTTATAGTACTAAATCTGTACTTTACAGTATAATTACTTTTTGTTAATTAAATATTCCTTAAAATTAATTAAAAATATAAATGTTGATAATTTATAAAAGAGTGTTTTTATTCACTGAACAAATTAAGGCCTACATTTATTGCATCAATTACACTATATTTTACATAATATAAAGTTAAAGCTACTATTTATATATACTTAGAATAAAAACATTAGAAACATGGAAATAACAACAAAATAGCTACTTTAACAAACAAAAGAAAGTCTAATACTCAGTAGTAGTAGCTAAGAGAGCGAACGATCTGTCTTTTTCTGGTGCGAAACGGGAATTAAGTGAACTAACGAACTAGAAGAGCGAACTAGTTCGCTGAAGAGCTGCGAACTAAACTGAGCGATCCCGGTCATGAACGACTATGCGCAAGACTACTACCTAAGGAGGCTCGAACACTTCTTCACACAAATAAAGAAAATCTGGACATTGGCATAATGGCCTAATCAAATGTTTGAACATTTTTCGACAGCTTTCTTTTCCACCTGATGAAATTTCTTTGAATATAAATATTGATGGGTTGCCAGTGTTCAAAAGCAAAAAACGCGTGATGACCTCCGCTCTGCTACACTATTACGTCATGATGTCACGATTTATCAGACATATTTTTCGATGTATTTATGCACATTGGCACTGTTTACCATTTGTAAATGATCATTTAAAAATAAGTACACTGTATACAAACAAGTGCTAAAGACAAATACAATTTAGAGATTATTTACTGAAAAATGATGTAATGTGGACGTTTGTATTTTTACTGGAAATAGAGTAACTCGACAGGAAATATTAATATTGTGTATTTAAAACACGTCATAATGAATAATGTTAAATGGTTTCCCAAAAGTATTTGAATATCGTATTGTGAAACCCTAATTTCTAACAATATGGCGATGATGCCGTTGGTTCTGATGAACACCATTACTAAACCCCTGTAAGGGTGTGGTAATGTACTTTAAAATACTAGTTCTAAAAAAATGGCAACTTTTCATGGCGTATCCTATTGAAAACAATATTATTTTCAAATGTAACTTACTAAATATGCTAATTTCAAGAGGCGAGTAAAAACTTAGATTTATAACATAGTATAGTTCACCGAAAATATTATTTTGCCATGCGGACATATGTACATTTTGTACATAACACACTATAAATACAATATTTTTTAAAGGAAATGGGTAGATAGCTACCTTTTTATCAAATATCTTAATATTTTTAATCAATGTCCGCACAAATTCACAACATCTCCACATAAAGTCACAGTTATTGAAAGAGCTTGTAACAGAAGCACGCGGTACGTTAGAGTCGTGTTTGGTTTTTATTACAATAAGAAGATTTTTATTACAATAATCACATAATTTTTCAAGATCGCTTCGCAGTGACATACAATCAAGGTGTGTTTTAACTGTCCTGAAAATTTTCGAATTATCGGCGTATAGCAATACTGTTTTCAAAATATGTGACTATGTCATTAATAATATATGACATATAAGAAGAATATATTGCATATATTCCCCTCCATGCCTCAAAAGTAAGGCTTTATTTATTTATTTAATGTAGCGTAGCGAGTTAGACACTATTCGCACGCACATCCGTCGTCGTGGACACACTCCGATACACTGTCGTTTATTACCGCTCGTAAATATGGCGGAGCTAGATCTAGCAATCCGGCGATCGTAAGAATTATGTTACGTAGATTCGTCGTGTGGACAAAGGGACATATAAATCAGTACACCACCGTCGTTCTTATATAGGTCCGGTGATTTCGCCGGATCTAAACACCGTCGCCGTGGACAAGAAGCCCTGGACCTCAAAAAACATTTTCTCATTTGTTTAGACAGAGTAAAAGCCTTCAAAGTGCTCGACCGATCTCGCAAAAACGTTAATTACTATGAAGTTCGTAGAATGTATTATATATACCTACATAATTATACTCGCCTATTCATATTTAATGAATAAGAACTAAGACGTGGCTTGAATGAAAAAGTGTTAAGCTTAATGAATAGTCGATAATTCGTTCATTAGCAGTAAAGTACACAAGGCCGACAAACGGAGACAACCTATACAACCCGCATCCTTAAAGCAGGGTGTACACGGCTAGAATAAATGGCATAGTAGCACGGTAGAGTACTAAATACTACTAACTATATCAATGCAGTCAGCATTGGTCGAGTAGAGTACTATTGAAAAAGTACTAGCACCGGTGGCAAGTCCCTCTACCACTTACGTTCTCCTACCCCGGTTACTACCCCTAATATTTCGATGTGCGACGTCCCCATGGACGTAACTGCTGGGATACACTGTTTATTTAATTAACAAAATATTGTACGTGTAGGTGATTACTCTGCCAAAACTGGTAGAGTGGTAGTAACTGATAGAGTAAGCTAATTGACTCTACCGTTTACTCTACCTGTGTATCCCCGGCGTTAATGGCTTTATGAGGGGCGGTATTATGTCACAAAAGAGGACCTCGAACATTTTTTTGTTCCATTAACATTTAAGGCAATTATCTGTATAACTATGTATGTGTAGCGGATAGGGGTCCTAGTTGAAAAACTACGCTTAGACGGGTCTAAAAAAAAGAATGCTTAGGTACAAAATCGTATGAACGTATGTGTAGGTACGTAAACTTCAGCTCAACAGCGCATCGGTAAGTAAACTGAATGCAAATTTATTAATTACACTACACATTTCAACTCACACTTTATTAAGAAGTACCTACATACAAGTTACAATATCAAGGTATGTACCTATTTTAAGAAAAAATCCGGCTGCTGAGAGAATGTGTTCTTGACAGGTCGTGATCGAATGGACGACGTAACTTTGAAATGGCGTTGAATTTACGATACATTTTTTTTTTTAATAAAAGCTATATTATTATGTCAACTGACCATAAATGTTACAATTTTGTGTTAAATTTAATGTTTAAATAAATAAGAAAACAATATCTTTTGAAATCCATACTGCGCTGTTACAAGGTTATATGAACTATTTATTTTTATAGTGATGTCCCAAAAATAACGCAATTGTAACATTATCTATCGTTATACTATAAAATAATACGTTTTCCTTTATTAAATATATTAATAATAATAGAATGTACTAATAAATTTCATAACATTATAAAATTGCGCCCAAACCGAACACGCAAAGTCAAGTAGCGTAATATGACTAGCTACTTTTATATAGATTTTGTGTTGATTTTTATATTAAATGTTTCTGAATATTTATTTCTCTCCCATTTTTATTTTCTTTACGCTAGTTACATTCAGAAATTCGAAGCTAGACAAACAAGTATTGAAACTTATGTTATTCTTTTCTTGGATCGGTTGAAGAAATAATACGATAGTATAACTTTTGCCCATCACTACTCATGATCAACTGACAGGCGTTAGGAATGCATTCTCTCAGCAGCCGAACTATAATACAAAATGTTTCTATGTTCATAAATTACATATTATGGCGCAGTGGTTAGGCGTTGTTTCTAAGCGCGATAGGTCAATTTAGTTTACGAACTTTTCTAGATTGTCTCGGATCCGGGTGTACTGGGAGACGCCCCCGGTTGTTGTCGCCGTCTGGTTCTCATAGCACGGACAATGCCCTAGTTCGAGAACAGATGATCGGTGTGTATTGTTTGGCGCATTTATTTATATATTTAGTACCTACCATGAACTTAATATATAATAGCTTACTTCAACAATACCCTAGATAACCCCGACTGCTTTTATTGAGTATATTTTTTCAATTGTATATGTTTTTTATATTCGGGTATTTATACATATCAACGTTAAATTTTAAAATCAAATTGATAATTTATAAGTGAATAACTTAAAAAATAAGTGAGGTGTTACAATGTATTGCTTTTAAGTCATGAAACGGACTAGGAAACGAACTGAAAATTATTTAAACGATTTGAGAAATTGTTTTATAACAAGGCGTTAACGGCGTTACTTCAAAAAACATCAACTTTTCTCCTAAATTATAAGCACAGGCTGAACTGTCCAAAGTATGCCAGGTTTTAGTATTTCTCAAATAAAAGGATTAAAAAGGGACCGAGAAGAAGCGTGGTTGTTTTTATAATTACTTAATATTAATTCAGATTACTTTCATCCACCCCCGACCTTGGAAAACATATTATATATCACTAACCGCTTGAAGACCGTACATCGTCACCGACCTTCTCTATGAGTCTGCTTTTAATGCGAATTACTTATGTTATAAACGTTGGTCCAATCCTTTTAACGAAGGATCTCATTATAATAGCTTTATTTATTATGTTAGTACTATATTTTACACACCGCTTCGCGTGATTTTGCGCGCCTTAATATGTAATCTACTATGTAGAATATGGAGAATCCAAATTCAATATTTATTTGTATTAGTGAAGGTCTAAAAAATAACAAATAACATTCTAAGATTACCTAGAACTTGGAAGTGATATACATAATACACATTATGTATCAGTACCTGAGTAACCGAGCTTTACTCGGTGTCTTACAAAAATATGACAAAAAAAGTCTGACCACATTGCAGGATTCGAAGCCGCGTATTTCAGCTTGGTAGATCTACGCTCTAGTCATTGTACTACTTAGAAGGTAATCTCTGTTGTGAAATCAGAAGAATTTACAGTTTAATAGTTTTAAGTGTGTGAAAACATGGAGAAAACGAATTTTCTTAGAATTAGACCCTGGCTAGATTTTTGACCACCGTTAAGCTCTATATTGTAAATTTTATCGAAATCGTTAGAGCCGTTTTCGAGAACGCGATTATAAATAACTAGGGATATATATAATGGAGCTATTTTATATTTTATTTTATTTTATATTTTATATTTATTTTCTGGAGTAATTTTATATACAACTCTCAAAATTTATTTATTAATTTCTTTCATACAAAAATAAAAATACATTAAATGTTTATGAAAATTGCACTTACTCTACTCGGGCGCTACAGCGGCACACGCACAGCCAGACGCGGGGTGGGCGGCGCGGCGCTGAGGCCCGGTGTTCTTTTTTTTCTTTTGCGATTAGCGCTTTTGCTAATGTCACGTATTATGTAGAATCACAAGTAAATTCGTTTTTTCTTATCGTTAAACTCCTCCAATAAAGTGATAGGCTTTACTGAAGTTATAAAGGACTTCTTAGAAGAGCGCGAGAACTTCAGCTACACATGTTCATTTAGACCTACTCCATTCACTTATACAGAACTTTAAAACACAATATACTATCACTTTTGTACTTTAAAACTCCCAAAAATGTAAACAATAAAGAATCTAGATAAAATGACAACCTCATTTCTTCCGTTCCCGCCAAAAAGTTCCCCGGTGCGCTTGCACTGTACTATTGGAAATACGTACACAGAGTTTTGTACACTAAGTTTTGTTACTTAAACTTAACAAATATTTTTTGACGAACGTATTAAGCTTTGAAAAAAGTCGTAGAACAAAAGTTGTTAGGTATGATGACTGGAATTTTGCAATAAGTGGTTATTAATATTTTTCAATTAATCCTGTATATACTTGTAGGTGTATTTCTGAGTTATTTCCAAGAGCAGTATTGAAACAGGAGTCCGCACTCTAAAGAAATAGTTGAAGTCGAGAAATTTAATGTCGTAACATCTCTATAATCTTCCATTTCTTTTCATCTTTTGCTGTAGTTATATCTATATAACTCAATGTTATATAAACTAGTAGGTGCATTTCCGAGTTATTTCCAGGAGCAGTATTGAAATAGGAGTCCACACTCTAAGGAGATAATCGAAGTCAAGAAATTTAACCTTGAAACATCTGTACATCCTTCTATCTCTTTTCGTCGTTTGCTATTGGTATATGTATATATAGCAATTTTATATATACTAGTAGGTGTACTTCCAAGTTATTTCCAGGAGTTAGGAAGAGACGTCGCGCCATTGCACCAACTGCATTCACTGCGCCAGATGTGCCGGAATTGTCAGGATGACAGCTTGTCAAGTTTATTTATTTAGTTTATAAAAAATATTATTTTTCATAGCACAATCTATTATTTTAAATGATTGCTTATTTTTTTAATGAAAATTATTTTATAGCGTCTTAAAATTTTTTTAATGAAGGAGTAACATTTTATTGTATAACATTATATTTTTTATTAGCAATTCATAGCAATTATGTCTATTTTCACCAATAAGTGCCATTAAATGCATCCCTTATAAATATACAAATATTGCTTGTATAACTCTGTTAAATAACATAGTATCTTAAAATAAAGGGAGTCCTTGAAATTTAACAATAAATTCATCGTTCAGAAAATAAATAATAGATTCTTCTCCATGACTTTAAACCATATAGACTTTATAAATAACTTCAAAGCTAGATGCCGTGTCCGAGCAGCAACGGTGACCTAAATCAGATAACGTGTCTCACCTGTTCATATGACACACAATTATTATCAGATAAGCTGATCATGCTGATTTATGTTTTATCTGACGTTAGTTGACTCACTTCGTAGTACGGGACAGGCTGTCTGAAGTTATGAAGTCTATGCTTTTATCATTATTTTACATTTTGTTTCCTTATTATGAGTACATTATTAACGTAAAGTGATGTGTATTAATACGTGCTTGTTGTAAACTGAACTTAGACATATTATTTCAACTTATTAAAAAAAATCAAAAAAAGGTCTGACCACATTGCAGGATTCGAACCCGTGCTCTTCGGCGTGGTAGGCCTACGCTCTAGCCATTGTGCTTTTGAGAAACCAAACTCTGCTGCGAAATTAAAAAAGTTTAGAGTTTCGAAGTTTTAAGTGTGTGAAAGACAGAGAAAATGATTTTTTCTAGTATTTCTTTCTAGTTATTGAGACTTAGCTAGATCGAATTCTCCCCCTCAACCCCTATATCGTAAATTTTATCGAAATCGCTGCAGCCATTTTCGAGAAAGCAATATTAAAATATATATTGTTAGTTACACATTAATATTACTCACATAAAGTACCCACGTGTTATATTTTGTAACACTTTAGTCACAAGAACGAGGGTAGAATGGATTTCCTACGTGTAGTGGGGCTGCATGAAAGCCTGATTTTGGTCTTGTAAGAGTTCAGTTGTTGAGAAGCCATCGAATAGTCAAGTACATAATAGTTGTGATGAAGAATTGATAGTGTATTCATAGTGATCAGTGCTCCGTGACATTTCATATTTAACAATATATACAAATATTCCTCGTTTAATATAATAGTGGATGTTTATTGTATTAATAAAAAAAAAGATTTGTTTAAAGAGGTTTTGCCTATGTGTATCGTCAGTGTGCAAACTTTTTATGTTCCTATCGAAATTGTTTATATACCTATCCAACCGCAAAATAACAAAATAAATGCGTTGAAATAAATGTAAAAATTAACCATGTGTTTCCAACAATGATAAGTATTTTATAGAATTTAAATCACCTGTTATGCATATTCGAGTGAAATCTAGTAAATATTGGAAGCGACTTTATGTTTTAAATTGAGGAAAATTGAGTTCATCAGTATGGTATTTGAGTTCACGGCGATAGACACAAATATTTAGGTACTTACGTACTTATGTCTTTCATAGATACCGAATTAATAATAATGTCCAAAAAAGGGGTGTAAAGTAGGTTTTTATTTATATGTTATTGAAGGACTAAAATTATGAAAATAATACAAAGATTTAATTAGTCACTAACCATAAATATTTAGTAAATTACTTTACTAAAACAAATTTTTTGTCGTGTTATTGTGGCATTTCGACAATAAATCTTTGGGAACATTTAATTGTCACGAAAGTTTTGTCTAATGCATTCAATTAAAAAGTAAGTTACTACTACCTACATTGATTACATTAGCCCTTTACTTTATTTCATCAACGATGTAGGTACCTATACCAATGAGTACGGTACTTATATATTGTAACCCTCATGTACATATCTAACGTCACGTATTTGCACACGACGGTACACCTGATCCTCAATCCAATATAAAATGACAGATACATGATTGATTCTCCATCCAATGTGATTGTATTATTCCTTTATAGTATTTACGCTTAGCGTGTTTCCCAAAACTAATATAATAGATACATATACACATAGAATAAATGTACAAGCAGGTAGAGAGAAAGAGTTAGATTTCTGGATTTCGCTTCGAAAATCGTGAATTAATTTTAATAACTGTATTCTTGGGCTTTCAAATTTTATGTAACCGAACGTTTGATTTTTATCAATCTTACTTATCTAGAATTTACTCTTACAACTTAAAACATTATTTTGGTCATGTAATTTGCTGTACAAAAAGGTAGTAATCAAAAGCTTTCTGCTGACATTATTTGCTAAAATGAGTATTCATTGAAATATTTGAAATGTTTTCGACGATTATATTCAAGAAGACGGTGTCTGAACAAATTTTGTGATAATTGGATTGCTTTTCGTGTATAAAAGCACAATTCAATAGGAAATCGAAATAGGAATATCCTGACTATTGAACAAAAACAGTACGTAAAAATATTTCGATATCGATGCAATAAGCAATTAGGCACTAAAATGTGACTCTTATTTAATAGATGAAATTAATACATAATAGATATACATATATGTAAGTACATAAATTAGAAATAAATAGATACCTTAACATTGTAAGTGTAGAGTAAATAAGCGAATTTTCTATTAGATAAGTACATAAATTTGTTAGCTTCACGACAATTTTAATTAAATCAATTAGTAAAACAAGTAGCTGTCGAGTAGACGTAGATAAATACATATTACATATATATAGATAGATAGTCAGATATAGTTAAATTGTAGTCGCCGCCATGCTGTCAGACAAAAATTATCATATTAGCCAAATATACTAATATTCGGCTGTATCTGCGAACAGTCATAGCTTGCAAAGGTACTTACCGTAAAATAACAATAAAATTCATGGGTTCAATCGGTACTAATAAATTTAGCGACGCAGTGCATGTACTTTTACATTTGCGTTAGTGACATCTCGCTGGCAGCAACTATTAAATAGTGAATTCAAATAGTCGGTGCAAGCCACCCTAAATATAAATACCTAAAGAGATATCACGTGCATATTTAGTCGTATTATGGTATTTAATAAACGTTTATAACTGCCATACATCAGATTAAAATCTATTAAAAACAAGCAATCCGCATGTTTTCGTATCTGTCAACCAAAAATATTTAAAAGTGAGTTAGGTATTATTATGAATAAGAAGAGCAAATCGTTATCTGGGTAAGGCCGTAGATTTAGACACTTTTTGAAAAAAAAGTGTTTCAAATTTTGACTGCGTATAAAAAAAGTAAGTAAGTACTTGATAATTTGTAATAAAGGTATCTGAAGTAGAATATATAATTCTTCTACTATTAGACTGTATTTTTAAAGAGAACGTAAGTCGTGTAGTTTAAAAAATACCGTGAGTTAAAATCGTTAGGACCCCCAAATTTAGCCAAAAACACGCTGTTTTTTTGTTCCGCCAAAGTAATTGCCATTATAAAACTTATATTTTTTACAATGAACGTCTAATTAATTATGAATATCTGAAATGTCCCAAAGTTAAGCTGCTACATTATAGTTTTCGAGTCTTTAAATACTCGTTTTTTATTGAGTTATCATTGTTTAAAACTTTGTCTCCATTATTTTCGCTTATACGTTACTATTTTGTATGTTACCAAATTCCGACTTCCATGTATTAAAAACAGTTCATGATAGTATTTTGAAATGGCACTGGCGACACCGAGTACCCAGGCAACATGTTAGAAAAAGAAAAAGCGCCATTTTGACGTCTCTGGTGTTTGTCAAATTTCAAACATAGAACAGTTTTATTTACGCACATTTTAACTAATACTATGCACAAGGGATTAATAAGTGCGAACTAATGTATCTTACTCTGAAATTCCACTCGGTTTTGTAATTATAGCTATTTATAACCTCAATAATCACGCTTCTCCGTTACTTCTATGTAGCTTCTATGTTACTAGTAACGTTGATTCTATGTTACGTAACGTTGAAGTGTTCTAAAGGTTCGTACATAATAGTATTATAATTTTTGTACTCTGTACTAGTTTTCATACAATAATGAAACTTGAATTGATTTGAATTCGTACCTTACGGTTTTTAATTGCCGCATTGTACAAAATATGACGTAAACGCACTTCCTAGCGAGATTAAATTTTTAGCTAACATTAAATTACAGACCTTAACGCTTTACAAATAATTACAATGAAATTGATAACGAAAGAAAATATTTTGTGGTAGCATTTAATTTTAGACCTTAATGCATTACGAATAAAATTTCAATCTAGTTATTTTTATGTATTTGTTAAATTGGGGGAATGTTGTCGAATTGTTTGTGTGAGTAAGCGTCTATAAAATCATTGCATTTGAGTGCTCCCATTTACTTGTGGTAGTACCTCACCTCCCACGAAAAATGCCTAAAAGTGTTAAATGAAAAATAGCGCGAATGTCTCCTTCCGTTGTAGGTACTCAATGAATTGATGTGGTCAGATTGCCGTGGTTGTGTACCTAATAACTCCAAACTATTAATACTTAGATTTAACATTTTCGCCTACTCCGCGCGCATATGACTAATTTTTCTGCTATCATTGAATACAGTTTATACTAATACAGATTGGTATTAATTTTGTACCGAAGTTTATGGTCGAAGCATACATATCGTATTACTAAACTTTAACGCCAAAAATACCACATTATGTTCTCAGCTTTACAAACATTTTGCGTTACTTGTATGTTATCGTAACATAGAAGTTTCTATGTTACTCAATGTTACAAAGTGGCAAAATTTACGGCCTTACCCACCTACTTATCATTATTTATTTTCACTTAAGTAATACTTACTAATAGAACAATTTTATCCTATCCGAATACGAATTAGTTTTGCGCTACCTTACTACTTAGTACTCAAGTAACAATAAATATAGCGAAAGTTTCTCGCCATTTAAGTAGAGTCAAATAGTATGTAAGTATAGCGTATCCCCGATTTTGTACTTACCTATACTAAGCCATGAACAGACAATTATAAACCAGAGGTACCACAGAAGATTTATTTCAATGTTATTGTTTGCTTCATACTATCTCAATATTTCGAACTCGGCCGTATTAATTAGTTATTATTTATTTATTGCTTATATTGACAGTATATCGATGTCACGATGGTATGTTTTCTTATCTAAAATATTTACATATAATTTTCAATATTATATAGCAAATTAAAATACTACATACATGCCATAAAAGAACGGCAGAAATAAAACCCACGAACAAAAATGTGACGAAAAATGAAGACGATCTAATTTAATATCTTGCTTTGTACGACCTTGGACTCTTTCTTCATACAAAAATGAATACGAGGGTCTCTATTCTATGTAATACTTACCCTTTTTTTCCTCAGCCAAGCATATAACAAGTAATTTGGCATATTAATTACAAAATCATTAAGACAGTTGTACTTATCTAAGAAGTCTAAATAAAATTTTCCTTTGAAATGTTTCTCTATAATAATGATAGAAAATCTACGTGTCTAATATCAATATTTACTTTTTCCATGTAATTTTATAAATTGAAATAAAATCTATTCTTTCTTTAGCATCATTTAAAACATTTTTATTGTATTTCATCATAAATTCTGGGCTCGGTGAAAGATGTTTCGTGTTGGAGGCAACAGTATAAAGTAAGTAGCTTGGCAACCGCACCGCGAAGTAGGAATGGATGGAATCATTTCGTTTTAATGGTCCTTTCACGTGATTTGTCTCGTAAAACTTCAATGATGTTAGATATATTTATTACATTATACATTGAATATTCATTCATAATGCATACTTGTCTAATTTGTTCGTAATGGGTTTAGAAGAATAATGAAACTACACAGCACTGAGTAGGTACTATAAATATATCCAACTACAAATACTAAAAGCATCAATTATTATTTTTATACCTACCTATCGAAAGCGGGAAAATCCATCACCCACTGCCTACTACCGCTATAGTACCAGGCTAAAGCAGCCATTAGCTTCGTCATGTCGATTCATCAATGAATGAAGCAGGTAAAGTTTCGAATGTTTTATTTAGCGATACCGATAGTTCAATCAGTTCACAAATTTCCCATAGGCGCTATAATACATATAGCGCATTTATACATGTAACAATACTTACAACTTCAAAGAGTTAATACGCTCTGTGAAGTAAGAACTAACCCATTATTCATAATAATTAATATATATCTTTTCTATTTCAATAATAATAATAATGATGGCATTGATGAGAGAACAATACTATTTTCGAATATCATATTGATCAATATTATAATTCGATCTATAAGGATTTCCTTGAAAATATTTACTTATTACTTAACCTAACCTACTTATTGGACAATAGTAAAAGAGAATCGTCTCGAGTTAAATTTAATTTATTTAATTTTTTTCGTATCCGTCAAAAGTCGTCCTTCATGTCCAACTACTACGTTACTACATTGAGACTGATAATAAATTGGTCAGGATCAGAAATAGATGCCTATTGCATAATGATAACCCGGGACGTCATTGCATATTGATTGGAAAAAGTAATGATCATTCTGTTCGGCGGCGTTACTATTGTCAAATGCATCTGACTGATTTTTATCTATGAGTCTCAAATGTCAAATTTATGTCAAGTTTAGTTACGTTGCTGAATATCTTTCTTTACATAGTGTAACATTTTTTTTCCTATTCTACCTTTTTTATGAGCTTAGAGGTTGTAAGAAAAATAAATTGTAGAACTGGCAAGTTAAAAATTTGAATATATTTTTTGGAAGAATGGAAGAGCATTTTGGAGTGAGGAAAAAAACAAAAGCAGAGAAGAAAAGGCTGTGATATAGAGGTACTATGACTGCCGTGCACCAGTCCTCTGGAACTCCTCCTCTGAAATTTCTGGCACAAGAACCATAAGATCTTAGTCCTTAGATTTCCCAACGCAACGTGCTTTCTTAGACATGATGTCCATGTCCGTGGTCTCGGTCCACTTCCTACAGGTAATGTAAAAAAAGCTCCCTGTGTGTGCATCGCAGTTACAGAATGCCTGAACAAGTACAAAAACAGAGAATGAAAGTGTTCGTGGCAAAGCAAGTTATTCCACAAATGCTAAACTATTTTGGTCGGGTAAAGTTATAAAGTGCTTACAACAACATATAGAGTGGATACCAATTTCTCAGTACATTACCCGCAGACTGTAGCAACAAAAAGGCAATAACATAGAAAGCTTTTAACAACTAGCACTTATCCAAAGCGAAAGATTTTATTTGTTTTCAGAAACAGAATCGACTTAAAATGTTAATGAAATTAATAAATATGCTTGTGAATAGACTACACTTCTTCCCTAACTCTCGAAGAGTATGTTTTTAAACTTTTACGACTTGTACACATATTACAATCCTAACTGAAGGAGTCTATGTTGTCGGGATAAAAAAGGTTAGCCTTGAAGTATTAACACGACATAGGATTGTAAGATCTCAAAGGGTAGATTGGGGCTTGCTACGAAACGAGTTCTATTTACCATTATTCTCGTTGTCTTAATGTGGCAGGTGTTATCGACCCGCCACTTCAATTTGTTTCCGATCGATTAAACTTAGACAACCGACAATCGACCTCGATAGGTATCGAACGCAGAAGAGTAGGAATGCCTACTTCTATGTAACTGAATTTATTCATAGTACCTCAATAATTTTTATTGCCAATAGGTATTTGCAAAAAAAAGGCGAAAGATTTATGCGTATAGTAATAGTAACATGTAACTTTAAAAAATATAAATATGTGTATAATTGTACTATTAATTCTAGTACAAGTCATATTAGGTAATCCAAAAATGCGCTGTTGTTTTTCTGCAGAAAATAAAAGGCTTTTTTATTTTATTTTATTATTTGCAAAAACTGATTGAATTTGATTATTATGAAATACTTATGTCATACTAAATAAAAACATATCAAAACTGTATTAGATACCAAAGAAAAATACATATACATACATCTTCCTAAATAAGAAAAGTAAAATTAATTTAGACGAAGGCGGCATGGCAGTGGTACACATTTAGCTCTACACACGTTTATCTCGCATGTCGTGGTAAATGGACGCCATCTTTCTTCGCTCCGCCCCATGTCTTTGTTTCACTGAACAGACTGCTACTTTACATCGTTTTTACAATTATTATATCTTTTTACCGCGCAAATTGTTTAAAATGTTTATTTTACGATTCAATCAGGCACTGCATTATGATTAATTATTTTACCTTTTGAAGACGGTACCTAATACGTACAAACAATAATAGGAATCTAATACAATGTTAGAGATGAGGATTCAAAAGGTGACTTCATAGCTTTTCATAGTTCTCAAACAATTTCGTAAAGGAAAACATTTATTCGATAATCGCGTGGCACTCCACACTTGTAATAATTAGTACATACACACATATCTCCACGCTGTATCCCTTACGGGGTAGTCAGAGCGGACGGAGTGCCAAGAGTCAGAGAATAAGATGGCTGAAAACATTGAAGAATCATTGTGCAATCATCCGCAGAGTTGTCAATTTTCATTTAAGCTGGATGAATCCATTTTACCAACCAATGAAGCATTGTTATTGTCATACGTGAGGTTAATCAAAGATGATAAAATATGTCAAGAACTATTGTTTGCTACAAATTTGGAAAAGGATGCAAAAGAAAAATCCATATTTAACAGACTGACAAATTTTTGTTACGAAAAAAATTTTTATAAAACTATCCTTTACTAATAAAACTCAAGTACAATGAAAATAACTTTATAAATACGATACACATACCTATATAATTAGTTATTTTATACTTTTCAGCGTTTTTTTTGAAGGCGGTTCAATTTTTTTTCATAAAATTTTTTTATTTCTCCCTTTTGAGTGATCTTGACCTAAATAAATATCTAGGGCAGGTCTGCAATTAACTTCTTTCTAATTCCGGAACGCAACGTTGTACAGAGAATCATCAATATAAATAAAGGTCATAATCAGGTCGCGTTATTTAGTGTATCTTCGAAGTCCAAGCTTTAATATCGGTGAAATTTAAATGGGACCACCTTTAAAGTATTACCTACCAAATGAAAAAATAATTTTCGACATTGGTTCTTAAATGACAGAGTTATGAGGTAACAAACATACAAAAGAAAAAAAACAACATGCAGACGAATTGAGAACCTCCTCCTTTTTTTGAAGTCTGTTAAAAAAGAAATTCCTATTAATAATATTTTCTCAGTTGCTACGGATGGCGCACCGGCTATGACAGGGCGTCACAAAGACTTCACAGCGTGTTTAAAAAATAAAATTCCTGACGTGCTTGCTGTACATTTTGTAATTCATCGCCAGCATTTGGTTGTAAAAAATCTCAGTGAACGCCTCTATACATCACTGCAATATGTTGTCAGAGCAGTTAATAAAATACGAAGTAACTCTCTGCGAAGTAACATGTTCTCTCTCGGGGGAAAAAAAATTATTACTAAACATCTCAAAATAATGATGAGATTTGACGAAGCGAAAGAAACATGTAAGGACCGCGACGCCCGGCGCCCCGGCCACCCCGCCGGCACATTGCGAAGATATGTATGTATTTATGTCTCAAAATAATAATATTTCAAACTTTGCCTCTTCTTCTTTTTTTTATGTAAGAATTGAAATGAGTTATGTGATGTGAAAGAGATTCGACTCTAATTTTCCATGGTCTGTATTGATTCTGTATATCGAATTTGATATTTTTTCAATGATTTCACATGGTCCAATCTTCAGCTCATCCAATTTTTTTCTGTTCAGCTTGTTTCCATTTTCTACATATACCAAATCTCCTACATCGAAGTTACAGTATGTTCTATCTTTATCAAATAATCGTTTGTTATAATTATGTGACTATACTGAATTTTCAAACGCTAGTTTTCTGTCTCTCATCCAGTCACTCTCTGATTTTTCTCGTTTCAGTTCCTTTGGCAAAAATGAAACGTCTGTGCCATCTAACAGGTATTTTGGTGCAAATTCAGTAACTGCATGTTCAGTATCATTATATTTATTTACACAGTTGTGAGCAATGGTTGTTCACTGTTTTCTTCCTTTTTTCATTTATTTTACATCTAATTTTGTTTACTAGCGTTTGGTTTAGTCTTTCATTCAGGCCATTAGAAAATGGTGCATTTACTGCAGTGAAAATCATAGGTATAGATTTTTCGTTTAAAAATCTTTTAAATTCTTTTGAATTGATTCCAGGGTATTGGTCAGTGAGAAGCATACCAATTCCATCAGAATCTGGTAAGTTATTGATTAATTTCACAAAGTCCTTAGCACTATGTTCTTGAAGTCACAATATATGCATATCGTGTGAAGTGGTCTACTAGAAGATGATATTTTTTCGTTGATCGTGAACCTCCAAAACCTTCAATTGTGTCTATTAAGACTATCTCGAAAGGTTTTGTGGCAGGACCTAAATGATACATTAAACCATATTTATTCTGTCCTCTTGTTTTATTTTTTATACATCTCACAACTTCTGCAAAGTTTCTTAATATTTCTTGTCAAATTTTTTCCTGTATGTATATAATGGTCCAATTATGTTTTGCATTTGTTTCACACCTATATGACACATATTTTCATGTATATCTTTAATAAATTTCAAACTGAACTCTTCTGATAAAACAATTTTTTATCTTTTTTCAACTTTTTTATAATATTAATTTGTCTTTTTTATTTTGTATATCTACGTTGTTTTCTTGGTCTGTGATAATTTCTTTTAACGTTATCAAGTTAACTATTTTAAATTGTTCATCTTTATTCTCATTTGCATCCAAAACTGGATTCCTACTTAAACAATGCCTCTAAATTTCCTTTTCCTGAAGCATATTTTATTTTAAAATCATACCATGATAAATAATATGTCAAATTTCCCAATTCTTCGTCGGTGCTAGATTTTATATTCATATTCTCCAATGGTTTATGATCAGAATATACTGTAAACGACTTGCCTATTAGCCAGTATTGCCAATATCTTATTGCTTCTTTAATAGCTAAACATTCTAAGCATACCGCTTTTTTTTTTTTTGGACTTCATTTAATTTTTTTGAGAAATATGCCACCGGTTTTTCTTTTCCGTTAGGTTGTGTCTGCTTTAACACTGCTCCAATATCTTCTAAAGATGCATCTGTGTGAATATTTATTAGCAAATCTTGATCAAATATTTCTAAGATTGGTTGTGAGCACATTAGATTTTTTATCCTTTCGAAAGATTTTTGACATGCTGCAGAGCAAATGAATTTCTGGTTTTTTCTGAGTAAATTATGAAGTGGTTCTAAAATTATCGCACTTTTTGGTATATACTCATGATAAAAATTTATTTTTCCTAAAAATTGTCTGATGTTCTTCTGAGTTATTGGCCTGGGAAAATTCTTTATCGAGGTTAAATTATCTCTTACTGGTCTAATTGTATTATTCTGTGTTATATGACCGAGATATTTCACTGAATTTGAAGCAAATGTACATTTTTTAAACTTTAGTCTGAAACTTTCTTTTTTTATCGCCTCCAATAAATGTGTTATATGGTTAATATGCTCAGAAAATGATTTAGAAAATATCAATATATCGTCTATGTAATTAACAGCAAACTCAGTAAGTTTATACTTCCTTAATATGTTAATTTTGTTTCCTTAATATGTCTTTTATTATCATAATCATGTATCCTTTGAAAAATTGCCGGGGATGTCTTCAACCCAAAAGAGAAACACGTCCACTGAAAATGTCCCTCTTGTGTTACAAAAGCAGTCTTTTTCTATATTCGATTCGTAGAAAAATCGACCAGAATGCTGAATTTATATCCAATGTTGAGAAATATTTGGAGTTTCTTGTCTTTGTCATTAGGTCCTCAATCAAAGGAAATGGTTGAGCTTAAGGTACCACTATTTTATTTAGATCTCTGAAATCTATACACAATCTACATTTTTCATTGTCTTCTTTTTTAAAAGTTACTGGTGCTGCAAATCGACTATAAGATTCCTTTATAAGATTTTTGTGAAGTAACTTTGCAATTTGTTCTTCAATTTCTTTTTTGTCCTCTATAGAACACCTTTAAAGCCTTTTACTGCAATATTTGTCCACGAGTAGGTTAATATGTGCTTCATATTCTTTTACCGTTCCAATGTCGTACTTAACTCTTGCAAAAATTGATTTGTATTTGTTAATTATTTTATTTATTTATATTTTTGTTGACCGTTTAAATTACTCATATTATTCATTTTAAAGTCTTCTTCTTTTATAATTTCATTAATTTACTGAACATTTGTTCTTTTTATTTTTAACTTCCTTAGAAGTGTTGTTGCTATTTTTCTTATTTGTAGTAATGTCGTCTATTTTTTGAATAATTTTCAAATTTTCAATCTGTACCCGTTTAAATTTTTTTGATATATCCAGTCCGATTAGAAAATCATATTTAAAAGTTTTTCCATCAATAATATAAACATCTGTTTTTTCTTCCATATCCATATCCAAATTTTAATATTTATAGTTGTCAAACCACTTGTCTTTTTAAACCCATTAATTGTAACTAAATTTGCATTCTTAAAATCATTTTTTTTCTCCTTGTTTCAGTTTTAATAGTTTAGAATTGATAAGGGAAACATTAGAGCCTGAATCATTTACTCCAAATATTTCTAATTGCTGATTTAAAAATAGTTTGACTTTAATTAATGGTGTTAACATTCGTTTTTTTCATCATTGTTCTATAGTTCAACATCTATCACTGAGTTGTTTACATTCTTAATCTGGTGTCTTTTATTATCATAATCATCTGTCTAAATAAAGAACCGGCTTGATATTTAAATGTAAATGCATATTTCCCTTGGGACCAACCTTTATTTCCATATGCCTCACAAAAATTATTTTTCCAAACTGTCCAATCTGAATCCACTGTAAATTTTATTAACATACTACTGTACCAATCTAAACACTGTTTTTCTAGTAGGTGTTTTAAAATCTCAATTTTTTCTTCATCCTGTAGTATTTCGAATCTTTCACATTCATTCTCAGATTCACTTATCCATTGGTTAACGTTTGATGTTTTGCTACAAAACTTTTCTATCAAAAATCTTGTAGCTATTTTACCTAGTTTTTTATTTTCTGGCACAGTTTTATTAGCATTATTGTTCAAGAGCTCTGTTATCTCTGTAATTTCATCTAAATATTGATCGCCAAATTGTACATTTTCACCTTCATCTAACTAGATTTTCCTCAAGTCATTAGTAAGAGGGATCCATAATCTTCGTGTTTGGTGTCTTTTCTTTAGAGAATTTTTGATTTTTGTAAATGCGTCTAAATTGCAGGGTTAGATCATCTGGGACATCAAAAACACGTCCATCAGGTGTCTCAATTGAAGTTATGCAAATCACATTAGTTTTTCCATCTGCTGTCCCCTGTACTGTAAACTTAAATTGTTATTTTTCCGTATTTCTTAGTTTTGACTAGAAATGTCGTTTTATATGACAACTCTTTGAATTGACCAGGAACTGGCAAAAATTTAAACGAACAATATTGTGTTGCTCTGAAAACAAGGTTTTTTTTTATTCCAGTACATACTTTTTACACTTTAATTATATTATTTACCTTAAACTATACTATCCTACCTGAAAACAAAGAAACGACATTTAAAGTTCATTAATTTCCGTTCTTTTTTACAATTTTTTACTTTTCTTTCCAATATTTTTCTTTCACAACTCGCAATAATAATGGTATCTACCAACTATCCATAACTACCATGTTAAAATAATAACGGTCGCTATTTTACTGACTGTGTTTGATACCATTGCTAGCAGCGCTATCTTTTATGTAAGCGGTGACTGTTTTAGCGACATTCAGGAAAACGCGGCACAATATAAATATTCGAATACGGAAATGAAGAAATGTAATCTCTTTACATGCATAAAAATATCGACAAACAGGAATGTAATAACTTCCCAAATTTATCAGCAGTATCATTCAAGAACGACGACGTGCTTGTTTACTGTCAACATTTGGAAAACCTCCACGGTGATTTCGAGGAACAATTCTAGGACATTATAAACTTGGGCATACCAGGCTGAGTTTTGGATTCTTTTTCAAATGTCAACACAGCAGGATCATCCCAGATAGAAAAAGAACTAATAGAACTCACGACAAATGAGGAATTAAAATTAAATTTAAGAACGGGTACCAAGAATTTTGGCTGCAGAAGCCCATTTCGCAATTGTATCCAGGATCGTTCAACGATTTCTGATAGCATTCTCATCGTCCTATTTAGCTGACTGTAGATTTAGCGCTGTAGCAACGTTGGTAACTAAAAAGAGTTATCGGTTCCATGTTATTTGAACGCGGCGACCTACGATTGTTTTTAAGTAAAATCAAGCCTGATATTAACAAACTTCTTAAAATGAATCAAATTCAACCTTGTCATTTGATAAGTTCTAAATTTAATGTCTTTTGAATGTTAATAAAAATACTTTTCAAAGTAATTACGTGCCGCCTAATATTCAAATCTATCGATATCGATTGTAATAAGCGCGACGTTCAGTACTAGAAATTGGTAAAAACGATTAAAACAATTTAATTTTTTTTTCAAACCGTCAGATTAAGAAAATTTCTCCAAATAATCGTCAGATTAGCACGACCAGGACATCAAGCTGAACCGTCTGTATGAAAAATCTGTCGCGCTCGAATATTTCAAAATGGCGGTTTTTTTTTTGCATTTTCAGAAAGCCGCCACGAACTTGCGTCACATCCGGATCGTCAGTCTTTTGAATGAGAGCTTCGTTCGGGTTCACTTAAACCCCCTCTGAATATCTGACGCGCTCGAGTATTTTTTTTTTGTTTATCAGAAGGGAAGAAACTCCGCACGAGCACCCAACCGCCTCCGACGCCTCACGAGAGAACGTCGGGCGCGACCGGGTAGTGCCGGGCTCGAACCGGCTAAAACTACCCTCCATCGCCACTTGACCCTAGCGGCCGTCGTAGCGAACCGGACGCGTAGTGGGGAAGCGCAGAAAGCGCTCCGCCCGGTAAAGTCGATAATGCCTGAGGGCCCCTCCGTCCGGGGAGTACCCGGGACGGAGGACGGAACCTCGGCTCAGGATATCGACAGGGAATGTTGCACCTGCGTGCCGTCGAGAACCTATACGGGTGAGGGTCGGTCCCAAAATGGTTATGACCGGCCAGCATAATAACATCGGCATAAGGCCCGAAATGGTGAGTGCCTAACGTGTGACTCAGCACGCGCGGAAGGCTCGCGCTCAAGTGTGGCACTACCTGTATGTGTGTTGTTATTTTCTAATAGAACCTACTATATAGAAGGCCGGGGGAGGGGGAGGGCGCTACTTTAGGCGCCGGACGGGCGTGAGAGGGAGGTTGGTTTTGAGGCGCCGCGGCCTTGCGGGCCGCTACCTGCCGACCCCCGCGCTTCCCCGTCCGCTTGTAGTTACCCCGCGGGACCTTCGAACAGCCGCGATAATTCGCGGGATGTCCGACCTCCCCGCAGAGCACGCACTTCGGTGGTTCTGAGCACGGGGCACAGCGGGAGCACTTCGCAGTGCCGTGGTCGCCCGCGCATTTGGCTCAGCGCGGGCGGGCGAAACAATTACGGGCAGAGTGCCCAAAGAGCTGGCAGCGATGACACTGCCCGACCTTGCCTTTCCTGCGAGGGGCTTCGAAAGATAAGCTGCTTTTTTTACATTTTAAAAAAGCGTGTAGACGCTCCCCCCACCAGTGAAAGGTCATGTAATCTTATTTCTTTCTACTGAGCACGCCAATATTCTTATAAAGATATATATGACGACGCTCTCTAAAGCGTATTTTAAATTATATAAATAAATGCTGGTTCATATGCTATTTTAATGAAAATGGAAGCTAGGACTAACCTGGATTATGGATGGATAATAACACAGGTATACCAGGCCCCTGCGTCCGTTCTGTGATCCGTGCACAAGTCCCCTGGTGGCGCCTCTTCTCGGGGTTTTGGTCTAACTCACACACAATTCACAGTCCGGTGACAACACATGGACCACAGGGTCAAGGAAAGCGTGGGAATAGGTTTAACGAAGAGTAATAGCGTATTAAAAGAAATAAATTTATATTACGGAAAAGCGATTAAGGGAGCGAAAAAGAAGCGGTAAGATATAAATTCTCTCTCTATATGACGGTAAGTAAATCACTTTTTGTGATTAGCACACGAACAGCGACGAAAAACAACGAAGAAAGCCGAATGTATTAGCGGCAAAATAAAATATATATATGGCGTGAACATATGCCCCCGGCCCTTGAAGCACCGGCTTCAAGAATACTAAATGAGAAAAAAAACAAATAAATTAATAAATAAAAACAGAAAAAAAAAAAGGGCACATAATATATTAATGGATTATTGTGAAGGGAGTGGACAGAGACGTACCACAGGCCGCTTATAAGTGCCAGTGGTAGTTTTAACTGAAGCTACTCTTACAACACCATCTTTGCCAGGATAAGTTGCAACAACTATACCCAAAGGCCAATGAAGTGGAGGTGAATTATCATTAATAATAATAACTACTGTTCCAATTTTAATTGAATTAGATGGAGAAGTCCACTTTTCACGTGTCTGTAACAAATGAAGGTAGTCCATTTTCCACCGTTTGGAAAACGATTGTACCATTCGATCTAATAAAGCATAGCGTTTAAGTAAATTTGGAGATTCATTTGAGAGGTCAGCAGCCGGTAGTTCCTTTAAAGGTGTACTCATAAGAAAATGAGCAGGCGTTAATGCAGCTAGATCGGAGGGATCTGAGCTTAGCAGTGTAAGTGGTCGCGAATTTATGACACACTCAATTTGAGTGAGCACAGTCAGTAATTCCTCATACGTAAGCAACTGAGTTCCAATGACTCTATATAAATGCGACTTAAAAGCTTTTACATACACTTCATAGTGTCCACCAAAATGTGGGCTGAGCGGTGGATTCATTTTCCACTGTATTCGGTTCTCTGCTAATTCATTAGCGAGAGCAGTATTAAAATTATCCGATTGTAATAACTGATACAAATCTTTTAAATAATTCTTAGCACCAATGAACGTAGTACCATTATCCGAGTACATGCATGATACACTGCCACGTCTCGCTAGAAATCTTTTAAAGGCCGAAATGAAAGTAGGCGTAGACAAATCAGTGCAAATTTCAACATGTACGGCACGTGTTACCAAACATACGAATATACTCAAATAACTTTTAATAGAATGAATACCACGTTTACGATAAGGTATTATACTTATGGGTCCCGCATAATCTACTGCAGTGTGAGTGAAAGCCTTAGAAAATTGTACACGACAAGACGGCAAATCACCCATGATCGGAAACAATTGCTTTGGTTTAGCTTTAAAACAAAAGTTACATTTATGAACAATATGACGTACTATATTTCTGCAAGATATTATCCAAAATTTCTGTCGTAAAATAGACATCAGCAATTGAGGACCGGTATGACAATGTTTGCGATGATAATGAGTTACGATTAATTCAACTACATGATCTTTACGCGGTAACAATATTGGATGTTGTTGATCATAAGTAATGTCAGAATTGCGAAGACGTCCACCTACACGAAGTAGACCGTCTTTATCTTTAAAAACAGCAAGTTTTCGCATAGCAAGAGAGCATAATTTGTTACTTTGCAACCGTTTAATGTCTTCCGAAAAATAAGTTTGTTGAATAACCTTCAAAATTTGTATTTCAGCAAAATATAAGTCAGCTGCAGTTATATGTTTGTAAACTGTTAGTTTTTTTATAAAGCGATACACTAAAACAATCGAGCGTAATAAAACATTCCAAGAAGAAACGCGAGTTGAGAGCGCATAAAGAGGATGAGGCTCACTATCAATTAAAGTGTTAAGCGTAATAATTTTACTATCAGGTAAATCAGTATTACATAATGTTTGCGAACATCTGTTAGACCATTCAGATGTTTCTAATTGCAACCACGAGGGACCGTTTAACCAAAGTGGATGACCACTTAAACGAGAAGGCATAAGTCCTCTTGATAAGCAATCTGCGGGATTCTCCGTTCCTGATATATGATAAAAATGCTTTGATGGAAGGAGTTCCTGAATTTTAGTAACTCGTGTAGCGACAAATACTTTAAATTTATGCGGAGAAGAATAAATCCAACCCAGGGTTACCATAGAGTCTGTAAAACAATATATTTCATTAATAACGTGACGTCGTTGGTAAGTATCAACAACGCGACGAACTAATCTGACCATAAGAAGAGCGGCACATAACTCCAAGCGTGCTACAGACACAATCTTAAGCGGAGCGACCTTTGATTTCGCACAAACTAAACGAACAATAGGTGGTTGAGCTGTATTTTCTACCCTTATATATACAACAGCTCCATACGCCTTTTCACTGGCGTCTGAAAATGCAATAATAGAAATTTTAGAATTTATTAAAATACCTAAATGGCGGGGTAATCTAAGAGTTTCAAGTAAAGGTAGTTCAGCTAGATATGTTTTCCATATCTTTGCAATATCCGAAGGTGGAGTCTCGTCCCAATCCAACTTTAAGGTCCACAATTTTTGGATTAATAACTTGAACAATTCCAACAACTCATTTTTGAGTTGTATGGCGTCACAATCGAAAATCTAATAAAATTGTAAATAGTTCGTTTTGTAAATTTTTACCTACATATAATAAATCATTTAAAGAAATACCTGTATCCGTTAGTGCACTAGCATCAAGAACTATTCTGACCGGTGTAGAACATTTTTCCGAGCGCAATACAGGATGATGCGGAATATAATAACCGTCGTTATGGTTATCATTAGAAATTAACGAAATATAACCTTTCTGTAAATAGTCTCTAATAATCTCATTATATTTTGTACGTAAATCTGAACAAGTATTAAGTTTTCTTTCGAGTGAAAAAAAACGTTTCTCTGCTTTTTGGTAAGAATCACCAAGTAAGTCGGGATTAAGCGCGAAAGGCAAAGCGACTTTAAAATGACCAGATACGTCACGCGAAAAACTATTTTGAAAAATCATTTCACATTCTTTATCTTCTGGGCTCAAAATAGGATGACATGGAATTTCCTCTAACTGCCAAAATTTTTGTACGATGGACTCAATAGACTCATTAACAGAACAATAAGAATATGAAACTTGTGTATCACGATAATCAACAGGGATGTTTCCTATTATCATGTAACCAAATATGGTTTCAAACGCGGTTGGTGTGCCTGATGGTCCAGACACCCTTTCAGACAATAAAATATCAGCGAATAAAGACCCTCCTAACAATAAGTCTATGCCACTTGGCACATAAAATAATTCATCAGCGAGTTTAAGACCTTGTAAATAGGAAAGTGTGAAAGTATTTACACGAGCAGCGGGTAATGGATCAGTTATTTTGTCAATAATATAAGCCTTAATATGAATGTAAATATTTTTGTTAAAACGAGAATACAATTTTAGAGAAGTGACACCCCTAATGGGATTGGTAACACCTCCTATACCTTTTACAACAGAAAGCGGCAATTTTTTAAATGTTAATTTTAATTTTTTACAACAATCAAAAGTTATAAAATTATTTTGAGAACCAGTGTCCACTAAACCTCTAATACAATGTGTATTACCTAACGAATCACATGTGTTTACCTGCACCGTACCTAATAAACAGGTATTTACGCGCTTGTCAAACGGTTGAATATTGCATAATGAAACGTTTTCAGTACGCGTATTACTATTTCGTTCGGTTTGCATTAAAGAAGTCGGCTCTGAAACCGGTTTTACATTGCAAGTAGAATGAGACCCCTGAGGGCTTGTAATTACCACATTACGCGAGTTCACGTGCACTGGACGTTGCAGTTGTGTAGAACGGTCAAAACTTTTATAAGCGACAGACGAGTCATTATTATTGTTTTGCGCATTATTGAGATATCCACCTATTTTGCGACATAACATAGAATGATGCTTATTGGTACAATGTCTACACACAACTAATGATTGACAATTAAAATAATTATGTTTGAAACTAAGGCAATTCGTACAAGCATTGCGTTTTTTAATGAAATTAATGCGTTCATCTACTGATAATTTATGAAATGCGGGGCACTTGTACAAATGTTCATGCGTGTTCTGTCCGCAACAAATACAGTGATTAGTCGAAGAAACTAATGCATGTGTGAACTTAGATGTAGTAACCGAAGGTAAATTATATGATTTGTTTTCAGAAGACCTTTTCATATAAGGTATATGAGTACGTTCGTTTGAAGTACGTTCTAAAATTTTAGTTTGTTCGCGTAAAAATAAAATTAAACTTTCATAAGTGGGTATATTTACATCACGTTTTAACATCTCGAATGAACGAGCGGTGTCTGCGTCTAATTTCTTCAATGCTACATGTAGTAATATAAAATCGGTCAAATCTGGAATTTTCAATTGTTTCAAGTTTGACACAGCGGCACAAAATTTATCCAAAAATAAGTCAATGGTTTTTGCGGAAGATACGTTAAATCCTTTAAATTCTAATAATTGACATAAATATGCATTACCAAGCGATCGTTTGTCTTCAAACTTATCAACCAATGTTTGCCACATTAAGTCATAATTTTCAGCTATAGGTACTATACCAGCACAAACTAACAATGCGCGTCCCGATAATTTACCCATTAAATATTGAATTCGTTCATTATTACTTAAAGTCGGGTTAGAATGTATGGTGCTTTTAAAATTTTCATAAAACATTGGCCATTGCAACGGATCTCCAGAAAAACCCAACAAATCGAGTTTCGGCAATTTTCCTAATTGTTTTGGCTCGACATGCGACTGCATTGTTTTTTCTTTTATTAGAGCTATCACTCTCTTAATACGACAATAAATGTCTTCAAAAGATGCCCATGACTGATAATTAGGCTTATTATCCGGGTATATTTTTAATTCCAATGTATTTATTCTGTCAAGTATTTCAGTGAATTCTAAGCGCATAGATTCTATGGAATCAGTACTACTCAAAAATAACTCTCTAGAAGCATCATTATCAAAAGCCTTTTTTGAATATTCGTGTACAAGTTGCAAACGCGAATAAAGTACATCTCGCTTACCAATAAGAACCTTTTGTTCTAATTCTGAAGCCGAAATTTTAGCCATTTTCGTTTTATAAAAGTTAAAGTTTAGGAATTACTCAAAATGTCTTACGAAGCGTTACTGACTGCGACATCAACATAAAATGACATTACGTGTCAGCGGTAGTATAACAAATATTTTTTAATGACAACCCTCAAATGAAACAAAATATATAATAACTAAAATATTACAATAAATGACGAAAAAAATTGAAACAGACACATGAAAGCGAAATAATCCGCTCGAAAAGGACCATTAAAATGTGAGCACGCCAATATTCTTATAAAGATATATATGACGACGCTCTCTAAAGCGTATTTTAAATTATATAAATAAATGCTGGTTCATATGCTATTTTAATGAAAATGGAAGCTAGGACTAACCTGGATTATGGATGGATAATAACACAGGTATACCAGGCCCCTGCGTCCGTTCTGTGATCCGTGCACAAGTCCCCTGGTGGCGCCTCTTCTCGGGGTTTTGGTCTAACTCACACACAATTCACAGTCCGGTGACAACACATGGACCACAGGGTCAAGGAAAGCGTGGGAATAGGTTTAACGAAGAGTAATAGCGTATTAAAAGAAATAAATTTATATTACGGAAAAGCGATTAAGGGAGCGAAAAAGAAGCGGTAAGATATAAATTCTCTCTCTATATGACGGTAAGTAAATCACTTTTTGTGATTAGCACACGAACAGCGACGAAAAACAACGAAGAAAGCCGAATGTATTAGCGGCAAAATAAAATATATATATGGCGTGAACATCTACCATCTAATTTTCAACGCTCAAGTAAATCCCCATTTAGCATCGTGGCTTCCCCTACTGAAAGGTGTGTAGGTAATTCACAATAAAGCAACCAGAAATAATTAAAACGACTGCGACGATTTAATAGCTTGAAATTTGAAAGTTACTTATATTGTACACTTTTCCGTGGTTCAAAAATAAATAATAAGTATGAATTTCAACATTTTTTATTATAAACACGTCTTGTTCACATCATTTCTTATATCTTTTCAGTTTCTTTTAAGCGGCGTCGAATTTTTGTTTAGGTAGGACCTACTTTAATTAACTTTCTTATTTCCAAGTTTTAGTTTTGTCAAGTTTCTAACTTAAACACATTGACGTAAACAATACCGAAATTCTGCGTATCTAATTTAAAACCAAAAAACCCTCAAATCTCGCCGTTCATGTAGAAAATACCTTATGGCCTTTTACGGTGTCAAGACTGAGGAGTTGGAGTTCAATGGAAAAGTCTTTGCTCGCTATCTCAACGCTATATTAAAATTAACAAACCCTTAAACCCCGCGGTTCAGGTAGACATATACACCTGCAGCATCGAGATTAAAAAGTTGGAACTTGAAGTGTAAAATACTTTACTATGTATTGTCAACACTAAATTAATATTGTCTAATCCTAAATCCCGCGGGTTAAATAATCAGCATTATATCTCCAACGTCAGGACTTAAGAGTTGAAACTTGAAATTTAGGGGAAAAGGCTTTGCTTGATATATTCAACACTAAACTGAAATGAAAAAATGATAAATCTATAAACTCCACGACAATACCATTGCATAATCAGAATTGGGGAGTCGGACTTTGAAATGTAATGGAAGCCTTTGCTTCTTATTTTCAATACCAAAATAAAATGAACAAACTCTTAGGGCTCGATTATTATTTGACACTAATTTTCTCGCACCGACCTGCGCCACAGAAAAGAAAATTTTTTTTTTCTAATTGACTAGATCGGAATTCAAACCTATAACCTTGTAATTTCATTTTACAAAAGACAGTTATAGAGGCATACAGCCATACTTAAAAAAATCAAAGCAGCCATAAATATTAGATGCGTCTCTAATCTATGCTTGTAATTTATATAAACAAAGAAGCAATTAGAAGAAATCATTCAATGCGTACGAAATATAGCAAAATGTTTGCCTTGTAGTACCTACATATTTATATTATCACCTGATATATTAATAACTCACAACTAGTACTCCATCGATCTTAATCAGTAATACTCTTGATCTCACAGACAAACCAATCTCGACGTATCTATTGACAATAACAAACAGTAAACAATGGCTGGCTTACGTATTGTTCCGAAGGGACTGAATTAATTTCCTCCAAATATTCAACCAAATGCAATAACAAACAAAACATATCTTGTTGTAGACAGATCCTTTGCGTTTTGCAAGATAATAAAATTTAATTCCAGCACCAAAGACGAATGTTGTTCTGAAAACACTGAATCAAAAGGCGAAAGAAAGAGTAGCAAAATAAATCTAATAAATAATTGTTCACCAAGATTAACAACTTTGTGTAGTTGTGGTCATGAAGTGGATGGATGATCTAGTGGCGTAAGTACCAAGCGCCTCCGTCTTTAGGACTGGTAAAAGCTATTGCAATATATAATATGACTTAGTTTTACTCCCAGTGAGTGATCACCAAAAAAATATATAATATGTAAAAAAGCCCTGTCCGATTCGTAAAGGTATTTAGGCATCGAGATTCGGTTCTATTTGTTTAACTCTTTTCCGATAATACCTAAGTAAAAAATATCCGAATAAAATAAAATAAAAGAGATGCATAATTTCTAACCACTACTATGTAAATACATCTGTACACTGATTGCTAGGACGATTAGACTGATTATGATTTGTTTAAGATCAGTGATGGATTTACACTAGGGGCAGTCGGGGCTAGTGCACAGAGCGGCAAATTTTCTAGGGCGGCAAAATGTGGAAAGTGGAAAAAAATTTTTTTAGTGTTATTAAAAGTTCTCAATAGGAATTTTTTGTTCTTTTAATTACTCATTTATTATTTAAGAGAGAATTCAAAAAATTCAACGCATACATTATTAGTCGAATCGAAATTTGGTAAATCATAATTTTGGCGTCATAAGGACATAATCTTCGAAATAATTTAATGAATTTATTTCCTTGAAGATTTGAAATGGTAATATTTGATTTTTTCATTTTAATTTGCCTTATATTGTTATAACATATTTTATAAGCTACGCAATCCATAGCTAAACGTTCTTTGAGGTATTGTTTATTTGAGGTATTTTTAGAAACAACAACAATCAAAAATAAAAACGCTATTGTACTTTCTATTGTAGTTATATTAATTTTTACTAAGCGACATCTAGTATATATTATTTGAACTTGTTGAACGCACAGACGATAAGCACAGATAGTATAATTCGTATTTATAAAGCCCGTTTAGTTCTTCGAATATAAATAAAATATTTACAAAAACTGTTTAATCTTAAAATATACTAAGTAATTTCTGTTTCATAATTATTATTTATGATCTATTACCAAATTACATTGTGATTGTCAAAATTTGATACGTTTAAACCACACTAATATTTTCTACCAAAACGAAAACAATTTCTACCATTTTGTAACATGCTTCATAAATGCATTTTCTTTCGGATTCGTAGTCCTTTCCGATGACATTCCGATAGAGTTTGTGAATAGCATTTTCCAATCCGTCGGATTGAATTTATGCTTTCCGACGAACGGCCCTTTCCGCCAGGGAAAGTTTTCGAAGCGTTGTGAATAAGGGGGCTGCAGTCTGTTTTATACAAATATATCTAGGTTCTATCGGTATAGTCATTTTTACATTTGACGATTACATGAATCTAACCTGCAGAAAATTTCATTCAAGTTGAGCACAAATATACGATGAATTGTCAAACATGGCTGATGGACGCAAAAAATTGAGTGGATCTGAATATCGAAAGCGCGCTTTAGACAAAAGTAAAACGGAACAAGAGGTTTTTGAGTAAAACTTCTAAGCTAGATGATTTTTTTACGAAAAAAGAACGCACTACACAAAAATCAAAGTCTAGTAATACAGATTGTACGAATTTAGATCATGAAGGTTTGTCGCGACAATCTTTCTAAGTTCCATATTTTTCCGAGTATGAAAGTGATTCATTTGTCGATATGTAAATGTATATTTATAATTTATTGTTATTATTAGGTTAATAGAATAATAGTTAATTTTGACAGGTGATGATGCATGTTCTACTTCAACTTCAAAACAAACTCCGTCTACGAGTAATAATACTGATAGTAGTGATAGTACCACGACTTCTTCGCTGCCACAGAATATCCATCATGAAAATGAATTTCAAGCTAGAATTCCAACAATAAATATAGAAGATAATGAACATGGAGACATTGTGATAAGCGATGATCCAGGAGAATAGGTTATAAACGATATTACCAGAGATTATGTACCTACCTATGGGTGTAAATAAAATAAAAATTTGAATTTCTCCGTTACAAAACGTGATTACAGTGATGGAGCTTCACGATGGCTGTCAGAATCACTATTTGTAAGAAAACTTATCAACGCTAAGAAAGTTCCACGCCCATGGCTCATTTACTCAGTTAGTAAAGGATCTGTATTCTGTGCAGCTTGTCTTCTTTTTGACGGAGACTGTTCATTTAATGGCAAAAACGGATTTAATTATTGGAAACACGGAGGCGTTCGTGTTAGTGAGCATGAAAACTAAACATCATAGAAAATGTACGTTAATCCTTAAGCAAAGATCGGATACTAAGAATAGAATAGACCATGACTTAATCATTCAGATAGAGTCAGAAATCTCGTATTGGAGAAATGTTTTAAAAAGAGTAGTCGCTGCTACTAAAGCCTTAGCTTCTCGAAGGCTTCCATTCCGAGGAAGTGATGAGAAGTTTGGCTCATCAAATAATGGAAATTTTTTAATGATGATTGAATTTCTGGCTTATTTTGACTCATTCCTAGAAGAGCATGTTCGAACATTTGGAAATAAATGATCTGGCAGCTTTTGTCAAAAAAGTATCTTCTATCATTGTTTAAGAAGTCAAATCAGCGAAATATTATGCGATTATTGTAGATTCCACACCTGATATATCTCACGTCGATCAACTTTCTTTTGTTATCAAATACGTGCAAAAAGATGGAACGCCTGTTGAACGTTTTCTGATGTTCATTGAAAATTCTGGACATAAAGCTGAAGATTTGCTAGTTGCTGTATTGTCTATTCTTGAATTTTTTGATCTAGATCTCGCAGACTGTCGAAGTCAGTCATATGATAACGCTAACAATGTATCGGGAATTTATTCAGGTTTACAGGCAAGAATTTATGAAATTAATGATCTTGCAGAACATACTCCTTGTGCTGCTCATTCTATGAATTTAGTTGGAGTTCACGCAGTAGAATGCGCGCCAGAAGCTGCTTCTTTCTTTCACATAGTACAAACTTTATATAACTTCTTTACTGCATCGACGTACCGCTGGGAAGTTTTACAATCTCATACTAAAAAAAGAATTGCGTTACAATCTTTATCTGCAACCAGATGGTCAGCTCGTTATGAAGCTGTTCATGTACTTAATCAACATTTCGACGAAGTAATCGAGACTGATTATTATTGAAGAGGATATTGAAGAAAATGTAATTACAAGACAAGAAGCTAAAGGTATACGAATTCAATTAGAGCGACTCGAAACAGCATTTATGCAGATATTTTGGCATTTTTTACTCTCACGATTCAATGCTGTTAGTCAAAGATTGCAGAAAGTTGATTGTAGCATTGCCGACGTAATCGATGATTATCGTGGTTTGATCAAAGTTGTTGCTGATACACGAAATGAATTCGAAATCTATGAAAAATATGCTTTAAATATTTCAGAGATAAAAGAATATAAAACGACAGTTTCTAGAAAAAGAAAGAGAAAATTACATACTGATGAATCACGGGATGGAGATGTATGTACTGTTAGGTCGAGACCACTTTAGAGTCAATACTTTTAATGTCATTCTTGACAATCTGGATTCTGAATTGCGAAAAAGATGTGTTGCATATGAAAAGATTCAGGAAAAGTTCTCGGTTATCATTGAATTTGGCAATTTGGATAATACAGAGATTCGTAAACGAGCTGAGCGTTTGAAAAATTTTTATTCTTCAGATTTTGAGTCTTCATTAAATGACGAATTTGTGCACTTCCATGCTTATTGTACTGAAAGAAAGATGGAACACAATTCACCTTCCGATATTCTGAAACTTTTGCGTGCAATCGACCTTTATACTAAGTTTCCGAACGTAGAAATCGCATATCGAATATTTATTACTTTAGCTGTAACGAACTGTAGCGCAGAACGATCGTTTTCTTGTTTGAAAAGAGTTAAAAACTACTTACGTTCTACAATGAGTGCAAATACGCTCAATAGTTTAGCTATTCTATGCATCGAATCGGACATAATTCAACGTTTAGATTAGGAAGATTTAATCGACCAATTTGCAATTCAAAAAGGCGTGTTTGCCTGTGAAAAAATTATTATAATATAATTATGAGTCAAGCTTAGTGCCAAATTTGTAGTTCTGAAAACAAAAAAAAAATTTATTATATTATATTGAGGTATATCATATATAGTATATATAATAAATTATTTGCAATACATTAAATGTTTTAATTTTTTAAAAATAAGATATCAAATCTGTATTTGAGTAAAATTTTAGTGATGGGGCGGCATTTTTTCCAGTGCCCAAGGGCGGCAAAAATTTAAATCCGGCCCTGTTTAAGATTCCCTAGGTATCCTACCTACCTACCTAGGGTACACTTATACAGACCTTTAAAACACAATATACTATGACTTCTGTACTTTAAAACTCCCAGAAATGTAAAAAATAAAAAATCTAAACAAAATGACAACCTCATTTCTCCCGTTCCCGCCAAAAAGTCCCGTGTGCCGCTTTGGCGACCGAGTAGAGTAGGCGCCTTTTATTTATTTTTATTTTTTTTGTATGAAAGAAAAAGTTATGTACCTATTTTTAAAAGTCGTAGAACAAAAGCCTTTCGGAATAATGTTAAGAACAAAATACTAAGAGGTTATTAGTATTTTTAAATTAAGCTTTTACTATAAATGAGTACTTAACAGAAATAGTAAATCAAACTACAACTCATTATATTAAAAATTGATAGTTTGTACTACAAAACTATTTCCGACTTTAATATGCAGTAAAAAACGAATGGTTTCCACAAAATTCATGTTTATATTCATTATGTCTGTAAATTCCATGTTCATAACCGTTAACTATTGAAAACTAAAATTAATAATAATTTAACTGATCATTTATAACAGTAAAAACTAAATTAGATATAATTATTTCATAATTACAACATTTACATTTTTTTTTAAAGCTTTCAGCTATTTTATAGCGTTATAATATTTTTTCAAGTTAGTATATTTTTAACGAAGTGGTAAAATTTTAATCTTTAACCTACTGGATAAAATTTTTATAATTAATTTTTAGCGATAAATAATAGTTTTGTTATTATTTATATCAATTTTTAAAAGCTTTTTGTAATAATAAAGTGCTTCTAAATGCATCACCTTTCGAACTATAAAGGACCGTATTTCCGTCTAATGCCCTAAAAATTCATTTTTTACAAATCGTCTATTGCCTTAATTTATCCATAGTTGAGCGTAGTAATAATAATGATCACAAAAAATGTGGGTGCTATTATTCACTGGTATCCCAAAGCTGTGCTTCAATTCTCGACGAAAATTATTTGCAAAAGTTATCTATAAGTATTTATTTCATACATAATACATACATATTATACCACTCGAAAAAAATTGGTTTCTAAGATTACGATCACAGGACCTAAATCTTCTTCTTTCATGCAGACTACTAATCATACCGAAGTGAACAAACTTATTGAACAGCTTAAAGTTGGCAGTGCCCCAGGTCGTGATGGAGTGACTACTGAGCTGGTGAAGCATATACGGGAGACTATTACTGAACCGCTCACAGACATTCAATCTTAGTCTATCAACTGGAATTTTGCATCTTGAAAAATTGCATCTATAACCCCGATACATAAAAGTGGTTCGAAAGATAATCCAGCTAACTACAGACGGATAGCTTTACTTAGCGTGGTGTCTAAACTATTAGAATTCGTAAATATTTGTTTAGTGTCCTATCTCAACGACCGGAACATACTGTCAGCGAGTCAGTTTGGCTTGCGAAGAAATAAATCTAGCGATCAGGCGGTCTATAAACTCGTTAGTATGGTTACTGTCCAGCTGGATAATGTCTTTGCTCAGTTGGTGTTTTTGTAGACCTAGCAAAAGCTTTCGACACAGTCTCTATCCCTATCCTACTTAGGAAACTAGAGAATGCAGGAATACGTGGCATTGCTAGAGACTACGGCTCCATAGTTATCTGACTGTGAGAAGGATTTGCATTGTAGTAGGATCAGCTCCTCTGAACCTATTGAATACGGAATTCCACAAGGTAACACGTTGGGCCCGACGCTTTTGATTCTATATATGAATGATTTCCACCACTTAACTTTAAAGGACTCGGAAATAGTATGTTATGCCGATAACACAGTTATTCGTGGTCAAAGTTGGCAAGAGACATTTAAAAACGCAGAACAAGGAATGGTCAAAGTGAATAGTTGGTTACAAGCGAATTTGTTAACACTCAATTTAGAAAAAACGCAATATATATCTTTTCATAAATCCTCGGAATCTTTCAAACCAAATAGTGTAAGGTTAAAAATAAATACATGTAACAACACTTATGTGGTATGCAGCTGCAATGCGATCTAGAGAACAGAGGTTGTAAAATATCTGGGAATATTAGTAGACCAAGAACTCAATTTCAAATTACACATCTCACAGCTAAGTAGGAATGCAGCCGATAGTGTCAATCTCAGGACTGTATATTTTGTCGTCTGTCAAGCAATAATTACATACTGTATATCAGTGTGGGGCAGTGCAGCAAAGACATTTTTAATGGTTGTGGAAAGATCGCAATGTTTCATTCTAGAAGTTATGTATAGAAAACCGTATCAATAACCGACAAACGTATTGTATTCTGAATGTGGGGTTCTTACAGTGAGACAGCTATTTATCTTAAAAGTAAGTTTCGATACACACACGGAGCTTGTTAACTCGTCTTATTATAACGCTTATCTAATGGCCGCATTTTTAGAATTTCAATGCCAAAAGTCTAAACGAAATTCGCTCAATGATTTGGAAAGTTCATTAGAAAACAAATTTATGACAATATATTAAAACACATTACTTTAAAACACTGTAAGTTTGTAGAAGCAAAATACAAAATTTCGAAATGGTTATTAAAACAAAGTTATGAAGACACTGAAGCGTTACTGAATGTAGTCGATTAATAGATCTATACATATGAATGGATATGTAATTGGTAATGTATGTGTGTATATATCTATGTATGTGTATGGATATAGTACGTATGAATATTTATTAGATATGTATGTATACATATGTATAGGCCAGAGGGCCAGGTCGGCACGCCGGTTTGACCCTTCTTGGGCCAACATCAAAATGAGGGCTGGTTCTGATTAAAAGAAAAAAAGGGCGTTGGCTACATATGCGCCCCCCACGACCAATTGAACCCCGAGAAAGGAGACACACTAACCTGAGGCTGTGTGGATGCTGGTTTCTGGTCGATGAGTCCGGGGAGGTCCGGTGAGTCCACAGCGCTGCTCCAGATAAATAAACCAGATCCAGACGGGCTTCCAAAAGAGGCTTCTTTGGCAGCACTTAAAGTTATGGTATTAACGGTGGTGGGCCCCCACATAAGCACAGCACAAGCAAAGTTCTCCACTTACACAATAAAGTTCGTTAAACGGAAGTAAATTAAAGCGTTCATGCAATTAAAATACAATTATGGCAATATTGCAAGCGCTGAGAAACAGCGACCTCGCGTCGGTTATAAGACGTGAGTGCGAAACAGCAAAATGCTGCAGACGGTGAGACAGCTTTCCGTGGACTGACTTGTCTCACGCGCAATATCTCGATGAAGCGCGGTGGCATGCGATGTTCTGCCGAGAGGGCGCTAATGCGCTATATTCACGGCAGTGTGCCATCCTATTGAGGTCCAAAAATCGAGGAGGTGCAAACACAGCCCCGACCTTGAAAGGTTTCCTTTCAAATAAAAAAAATTGGAAGGAAATGGAAATGGATCCAAATAAAGGACAAAAAGATCATAATAATCCTATTCATAAAGGAACCAACTTACGCAATACTTATGGATACAATATAAACTATTTATAAATACCTAAGAAAATCAGTGTATCTACACATAATAGAAATTAAAGTATTATTAAAACTATTGAGAAGGCAGTGGACATAAACGCACTACAGAACGTTTAAATGTGCTACTCTTAGTCTTAACTAAAACTACACGAGCTACACCACCTTCCCCTTTAAAAACTTCTTTAATTATACCTAAAGGCCAATGTAACGGCGACGTGTTTTCATTCCGAATAAGTACTACGGTACCTATTTTAATGTTAGGCGAATCTACAGTCCATTTTTGACGTATTTGTAGCACATGCAGATATTCATCGCTCCAACGACGCCAATAAGACTGGACAATTTTATCAAGGAGTAAATACATAGAAAGGATTTCTTGACGTTTCCGACTAACGTCGGCGGCCGGTAACGAACGCAGCGGCACAGTATTTAAGAAATGCGCGGGTGTTAAATGTCAGAAGAGTCCGAACTTAACAAACCCAATGGGCGCGAACTTAAAATGGCTTCTACTTGACATAACACCGTCAACATTTCCTCATATGTCAAGATTTGGGTACCAATAACTCGATATAAACGAGCTTTAAATGATTTTACAGTGGCTTCCCAACTACCCCCGAAATGAGGTGCGTTTGGCGGTATCAAATGCCACGTGATACGCTCTTTTAATAATTCGTCACGAAATTCGTCATTATAATTTTTCGACAAAAGAAAATTATGTAACTCACTTAAATATGAACGAGCACATATAAAATTAGTTCCGTTGTCTGAATACAACGCATCAATAGGACCTCTACGCGATAAAAAACGTTTAAACTCTTTCAAAAAAAGAATCGGAATTCAAATCCGTAGCAAGTTCTATATGAACCGCTCGGGTCGTCAAACAGATAAAGACGCACAAATAAGCCTTTTGGCTTTTAACGCCACGTTTACGAACAAGAGTAAGATTGAGAGGACCACTATAATCGACTCTCGTATGGGAAAATGCTTTCGAAATGGAGTCTACACTTCGGAAAGTCCGCCATTACTGGAGGAAGTACAGGTTTCGGACGAACTCTAAAACAAAAATTACAAGCGTGCACTCGAGCACGTACTATTCTACGAGCCGACAGAATCCAGTAGCGATGACGCAGTAAGGATAATAGAAGCTGCGGGCCTGTGTGACAATTTTTACGATGATTGTAATCAATTATGAGCTCCACAACAAGATCCTTGCGTGGAAGCAGTAACGGATGTTTATGATCAAAAGATAACTCACTATTACCAAGTCTACCTCCAACACGTAACAATCCGTTAACTAAAATTGGTCTTAACCTTTGAATGGCTGTAGAGGGACAAACCCTTCCTGCCTTACATGCTTCAATATAATCTGTAAAATATACAGTCTGAACCGCCTTAATTATGACAAGTTCTGCCTGCTCTAAATCCTGAACAGAAATCAAACCTTTTGACTTAAGCTGCCTAGCAAAACGTAATACGTACACGATAACACGCAAAAGTTTGTTCCAAGACGAAAAACGCTTAGAAACCTCATATAACAAAGGGTTTTCTGTTATTACGGTTGTCAAAACAACCATCTTTTGTTCTGGAACATCTTCCTGTGTAGTCACTATGAAGGGTGTAACCGGCCAGCTATCTTTGTCGAGTATTAACCAAGATGGACCAGAAAACCACAAAGAGTGGTCTAGTAATCGAGACGGGGTTAGACCTCGTGACAAACAATCACTTGGATTATTTTTACCAGAAATATAATAGAAATTTTCAGGTGAAAGTTTTTCCTGAATTTTAGCTACACGATTATCTACTCTTTACACGCCAATTATGCTTTTAATCACATCGTGTTATATTAAACCTAGTAATGCCAGTATGAATATAAATAGCTGACGTATATTTATACGTACTTATACCTAGAAATTTATTACATATTTTGATAAAAATAATTAACTTTGTCATTAACATCTAAAGTGTCTAAACAATAATGTTTGTGTATTAAATACGTAGTCAAAATGTGAGGGAGCCTGAGGATCTTTTAAAAATACAATTTTTATTTAAATGAGACGTGTATTCATCTCAAACTATCGTCTAAGACTAACTAAAAGAGAACAATGAATTCCCAAACCAGTCCACGCAGGGCGGATGGGCTTATGCTAACTTGCATTTGTAATTCTTAGAATGCTAACTTGACATTTGTGCTTCTTAGAATATGTTTGGCTGACGCGAGGGAATGGTAGAGTCGACCGGTGTAACTCCTCCCTCCTTAAGTTCGAAGTTCTCTTCTTTTGGAGGACTTCGAATACAATTTTTAAACATTACCAAGCGATACTTATAAATTAGGAAACATAGAATCAATAAAAAGAGAATATACATTATCAGAGTCCAGATGCTTATTCTATTAATTTCTATTAATACTCTATCACTTTCACTGTTTTCACTAACACTGTTCTTGAGGGCTACTGATAGGAGCTTCAGGTCAGCGAGGTCGATGCCTTCCAAATTCACTGGTCTCATGGCTACTGTGGGTGAATAGACAGGAGGCAAGTGGATTATAGGTAACTTTTCACATGTTACCTTTTCAGTGCGAGGTCGATGCCTTCCAAATTCACTGGTCTCATGGCTACTGTGGGTGAATAGACAGGAGGCAAGTGGATTATAGGTAACTTTTCACATGTTACCTTTTCAGTGCTTGTTAAGTGCATTTTCAGGGTTATGTTCTGAATCTTCACTTCACATGGATTATCCAGAGTGAGTATAGCAGTTCCTTTGATCTTTTGGCGGAATATTTCATTGATACAGGTTTTGATGAGTAACTCTTAATTTCTGCTGTAGAGAATCCAGCTGTTAGGCTGTAGGAGTTGAACCTTGACTTCTTCTATGTTCACAGGCGTTTGAGTGCATGACGTCACGTTCTCGACATACGTCATCAAGTCGGTGATACAAGAGTCTTGTATAAATTGAGGCATTTTCTCGTTGTCACATAGGAAGCTGGATTCATCAATTTCTTGGCAGGGCTGATTGAGCAATCTGATCTTCAACCCTTTCGCTATTAGGTAAGGAAATTTGGATATAATAACGACAGTGGATTTTTGGGATAAAACAGGTAAAGGAACTAATTTATAATAGATGTAAGTGTCTTCGTTAACTAACGGTATTTCTAACAGATAAACAATTTCATTTCTCTTGAAATATCCTTTCATAGTAATAGTTTGCTCCAATCTAACTAAGTTTTCTATTTTTGGTGCAAAAACTAACTTTTCTTCTTTGTTAATATTCCTTAAAAGATTTAGTAATTTGTAAGATTCTATTATCGACTGGTGTAGAATACCTAACCTACTTAGAGCAAAGCTGGTTTCTACTTCATTTAGTTTTGTATGAATCGCTTGAAAATTATGAAGTAATAAATTATATGTATTAATGATTTGAATCTCAAGATGTTCTTTATTTAATTCTATACTAATGTTCTTAACTACATCTGTAACTGCTTGGTTAAGTTGAATAATATTGTTATCTAGTTTCAATGTAGAGTTAGCTAGAACTTGTACCATTTCTGTAATCAACGTCAGTTTTCTATTATTTAAATTCTGTTTTGACTTTACTTCCTTTATTAATTTGTCGTATTTTATAGCATCATCATGATCGAGATTTCCGGTAATGATTTTAATTAATGATCCTAATGGGTTAATTAGACCACGTCTTACTCTTATCGATGGAGTAATCTGTTCAAGTTTGCTTATAGTTAAGTTCTTAACGTATTCTACTTGTTCTCTTATATCTATAAAACTATACGTAAAATTGTTATCAAACTTAGAATTAATTAGCTTATCTAGTTCAGAGAGTCGTTCGCTGTTGAACCTCAAATCGTTTCGTATGGGTTCGAAATCCAACACTTTCGCGATTGTCCACTTATCTTTACTGACTACTGCTACGCCAAGTTTCACTGGCAGGATTCCAGGATTCTTATTCAACATCTGCAGTTGAAGGGCCTGGAGTTGGATCGTCATAGTCATCCCCAGGACGGCGCTGAGTCGTCTGTGAAGGGCGTTTAACATTCTTTATTGGAACCTTCGTATCACGATTTCTCATTTGGATCGGGATTACGTTTCTAGAAGCTTCGTTTGTAACTATGGCTTTATGGTAACGGGGTTTTTCTTTACTACTTCTTTTATTAATGTCTTTAGCAAAAATAGTGTCTTCGGGGTTAATGTTAAATTTTACCTCTCCTCCTCTTTTTTCAATTATTTGTTCCTTTCTTTTAATTGCCTTTTCCGTTAAATGTTTATATAAAAACTTTGTTCTCTTTGCATGTTCTTTTGCAAGTTGTTGTGTATATGCTTTGTCAAAGTCCATGTCAAAAGAATGTCGGGAGTCGGTATGTCCTAACAAAACTTCAAAGGGAGTTAAATCAGTGGTAGAATATATGGAGTGATTATAAGCCATGACGGCATGTCATTATGGAAGCAGCATCGGTATATTTTTGTTCGTACTTAGCTAATCTATATATTTCTATTATTGTAGAGTGGAATCTATCTATGAGGCCCATCGAATTTGAGTTATTCGGTGTACCTATGTAAAGTTCTATTTTATGCAAAGTAAGAAGTTCTTTTTGAAGTGTGTTATTTAATTCTGTACCGGGGTCTGCGCTTATCTTTAAAGGGATTCCATAAAAAGAAAAGTATTTTATAAGAGCTCGTACTACTTCAGGAGTCGAACGATTGGGAATTTCAAATGCTTGGCCTAGTTTACTAAATGCATCGATTACTGTTAAGTAGTATCGTCCTTCAATAGAAAATAAGTCTATGAATATTTCTTCTAGAGGTTTTGTTTGTGTTTGTGTCATTTGTAGTTTAGGTTTCAACGGTTTTCTGTCATACTTCATTTGCTTACATGCTTCGCATGAATTTATGAAACTAAAAATAGTTTGTTCCATGTTGTTCCAAAAATATGTGCGCTTAATGTGAGCCAAAGTTTCCTTGATACCAGGATGGCAGGTTTTGCCTGTGTGATATTTCTCTATTATCTCTTTCTGTTCTATTTCATCTTCTACAAATACAACTCGTTTGGTGCATTCGAAGAATTGTACTAATTCCGTTTTAAATAAATTAATTACTATATCAGAAAATTGTCGTCTATGTATGTCGTCTTCAAAGTATATGAAATATTTAACCTTATTACGAATGTATTCTTTCAGAAATTGTTTGACAAGGTCGGGACGATTTACTGGCAAGTGTACTTCTAGAATTTTCTGTCTTTCTCTAGAAATGTTTTTCACTAGCAATTTATCGATAAGCCAAGGATGTACTAGAATCTGGTTCGGTTTGGTATCTATTGCTTCTTGAAGAATTGGGATACCTATGGACTCGGTATCTTTTCCAGAGTGAGCTGTTTCGCTAGCTGCTTTACTTGATGCTGTTAGAGTAGAACTAGTAGGGGTTGGTATTGGGTAAGGAGATCTAGTTTTAACTGTTAAGGTTCTGTCAGAGTCAGAGTCTGAAATCGATATTGGTTTCTCTGATTCTGATTCTGAGATGGACATAGGCTCGATTGGACGGTTTGATGTATCCTTCTCATCTCTACTTAACCTCTCAATTTCTATGGTTAGTTCTGCTATATACTTGTTTAAATCTTCGGTTTTACCAACGTTAGTCTTGGTAGATTCACTGTTATGCTTTCCTAAAGCATTAAGCCGAATTCGCGATAAAGCGTCTGCGTTGCTGTTGAGTTTGCCCTTTTTATGTACGATATCAAATGTATATTCTGATAGTCGTAAACGCCAACGCGTAAGTCTGCTATTTGTTTCCTTTAGAGTATTTAACCAGGTAAGGGGTTTGTGGTCGGTTACTATTGTGAACTTCTTTCCGTAGAGGTAAGGACGGAAATATTTCACTGCCCAAACTATGGCAAGTAATTCCTTTTCGGTGGTGCTGTAACGGGTTTCAGCACTATTTAAACTTCTGCTGGCGTAGGCCACAGGCTTATCATTACCGATAGGGCCTTGAGATAGGACTGCACCAAGAGCAAATTCTGAAGCGTCCGTGGTCAACACGTAAGGTTGATCAGGGTCTGGGTATTGGAGTATAGGGGCATTAACGAGAAGTTTTTTGCACTTCTGGAACGCTGCTATATATTTTTCATCAGTTATTGACATCGAGTTTTTCTTCTTTAGTCTGGTTGTCATTGGTTGTGTGATCTTCGCAAAATCTTTTATAAAACGTCGGTAGTAACCAATAAGGCCTAGGAAACTCTTTATCTCTGTAGTAGTGCGGGGCAAGGGGTAATTTAGAACAGCTTTTATCTTATCGTTGTTGGGTTTTAATCCACTACTGGTAATGGTATGTCCTAAGTACAGAACTTCTTTCCTTAGGAACTCCTTAGGATTTATTTGGTTGAATTTTTAAATTGATTTGCCTTAATCTCTCGAAGATGGTTCGTAGTTTACTCATGTCTTCTTGAAGACTGCGGGAATAAATGATTACGTCATCTAGATAGACTAAACAGTGTATGCCCTGTAATCCACGCAATACATTATCTATCATCCATTGAAAAGTCGCTGGAGCGGTTTTCAGTCCGAACGGCATACGTGTAAATTCAAAATGTCCGGAGTTTGTGGTAAACGCTGTTTTTTGTCTGTCTTCTTCTTCTACTTCTATTTGATGGTAACCGCTGGCCAGATCAAGGGTAGAAAAGTAACAGCTGCGTCCTAATTTGTCAAATAGATCTGTGTTGTTTGTTAATGGGTATTTATCATCTACTGTTATTTCATTGAGTCGTCTATAGTTGACTACTAAGCGGTATTTTCTTTTATTGCTGGCGTCTAATTTCTTAGGCACCAGGTGTACTGGGGTACTCCAAGGTGAGTGGGACTGGGTAACTATATTATTATCTAACATTTCGTCTACTTGTCTATTGATTTCGTCGTTGATCACTTGAGGCTGTCTATACGGACGAATGTAAATTGGGTCTTCATTATGAGTTCTAATACGGTGTTTTACTTCATTCGTGAATGTTAAGGGTAATTTGTCGGAGTAAAATATATCTTTGTATTCAAGACAGAGTTTTGAGATTGCTCCTCTCTCCTCTTTGTTCATAATGCTTATAATTAGTAAAGTATTCGTCTGGTTTTTTGGGACTTAGGAAAGATCTGGAACTTCCGGTATCTATCATCAATCTTGCGTTAGTTTCAGGTATATAGACATAGGGTAATTTTAACGTATTATAGTTAAGGTGTATATTCTGGTTGTTGTGACTGGAGGCTATTATGTGAAAATTTCCTACAGTTTCTGAAGGTTCGCGACAGAATTGTTCGTCCTGTTCAGGTATGGTTTCTAATAAATTCATATCTTCCGGGTATTCAATATTTTCGTTATAACCTAAATATTCATTTTCGTTATACGTATCAATGTTAGCTTCTACTGGCTCGATTTCGTTTAAAGTGTATAGCTCGTTCATACGGAACCCTGAAGGTGTAGCTGGTGGCGCCGTACGCATACTGACGTCTGTGGATAATTGTGGTGCCTGCTTTTGCGGCGGGCGGTACCCAAATTGTTGTTGGTTTTGGAGTTGGGGTCGGTATCCGAATTGGGGTTGAGGTTGGTTTAATTGGGGTTTGTAACCAAATTGTGGTTTATATCCAAATGTTTGTTGAGGTAACTGAGGTTTATAACCAAACGTTTGTTGAGGTAACTGAGGTTTATAACCAAATGTTTGTTGAGGTAACTGAGGTTTATAACCGAATTGCTGAGGCTGCAAATTGGGTTTGCTTAATAGGATGTCGATTCTAGGTCGCGGTTGCTTTGAAGTTCTAAGATCAGCTGTGTTATGTGGAATTCCAAACTTAAAATGCTGTGGTTGTGAATGTGTTGAAGCAAAGAATGGCTTCATTCCGAATTTATCAATAAAAGGGTTATTGTTAACTATAGTTTGCGATTGCTTTGGCTGAAACATATGTTGCGATTTCAACATTTTATTTCTGGAATTCTATTGATATAAAAAGTTTACTTCTTCAAGTACAATACTTAAAGCACTTTCTAAAGATTTGCATCCCTTTAATCTAACTATGCGAAGAAGGTCCTCAGGTAGATTATATGTATAAAAACACTTTCATAGCTAGGTTGTCATAAATAATTATTTTGCTTTGCCTTAAATTGAGGTCATCTAATAAATTTACTTTAGCGATCAATGTGTTTTTAACTTGCTGTATCCTATTACAGAAATCTAGATATGATTCGCCTGTATTGATTTTCAATGTTTCAAGTTCAATTGCTATACATTCCTCTGGTCGTGGATCACCGAAATGTTGTTCTAGAGCTGTTTTTAACGCTCCCCAGGTATCTAAATCTTCCCGTTCACTAATAAGAGCGGCTGCTTTACCAATTAACCGTGAGGTAACTACATGAAATATATATAAATCCTGGTCCAAATTTCCTTCAACGCGGCAACATTGAATGACGTATTCGCATTTCCTTATAAATAAATTCAATAATTTTTCGTCTCCATTAAAAATTGGAATGACGCTAGACATTTCACGCGGAATCTGCACTATTTTATCCATTTTATTTAGTTAATTTAAATACTACTTTTGAAGTTGAAAAGTAATTATTTAATATATTTTATTTATTTAATTAATTCGAGTACTACTTTTGAAGTGGAAAAGTAATAATCTAATATATTTTATTTATTTAGTTAATTCGAGTACTACTTTTGAAGTGCAAAAGTAATAATCTAATATATTTTAATTGTCTTAATATAACACTTTATAATAAAATTTACGTTTAATTAATTCGAGTATTACTTTTGAAGTTGAAAAGTAACACCTTCTATGAAATTCACGTAATTTACGTAACACAATCAAATAATATTATTTCTATATATTTTACGTATTCAATTAAATCTTCTTATATAACTAACGGCACAAAATAAAAACACTTTTTCGATGTCTGGAAACAGTGATTCTAAATTTCTCGACACTTATAACTATTATAGGTGAAAATGAATGGGAATTAGACTGGAATAGCGATTTGGGTCTACTCACAGGCTGCCCATGTCACTCGGTGAGTTCTTAGACGCGATCCTCCGTAGCTGTCTGCGCCCGTCGTGTAGAGTCGCAATGTTGTTGACTTATTTATTTGGTTCGTTGGATTCCCGTAAAAACGCGTAAAAACGTTCGTAGCGATACTGATTTTTAGTATTTTCGTTACGCGGAAATCACTACCGGCTGCGCCAGTCAAAACGTGAGGGAGCCGGAGGATCTTTTAAAAATACAATTTTTATTTAAATGAGACGTGTATTCATCTCGAACTATCGTCTAAGACTAACTAAAAGAGAACAATGAATTCCCAAACCAGTCCACGCAGGGCGAATGGGCTTATGCTAACTTGCATTTGTAATTCTTAGAATGCTAACTTGACATTTGTGCTTCTTAGAATATGTTTGGCTGACGCGAGGGAATGGTAGAGTCGACCGGTGTGACTACGTACTTATAATAATTATGAACAAAATATTTATATACTCATTAATTTTATTCACAACGTATACCTATATATTATATACCTATACATAACATGAAATAATTTCATCGTCGATAATAGTTCCTATAAACAAATAAATCAATAAAAAAATAAGTAACATAATATGAAAGATATGTAACAGAGAAAGGATAAGAGTAAAAAGCGAGAAGTTAAAGTAGTTGAAAACGTGCTTGCTGAAAATGAGATCCTTAGCTGTTTACTTTTTCAAAGCTCGTGGATGTCATTGAAAGAGAAGAGGGTCAAACTCACGTTACGGCGCACGCCTGGCGCCATGCTTACATAATAATAAATAATTTTTCATGGTACGTTATAGGCCTTTCAAACTTTCTATTGACTGATATGGCACCTCATAAATAATTAGCTCATAAAACATGATAGAAACTTTTCAACTTCCACATTCTAATGATGATTACAAATATAAACAATATTTAGATACTTTAAAATAAAATATATAAATACATACATAGTATATTTATGAATGTCATTATCATTGTATATTACCACTGGAGAGGCTTTAAGGCTTTGTCACGCAGCGGGCGCGGCGTGACGCGGCGCGATGCGGGCGTATTCTCATCGCGCTAGTTACTATCCTGATTAAGTATTTGTGTGATCACTACTAGTGATACATACGAACGCTATTCATGCGAACGCTAGTGATTCACTAGCGCTCGTATGACCGTCAACACTCAAGACAACTCGATGGAGGGAGCGCGGCGCGGCGTGAGCGAGGCCTAATTGCATAGTTGCAACATTTTACAGATTTGTGTGTGATTTGAAGCAATGGACGTTGAAAAACTAATTAAACCACTCGAACGCGTTACACCCATCGTGAATTTCCCCCGGGGTGCGGAGCCGCAGCGCCGTGACGTAGACATACTTCCAGACGCTCGCTCCCGCGTCAAATAAACGCTTATATTTCTATAACTACTACACTTACCACAAAATGAAGAGTAGTGATGTAAAGCTACGTATATAAGGCGTGCATTAAAGTAAATATGAACATGACAAACTGTGAAACAAATTTGTACAAGCAGGTTGAACTTAAAATACGAATAATTTTTTCCGATAATTTTTTATATATATATGCTGGTTTTTTACAAATAACAATAGAAATATATAGATTTTGCCCTTTTAGCATAAAATAGACTCTCTTAGCTTACTATTGATACCAAAATTGTATGTCATCGACAGATTTCGAGCTTTGATTGGAGCAAGAATGATGTACGTTCGCGCGCCTCGCGTGTCTCGAAATAAGGCCCAGTTTACGCTACCGTTTTGTGACTTTTGTACGAGAATAATATATGTGTACTAATTTCTAATTTTGTGTTATTTTAATTTATTATCGTAAATATAATCATTTTCCTTGAAACCCCGCATTTTTTTCTTCCCCAAAAAAATGCTAGAAATTAAAAAAGAAAATATTACATTTCTTCACGCTGTATCCCCGATGGAGTAGTCAGTAATTATTTATTTTCACAAAAGGAAAATAACAAAATATGAATTTCAAATGTTACGATTCTTCGCGCTCTATCCCCGATGGAGTATTCAGTTATTATTTATTATCACAACAAGAAGGAAACAATTACGAATTTGGAATGTTGCAAATCCTTACGCTATATCCACGACGGGGTAATCAGTTATTACTTGTTTTCATAAAAATAAGAGAACAAATACAATTCACACTATATCCTTGACGTGGTACCTAGTTATTATTTATTTTTGTGGAATCTGTGTATCAGATTATCGGGGGACCGCTAAATAAATAAAGTAATAAAAAGAGAATACAACTAAAAATTATAAAACACGTATGAAATTTAAATACAAGTAAACTTAGCGGTCCCCCGACGTGACGACACTTGGATATTATTACTACTACTATTTATATTGAAACTTATCACAAATTTAAAGGGCTATGTGGTACATATTATTTTTTTACTTTTTGGAGGTTTTTTTTGAGTCGGGAGTTTAGTTTTTTAAATTTTTTATTTGAGTTTTATCCCATAGTACGAACCTTGATTCTATTAAAGACATTAGTAGTTCCTCGTCTACCTCTATATTGTCGTAGCGAGTCGGACACTATTCTGACGCACGTCCGTCGTTGTGGATACACTCCGATAGACTGTCGTTAAAGACCGCGCGTAAATTTGATGAAGCTGATTCGGCAATCCGGCGATGGTAAGAATTATCTTACGTGGATTCATTGTGTGGACAAAGGACATATAAACCAGTACACCACCATCGTCCTTACGTAGGCCCGGTGATTTCACCGGATCTAAATACATCGCTGTGAACAAGAAGCCTTACAGTTAGAAAATAATAAGAATATAGCGAAAAAGTTAAAAAATTGATTTTGTATCATTCTGCCCCATAACATGTGGGGTGCTTTGACACAAAGCGTATATTTCATTCATGACAACTCATTCATTTTCATTTATTAAAATATAACGTCATTATATCGTTCGTCATTTCATTCCAATACCACAAATTAATTAGTTTACTACCGTAAACATTGGTGGTAATTTTAATGTATTGACATTAATTTCATTCATTATAGTTCATTATTATCCAAAAAAAAATTTATAAATTGTTAATGGTTACAAAAATTAAAAGAATTTATATTGAGAGAGATTTAGTTAAAAAATTAACTTCGATAATCGTTAAAGCGTTAAATTTTCGAAAATTTAACGCAAGTTATAGAACCGTTAAAAGTTATCCATCCAAAACTAATACTGCTTTTGGACTAGAAAACATAGACAATAAAGACAAAAATAAGTGGGTATATTAATTATTACAGGTAATGTAGAATAGACGATTAAATACATATTTATTTAACTTTGAGATAGATAGCAATAAGGTAAGAGCAGTTCATGCCCGCCTGTTGTCAGATGCCATCCACCCATCTCCGAGATGGGTGGATGGCACCTTTTCCGTGTTTCCGTATACAGTGTTTTTTTTAACTGGGTCAGTATGGGGAAATCCGAATTCGTAAAAGATACAGGCGAGCCGTCTTAGGAACTATTCGGTCTTTTTTATGAAAACAATTTTGGCATTATCGGTTTTTTGGTCAAGCGTGAGGTGTCCATAAAACTTAATGAAATTGGCGAAATTTTTTTTAAATGCTGATGACACTTTTATGTAAGCATCATTTCATTGTACCGGGAAAAAAGATCTGGACAGCAGAAGTTGATCAAAAATAAAAGTTTTCTTATGCATTACATTATGGGGAAATTCGAATTCATAGGAGATACATGAAAAACGTTTTAAAGACCATTCGGTCTCTTCTGTGAAACTAATTTTGACATAATAAGTTTTTTGGTTAAGTGTGAAGTGTCCATAAAAATTAATAAAATTGACAATTTCTCTTTTTTAATGCTGATCGACTCAGTTTCACGTAAGCGTCAATTCATTGTATTGGAAGAAAAAAAATCCTAATAGGAAATGTAGGTTAATTTTAATAAAAAAATTTTTCATGCAATCGTCTTATGTATTTACCAAAAAATACAAGTCGGATTCAAAAACATATTTAACTTTGCAGTTGAAAGACACGTTTTCTAATCTTCAACTGAAAATTGAAGTTTGTAAAAAAGTGCGATATATATTTATAATTTACAAATTCCTAATTTTTGGATTTTCCCTTTTCTGCAGTCGGAGAGTATGAGTGAAGGTCTCTTTCAACTGCAAAGTTAATAGTTTATTTTTAAATTCGATTTAAATTTTTTTTGGTAAATACATAACACAAGTACATTAACTATGCGTTAACAATGCGAAGCTCTAAAAGTTGCGCGTCACCTCTCATTGCATAATTGACTTTAATCTCTTGACATGAGGTCCGACTGTAACGATATGATATCAGTTATTAAACTCTAGTTTCAGGAAAAAAAATTGTGTGCCAGGCACTTTTACCTAATAGGCATTGACGTGGCACACATATATTTTCTTATAGAAAATAGAATTAATTTTCATTTAGTCTTAACTTGGAGTTGTTACTCGATAAGTACATAAACAAGCCAAAAAATTGGTAAAAGAAGTTCATGTGCCAAAACATTGCAGCAAGATTGAATGAAACACACCAATGTTTTTTGTATAAGTTTATGAATGCTAATTTTTGGCAGAAATTTTAAACTGTTACTTTGTAAGTATAATATAATAACAATACCAAAATATGCACCGGAAGTAAGGCTATACAAAATTATGCATACAGTTCAGCGCTGGCATACAATGATTTTTGTCATTAATTTTATAAGTACTAACACTTTAAATCCATTTTAATCTGTTACTCGATTGGCCAGCATTATCGCTACCGGCAATGACCGCTTGAAGCTTGGATCAATTATGCTTGTTAGTGACTGGCTCCGAAACCCCTTTTATAAAGAATATTTCCTTTTTTAACATTTATATTTTTACAATTTAGTTCGTTTTGACATTGTCATCCGGTTATAAAATTGGCTGTGTTCGTTGTCGGTAGTACCTATTTGTGACTTAGTTTATGTCTTAAATATATACGTTTGAATCAAGCTACGTGTTTTCCATTCCCATTAAGTAATACAGTCCCTGTTCTTTAAAATCTGGTCCTTCGTTCGTAGTAAGTAAAACCATTAAAATTCAAAATTTTTATACTTCAATATATGTTTTCTGTCAAAATTTTTTCAATTTTGTTTTCATTTATATAATATTTTTATAAATGGTGAAAACACGTAGCATGAGTAAATCAGTCGCAAATCTACCAACAATAGAAGCCGAGCGAGCACAGCATGAACGTCGCTCACGGTCACCGGACAGCGTCCGGCCGGCTTCAATCACAGCAATCGAAGATGTTTCGGTATTACCAACTAGCTCGGCAATACAACCTGTAGGCATCACTTCTTTCGGCGCGGCACATTCTTATTCTGCGAATCGCTCAAGTGCCCGGTCTAGCCAACATGTTGAAGTTCAAGCACAAAAGCTAGCACTCAAAGCGGTGTCCGCTTTGCGGCGTCGTGTTAAGCGTGAGCGCGAGCTCGCTTGTTTAGAATTAGAAACTGAACAAATGGAACTCCAGGCAAAACTCGCCGCACTGGAGGCTAAAAATAAGGTAACGAAGTGTCATAGCTCTTGCTGTTCTAGTCGCCAAGTAGACGAACGTACTACAACGGGGGTTTTTAAACAAAATGCAAACATGACAACAACAGCTCATAGCAATATACCTGGTGGGACACCGGTTGTAATCTTGGATAATATCCAAGACACCGAACTACAGTCGGTTGCCCCTACCAGCACGGTACCATTCTTTGTGCCTAATGTCAACCACGCAACTCATTCAAAACCCACACACGTTACAAAAGAAAACAGCGTCAAGGTGGAACAATAACGACAACTAACTGACTTCCCTCCAGCAGATCCTATAGCCAAGCTTGCCCAAGCTATTGCTGCCCTTTCCGATCGCCCGAAAAAACCGGAACTTGTTAGTTTTTCGGGTGAAACTAGTCAATGGATGGCCTTCAAAGCTAGTTACGATAGAACTAAATCAGCTTTTTCCCCTGCAGAGAACTTGACACGTTTAAACAATGCCATCCGCGGTCCGGCGTACCAGTCCGTGGCGTCACTACTGTGGACTTCCGGCAACCCACAGGACGTCGTGAACGTTTTGGAACAGACCTACGCACGCCCGGAAATCTTGGTGGCTCGCCAGGTTGCCGAACTACGTGGCAGCGTTAAGTTAAGTTCTCCAGAGGATTTAAATTTGTTGGCGAATAAACTACGCAATTTCGTAACTACCATCAAACTACTAAAGCAAAACGATTATTTATCTTCACCGGAGCTATTTCGCGGTATTTTGCTTAAGTTAAGCGAACATACTAGAGCTCGTTTTACAGATTTTGCTGCAAGTTACACGCACGTGGAGCAAAATATTTCTAAGTTGGAATTACTTATGCATTTTTTGCTTACAGAGGCCGATAAGCAATTAAAATTGAATTTTATTTCGGATTGTACTGCAAAACCTCAGAATCCATTATATTTTCCAAAAGCCTATGCAAAAAAAAAGACGGTATATGCCACAGCTTCCACCAGCAGCAATGTTCCTAATTGTACATACTGTAAACAAGGAGCGCACACTGTAAAAGTATGTAAAGTCTTTCTGTCGCTAGCCGTAGACGATAGGTGGCGTTGGGTTCAAGAATCTAAAACATGCTACCGTTGTCTTAAATCGAACCCGCATACTTGGAATAAATGCCGAGCTAAACGTTGTGGAGTCAATGGATGCACTAGACATCATAACTCACTCCTACACGGCACATTAACCGCCGAAACTGAAGTTAACTTGACGTCTAAGGTCCAATGTAACAATGTACAAATAAGTTCTGTTACCTACACTATGAAAAATGATTGTAACAACGAATCGCCCATTAATGTTATGAATACGTCTGATTTTCTTATTAATGCAATAGGGTTACAGCAGCCGTCTTTTTCCCGCGGTCTCTAGACCGCGGTCTAAAGATCCTACCAATCGTTCTCGAGGGCCCCGACGGCGAGTACGAAACTACAGCTCTACTCGACGAAGGTAGCACCTCGACACTAATCGACGGTGAGGTAGCAGCGCGTATCGGTGCAAAACCAACCCGTCAAGAGCATCTGCGGATCGAGGGCGTCAGTGGTATGTCAAAAGATGTCGATGTGAGTTACGTAGACTTTTTTATTAGAGGACGTAACTTAACCAATCGCTACATGATAGAGCATGCGAAAGCCATCAGACCTTTTGGTCTACGCGTTCAAAATCCAGACACTATTGACTTTTCGAAATATAAACATTTGTCAGACTTAAGCGTTGAGCTAGCTTCCTATAACACAGCTCCCATCCCACTGTTCTTATTGGCGCCCCCGATTGGCATTTGTCTTTCAGTCGTGAAGTACGTCGTGGAAAAAAGAATGAGCCTGTTGCTTCTAGGACTTTATTAGGATGGGTCCTTCACGGTGCATATTCTATTACATCTAAGCCGCTCGAATTCGTAAATCATGTAAATTACGATCTAGACACACTTATTAAAAGTCAGTATGATATCGAATCTTTGGGAATTTCGAAGAGCGTACCGCGGCCCCACAATGATGACCAGCGAGCCATAGACATCATTGAAAGTTCAGCCCGTCAGCTTGAGAATGGCCGATTTGAAGTAGGTTTACCTTGGAAACAAGATTTACCAAAAGTCATACCCGATAGTTACGCACAGGCATTGTTACGCTTTAAGGCACTCGAGCAACAAATGTCTAAGGACGCATTATTCGCCGAAGCTTATCATAGATTTATAGGTGAAATTCTTAGCAAAGGCTACGCAGAAGAATGCGATCCGAAGACATTTCACAAACGGCCTGAAGCGAATGTTTCCTGCATCAACCCAGACGGTACTATCCGTTGGTATTTGCCTACCTTTGGAGTGTTTCACCCACAGAAAAAGAAACTCCGAGTTGTGCATGATGCTGCCGCCGTAACAAGAAATGTTAGTCTTAATAGCATGCTTTTACAGGGCCCTGATCTTCTGTGTTCTCTTTTAGACATATTGTTTCTATTTAGGGAGGGCGCTGTAGCATTAAATGCTGATATAAAAGAGATGTTTCCACAAGTAAAAATAGCCTCTAAAGACAGGGATGCTCTACGTTTTCTCTGGCAGAACAAAAATGGTGACCTTGTAGAGTACCGCATGGCATCTATGATTTTTGGCGCGGTATCTAGCCCGTTTATTGCGTTGTATATTAAAAACAAAAATGCAAAGCAATCAGAGACTGAATACCCCGCCGCGTGTCAAGCAATACTCGAAGATCATTATATGGATGACTATTTGGGTAGCCATTCTAGTGCCATCGATGCCGCGCAACTGGCAGTTGACATAGTAAAGGTACACAGTAAGTGCTGTTTCGAAATGAGATCATGGACGTCAAACGACTCAAAAGCGCTGTCTCTCACTGCAAAAGAATTGAGAATCGATGCTAGCTCAGATGTGTACCTACCACCAAACACTGACGTTGGTGTGTTAGGTATCAAATGAAACCCATCGCAAGATACACTAAGCTTTCGTGGCAGTCCTAGCTTGTCGACGAACGTTTTAACTAAACGTGTCCTATTGTCTAATGTTATGAAAGTTTATGACCCACTCGGTTTATTTATGCCCGTTATTATTTGGGGCCGTATTCTAATTCAGAAGCTTTGGCGAGAAGGCATAGACTGGGATACATCGATACCTAACAAATACGCAGTCGAATACGAAGAGTGGCACAACCAGTTGGTACACGCCACCAGTATTAAAATTCCTCGTTGGTACATGGTCCGGTCAGATCCCATAGATGTTCAGTTGCACGTAGTAGCTGACGCCGGTGAGCAAGCCTTTGCTTGTGTTGCATATTGGCTTTTTAATTATGATGATGGCTCCAGGTCCACAGCTCTAATAGGTAGCAAAGCACGCGTCTCGCCTCTAAAGCCGCTTTCTGTTCCGCGTCTGGAACTGCAAGCGGCTCTTATTGCTACGCGTTTCGCACAAACGATTTTATGCAATCATCGTCTGAAGCCCTCCGCAACTACTTTTTGGACGGACTCACTTACCGTCCTTAGGTGGATTCGGAGTGACGCTCGCTCTTTTAAACCTTTTGTAGCTCACAGGGTGGGAGAGATATTGGAAACGACTAATCCGTCCAATTGGAGGTGGCTTCCAACATCTCTCAACGTTGCTGATGATGCAACTAAACCCATTAAAGTTAACCTTACGCCTTCACATAGGTGGTTTATTGGCCCACAATTTCTTTTAGAACCATTGTATACATGGCCGATAGAGCAGGCCACCGATGTTGTCGAAACTTCACCAGACTCCGAATTAAAGTCGGAACTTGTGGGGTTACTCAATGACATTTCTTTACCAGAGCCTCCTTTACCTAATCCTATACGTTTTAGTTCTTGGTTGCGTTTATTGCGTGCCACTGCCCGTGTTATTCAGGGCGCACGTGATTTCCGACTTAAGTTGTCTAGACCTATAGATCAAAATTCAAAATTGTCAGATATTATTCAAGCTGAGAAGATGCTACTTCAAAGAACGCAACTTGATAGTTTTCTTGAAGAGGTGAAAGCCCTAAGGACAAAGTAGGCCGTAACCAAAAATAGTCGCATTGCTAAACTCGCACCAGTTCTGGACGCAGATGGCATACTAAGACTAGATTCACGTATTAAGTCTGCCCCAGGAGTGTGTGACGAAACTAAATCACCAATAATTTTAGATGGTCGACACCACATTGTACGACTCCTGATTCACTATCAGCACGTCCAATCATCTCATTGTTTTAATGAACAAATTCTCAATGAACATCGACAGAAATTTTGGATATTAGGAGCGAGAAACATCATTTGTAGCATCGCAAAAGCCTGCTTACAGTGCCAAAGGTGGAAGGCTCGACCAGTGACTCCGCAGATCGGTGACTTACCAGCCGAGCGCCTGGACCATCACAAAAGACCATTTACCCATGTGGGCCTCGACTACTTTGGCCCTGTAACTGTAACTGTCCACCGAAGACGTGAGAAACGCTACGTTGCTCTTTACACATGCTTAGTTACGCGAGCCTTACACCTAGAATTGGTTGCCTCGCTTTCCTCAGATGCCGCTATACTGAGTTTAAGACGTTTCATTGCTCGTCGAGGTTCTCCATCCACGATATTCTCTGGCAATGGCACAAACTTCGTCGGCGCCGACCGTGAACTACGTAACTTGCATGATGAATCAGTCGAGAACTTTGCAACAAATCATAAAATTGAATGGCGCTTTATCCCACCTGCTTCTCCTTTCATGGGTGGTGCATGTGAGAGACTTGTTCGATCTGTAAAAACAGCTCTGAGAGTCTGCCTTAGCGACAAGTCACTAAAGGAGGATGTGCCAGTAACGCTTTTAATGGAAGCAGAAGCGATAATTAACGCACGGCCGCTGACGTATATTTCATCGTCACCGGACTCTCCTGAAGCGTTAACTCCATTCCATTTCATCTTAGGCATTTCATCAGTAGCTCCATGGACGAGTTCTTTATCAGACGCAGACTTAATGCGCAGATGCGACTGGCGGAGAGTTTTACGGCTTGCTGATCACTTTTGGAGTAGATGGTTACGCGAATACTTGCCAACACTTCAACCGAGAGGACTCCCTGGCAGCCAAATAAACGTAAACGAGGGCGATGTGGTGCTCATTGCGGATTCTACTCTTCCTCGTGGTCTATGGCCTCTAGGAAGGGTAGTAAATGTTTTTAGAGGTCCAGACGGAGCGGTCCGCGTAGCAGATATCCATACAAAGGGTGGCATGCTACGCCGCCAGGCCCGTAAGCTAATCGTGCTAGAAGCTGAGCCTCAGTCAGTCACCACCAGTTATTAGTGTTCCACTAGGGGCCCGGTATGTTAGTGACTGGCTGCGGAACTCCTTTTTATAAAGAATATTTCCTTTTTTAACATTTATATTTTTACAATTTAGTTCATTTTGACATTGTCATCCGGTTATAAAATTGGCTGTGTTCGTTGTTGGTAGGACCTATTTGTGACTTAGTTTATGTCTTAAATATATACGTTTGAATCAAGCTACGTGTTTTTCATTCCCACTAAGTAATACAGTCCCTGTTCCTTAAAAATGCTCCTTGTGTATAATGATAAAATTTAAGCCTTTTCTAATTTTAAATAAAATGTTTTGTAAGACTACATGATGTACAGCGGTGACATTTGTGTGAACTGAACGTAGTGGTGCTAATCTGTTTAAAGTGGTGTTAAGCTCCTATTTAACACTTCAGAATTTAAACTTTTAAACTTTCGTGTTGCATTATCAAATATCTAAAACGGGAAATTTAACGCGATTACCTTTTTAATTTGACTTGACGTTTCGACCGAGTTGCATCGACATCAGAATTGACTTCAGAATTTGATGTATATTAACCCTTGACCGTTTTGTCTACTTCGGTTTTTAAAAAAGTTTTTAGTTGTATGTCCCACGAAGCAATAATATCGAAGGTCTGTCCTGAGAAGAGAAGCTTTAGTTGCATATTTTATATTTTTATTTATAATAGTGATACTATAGTAATTAAGTAATTGAAATTTAACTACAAGAACTAGCATTACTAATGATGCCGTTTGTCATTGCCGGGAAGCGAACATTTTATACGCTATTCGGGTAACACACAATAGATGAATCATCATTATGTACTTACCTATTAATTTACTTAAAAAAGAATTAATGTTATTTATGAACTACGTGTTTATAAATTTGTTTGTTTTTAATTTTTTATAGATAACTAGCTGATGCCTGTGACTTTGTCCGCGTTTTTATTTTTAAAATTGCCTATGTCTTTCCCCGGGGTTTCATCTATCTCCAAAACAACATCGCAATGGAATGAACGGTGGAGAGCAGCCCATGAAATATGAACAAACAAACATTGATTTTTATGTATTAGACTAACTGATGCCCGCGACTTCGTAAGCGTTTTTTATTTTTAAAATAACATATGTCGTTCCTCAGATTTCAAGCTATCTCCATACCTAATTTAATCGCAATCTGATGAACGATATGGCAGCCCATAAAATATGAACAAACAAACAAACATTGATTTTTCTATATTAGATAATTGAACAATATTATTATATCTAATTGTATGAAATTACAATATCTATTTTAGTGTTTAGGATTAGGCAGTACCGGCAGTACCAACCAAGTAAATAAAACCCTTCCAAAAAATTGTAATGAAATAACTTTTATCGGTGATATTTAATGAAATAGGTATTACAATAGGTTGAATAGGTACCTACCTTATAATATGAACGAAATGTAATGGTTATGGTTCTGGTAAAATAAATTAAAATTATATTTTATTAGCCAATCTGTTAATTTTAGTTAACCCTAAAAACTTTTTTAACCGATTTCAAAAATAAGAGCCAAGCCTACCAAAGTAGAAGACTTTTTGTTGATGCACATTGATATGGTACCGACATCAGTAACTATCTAGTTTTATTATTGTATTGTATTCATAAAGTTATTTTTGTACTTTACTTTTGATTAATAAAAGATATTTATTTTGTACTTTTCGGCGTTAGTTTGAGGTCAGTTAATTTTTTTCTTAAAAATTTTTTACAGAGATCTCCAATGATGTTATAACTTTACTAAGTATCTATAAATTGTAATCAATACGTAACACTAATATTCTACGAGTGTTACCTATAAAAGTGGCTATGCTGTTAAACATAAATTAACAATGGTCAAAATAATTAGGTACACCTACTATTTGAAATTTCAAGTTAACATGACGGATCTGTTTTTTTAATTCGTTACACCACAAAATGAACTTCCACATTGTGCCTATATAAAACACAAATTCTTTGTAACAAATCCAATTGATCATGGACAATATAATGTCACCACCTTCGTGTAGTCTTGTTTTAACTTTTCTATGTATACAGGCCATTTTGAGTTCTAATATAACATCTATTAGGATGGAGAGGTCAATTTTTACCACAGTAATTCAGGAGCCTTTTGTACAAACGGTCAATATTGGAAGGAGTGCTTATTCATGGGTTACTGATATCATACCGCGTCTGCTAGAATACGTCTTAAAAACTGTTAATGCTGTACCTACATTGATCAGTAATAACATACCTTTAGATGTAATTGAAGAGATTGTTGATGATTATTACTCTGGAGTCGAAAATGAAGACATACTGCTGGATATAATGCAACTCATAAGAAAATATGGCTATCGAGTAGAAAAACATGGAGTTCAAACGGAGGACGGCTATTTATTGTCTATATTTAGGATTCCAGGTAACGGTTCTGTGGTGTTTTTAATGCATGGATTGCTAAGCAGTGCTGATGATTGGATTACACCGGGAGTTCAAAGTGGAATCGGTTATTTACTAGCTTCTAAAGGTTATGATGTATGGATGGGAAATGCAAGAGGCAATAAACATTCACGAAGACATGTGCGATTATCTACGTCCAGTAACGAGTTCTGGAACTTCAGTTGGGATGAAATAGGACGATATGATCTTCCAGCAATGATCGACTACACTTTAAATGTAACTGGTAAAAAACAATTAAAATATATTGGTCATTCTCAAGGCACTACATCTTTCTTTGTGATGTGTTCGGAAAGACCGGAATATAATAACAAAGTGTCCTTAATGGTGGCACTGTCTGCAGTGGCATGGATGTCTAATTTGAAAAGTCCTCTTATTAGAATTTTATCTCCTCTCAATCCATTCCTTCATTCCATGCTAAAATTATTTGGTGTTTACGAATTTTTACCGAACAATATGATAATGAAATCCTTTACGTCAGTGATGTGTGGTAAAAAAGAACTTGCTGAAATAATTTGTTCAAATATTGTTTTCATTTTATGTGGATATGATTACGCCCAGCTAAATGTTACTAATTTACCCGTTTACTTCAGTCACGCGCCATCTGGAGCAGCTACAAAACAACTCGTGCATTATGGTCAAGAAGTAATATCAGGAAACTTTCAAAGATTTAGTTACGGTGAAATTAAAAATAGACAAAAATATGGTTCAAAAGAGCCTCCGCATTATCCCATTGAGAAAATTACTGCGCCTGTGGCAATATTTTACAGCAAAAGCGACTGGCTAGCAAGCGTCACTGATGTCAACATTTTACGAAACAACTTAAAAAACGTAGTTGATTTCTATAAAGTACCCTTCAAAGAATTTAATCACATAGACTTCATATTAGCAAAAAATTTAAAAAATCTAATATTTATTAGATTGCTAAAAATATTTAATGAATTTGAAGACGAAAGATAACAAACTAACTCCAAATAGAAAAAGAAATTGATATGTTGGTACTAGGTAGATACCTACTTATTTATCTAACTTCTTTAAGTGTTCTTTAAACTATAAATCTCATTTCACGATTTTGAGATTTCAAGCTCGTTGGCTCGTTGCCAACAGCGACAGCATCAATAATATATTAGAGGTAATTATTAGAATTATTTTTTCAACTATGTTCACAACAGCTCAACTGTTAACCAAGTCTAGTAAAAGTAAATTAGCAATAAATAATTGCCTATTGTGGTACATTTTATTTTTAACATTTTTTTCACAAAACAAAAACAAAAATCTAACCCTAAGAGAGTGAAAATGGGGTAAAACTTAGTATGGGGAATGCTAAAACTTAGTAATGATACAGTTTCGTGCGGTGACAAGACGTGTTTTTATCAAAAATACATACTTAGACTACTTTTTTATCAAAAATCTGTGAAAAAGTGGACGGGAAGGAGGGGGATGAAACTTTGTACGGGAAATGCTAAACTGCTGAACTGATTATGATGTAGCATGGAAATAGTTTGACACCTGGGAAGCGACATAGGCTACTTTTTAATAAAAAAAACTGCCCTAATGGGGTGAAAAGGGGGATTAAACTTTGAATGGGAAATGCTTAACCGCCGAACCAATTATGATATTTGGTACAGAGACAATATGTGCCCGGAGACAGACGTAGGCTAGACGTAGACTTTTTTCAAAAACAGTTTTTAAACATACTATGCACATGTACATATAATCTAACCCAATCCGGGAAAGCCACGAAAAAATTTTCCGCGCAGACGAAGTCGCGGGTACAGCTAGTACAATTATATAATGTTAAAGCAAGAGCTTCCATTACACGATTTACATTTTCACATGCGCCATCTGTAGTTTCGTTCATTTTTTTAGAATGACATTCGTTAACACATTTGAATTTGGTGTAAAATAAATACATTCTTTTGGCTTGTTCCATTTTGTACCTTATAACCTCAATCATCGTTCTCACTATGGATTCGGCAGTCAGGATTACCAATCTGTCATCCGTCCAAACTCAATATTTTCCATCCCGAAATCCCCCAAACATCATATCCCTTCAATTTTCCCCCACGACTATAAAATCCTCACAAAGGACAATGGTCGTTTTGGCCCTGACGTCTTTTAGAAGTTCTTTCAAAACAATACTATTGTATTGTCACCCGATTTACATATGCATGCGAAATTTCAGCTCCATCAGAAACCGGGAAATGGGTCAAATTTAACTTGCAAGATTTGATTACAGGCAATCACCAGGACAGGTGAAACTAATATTGTTAATAGAAGCTTGTAAAAAAAGGAATATATATAATGGAGCTATAGAATTAGTAATTTTACTACAAATCTCAATATTTAAATTTGATGGTTTTCTCTATAAATTTGCTACTTTCGATATAAATCACATCTTTAAAATTAATGGTCTTTGCTATAAAAAAATGATAAACTTTAAATTTTAACAAATAAAATTTTGGTTACGACTTCAATCACAGAAACTTTAATGTAGTGTAATTAATGGTGGTAATAAATCCTTGAGAGGAAATCGTGAGGACAAATGCAGGCTAAAGTTTAGATTGTTTCATATTGGGTAAAATATTGCAATTTTTTTTGTAACTTTATACAAACGCAACGATAAATTTGTATCACTTTTTTTAGTTAGGTCAGGTTAGATCTTTTTACCGCAACGCGCGAGCCGAGCGAGCGAAGCGAGCGTGCCGCGACAGCGGCCGGTGAAGCGCCAGATCGGAATCCGCTTTATACATGGAGCTGTATTGAAACAGGAGTCCGCACTCTAAGGAGATAGTTGTAATCGAGAAATTTAATCTTGAAACATCTACTATATCCTTCCATCTCTTTTTATCTTTAGCTATGTATAGCAATCTTATAATATATACTAGTAGATGTATTTCCGAGTTATTTCCAGGTGTTAGGAAGAGACGTCACGCCATTGCATCAACTTCATTCACTTCGCCGGAATGCGACATTGTCAGATGGCAGCTTGTCGAGTTTATTTATTTAGTATACATAAAATGTTATTTTTCATAGCATAATCTATTATTTTAAATGATTGCTTGTTTTTTTTTTAATGGTAAATATTAATTTATAGTCTTAAATTTTTTTAAAGCTAATGAAGAATAATCTTTTGAATGAAGGAGTAACATTTTATTGTTAAACATTATTTTAATGTGTAACATCTTTTCTTTCGCTTTCCTGCTATCTGTGGGAGTGATTTCGTGAATAGGGACGGAAGTGCGTCAGGAATCCGGACTTTTTGGCGAAAACGGGAGAAGTGAGGTTGTCATTTTATTAAGATTTTCTATTTTTTACATTTTTGGGAGTTTTAAAGTACAAAAGTGAAAGAATATTGTGTTTTAAAGTTATGTGTAAGTGAAAAGACTGGAGTAGGTCTAAATAAATATGCGTAGCTGAAGTTCTCGCGCTCTTCCAAGAAGTCCTTTACAATTTCAGTAAAGCCTAACTATCACTTTACCGTAGGAGTTTTACGATAAGAAAAAATTAATTTACTTGTGATTCTACTTATTAATACGTGACAATAAATGCGCTAATCTGTGCGCCATGCCATTAAGAAACCGCTAACAGAGATGTACGAAATAGTTAAAAAAAAGTATTTAAATACAAAATGCAGTTTCTTAATTTACTATTTCAAATGTAAAATACAAAATAATTTTGCTTTTTGTATTTTAAATACTAAATGCAAAACAAGTATTTTCAAAATATTTATTGAAATAAAATATTTTTAGATGAAATTATTATTCTTTATTTATTAGAGGTTTTAACATTACAAGTTGTTCAAAAAGACAATCAGACATGTTGCGTCTGTGTGGACGCATGATCATATCACCATATGAAAAGACTCTTTCCACTGGTGCAGAACTTGGTAGCCAATATTCGCTAGTAACAATTTGTAAATAATTAAAATAAACGCTCAACCGTTCCGCATAAAACCCCACCAAAAACTCCTCTCGTTAAATAAGGTGTCATATTCCACAGATAGCGTTCATACTTCACTAGGCAACTCGCAAGGCTTGCCGTACCTCTAGTGGCTATTTGTGGAGTCGCCGACCCATAACATGAAAATTTGAGTGGTAATGTTGCCGAAACTTAGCAGTAAAGTATTTAGCATTTTACAAATAGAAAATACGTCTCGAAAAGTATTTCAAATAAAATACAAAATGCTTTTTTTAAAAAGGTATTTAAATGCAAAATATAAAATAGGTATTTTGCATTTAGCATTTGCATTTTAAATACAAGTATTTCAAATAAATCGCAACTCTGACCGCTAATTTATTTACCCAAAGAGCGCGCGCAGTGGTAGAGTTGGTCATCAGATGATACCAATCCATTTTTCGATAATTATTCGAATAAATATTTCAGAATTTAGCTTTTTTAAATTTTGATGTTAATTTCTATCGCTGCTCAATTGATATTTTTAATTTTGATTAAAAAATAAAAAAGTGTGTGTGTGAGCTCCAACGTACGACTGGAGTTTACTGGTTTTTTCCATATTTTATATAATTTTATTCACTTCACTGTATACAATAATATTAAATATCAATATTAATAGATATAAAAAAAGTAGTATTTGCCATCTTCGATTTGAAAATGAACGTCATTTTCGTAATCACTACCCCGAGAAACCCAGAACATGACACCCATGTAGATTTTTAAAAAATAATAATATTTGCTACCTTGAATTACAAAATGAAGGTCTTTTTTTAATCGGTACCCCGAGATACTTAGACTTTGACACCCATATCGATTTTTTCAAAAAAGTAATATTCGCCATCTTGGATTTGAAAATGAAAGTAATTTTCGTAATCAGCACCCCGAGAAACCTATAATGTGACACCCATATCGATTTATCCAAAAAAGTCATTTTCGCCATCTTGGATTGAAAATGAACGTCATTTTCGTAATTAGCACCCCGAGAAACCTAGATATACAAGGTGTTACAAACTAACACCAAATTCCTGAAAGGTATTGTAGCATGTCAAGTAGAGAGCACCTATGAATGAGGTTACAAAAGTCCTGCTGTGATATTTTTATTTTGATAAAATTTAAATAATTTTAATGATAAATAAAAATATCGACTAAACTGTTAGCATCACTATTTTGAGTTCATGACCCATATACAACCCCAGGGAGTAGTGAATTACCAGCTAAATACCTCCTTTGCTAGGCATCTACCAGGCTACCAGGCGACCACGCCCACAGCTAGATAGGGATAGCTATATCTATTGTTAAATGCTATGTGCCGTTGGCAAGCGGTTCGCGCTCGCTACATTTAGGCCTACTGTAAGCAATTAAATCGCACGTTACATAACAAACAAAAAAAAATAATAGCTACTTCGCCTAGGTATGTGCATACGTAAGGGAAAATGTGTGAGGAGAATGATGAGATTAGAGGAAGCGAAAGAAGTATGTAAGAATCGAAAAGCTTGGGGCTCTATCCTCTGACCACCCCGTTAGGGATACAGCGTGAAGATTTGTACGTGCAAAACCTACTTAATAAATAATAGGTGTGGTTATACTGTACAGATGTGTTACTTAATAAATAAATAAAAGCTACTTAATAAAAATACGTGTTGAAATACTCTCGGAAGTTGTGCTACGTTCCGACGGCATGTGGCTCGCGCCCGTTACAAAGTGCATATGTACCTACTTTTAGCAATTGTATCGCGCGAATAAAATAAGTAAAAGCTACATAATAAATAATAAGCGTTGAAATATTGTACAGATGCGTGTCTAGTAGCTCTCGCAATCTGTGCTGCTTGCCGTCAGCGCGGCGCGGCCTGCTGTACATACCTATTGCTTGCAATTATAACGCGCACTAACCTATTGCTAAAGGTTCATAATTAATAATGTAAAATACATACTGAAAGTTTGATGACTCACAATGCAGCTGCTTTGAACCCATCCAAGGAAATTAGGCATCCTTTCGAAAGAACACATAAGTTGCCGTTCGATTAATCGCACTAACACAAACAATAATACACGCACTCTTTAAGTCACAAAAGCTGTCTCTCTCGCCGTTCGAAACAAAGCGGTTCGCTCCGATAGACGTTGAAAATAGAAATGGTACTTTGATGGTACTGGCCACCAATGTTTAGAATCCGCCATACGGTCATGTGATTCGTGCTGAGGATGGCGGCAGCGCTTCGTTTATTACTTCTGGGCTCAGTTGTAAAGTGTTCTAATATCTATCTGTTCTTCGAAGTCTACATTTGTGTGACAGAAAGTCCTTCTCTAGTAGAACTGAGAACACTATCAGCGGTATGCAAACGTTGTGTCATCTTGCGAAACATTTCCAAAAACATAGAAGCAGCCTCCCATCTGCTTCTGATTTGTTGAGGCAAAACCTATATTTGTAAATTCGACAAGCGGCACACAAGTTTCCATTAATGGCTCCGAGCACAGCTCATAGTAGTCTCCTTTAGTACTATCACATTTTCACTCACAATTAAAATAAATAAAAATTAGATGTTTACGTAAACAGCTCAGAGCTCTGACTAAAATAATAATTTCCGCCTTCCGGCAGTCAAAGGTGCCGACAAACAGTTGCGATTGGTCGAAGCAAACCAATGAAATTACTGCATATTTTGTGTGCAATTTGGTATTATAGTTTTTATGTATTATAAGAAAGGGGAGAACTAATCATTTTTAGGGTCCCGTTTTAAATTTTTATAATTTAATTACATTTGATTTCGTAGTAGGCGTTCGGAACTAGAATTTCAATAATTAAAAACAGTAATGTAAAATTAATACGATGAGTACCATGACTCCGTTACAACCGTATTAACAATGGAACTATACATTTTAAAAATCTTCTGGAAAAACAAAATTTTTGCCGTTTTAGAGTTAAGAAACTGATTTTTTAAATACGATACAATACCTAAAAAACTCGAATACTAAAGAACTCGATACAATATTTTAAAAAAAACAGAATCTTCAAAGATTCAAACTCATATTTCGTATCGAGTGCTTCATTTTTTTTTTTATTTGAAAGCAACCATTGTACGTCTTTTTAATGTACACTAATATTATAAAGAGGTTAACTTTGTTTATTTGTATGTTAATGGATAAACTCAAAAACTACTAAACCGATTTCAAAAATTCATTCACCTTAGAAGGCTACATTATCGACGAGTAACATGGGCTGTATTTTTTTTTAAATTCTACCCGTGGAAAGCCGGGGCGGGTCGCTAGATGTAAATAAAAGCGACGAGAACAAATCATAAGTAAATATTAGAAATAAATAATAGCCAGGAATAAACCGTCATCTATGAATGAAAAATTGTACGTCTTTTTACTTGTAAATAAAAGTAACGAGAAGAAATCATACGTAAATATTGGAAATAAATAATGTATAAAATCAACATTACTTTGTAGTACTATTTTGAAAATGTGATTATCCGCGTAATTACGATTCGAAACTAATTGAACAATACTTATTAAAAATCATGCAAAAGTACGGAACCCTTAAAATTAATTTAGGAAGCCAAATACCAGGAGAGCATGCAATTTAGCTGTGCTCTGTGGGTTGTGCAATTGTGCAATTTAGCTGTTGAGAGGCCGGAATATCGAACCCTCCATAATACTATAAGGGTCCCGTTTTCAAATAATTTTAATGCGAAATGAATTTATTAATTTTAAAACAGTAAAGTAAGGGATATGTAAAAAAGAAGATAATTGCTTTGTATTATTGATTACTTTCGAAAATCAATGAAGGAAAGTTTTAGGTCACTACATAAATAGACAACCCACCTACACCAAAAACGGTAGGTACATTTCTAAGTAATTCAAAATTAGAGGAGAGGTTCAAAGTGTCGTCCTTTGTCTTTTAGGCACAACCTCGCCTGTCGAAAAATAGCTGCGTTGCTGCGTTTGGTAGGTATTCACTACTCTACTCACACTCAAGAAAACAACTACAACAACGGTATTTCTATCGCAAGCTAATAAGATACGATAAATATTTTAACCGAAATGAAATGAAAACTATTGTCTTCCGAAATTCGATATTGATGCGTTTGATTGGTATGAAAGTGAAATTTAAAAATGTCACAAAGTATCCTGCAATGTAACTTGGATGCCTAATTGATGTTGCTGAGCAAAGAGAGTTCAATTACTTATTTGCATTGTTTATTTTGTTCTTAGTAAACTGTAAAGATCGTTCCTGGTAAACATCTTCTGGTCTAGTGAACGCAGTTCCATATCAAGCAAACCATTGTATCGTATTTTAATTACTATACGGAACCCATGTAGAAAAAATAAAAAGCTTTGAAAAAATAGCGCCAAAATCTAATTGCCTGGTATTTACAAAGATTAAACTACAGGAGATGGGTCTGTGTGAAACAGATAATACGCGTTCCTATGGAATAAGTGCGGTTTCGTTAAAAGCCGAAGCGTAACAATCCGTACTTTAATTTTCATTTTCTAAATCTAATTAAGATAACTTGCCAAAAAAACTTTAATTACATCTTTTAGTGTTAGGTGTTCGTTTATTAGCCTTGCAACGCAAAAGACACAGACATAACATCACATACAGACACTAAAAAAGTCAAAATAGTTTGTTCAATACAAATAGCGCAATTACGTCTAGCACACGAAAGCTTAGGCAGAAATTACTTACAAATGTCCCCAGTCTGAAAAAATATAATCTATGATTTTGAGGTTGATGACCTTAAACTTGACGAACAGCTGATCACTAGGGATGGGTTTCTTAAGAAATTATGTCGATTGTTTTGTAAAACTTCGATAGTAATTATTTCAGAAATCCTAACAGTTAAAAAAAAATAATCGCACGTTCGTTTCAATGTTTGTAATATTCTATCGCGCTTTAAGGATTACCCGAACTCGTGTAACACCTTGTATTATATGTATATATTCATCATTTGAAGACGTAGAGCATATATTATATACCTATATATTTTATATAGAAATAACATATAGGTATATTATATACACATAATACTTACATGCGTAAGCTGCCTCGTTGCAGAGATGGGTAAATCCAGAGCAGAATATATGCGAGATTATCGGCAGAAAAAACGTGAGGAGAAATTAAAAACTGGAAAGGTAGTCAGAAAAGATTGCGCGACTACTACACTGTTAGTAGTTGAAAACTTCGTTTCAACGGTGAAGTTTTCAAGGGTGACACCGTACATATTTCTAAGAGATCACATTTCTACCGCATTCATTATACTTTCACTCGATTTCGGGCATATCCAGGCCTCACTTCCGTACAATAAAGTTGACACCAACACCGCATTGTAAATGGCCATTTTGGCAGTGTTAGATATATTCACACTGCCTACTAATACGGACAGAGCTTTGTTCACTTTATTGCCAGCGGTCTCGTCTCTCCACATCCAACACATCTTCCATCCCTCGAAAACGAACTCCTCAGATACACAATTTCATTCACTTATTATAGACATTTACCATTTACCCAAATCTCACATTTCGTCTGTACCGCTTCCCTTTCAAACACCAGAACGTTAGTTTTGTTCACATTCATATTCAATCCTTTCACTTCACATGCACATGACTAGTGTCTGCAACTCTGCTTCTGATGGTGCTATAAACCGACATGGGTGTCATATTCTAGGCATCTCTCGAGGTGCTGATTACGAAAATGACGTTCGTTTTCAAATCCGAGACGGCGAGTATTACTTTTTTGGACAAATCAACAAGTGTGTCATATTCTAGGTTTCTCGGGGTGCTGATTATAAAAATGACGTTCTTTTCCAAGTCCAAGACGGCGAATATAATTTTTTTTGATAAATCGATGTGGACGTCAGATTTTAGGTATCAAAAATTATGGCCTTTACAATTTATTAATAAAAAAAGTATCCGCCATCTTGGATTTCAAAATTGGCGCGATTTTCGTAATTAGCACCCCGAAATACCTAGAATTTGACACCCATATCGATTCACCAAAAAAGAAATATTCGCCATCTTGGATTTGAAAATGAACGTCATTTTCGTAATCAGCACCCCTAAATACCTAGAATTTGACACCCATATCGATTTATAAAAAAAAAGTAATATTCGCCAATGGATTTGAAAATGAACATTATTTTTGTAATCGGCACCCCAGGAAACCTGGAATATGATATCCATGTTGATTTATCCCAAAAAATTATATTCGCCATCTTGGATTTCAAAATGAATTTTCGTAATTAGCACCCCGAGATACCTAGAATGTTACACCCATGTCTTTTATTATAAATGCTTCCTATCTTGTTTGTAATGTTTGGAATGTTTTTAATCATTTTAACACTTTTCATCGGAACTATCTACCTACTAAAACCAATAACACCGCTACAGTGAATTTTTATATTTATACACAAACAAATCGCGAAATTTTCAAAACGACGAGACGAAACCTATCAAGATGACAACCCGCGGGCGATTGAAGAAAGGAGCCTAGCGTTCACAATGAATAACAGAGGAAGCTGTTTGGCGGCTTTGTAGTGTGCCCATACTAATTTGTATGAAAAAATTGTGCGTAAAAATGTGGTATATTTGCAAACCTATTGCAATAAAACTGCTAATTGTATTAGAAAACAGATTTAATGACGTTGTTGCTTGATATTTTACTATGAATTTGATATTTGTTTTTTTGTTTTTATGAGTTATTAAATCACAGTACTCGGAACGCAACAATGCTATTCTAGAGATTTGCATGAAATTCACGATTTTTTTTGTTGTCGCTATAAAATATTATTGTAATTTTTTTTTTATTTACGTTATGCTCCATTTCACAGAGCAGCGAGTGGTATTTATTTTTGTAGAAATTTATATATTTACTATCATCTAAACTCGGAAAATTCAAACAAAATTCATAAATAGAAAATAGGTAATCATTGGTGCTGTAGGTAATTATACCTTTAGATTTTTAACTATTAGTAAACAAAAAAAATGTATTGTCTTACATAATTACCTAATTTAATAACACATTTTTTTTCATGTTCGGAAAACTATACCAAATCCTATGTTTAACAAATAAATTTCATATAATAATGTGTTTATTAAACAATTTTAGTAATCATGTCTCACAGGAAAGGTAATGAACACTATTTGCTGAAAGACGATACTGGTGTACCTATTTGTTTTGAAATTATGCGATACGCAGAACTCGGTATACATAGTCCGTAGCTATTGGCTGACGAGTTTATAGCCACAGATTAGAGAGACTTATGTCTGGTTTATAACACAGTGCCCGTAGTTATTGCCATTGCACAGTGCCACAGTGCCGACTTCGTACAAAGAAAAACAACCCCACATTCAATATGTTACTCAAACGTCAATTTAGAAGGCGCTAAAGTTCACAATAGGTTATCGTCTTGTCTTTTAGATAATTTATTTACTGAAAAATATATTAGCTACCCAGTATAAACCGCTACAATAGGCAGTTTACTCACTAAATAAAATGAATTCTAAATTGTTACATATTCGCTTTCATGCAATTGTTAGGAAATATAATAATTTTTTGACAAAATCTTCGCAACCCGTGCAAACAAAATTAAACTCTATGGTAAGTTTATAATTTATGCTTGGTTACATACCGTAAGTTCACAAACTGTTCAGTTCCACGCTTTTTACACTTAGTACAAGTAAGTTTAAATCACCAATTTTATAGATTATGCAAAAAGAAAACAATTAAAGTTGTTTAATAATTTATTATGCCTAAGTAATGTAATAATTCTTTTTTACTACCTATTTACATTGCATTCGCAGCGTAAGCATAGTAATTTGAAATAGCTGATTGCAATAGACTGATGTTTGTCGTAATTTATATTATCGATGTTGATGAAACCACATGAACATTAACTTTTGTTTGTGATTGCGTCAACAAGATATCAGTCTGAGGCTCTGAGGTCAATTATACTTCAACGAACTCTACACTCATAGTATCGTTCTATTAACCCAATTCAGTCTACATATATGTATTATAGGACTAAGACGTTTTATTGAACTACTGTAACTGGTAACATAATTTTAAAAAACCATTTCAGATTTTTTCTCTTCAAAACTCACATAGTACAAAAGTTACAATGAACAAAATTTTGAATGGAAATATCTGGGACACTGATCCTGAACTGTTCGGAATTATGCAGAATGAAAAAAAGCGACAACAGGCTGGTCTTGAAATGATTGCTTCAGAAAACTTCACATCAGTTTCTGTTCTGCAAGCTCTTAGTTCATGTCTTCATAATAAATATTCAGAGGGCATGCCACATCAGAGGTAAGAAATTCACATAAATGTATGAAAATTATTGCATACATATTCTTAAATATTTAATCAATTGTAATCAAATATCTTATAAACAATATATACCAGCAGGATTATTTTAGTATAAATGATCTTATAACATATCTACACAGATTTTTTTTTCTTAGAAGTGCAGGTTTGTCTAATGGAAATAACTTTATTTGAAATGTACATTTTCAACAAAATTAAATAATATTTAAGATATGTGGAAAATGTTTTATGATCTATAATTTTACATCTTACAAAATCTCTAATCATTACAGATACTATGGGGGCAATGAGTTTATAGATGAAATAGAAATATTAGCACAAAAGAGGGCTTTAGAAGCTTATAGACTCAAACCAGAAGAATGGGGTGTTAATGTTCAGCCTTATTCAGGTACTGCTTTGCTATTACAATTTGTATTATCTAATTAAAAATACAAGAAATTTTATAAAAGACATTTTTTTTAATTTATTTAATTTTTTTTTTATTTATTTAACATGTGAATCACAGGTATTAATGGTGTTATAAATTATAATACATATTCCGTTCACTGTGTTCCACCCCTAAGGGCATACATAGGTCATAGTTATATTTAAAATTATATTATAAAGAAAAGAAAAGTGTTACATCAAATCATCAAATACATTGTCATTTTTTATAAATTACCGTCGTCTAGAAACTCATTAAGTGTGTAATATGCCTTATCTATTAATATTTTTTTCACATTATTTTAAAAGATTATTATATAATATTATTGTTTCTTATTGCCTTTGGTATTTTATTATATATTTTTTGAGCCTGACAAAATATACTATCATGTTTCAATTTTTTCTTCGAAATCGCCAAGTATAAGTCTCCTTCACGTCTACCCTCCATATGTCTTGGAAACATGTCGATGTTTGATTTTACAAATACTAGTGATTCATATATGTACAGGGAAGGCAGATTTAATATTTTGAAACTTTTAAAATAAGGTTTACATGAATCAGTCCGTTTTAACCTACAAATTGCTCTAACGCAGCGTTTCTGCGCCTTAAATACCTTTAGTAATTGTGAAGAAGAACCCCAGAATATTATTCCCTATCTGAGTATGGACGCAACACAGCCATGGTATGCAGTGAGTGTGGTGGTTAAACTAACTATTTTGCTAAGTTTGTACAAGGCAAAAGAAAATTGTGATATTTTTTTACTTAATATGTCAATATGAGGTATCCATGTCATTTTACTGTCTATAGTCAATCCGAGAAATTTTGTATTACTTATGTCACTAATCTCCCTACCCAAATAATTAATGTCAAATGTTAATTTATTACGTCCTGTTTTAAAACACATTATTTTGGTTTTGTCAATATTTGCTTTTAAATTATTAGATGTCAACCAATCAATTATATGAATAATAGTGACATTTATGCCATTTACAATTAAATTAAAATCATTACCATGAAATAATACAGTGCAGTCATCAGCAAACAATGTTATACAATTTTTAGTTACTTTTGGAAAATCATTAATATAAATTAAAAAGAGTAGTGGCCCCAACACGCTTCCTTGCGGTACTCCATATTTAATTGTTTTACTCTTAGAACTGAAAGTTTTCATTTGTTTCGTTTTCATGCAAATTCTATTTATTTGTGTAATTTGTTTCCTGTTTGTTAAGTAGGTTTTTAATAAATCTAGGACTTTTCCTCTTACACCGTAAGCATACAATTTCTGAGTCAATATTTGATGGTCAACATGGTCAAACGCTTTAGACATATCCATAAATAATGCAATCGTATGTATTCCATTGTCCATATTCATTACTACTTTATTTAAGAAGTTATAGACAGCCATATTAATAGATTTATTTTTCCTGAATCCATATTGTTCGTCAACCAAAATATTATTTTGTTCTAAAAATAAGTACAATTGATTGTAAATAACTTTTTCAAATATTTTAGCCAATACTGGTATAAGTGCTACATGTCTATAGAAGTTCATGTCTTCTTTATCATCTCTCTTAAATAGTGGTTTAATGATGGTAATTTTATCTGGAAAAGTACCATGCTCGATACATAAGTTAATAATATAAGTGAAAACAGGGGCAATAGGACCCGCAACATCTTTCAGTACTTTTGTAATTATTTCATCAAAACCTACACTGTTAGTATTTTTTAATGAATTTATAATTTTAATGATGTCGTATGAACATACGGTTTAATAAACATAGAATTAACATTTTTAGATTTAATTTTATAAATTTTATTAATATTATTGTTTGGTTTTACTAGTTCAATGAAAAAGTCATTGAATGATTCAGCAATTAATTCCGGTTCAGTAACTATACAATTATTAACTTTTATTTTTAATATTTCTTCTTTCGGCATGTTATGTTTAAAATTATTAATGACTTTCCATGTAGCTTTAATTTTATTTTTAGCACTATTAATAAAGTAATTATTTTGACCTTTCTTAGTTTGTTGAATGATTTTTTTATATCTCATTGAATAGTTTTTAAATTCTAGCTCACTCTCTGCTTTTTAACATTCTAGATTTCCATAAAAGTTGTCTCTTTCGTTTGCTACATAGTTTAATGCCTTTCGAGATCCACTTCGGCTTCACCATAGTTGATACTTTTTTAGTTACTTCAGGAAAACATAAGTCGTAAATAAGTTTAAATATGTCATGAAAATTATTAAAGGCCTCATTAGCAGTGTTAGTATGATATACATCGTCGAATATAATATGCGATACATATTTTTTAAATTTTAACCTATTTTGTAAACTGTAGTCGCGTTTCTTTGTATAAAAGTGTTTCAATGTACAACTTTTACCAACTGGACATTTTAATATTTGAGCCGAATGATCAGACACTGCTAAATCGATAACTTCACTAGTGCACATTGATTCTCATAATTATGTATTATGATCAATGATCAGAATCATGATCGTGATTTTTATCAAAAGTATGGATATGACTCAAAATTCCTGTGATTTTTTATTTGTTTAGTAAAAGCTGCTAAATTAATTTTATTTTTGAGATAAATATATGTATGAAATATGACTACGAATGATAATGACTGTTTTATTTACTTATTTCAGTAACCAGTTTCACAATGTTAATTTTTATAAGTGTAACATAGATTTCATAAAGAAAGATTTCATATATTTGCATTAGAATCATCCTCATTCGGAATCCCAGTAATGTATTTACATTTGTTACTTAGGTACCATATCCCGGGACATACCGGGTATTTTGGGTTATATCCATACTTCTGATAGTAATCACACCCATAATTCCAATCACTGGTTATGTTGTTATAAAATGTGCTTGCACTGCTACTTTGTTGCAACTTATCGGGTTTTATTACACAAAAAATGTGGATTTATTATGTATATATGAATCTAGTTTTTTGACATTTCATAATAATTTTATAAAAAACTATACAAGATAATTATGTCTTGTTAGTACAGACACCGATTAATTTGTTACCAATGAAAAGTACAGATATAACTTTAATATGGTATTCTGATTTTATAATATAATAATATATACTCAGACATTTCACACAGTACCGTCTAGTCCCAAAGTAAGCAGCACAGCGCTTGTGTTATGGGTACTAGACAACTGATGTACTACTTATATAATTTTCTTTTGTAAATAAATACACATTATAGATAAACACCCACCCAATCGATCCCGCAACCCCCGTTTCCTTTCGGACGCGCTTAGCCATTGCGCCACGGAGGTCGTCAAGAGATTTTGATTTCTACTTTAGTTAATTTAGGAGATAAACTTATCTAAAGTCTTATCTGGAGTTTGGTTATTGCTTGCTACTACTCCAGTTCCTTGTATAGCACCTATAGTACAAGCATAATGTTTGTTTTAATGTCACACAGCTGGTGATTGACTATAACTGTATTAATGGTGTATATTGTGCCTATATTGCAGGAATATTAATATTAATGTCGTTATTTAAATAAGAAATTTGCAATATAAAAATTGTAGTGCCTTTGTACCAGGCTTTCTAACAAAAAGAAAATATAATACTAGGTTTTATTATGCGTATGTCAAAAAATTTTAATAGTGTCATAATCATACTGTTGCTTTATTGCTCCTTTGTTAGGAGTATACTCGAGTATGCATCACAGATATGGAGCCCTAGATATGGTACATATATAGATTGGCTTGAAAGAATACAGATGAAGTTCGTAAAGTACTTTCATTTTTGTACTAGATCTAATGCTGTTGATTATTTTGACTCATGCCGTAGAATCCATTTGTTACCCCTTAGTCGAAGACGAGATATTGCAGACCTACTTCTGCTACACAAGATAGTTAATGGCGGAATTGACTGCCCTGAAATTTTGTCTAAATTGAATTTCTTTGCGACACCAAAACAGTTAAGACACACCCCCACCTCCTACGTTCCCAGTGTCTCCACGAATTATAGACAGCATTCGTATATGTGGCGAGTTTGCAACTACTATAACACCATATCAGTTATCGCAGAAATAGATGTTTTTAACGATAGTCTACCAAAAATGAGGAGAAAACTCAGTTGCTTATTCTTTGATTAATTTATATTTTTATGTAGACGTGTTAGATTCTATTGTTTATGTTCACTTTAACTACTGTATTTGTTTTTATTTTTATATGCATATAATATGTGTGTTAGTATTTCTCACTTTTTCTTAACTTGTATGTAATATTCTATCACTATTTGTGAAAACTTTTATTGACTCTTTTGTTTCCTATGTCACCTCTTGGTTCTGTACTGTTGTATCAAGTCGCAAGTTTTCCCTGTAACTAAATAAATAAATAATATTGATAAAAAATTATTATTGTATAGACTTGGGTGTTACTTTGCGGATCCATTTTATGTGATGAATTCTTATAATTTTTAGCTATCTTTAGTCACCTAACCAGCCAGAGTATAATATCTGGAATATCCTGAGGATGCTTTGTTAAGAAGCGAAACATGTGCCGATTAGTGGTTTAATTTTAGGCAGAAGATAGTTAAGAATTAATCACATATTAAAAAAATGTTTATTACAGGTTCTCCTGCCAACTTTGCTGTATACACTGGCATTGTGGAACCTCATGGCAGGATAATGGGCCTTGACTTACCTGATGGCGGCCATCTCACACATGGTTTTTTCACTGCTAATAAGAAGATATCTGCTACTTCTATTTTCTTTGAAAGCATGCCATACAAAGTAAGTAATATTATTACTGATAACATGTTGGTGAATCCCTTAGGGGTCCACAGTGCCATTAAATATTCAAAATTTCATCTAGATGTCCTATAACTTTTTTGTCTTATGAACCACTTACCTATTTTTTTTTGTTTTAAGTAGACTTCTGCCTTTTTAATATAAAATTTTTACAAATTCATCAACTTCAAGTATGTTTTTATTATCTACTCCTCTCACTGATAGGTTTCATATAGTGCAAAAAATTAAACAATAAATATATACCTAGAGTTTAATATATCTTCAAATGTCTGTAGTAATCAATTTTAAATGCCTGTACGTTACACATATAGTTTCTGTTTAACATTTGACATCTTGCATAATTTAATTATTATGTATAAGAATGGTGAAGTTGATTGCTAGCATTGCAAAAAAAAGTACATACCTTATCAATAAATGTTGTAATTTTTACTGACCGCAATATTGTGGTTAACATTTTTATCAAATAGATGCTATTAATAATATACCTCCTGGGGATATTATTTATATAATAATTGTCTTTGTTTTATTTATCATAACATTATCACATTAAAGTTTTATTTCTTCTTTAATGATATCTGAAATTAGTTCTGAATATAGAATTAATTTAATAGCATTTAAGTACTGCAATAAATATCACTCTTATTTCAAAGAAATATTAAAATTCCGATATTTAGTTTTAGTTGCAATATTTGTTAAATTTAAGTTTAAACATAACACTAACACATAATGTACTCTTTATGCAATATAGGAAGTATCCTTTCTTTAAAAATAAAATATTACAATATTTAAGATTGTACAATACGATATGATTGTGAATGGATTGTGAAGAATAATTTAACATTTACTTTGGCAGGCAATCAAGGCAAGGCAGCCAAATTTCATAAAACCAGTATTTATTTTTATTTAAAGCACACATTATTATTAGTTGAACATTATGGTGTCAAAGAATATATACTAAATATCAGTGAGAATACAAATAGTATATCTTGCTATAATCACAGATTAATTAGTTACTACTGTTTACCCTTAGTTTTCTCTGGATTTAGGAGACTTATTATTTATTTGACTACTTACTTCCATTAACAAAAGTAAGTAATAAAATAAAAAACCAGATTTTTCAATGCTTTACAAAATTGTTACAAACAAACAAGAGATTGCTAATGCTCTTGCAAATTTGTTTTGAAACACAAATCTTAACATTTAATGGTCTAGGATCATCTTCAAATACAGCAGACATTTCTGAACTAAATTATTAGAAAATGGTTCCCTAATTTTTTATTTCACTTTTTGGGTACTCTCTGTAAATCCTCACTTTTGTTTTTGTTTTATTTCTTGAAAGTTTTTTATATTTCTGGGAACTATCGGATCTTAAAACAGCTAATGTAATGCCTATATTATCGCCAATTCTGGTAAATATAATGAATAAATGCGTTGATCAGGTTTAATTTCCTAATTTAGTAAGTAGTAAAACTATTCCAATATTTAAACTGGTTACAAGTTAAATCCTATAAATTATCGCCCAGTATCAGTACTACCAGCATTGAGAAAATATTCGAAAAAATAATACTCAACCAAATACTGGCACATTTTAACATGCATGGTATTTCACGGTCATGAGAAAGTGGTCAACAACTCATGCAGGGCAAGCTTGATTAATATCGTATTACAAGCTTGGGAGGCATCCTTTTTGACTTTTGATTGTGTTAGTCACGAAATTTAAATTTGCAAGCTTAAATACTATGGAATAAATAGTAACACTCGATCTCGTGTTATAATAGAATTTCGTCTGCCAGTTCAAAATTGAAAATGCACATTCCCCAAAGATCAATTTCGAGATCTTTCTTATTTATGGTTTACATTAATTATTTACGTATGTATGTAGTCATCTCCCATTTATGCTCAGAGACATGCAAAATAGTAGATATTATTTTCTGGTGACATGTCGTTTTTATGTCAGCAACTTCGATCACAAAGTCAGCAAAGACATAGACTGTTAGCTGGATGTATAGGATCTTGGCGGACGTCCCGAGATCGTTCGCTACATAAAATTTTCCTTTTCTCATGTACCCATATTCCATGATAGATTGGAACTGGGTGGGAAACAAAGTTTATTTTGAATAAATTGATTTGACTTTGGGATTTTTTATAGGTCGACCCGAACACTGGTCTAATAGACTATGATAAGTTGGCGGAATGCGCCAAGCTGTTCAAACCTAAGATAATAATCGCAGGAATGAGTTGTTACTCACGTTGCTTGGACTACAAACGCTTCAGAGAGATTGCGGATGAGAATGGTGCTTATTTGATGGCTGACATGGCACATGTATCTGGACTTGTAGCTGCAGGTACAAAAATAAGTGATCAAACAGATGTTTAAATTATTCGGTGAAATATTGATTCACAAATTACAATTGAAACTTAATTTTTGAGCATTTTGCCTGGATTTAAATTAAAACAATCTTATCCATATAATGATGATAAAAAGCAGAAATAAGCTAAATATACAGGGTGTATATGAAAACGGGACAGTTACTTTAATTAATGAAAGGGCATAACTTTAGTATGTAGTTACAAAAATAATTATCGAAAAAAACGTATCCGTTTAAGAGTTATGACCGTTTTAATTTTCAAGTGTTATCCCCACCATTTCTCGTAAAATTGGGTTGATCGTGTACAGTTACAGATTTTAAATCTTACGTTTTTTTTTATTTTATAATAATTTCATCCGTTACTGAAATACAGCCTGAAAACCATTTTCGAAAATAATGCGTATACCCCAATGGGGGTATACGCATACCCCAGATATCATGTACCTATTATACCCCAATGTATAATAGGTACATGATATCTGAAATATAATAATTATTAACTCTAAAAATATAAATTAGTTCGGAGTTGATCAATTTCTTGTGACCCAGGTCACTAGTGACCTATTGGTATGGTGGTCGTATAAAAATTATTTGACCATGTTGATCATTCCGTGCTCTGGTTCGGATTCCAACTGAATTTCGATTGGTTAACAAATTGCAACCGGCGCGAAAGAACCTACCGAACTGTTTATACTTATCACTGCGGTATACAAGGTTATTTTGAAAGGATGGGTAAATACGAAAGCTTATTAAAGTACCCATGACAGTGGAAAACTTCCGTTCTACAACTTCGCCAAAAGTCAATAGTTCTAGTGTAACACCTCAAAGTTAAAAAAAAATAAAGGTGAGGCAACCCTAATAGCGTTTAAAACTTTAAACGTCGCTAGCAAACCTTTGGAATGTAGGCCATAATGACAGGGTTGTACATTTTTTCTCATTAAATGAATGTTGTTTTTGTATGGAAAACAAAATAAACGTATCCCGTAGTTGTTACATCTGCAATATAACAGTTTACAGCGACAAGTTGAAACACCGGCGGATTTATACCCCTTTCACATTAACCAGAATATTATTAAAAAGAATGCGACGTACTCGCATGAAACGAAAGAGACAAATATAAATTTGTTAGTTGCGAGACGCATATACGATTATATTGCATGAGTAAGAGATATTATGTTAATTTAGTTTCGCATTCAACTATTTTTTGTTTCTATTTCTGCACGTAAGCGCCGTGCTTACGTGCAGAAATAGGAACAAAAAACGCGCTAGCGAGTCAAACAGGTACAATATAATTGAATCTTTTAGAGATCCATGATTTCATCACTCGCGTTTAGGTTGTGATCGAATCAATACATTAATTGTGATTTTTGATCGACACAGGTCCAATATAAATATATCTGCTATTTCTTTATATGATTTCTTTGTAAAAACTTCACATTTCTCCTAATTTCTGAAATAATATTGTTATAATCAAATGCCGGTTAAGAGTGTGACGAGTTTGTTTTCGTTCGTACAGATAAATATCAAGTACACGCGAACTTAATTACGGCGGTCCCTAGTCTTCGTAGTAGTCCCTCGAAGTAGGTACTCGCGTAAAATTCACCGAAGGTACACGCTTCACTCAATAACAACGTTTCCGAATCGCAAAATTCTTCTATCCAAGGTCGTCGCAGTAGTCGTCGTAGTGGTCTTCGTAATTCGCCTTGATGAAGCCTCGATATATCGCTTCGATTGACAGTTGAGAAACTGACTCAGCGGCAGACACGGAGTTCTATTTATACTCCGATAAAAATGAGGGTTGAAACTTCTAGAATAAACTCGAATGCTAGTAATAATAACTCATGGAAACAAAGAGGGTGGAACTTTCTAGTTAATTACGCTCGCTAACGATAATTCGCAATTGTTCTCGACGCCGCCTGGTTGCATAAGTCATAAGTATATGACGTCATCGCTCCGGAATTTTCGGAGTACAACTTTGTTCTTCTGTCTTAATTTTGCTTATACCATTCTATAATAGACCTTAAACCTAGCAATGCATTTTTAGGTCATAACTCTGCAAAGCCTAGGTCTCGAGATATAAGCACTAAAAGTTACGTGTCTAGCTTCATTTAAAAATCGACCTTATTCCTTAGACGTAAGGTCCAACCGTAATAATATTAAAAATGTCTATCTTTTTAACATGATACCATTTTTGATGGCTCTATTCACAGTTCTTAACTGTTAATCAGTCTTGCTGATTTTGAATACACCCCTAAACCAAGTCAGTATTAGAAATGTGAATGATAACATGCAAAATACAATTTATTTCAGGTGTCATACCCAGCCCATTCGAATACTGTGACATTGTTACAACAACCACACACAAAACACTTCGCGGCCCTCGTGCTGGAGTAATATTTTATCGCAAAGGAGTACGCTCTGTTAAAGCGAATGGAGATAAAGTTTTATACGATTTAGAAAATAAGATCAACCAAGCAGTATTCCCAGGACTTCAAGGCGGACCACATAACCACGCAATAGCAGCTATAGCCACAACTATGAAACAAGCTACTACACCAGAATTTGTGGAATATCAGAAACAGGTGTGTGTGTGTGTGTGTTTGTAAGAGTTTTAAAAATGGTTATCTTGATTGTTACTATGTTTCCTACCAACAAACAATTTATTATGAAGACAAAAAAATTTTATACAATACACATATACCCAATTACCCATGTCCAATTAGTATATCAAATCGCCATATTTATGGGCTTACCATCGATCTGCCACAGATTAATTAGTTACTAATGTAAGATCCGCGATCAAAATCTGATTTTAAATAATATGATACGCATATTTAGAATAGTACTTTCATACTCGTACTAGTATTGTTTATCACTATAGCTATAAGTCGGTATATACAGACTGGTGTGTTTGGTAACCTGTGATGACTACCTTAAAAGACAGTTAGATATTTGGCTATAATATACAATTTCAATTATTTATCTTAAAGTCCTCAAATATGAAAACACAATCCGAAAAATATCTGGATTAAAAAAAGGGTAAAATCCCGTTTTGCACATTCAGTTGGATTTTTGAAATTCTAGAGAATTACAAAATTATTTTTACTATAATTAATATGTATCGGTAATTACAATATCTCAAATCTCTCAAACCTGTTTTTTAATTGGTAATCTGCTTTTCTTGCAAATTACAATTATGTACAAAATTAAATGTCGAGACTTCTCCATCCTAAAATATGATCAAATCGCAACTGCGAAAATCAACCTAATTGCTGCTACTACAGAGCATGGGGATGAAAAACAATTTCACTTTTGCTCTGGGTTGCATAGGCAGGCTTCTTCATGAAACTTCGACTGACTGACTGACTAACTGAAAAAAAAAACCTAAACCACTGAAGATAGAAAGTAAGATATATGTTCCTTTATTTTGTTTTATTTTAACAATTTTTAAGAGAAACTCACAGCCAATCATAAAGGCCAATTATGAATTCCTACAGTTAGGTATGTATAAAATATGTTTATGTATGATTCACCAATGTATCATAAGTATCCAACATGTATCAAAATTTATACAGTTTGAAAAAAACTCTCAGCAAAAATTTTCTTAAATGAAGCACCACCAGTAAAGAACGAATCTATATCAAGTTTTAGTTTGTTAAAGTTATTAAAAGTTCTACACATATAAGAACCACGTCTATAATTCAGTGATGAGTAAGGAACATGTAAGATTGTGTGTCCTCTCGAGGAGCGCTGTGGTACACATATTGCTATTTTTTGTAAAAGCTCAGAACAATCAATCAAACCATTAGCTAATGGAATCAAGAAAGTCATGTCTGCTATATCACGCCGCATGCGTAAGGGTAAAATGTGGTGTCTACGACAACGCGATTCATAATTAGCATCAATCGTTCGAGATTTGAATGAAATAAACCTCAAAAATCTCTTCTGGATTGCCTCAATGCGATTAATATATATGTTATAATAAGGACTCCAAATTTGTGAGGCATATTCAAGGTGACTTCTCACATACGCACAATATAATATTTTAATAGCCTTTATGTTGCCGAGCTCTTTGCCGAGCACCTAATAATAAACCCCAGTGCTCTAGAAGCCTTAGATACAACAAAATGAATGTGGCTATCAAACATTAATTTACTATCATGAACTATGCCAAGATCTTTGATTTTTGTAACTTGACTTATAGTTTCATTACCTAATGTATATGTTGCGGATGTAAAGTTACGCTTACGTGTAAAATTGATAAAGTTACACTTAGAGACGTTGAGGTCAAGTCGATTAAGTTGGCAATATTTTTAAAATCTATCTAGATATAAAATAGAGTATGAAAGGTTGTATGGTGGTGATGTTATAGGAGTTTCGTTGTTTTTGTTGTTAATACCAATAAATGTACTTTTCGCTGAAAATTATGAATGACGGCTTCCAGAATTTTTGAAAAATAACAAAAGTTAGAAGCAAATGAGACAACATAGACGATAACTGCATGTATGAGAGTATTACCAGCTCATTTAATTGCACTTTTCCTGTATGTTTTTTATAGTTTCAGAAATGCAATTTACTCTATTTTAATCTTAATAGATTTACCTGCGTAATTTAATCCTAAGAGTAAATAGTATTATTAGTCATATGTACAATTACATGTGATGCATTGACTAATTTGAAAATGATAAATCAATATTATTTTGACAGGTAATTAAAAACGCGCAGCGTCTGTGCCAAGGTCTAATATCGCGTGGATACGCAATCGCCACGGGCGGCACCGACGTTCACTTGGCGCTAGTAGACGTGCGTAACGCAGGTCTCGGCGGAGCTCATGCAGAGCGCATACTGGAACTCGTCAGTATTGCTTGTAACAAGAATACAGTGCCTGGCGACAAGAGCGCACTCAACCCTAGTGGCATTAGATTAGGTACGATATCTCTCTGTGATACAACGCTGATACGGGGTGGTGACTTCCAAAGACTGGTCGTCATGACGTGGGTTCAAATCTCGTACGGTCATGGTGACTTTTTCAATCTTAATTTTTGGCCCTGTAACCCAGGCCAAAAAATTAAGGCTACGGTGTTACCCGTCTGTGTAATAGACAACTTAAGGGTTCTTTGAGGTCGCGGCCGGTCGGAGTGAGCGCTCAGTTTGTCCATGCATGCGATCCCGATCGAGGGGGACGACAGCGTGTGTAGTCCACACTGTCGTGGCACTGCAACAGCGCAGGGGGTGCTTTATCACTTCTCCACTGAGAAGTGTTTTTTCACAGCGCGAAAGAGGCTCCGGTGCGTTCGGTAGGGGATTCCTCTCAACGACATGTAGAGGACGACCCTGCAGAACCTTTAGATGGACATAAAAACCCCCACAAAACCCAATTTCACTCGCAGGGGGCAGAGTACTTGTGTTCACATTTCTTGTGTTATAAAAAATAAAAATATCTTACCTTTATGACTCGATTTCTAATATTCTTATTCTTCTTCTTTCTTCTTCTTCTTCTTTCTTCTTCTTTCTTCTTCTTCTTCTTTTCAGCCATAGGACGTCCACTGCTGGACATAGGCCTCCCCTAAAGATCTCCAATAAGACCGGTTGGTAGCGGCTTGCATCCAGCGCGATCCTGCGGTCTTAATGAGGTCATCCGTCCACCTTGTGGGTGGACGTCCTACGCTGCTTCTTCTTATTCTTATAGAAGTCATATTAACATTAGTTTAATGGATAACTAAAACTATACTAAAAAATATATCTGTTTAACATAATTTATCATAATAATTAAATTATTATTTTAGGTACTCCTGCACTAACGACAAGGGGATTAAAGGAAGCCGACATCGACAGAGTGGTAGAATTTATTGATAGAGCTCTAAAATTAGCGCAAGAAATAACGAAAATATCAGGACCAAAACTTGTAGAGTTTAAAAAAGTTACTGATCAGAATGCTGACATTAAGGCAAAGATTGCAAAACTTAAAGAAGAAATTGAAAGCTACAGTTGTTCTTTCCCACTACCTGGCATTGAAAATTATTGATTCTTAGGAATAATGTTTCCAGTATATATATAGCTACTAAGAGTCTAAGGCTACATTCCAAAATCAAGAATACTCAAATATAGCCTCGTTGAATTTCAGTGTATATACCTATCATTATATCAAAAGTAAAATAGGTAGTAACATTACCAAAATTGTATAAATATTTTAAGTGCCTTAATACATTTAAGATAATAAATGCAATTTCAATACATCATTTAAATAAATGGTTGGTATACTGTATATCTGTGTTTTTATCAACGAAATTTATTAAACTAAAACTAGTAAAAAGTCCGTGTATTTTATAAACCTACCCAGAAAATATTAAGAAATCTGATAGAACAATATAAATTTAACCTCCTCGGTACAAACATACCTATAAATTTCATACATAAAAAAAATATTTAAAAAATAAATAATAATAATGATACAGACGTAACAATTTTTGTTGGGACAATAGGGTAAAACGACGCCAATAAATTGTAACCTCTGTACTCTCTGTAGCGCAGTTGTCCAACTTTGTTATTAATTTATTATTACAATGATTATTACCAGCTGACTTTTTGGCGGGAACGGGAGAAGCGAAGTTATCATTTTATTCAAAGACAATATCACTAATTTTATTTAGATTTTCTATTTTTTACATTTTCGGGAGTTTTAAAATATAAAAGTGACAGTATAATGTGTAATAGAATTCTGTTACAAGTGAAAAGAATGGAGTAGGTCTAAATAAACATGTGTAGCTGAAGGTCTCGCACTCTTTCAAAAGTCCTGTAAAACTTCAGTAAAGCCTACTATTACTTTACTGGAGGTATTTTACAAAGAGAATGTAATATTACAACGTAATAGTATTTTACGATAAGTAAAAAAACTAATTTAAATTTGTGCGCCATGCCGTAGAGAAAAAAAGAGCATTTGGCGGAATTTTAAAGGGGGCGATCAGGCGTTATTTTAATTATTCGCAAATTGTTTCTGGTGGATTTTGTGATGTGAAATTAGCATAGTTTTCCATCCCAAAGCGTCTGCGATGTTGTGCATTATATGGAATTGTTGAAATAAGTGCTTATTTAGTAGTATGATGTTAAGATTTTTTTAGTAGCTTAGTCTGCCTCAGCGGATCCTACTAGAAAGACTGTCTCAATATATTTGTCGCCTGAAACTAAGAAACCATTAAAACATATTACGCCGACATTTTATTGAAATGATATGAAGAATTTATCTATTCATCACTGAAGACATCGGTTTTATGGGCTAAGATCCCTTTACTTTTCCTCCCAAAAAGTGAAAATGTTGTATCTTAGTACAAGTTTTCACTAATGACTAAGGAAACTAAAGGACATGGCATGTTGATCTGTAGCAACATTTAATTATATATATCTAATGTATAACATTCAAACGTAGCGTTCTCTTTTTGACTTATGGCTTCTTGTGTGTGTAAGAGAAAACAACAGTAGTTTTCTCAGAGTAATTTTTTTATGTGACATCATCGTAATGTCAAAACGTACTGGTCCGCCATTCTTTGCGACACGCTGACAAGTAGACGAAGTGTCAAAACATATTAACGAATTTAATATTTTTTAATGTTTTGTGATTTTGTTCTTGATATTGGAATTCTTTTGTTAAAAAAGAAGCTAGCATAATGCCACAATAATTCATAAGTGTAGTGTGTTAAGATGTGGGTCGAGGAAAAGCAATAATCAACCAAATTTATCATAGCACCGGTACGTAACAAAAATGCATTCATTTAGTCTGATGTCGTATATATTTCCATTGTAATTACTGTGTTTCTTAGTTTACTGTATTAGTGTATTACTGTATAAAGCATTATCCCCGCAAACATTATTGGGAATCAGAGAATATCACTAAATAGTGGTAATTAATTACTTTTTAATTTTATGACCATGTAAATCCTCTATTAAGAAAAAGTAACATGAAAATATAAATTGATTACAGAATGTGGTTGAATTTTGATTTGATATTTACGAGAGAAAAAAATCTCCTAGTTCTAAATATCTGCTTCTGAATAAAGTGAATCAAGACCCCGCAGAGTTATTTTTTGAGACCAAAATAGCTTATAGTGGTTTTATTATTAACTCAGATGTGGTACAATTTGAAGAATCCTTTAAAAGACTTTAAGAGCAGAAGTAGGAGACGAAGGTGTCGGAAACTATTCCTTTGGAACAAATAACCATTTTAATTTGCTCTAGTAGATGGATCCTGCGAAAACAATAAATAATTTCACAGAAAGAAGTTTTTTTCTTCACGTACCAAAGAAACGACAGCGATTTGTATGATGAGTACAATAACTGCTTAAATTTAAATCTCAGTGTTCAAAAGTTTCATTCAAAAAGTATAAAAATTGTGCTATTTAGTTAGCTAGATTTATTTATTTTGTGAATATGTTCTTAAAAATTTTATGTTCTTAATATTATTATTATTTTACAAACAGTAATATTAACAAACAGTTTTATTTTTCAAACCCAGTAAAAATAATTATGTTGCTATACATTAGATATGACTAGTCAGACATTGGTCACCCTTATAGTGCCTAGCAATTTAATATCTTAACTTTTAAAATATTCATATTTAATCCAAACGTCGGTGTGTTGTGGATTTTTTACGCTAGAAAATATTATAAACTGTATAATATTACCTATTTCTTCATAATGTAAAGAAATTAAATTTGTTTGTTTGTAGAGTATAACCTCTGGAAGTAATTAACTGAATTTGAAAATTCTTTGACTAAGATAAGGCCGCAATAAGTGTTTTATTCCTAATAGAAATGTTATTCCCAATTACTGTGTGGTAAGGCCACTAATTTTTAGTAAAATTAATTATTTTAGTATTTAGCTTATCAAAGTGCTACAGTATGCTATGGCTATAGATTTGGTCGGTCGGTATGTCTGTCTCTCATAGCATTTAGATAAAATTTCACCATCATCACATCTAGAAGAAGTAACGTTCTGCGTCTAAAGAAAAGAAAAGCATTAAAAGTACTATGTGCTGTTCTTCGACTACTTTGACCTACGTTAATTGATCTTCAACATTTATCAAAGCATTTCATAAAAATATGGGTTTCTTTTAAAAAACAATTTGAATTCTGTAATAATCATGGACGTATTATTAACTATTACAAAAAGAGGTAAGTAATTTGTTTGTACGTAGGGTTCATTCAAGATTCCACACAAAAATTATCGAATCCCTTTCTATTCTTGAAGGCGCCTGTTGCTATTGTTACTAATAACACCTTAGAATCGGCTTCAACCCAGATTCTAATTATATGCCGACAGCATCAAACTACGCTGACTGCTGTTTTCAATTAGAACAATATTTCAGTACTTTTGTATAAATATATGTCGTAAAATCCAAAAAACCCTTCCTTTTATTGAAGACGTCATGCAAAATAATTATCATTTCAATACACCTTCTCCTACATTTCAATACTTATGCTGAAACAAAACTTCTTTCAACAACTGACCTAACGACATCTTTATAGTAGACATTTGGGACATCACTAATCGGCAGCCATTATTTGCGACAGTCGAGGTTTAGGTATGCACGTTTATTTTGTACTTGTTTCATGTCCTTTAATTTCCTTAGTCATTGGTTTTCACTGTGTTCACTAAACTTTTTGGATAATGTTGTAAGTTTAGTAGTTCAACACACAGAGTACTTTAGTATATACGTTCAATAATTTAACTTCAGTAAAGCCTACTATCACTTTACTGGAAGAGTTTTGTGATAAGAAGAAAAAAAACAAATTTACTTCGAACGTGCTTCATATAGATTCTACTTAATAATACATGACATTGGTAAATGCGCTAATCTGTGCGCCATGCCATGAAGAAAGAAAAAAAAGATTGTTACCAACATTTTTCCCGACATTTTAAAGATTTTAAGTCATTATAGTCACCTTTGTACTTCATAGTTATTAAATTATAATAAATTAATGCTAAATAATATTTGTTTATGTTCTGTGTTTGTTTCTGAGTACGGTACTGCATAATCATTCTTTTCGATTTTACTTTACAAATACTGCGTAAATTAGATAAATAATAATAAAAATAGCCACCGCACAATGAAAACTAGTTTTGGAATCGATTTGTTACCATTTCTATATTCGAATTCACTGCGTCAAGTGCTCCGCAAAACTGTGTTCTTATACCGTCAGGAGGTGCAACGAAAAATCCGTCACATCTAATCTAGTCAAAGACGGAATTATACAGGGTGTATATGAAAACGGGACAGTTACTTTAATGGATGAAAGGGCATAATTTTAGTATGTAGTTATAAAAAGAATTATCGAATAAAATGTAGCCGTTTAAGAGTTATGACCATTTAAATTTTCAGGTGTTAACACCATTAATTCTCGTAGAAGTTGCTGGAACGTGTAAAGTTACAGATTTTAAATCGAATATATTTTTTTATTTTGTAATAATTTCATCCGTTATTGAAATAAAGCATAAAAACCAACTTCAATAATAATGCATATGCCCCTTAACAATTGTTTACAAATCGCTGCGATCATAAACTCTAATTTAAAAATACGTTATTTTCACATACACAGGAATATCAACCTTATCTTTACATAAATAAAGGAGATTTCTGTGGATTTGTAAAATATTGTAAAAATTTAATTTCGGTGTCGGAAATAAACAACTTGTCGTGTTAAGGGGAAGCACAACTGAAGTAAATTGTGATTTGACCTGTATCATTGTTTTTATTACACAATAATACTTTATTGAAGCGTAATCAAGATGCATTCTCGGTATACTATAGCATGTTCAAGAAGGTGTTCCGTTTTCATATACAGCCTGTATAATCGAATATAAACATAACATAACATATCTTCACACTGTATCCCTAATGGGGTAGTCAGAGAGGACGGAGCGCCAGGAGTTGCAGTCCTTACACACCTCTTTCGTTTCCTCAAATCTCATCATTCTCTTCACACATTTTCACCTAGGTATGCGAGTGCTTTTGACATTTCCGTCGGCTAACACACTGGTTATTTGATCTTCATAAGTCAGCCTTGGTCTTCTTTGACTTCTTTTAGCACTCACTTTTGCTCTGTAGATTTTCTTCGTCAATCTTCCATCACTCATTCTTTCTATGTGCCCAAATCATCTAAGCATTCCATTCTTCATTTTTACAATAACACTGTCGTGCAACCCTGTCATACTGCGTATCTCTTCATTGTTTATCCTGTCCGCAAGCGTGACACCACACATATTTCTGAGAGACCGCATCTCCACAGCATTTATAATACTTTCACTCGATTTCGGGCATATCCAGGCCGTACTACCGTACAACAAAGTTGGCACCAACATCGCATTGTGGATGGCCATTTTATCAGTGTTAGATATATTCACACTACTCACAAATGCGGACAGAGCACCGTTCATTTTCTTGCCAGCTGCTACCCGTTTCTCCACATCCAACTCACATTTTCCATCCCTCGAAAACGCACTCTCCAGATACACAATTTCATTCACTTGGTTCTAGACATTTTCCATTTCCACAAATCACACATTTCGTTTGTACCGCTTCTCTTTCAAACACCAAAACTTTAGTTTTGTTCACATTCATTTTTAATCCTTTTACTTCACAATCTTCTTTCATGCACGTGCCTAGTGTCTGCAACTCTGATTCTGATGGTGCTATTAGCACAGCATCGTCAGCGTACAATAGGCAGTTTACCACTGTGCCATCACATCCCATACCACTCATATTACCTTTCAATCTCTGGAGGCAACTGTCGAAATACATCACGAACAGCCAGGCAAATATCACGCAGCCCTGTCTGACATCAGAACAGACTTCAAACCAGGGCGACATGTCACCGTCTATCCTAACACAGGCTCTGTGGTCTCGATATAATGACCTCACAGCCTGCAGTAAGGAGCCCTCCACGCCATATTCAGACAGAATTCCACAAGACAAGACACAATTTCTTCCACACTACTCTATCGAATGCTTTTTCTAGATCCACGAAAGCGCAGAAAACTTTCTGACCTATAGCCAGAAACCTTCCCACGATAACGCGAAGCGAGAAAATCTGATCCATACAACCCCTACCGTTCCTAAAACCACCTTGCGCCTCCCACAAATATCTTTCTGAAACGCCTTTCATACGTTCAGTCAATACCTTAGTATAGACTTTACTTGCCAAGCTGACCAAGCTGATGGCCTTATAGCACGCACAGTCTAGATAGGAACCTTTCCCTTTATATAGAGGTACTATGATTGCCGTGCCCCAGTTCTCTGAGAAGAAATAGAAACTGCGGTGAATGAGTACGAATGAGTTTAGCATAACTTTCGTCTTTTCCAAGTTCATTCCCAGACCCACCAGTCTGGAAGAAATACTTAGGCTCCGCAACATCTCTGACAAGTCCTGTGGCGACTCTGCCATTATAACTATGTCGACTGCGAATCGTAGGTGTGAAATGTACTCACCATTGATATTTACACCCAGACCGTTCCAGTCCAGTGTTTTGAAGACGTCCTCCAGTGCGTTGGTGAAGAGCTTCGGAGAGATAACATCTTTTCTCACTCTACGCTGCAAAAGGATTGGTCTTGTCTGGACATCTTGGATTTGTACGGTCATGGTTGTGTACAGACACTTCAACACCTCGATATAGCGCCAATCGACTTCGACCGAACAGCCCAGGTTTCGATGGAGTCGAAAGCTTTCTCGTAGTCCACAAACGCCAAGCAAAGAGGGCGACCGTACTCTTCCGTACTCTATCTGCCGCAGCGTATGTATGTGGTCTACGGTGCTGTAACCTTTTCGAAACCCAGCCTACTCAGGAGGTTGAAATTCGTCAAATCTTCGGGCAAGACGATTCGAGATGACTCTTGAAAACAACTTATATACGTGGCTCAGAAGTGATATCGGCCTGTAGTTCTTCAGAAGCGTTTTATCGTCTTGTTTGAAGAACAAGGTGACCACACTCCTAGACCACGGCTTGGGCGTTTTACCTTTTTCGATGACAGCATTGAATAACTTCTGAAGCTGTTTCAGGACTGGATACCCACCAGCTCTTAAAAGCTCAGAAGCAATGCCGTCATCCCCAGGGGGCTTGTTGTTTTTAAACTGCGCGCGTTCCCGCATAATTGAATATAATTTTAGTATTAAGTTTTAATTTTCCATATTTATATATTTTTTCAGAATCTTTTCACTAAATCGATTTACCGATCTCATTATAACGTGTTTCGATTCATGCGAATATGTTGTATTATCTTGTTCATCATTTTATAAAGTTGTATGTTTGTCATACAATAATGAACCTTGAATTTAATGGCTTAAATTTGTACCTTACAGTTTTTAATTGCCGAATTGTACAAATTGTGGCGTAAACGCACTCCCTAGTGAGACTATTTTTAGCTAACAATTAATTATAGACCTTACAGCGTATGGAATAAAATTACAACTAAATTGCAAAAGAAAGAAAAAATTTCGTGATCTTACGCATAAAGTTTCAATCGTTATTTCTACGTATTTGTTAAATGGAGGAAAGCGTAAAGCTCATCATTGGATTTAAGTGATCCCATTTACTTGTTGTAGTAGCTCTCCTCCCGCAAAAGTGCTAGAAAATTTTGTATTAGAAATAGCGCGTATGCCGCTTCCCTTTGTACGTCCTCAATGCTCCTTTCTTATGTGAATGAGATGGAATATATGGCGTAGTTTGTAGATTCTCTTTCTACGCTCTACTAGTTTCCTTAGTCATTGCTCTGTGGTTCCCCACACAAAAGCCGGAGGTTCAGACGCAAAGAGGCCGCCCGGGCGTATGCCGAAAAGGCCTCCACACAGGCTGATAAGAGACAGCGCCAGAAATCCACACTCTCCCCTGAGGAGGAGTCTAAGAAGCCGCGTCTGGCAAACTCCGGGAGCAATATGGAGAGGTCTTTTGCGGAAGTGGTGCGGTGTGACCTAGCAGTCGCAGTCACCACCACCCCAAGAAGATCTCTCACAGCAGAACAGATAGGTCGAATTAAAAAGGATCCATCCCAGGCGATTTTGAGCACGCTCAAGAGCCAGGACTCGTTGGCTACGCCGAGGTTTGTGGGTGAGCCCATCATGGGAGATGGGGTCCTCAAGCTTTGGTGCGAAGACCAGAGGTCTTCGAACTGGTTGTGAAGAGCGGTGTCCGAGGTTGCACTTCCGTTAGCCTGCTTCTGCTGCTGGAAGATTGCTTCCGAGGAAGATACGATCTGCGCTGCTGTTACCGGATTGCGAACTGAACTCTGTGGGTGAAATTCACGCGATGCTTAGCAGCCTAAATCCGTGGGCAGAGGTGAGATCCTGGACACTTGATTCACCATGAAGTTCAAGATGAAAAGGATCTCTTTTTAATTCTTGGGATCCCAGAACCCCTCTTAGAGAGGCTCCAAAAAACACAAAGATTAGCGTGCACAGCAACAGGTGGCATGCGCACAGGTCCAACAGCAGCTATGGAGGCCTTAATAAACCTTCCACCGTTGCACATGTACATACAACAAGAGGCAACAGCAACAGCTTTTAGACTTAAAGCTATAAACCTCTGGAAAAACAATGCAAACACGGCACATATACGCATAATGAAAATGGCAATTCAAGAGGTACTACTAATTGAAATGCCCACAGACAAGAAAGAAAAAGCCCTTAGGTTTAACAAACAATAACACATACAAGTTCTGTATGAAGAACAAAACGACAGCTCGGGCATTCATGAAATCCGCATTTACACAGACGGATCAAAAACAACTACAGGTACAAGAGCAGGTACATTCTCCGAAGACCTGAATATGCACATAACGACACCGCTCGGCACACACAACACCATCTTTCAAGCCAAGTGCATAGGAATAATACAGGCTGCTAAAGCAATAATAAACAGACGGATAGAGGGATACGACATCAGAATCCTCTCAGATAGTGCGTCTGTTCTAAAAGCCTTAAATAGCTATAAAAGAATCTCTAAGTTGCTACACGAGTGCCATGAATCCTTAACAGAGGCATCAAAAAATAATAAAATATGCCTTCAGTGGATCAAAGGACACAGCAACTCTAGAGGTAACGATGAAGCAGATCTCCTGGCAAAGAGGCGATCAGACACAAAAAAATATGGGCCTGAACCTATAGTGCCCATACCAATAAATCAAGTGCGGTCATGGATTAGAAACAGAACGCACAAACAGCACAAGGAATATTGTAAAAATATAGATACATGTAGGCAAGCAAAAGAAGCATTGCCAAACATTGACAACGACTTTCACGTCGCTTCAAAGCACAAATTTGGTCCAAAATTAGAGCCCTCACAGGTATAATGACAGAACACTGCTCACTAAACAAGCACTTCTTTGTCCTAGGAATAACTGATAGCCTACTGTGCAGAGGATGTATGGAAAAAGAAGAGAGCCTCATATCTGTTATTCGAGTGCGGGAGTGTGGTCAAGGAAAGGGCAGAGTGTCTGAACAACCCAGAAACCATGTCCAACGCATGCGGCAATCTGGTGAACTTAAAAAGGTTCATCAGTGTAGTGGGTTGGCTACAATAACAAATTTCCAGCCCCTCACACAAAGAGCCGCAAATGAGCGGCCTAATTGCGAGAAGCCTGCAATTCAAGATTCAAGATAGTGATCTGTGGTGATTGCGTTCCACGGTTGATTTTTTGTGCTCTGTGGTTATCAGTTATCTGTGATTCAATTTCAATCCGTAATATTCCAATCTCCTTAGGGATGTCGGAAGAGAAAAAAAATATCGATATATCGATGTATCGATATATATTAAAATATCAATATCGACGTCGATGTATCGAGGAAAAAATATCGATATATCGATATATGGGACAAATTTTCTAAAAATTTTGCGGTTTTTAAATAATAATATATTTAGTTCAGCCTAGCTCAATAATATCCATAGTAATTTTTTTACAAAATGTTTTAATATTTTATATAATATTTTATTATTTTATATATTTAATATTTTAATGTACAAAAATCTCAATAAAACGAAAGTATTTTTATCAGTATTCCTTTTTATTAGGCAAAATTACAAAAATATCAAAAATTAAAAAGCTATCTTGTAACTAGTATTTTTTTTAAACTCTGTTCTTTGCATGCTCCGCTGTCAGCCGGCTTCTATTGTTAGGAACCGCCAGATTTACGGCAGAAGCCACCCTCTCTGAAGGAACAGAGGAAGCCGTAGGTGTCAAGTATTTAAGTGCCAGATTCGAAAGAACTGGAGTAAAATGTCTCGTGTTTATCCGATTATAATTTTCGATTATGATGTATTTACTGACACTGATTTCTGCTATCAATCATGAAGTCGCTACTTATTATCGCAGCGATTTGTCGATGGATTTTTTCAAGCCGCCGGAAATTTAAAATACTTTTACGTGGCATAATTTGTCGCCGAAAACGAGCGACGAGTGACTGCATGAAGCCGCACTTTAACACAAAGTATCTTCAAAAGAACTCACGAATGAAAGTGACGGACGACTGCCACACACAAACACATACACGCAAAGCAAACAAAACATACTAGTCAATAGTCATAGACAATACAGTTTTTTTTTTTCGTTCCTTCCTATCTTTCACAGTTTTGGTTCTAGTGACTAAGTTACATAAATTAAAAAAATATATCGTTTTTAATACAATTTTCGATATTGGATATTTTGTATCGATATATCGGATCAAATTATATCTGCTAAAAATATCGATATATCGATACTTTTTCAACAAGCCTAAATCTCCTTAGTTGTTGGCAACACTGCTCCTTAGTAGTCTGTGTATTATTCCTACTGTTCATTCATTATTTTTTCTGGCATAAATTATTGTTATTGTGTCGTTAGTTAGACGTAATTATATGGAATTGGAAAGGTAGCTTATGACAAAACTATTGTTGACAACAATCGCCAACACTTAAGGTGAAACATGTGTTTTATTTAAGTCTAAACCCGCAAAACAAGCGACCTTGTGCCTCTGGGGCGAGAACGTATTATTTGATTGACACATTGACCAGAATTGGATTGTTTTTGCTGAAAATCACTAAATTTATTTAACATATTGTACCTGTAATCTACCAGCTGTACTAAAAACAGGTTCAACTTAATGGATTACACAAGATACTAGTGAACGATATTATGTATTTATTTGCGTGTGATAAATATCACCTGGAGATCAGGCGAGCGAGTTCAGAAGTATGTTCACCACAACTGGAATGGTAGCAGCACCACAGCAGGCGTCCAATCAAATTGCACAGAATGGAAGCACAACTTTACCACGGTCTCATCATCAAAGAACAGGTAGCTAACATCAATATAGATTGTATTGGTAATTGTTTCATTCATTATTTAATTATATTCAATAACAATAATCATGCAAGATTTTACTTTAAATAATTTACATTATTCATCATATTTTCTACAAAAATGTGCTATTAATGTTAAAGCAATGTAAAAAAACTTATAACATGTTATTAACCAATCCTATGTACCCACATATTAGAAAGTTATATTTACTGACATTAATTTTATAATCCTTGGACATTAAAACCTAAAAGTTTTTTGTATGAAGTGAATTGAAATAAAATTTTGAAAATCATTAGAAACATATTATGTAATATTGATTTTCAAAATAGCAGAATGTTTTTTATTACACTACTAATTTTGCTTTAGAAATTTTACAAAATTTATTTTAACAATGAATTTAAAACTACATTGCAATAAATTTAGAGCTGAATCTTTATTTACACTACTCTAAACAGGATTCAGCTGTAATTTTATCCTAGAAGTACATAAAAGTCGAAAACATAATTAGTATGTTACAAAACAGGTCGTCCTCCTGCAGCTCCTAAATCATATGACTACCTTCTCAAAGTGCTGCTAGTTGGTGATTCCGATGTTGGTAAACAAGAGATATTGCAGGATTTAGAAGATGGTTCAGCAGATTCACCGTTCTGTAGTGGCAGTGGTAAATAATAATTTTTATTAACTTATAAAGTTATAATACATTATTCTATTACTTTGATTAATAATTTTTATATAATTAATAACATATACATACATATCTTTACGCTGTATCCCTAACGGGGTAGTCAGAAAGGATGGAGCGCCAGGAGTTGCAGTCCTTACTTACCTTATATACCTTAATAAAATATATTTTATATAAAATAGATAAAAGGAAAAACCTTTATGTATATCATCTGTTTTTAATTGATTGTGTAATTGAGTATGTTAATGTTAAAAATGAAATCAGAAGTTTTGACTTAATTTAAAAATAGTGATTGTTTTTGAAAATAGCAATAATATGGATAAATGAAGTTGACAGTGATTTAAAAATTATAATTTATAAAATTTAAAGAATGTAATGTTATGTGTTTGCTTAACTTTTCAGCTTATAAAACAACTACAATACTTTTAGATGGCAAAAGAGTGAAACTTCAATTATGGGATACGTCTGGCCAAGGTCGTTTTTGTACGATTATCCGTTCGTATTCCCGAGGTGCTCAGGGAATATTACTTGTATATGATATCACTAATAAGTGGTCCTTTGACAGTATCGATAGGTGGCTGGAAGAGGTTGAAAAGGTAAATAAATAACAAAAAAAAAATGTTATCCAAATACTTTAACAGCCATGTATTTTGTTCTTAGTACAATAAATTATTTGGTTTGCTGAAATATTTACTTTATTTTTGACGACCTCCGTGGCGCAATGGCTTAGCGCGTCAGAAAGTAAACGGGGGTTGCGGGTTCGATTCCCGTCTTGAGTCTGGGTTTTTATGTATAATATGTATTTATTTACAAAAGAAAAGTATATAAGTAGTATATCAGTTGTCTAGTACCCATAACACAAGCGCTGTGCTGCTTACTTTGGGACTAGATGGCGCTGTGTGAAATGTCTGAGTATATTATTATTATTATTATTATTTACTGAGTGAACATATTACTCACAATTCAACGACATTCAACAACAGTGACAACGGATACATAACTTTATGCTATCTTTTATTATATTATAACTTAGCTACACCATGTCTGTTCAGAAGAATATTCTGGAACTGATAACATTAGATATTAAATTCCTTATACATTCTGAATGTTGATTTTGATGAGTCTATAGTAAACTAAATGCACAGTACAAGTAAGCATACAGTATGTTATCTCGGCAGTGTCCTAGAGATAATTACCTACGATTGTTTGGTACGTAAACGCGCAATAGGGCTACCGACTTGGACTGAATGTTTTTCTTGGGTTTGATAATAGGTACTATATTAAATTGTCATATTATCTTTTCATTTTATATTATTGCAAATTTAATACGTTTTTATTTATATAATTTTACTAGTATTTTATATCTAGTTTCAAAAGTTTGTGAGTTAGTATGGTGGAAATGGACAAAAAAAATGCTTTTTTATGTGCAGTATAATTAAAAGATCATTATGATAATATATTTCCTACAAATTAGCAACAGAGAAATATTTCTGGTTTCGATATAGATGTATTCAAACATCCATACACTGAACATTGTGCTCGTAAACTTGATTGACATAATATTTAGTCAATAAATGCGCAGAAGCGTCTCATACCGTCCGACGACAACCGCGGCGCGCTCGCGACTGTCGTATGTCGAGATATGTCGAGATTTCGAACGCGTTGTTTGGGAGCGTTTGTATGAAGATAGCATACTGTATGCTTACTTGTACTGTGCTAAATGGAACATTAAAACCATAAATATTGTACACACAAATATTTATTTAATTTTATTGTTATATTATACTATATATAGACAGCAAAACCTTTGAAAAAAATTTCACAAAAAATAAATTACTATATCACCATAAAAAATAAACAATTCAGTGAAGTGGCTTTTACTTACAGTGACGTTGTTAATACGGTTTTTGCTTGAAAGAAGTTATTGAAATAAACTTTTACTAAACGAAGTCTAAGTTTACAAATAAAAGAGGTATATTTCCATACAAAAAAATAAATAAATATTTTTATTATTATAGCATGCACCAGGGGTACCAAAGGTATTAGTTGGCAACCGTCTCCACCTCGCATTCAAACGGCAGGTTCAAGAGCGAGATGCTGAATTGTATGCTGCGAAAAATCACATGGCATTCTTTGAAGTAAGCCCATTGTGCGACTTTAACATAAGAGAAAGTTTTTGTGAACTATCACGTATGGCTTTACACAGAAACGGGATGGAGAGGCTCTGGAGGAGCAATAAAGGTGGGTTTTTGCAGTTTTTTAATGTCACGTTTAAGAATTAACCCAAATTGCACTTTTATTCTGAAATATTTTGTAAGAAGCGAAGGAAGTATGTAAGAACCGCGACGCTTGGCGCTCCGTCCTCTCTGACTACCCCGTTGGGGATACAGCGTGGAGATATGTATGTATGTATTTTCTAAATTCAGCAGTTTAGAATATTGTAATTTTCAACTTCAACTTCTAATTAATAGCTTCTAATGAGGAAATTGTTTGTTGTTGCTTGTGTCGCCTAATGATTGACATTGGCCCTGTCACAACATTTCATCCTATAGAAAAAATAAAATGGCTCAGGGGCATTATACCTTCTTAGAAAAAGCTTAAACCCCTTTAACACTTGAGAGAACTAACTACACAATACTTAATTCCAATAGATACACAAGCATATACATCAAATACGTATATCAGCTAAAAATATTAACGCGCGGCGTGCCCTGTGTAAGAATAGTGTGTGAAATAAATTACGTAAATAAAATATTTGTCTGTATATAAATTATTGTTTATTTTCATACATAATTTTATGCGTGTGTGTTTGTTTATGTATAATGCTTAATATGTAGTATAATAATACATACAAATCTATACTAATATTATAAAGCTAGGTAAACTTAGTTTGTTTTGTATGTAATGGATAAACTAAAAAACTACTCAACCGATTTCAAATATTCTTTCACCTATAGAAAGCTACATTATCAGCGAGTAACATGGGCTGTATTTTCTAGTGTGTTCATAAACATTTCTAGTGTGCGAAACGGGGGCGGGCATGTCACTAGTAACACAATATGTGTACCATGTACATGTCGAAATATAAATAAAATGAAATAATGTAAGTAAATATGGATGTCCGTGTAGTAAGTATAAAGTTGACTTAAGCAGAAACGGGAGGTGAGGTTGTCATTATATTTAGATTTTCTATTTTTTACATTTTTAGGAGTTTTAAAGTACAACAGTGATAGTATATTGTGTTTTAAAGTCCTGTGTAAGAGAGAAGAATGAAGTAGGTCTAAATAAACGTTTAGCTGAAGTTCTCGCGCTCTTCCAAGAAGTCCTATAAAACTATAGTAAACTCTACATCACTTTACTGGAGGAGTTTTACGATAACGATCTAGATAAGGGTTCTTCTAGATAGATTCTACTTATAAAATACAATACCTTGGCAAATACGCTAACACGTGCGCCATGTCATGATGAAAAAAAAAGACAAGTAAATAATGTGTCGCATACGCGCCGCGCAGTGCTGACGCTCCAAGAGCTGTGCTGCCGCGCGATCGTGGCGCGCACGTCGGTGTACGGGCTGGAGCGGCTGCCGCTGCCCGCGCCGCTCAAGTCGCACCTCAAGTCGTACGCGATCTCGGCCGCGCCGGCGCGCCAGCGCGCGCGCGCCGCCAAGCACGCGCACCACGCGCGCCTCAACTGCTCCGGCCGGAACTCGTGCGCCATCGCCTGAGGCTCACACTCGCACTCTCTCGACTCACTCTCCCTCTCACGTTCGTACGGACCACGAGCCAGGTACGAGCCTGCATCCTGTTTACGCACCCCTCTAAGGCACTGTGCAAACGTAGACTTTTTGATCGGTGTCCGGTGGAAGCAACTGTGTGCGAAAGAGTTACATCTACGCACAAAGTTGTCGATTTCATATTAATTCAATGAAAAAAAGATTTTCACGGTTTATTGTAGCTTATATCTGACAGAAGACACAAAAATTAAGATGTCCGAATAGTGTTTCTGTGCTGTACCTGATTCAGACGATCAACCAATATCCTAACGTGCCGTTTGTTCTCTTTTGTTTACATCAGTTGTACACTCAGTATTTTTATTATCACATCATCCACCTATAGACATAAAACTGACATATTTCGTTTATGTACATTTGGGATTTGTTGTTTTAAAATTACATTTTATAACATTATCCATTTCCATTCAAAATAAAAAAAATATTACACATATTTTTATAGTATTGTAATGTGCCCACCTACATAAAATACTAACATAAAATAAATACACGGTTATGTAGTAAAAACGATTCATTAAAAGAAAAAACATTACCCTCCTTTATGTAGTCGGATAATAAATAAGGATTTTACTTTTGAATTTTGACATTTTGTAAATAAATCTAAATCTAAATTTTGTTCATGAGCATTATGTATTTGACTTCTCAAAATTTTTATATCACATGAATTTCGTTCCTTCGTTTAAGAAATTTTAAACATGAGAATATTTGTATAACATTAAATGAAACTACATAATTTTTATCTAATATTAAGAACTCCCAATAATCCTAACACAAAAACAGGCTGTAACTGACAACGGATTTGTGATTAGCTTGTAGAAGGATTAGTGTAAACTATTGTTACTTAAATAATACAATGTGAATATAAGCGTTATTTAATTATACTAAGATATGTGAATATTTTGTAGTGTGATGAATATCTAGCTCTTCGATTGTCCATTTGTCAATAATTAATTTAACCGATATGCTAGCGCCCGAAACATTGTGACGTTCATAATAATAGTAACTTTAAAAAAAAAGATACCATTGCATTTTTAACAATCAGTAAATAGTAATCGATCATTTGATTAATAGTTATTAACTAGTATAGTTCGCGCCAAACTTTATGACAGATCTGAAGTGCAGGCCGAGTTCTCACACTGTTATGTAAAGTGAAGTCAAAAGTATAGTCAACTATAGTAGTGGCACGCTATGATGGCCGTTTTGACGTTTGTCCGCTCATGAAGTTTCGTATAAATTAATAACTACGTATGAAGGAGCAAATTGCTGATGTTTATTGTCAATAGTGACGTGCAGTTAGTCATAAAATTTATCGAATTTATAATTTTAGGACACAAAATTAATTTATTGCACTGATTTCTAAACTATATATATTATGGCCTAACTATATATGGTCCCGCGAGCAAACCTTTTAACGTTTTTACTAACAAAAAAACAGCGCCATTTGACAGAATCCTTAATGGAAGACAATTATATAAATGAATTACACTATTATTATTACAATTATACTATACATAGAAGTTATAACTTTGTAAGATTATACTTATTTACCACACAACGATCGAACGTATGGACGAATCTGATTAAATATGGCCTTTTGTGGCACCATAACTTTGTAAGATTATACTTATTTACCACACAACGATCGAACGTATGGACGAATCTGATTAAATATGGCCTTTTGTGGCACCTTTTTGGAGTTTACTCTTTAAGAATCCATTTTCATATAAGCCCCCGGTATGAAAAAAATATGAGGAGTAAAATCTACTCATCGAATGACCTCGTTACGTTTTTTGTGCGCAACCTATTGTGCGCATGACTTTCACTTTCAAATCCAAGATGGCGAATATTACTTTTTTAGATAAATCGATATGGCTGTCAAATTCTAAGTACCTCGGGGTGCTGATTACGAAAATGACGTTCATTTTGTAATCCAAGATGGCGAATATTATTTTTTTTGATAGATCTACATGGGTGTCATGTTCTAGGTTTCTCGGGGTACTGATTACGAAAATGACGTTCATTTTCAAATCGATAATGGCAAATGCTACTTTTTTTATATCTATTAATATTGATATTTAATATTATTGTATACATTGAAGTGAATAAAAATATATAAAATATGGGAAAAACCAGTAAACTCCAGTCGTACGTCGGAGCTGACACACACACATTTTTTTTTCTGTCTCTTTCTGTATAAATTTCTTTCTTGTGTGCAAATAAAGTATGTACCTATATTCATTTTCATTACAATATTCAGTTCAATCAAATATATTAAGTAATTATTTATATTTTCGTTTTATTAAAACTTTAATCAGCTACCACTTGCAATACTAGTTATAAATCCAAAAACTTACAAAATAGATGCGACTCGCATTTGATTCTATTTTTTTTTATAATAAATTGTCATTTCACGTCACTATTGTAATGTGTCAAAACGGCCATCATAGCCACAGATTAAGTATTTGTAGCAAGCTACAGATGCGACAATCACTTTTCCGTAATTATTATGTATTTCATTTTAGCCCTACTATCGCCTACGTTTTTGACAACCTTACTATACGTACGTACCAATACGTTTTATATATCTTTATTTAGGTATATTCTATTAATTACGAAAAACCACCAACATAGCGGATTGGGGGATTATTTACATCAAGCAGCAGAGGAGAATAGGCGTTTCAAGGTTTTCTACTCAAGCATGAAATCGAAGAAAACACAAGATAAACCGAAACTTAATCGAAATAGAAAAGTAACCAGTCTGAGTATGAGTCAGACTGACAGCACACTGACATGCAATTTACTTTTAAGGCTGATAGTCAAGACGGCCAAGCGATTACAGCGCAACTCGTTTGGAACTAAAACTGTCACAGGCCTGATCATAGCGTGCCGCTAGTATAGCGTAAGAGAGAGTATAATCAAATACTCACACTGTGGCAAAGACAGCGCGGTGTTCGTCGCCTCCCTCGCACTGATTCCCGCTGACATTGATCTTTGCTACTGCGACGCGTATCGTACCTAAATTCAGATCCGCCATAAAGTGTTTCGCGTTACGTATAAACCACCAATTCATAATAAACCTAATGTAAACTTTGTACTAGCAATATTTTGTTATTGTTAGTACATAAAGGTTACGCGGCAACATTGGTACATACCACGCGGACAAAATCAATTTTCGAGAGATTCTAATTGACCGGTTTCATTATGATGAGAACGTAAATAAAATAGGAATTTGCAGCAACCAAAGTAGTAAGTTGGCCTGCCTGTAAAGATCTACAATTCTGTCTATTGACATTCCGCTAGACTTCCTTTATCTCAAATCACTCACACATCTTTCTTTTTATCGTACAATAGTTATTTCCAGTGCTTCGCTAATGGTACAGGCGATATAGACTCCTTTGCGTCCGTATATGTTTACACCTTGTATAATGTTCATTAAATTATGTGAAAATAAATATTTCGATTTTTGTACCATTATTGTTAAAAAGTACAATTAAATTATTCTCTAAGAAAAATATTAAATCTAGCTTATAAACAAATTTATTGTCCACTATTTAACATAATTAGGTACTATCATAAGTTCATGTGTAGTCATAATATTATGAAATTGTAAATATTTCTGGTCAAATTACAAGTGTTTTGAAGAAACACACCAAAATAAAGCGAAAAAGTATTTTCTTGGTGTAAATCAGCTATTTTCTGAAATACGTTGTTTATAATATTTTATCGTTAGCATTAATAATTTGTGCACGATACGTAATCATTCGTCATTCGTTTTCCACTATATAATATGGTTATGTATATTTAAGCATTATGACAATACATTCTGCCCTTATTATCGACTCTTAATGTACTCATACAATCCTATAACATACGGTTTCTGATCCTGTAGTATCGTTGCTAACACGTTTACCTGCCTAATCACGGGCCTTGGTTTGGATTCTGAGAACAATTTGGGAAACAAACTTTACGAAAAATAAGTGTCACAAAATGGTGTGCCATTATCGAGGTTTAATATTATAGGAACATTTTTTTAATACACTGTCATCTAATTTGATTACATCCGTCCCTAACTATAAATAATTGAGTCAAATGTTACTATCATACACTCATTGTCATATTATAGTCATCTGTCAATGTCATCTCTCTGTACAATTTATACGAGTATTTGTACCCGTCACAAAAATTTTATTATATAATAAACATTAATTTCATTATCATTACATACTGCGACAGATTGGCATGGTTAAACTAATATCGACAATTATTTAATGGGCATGTTAGCATTCACAATTACTACCTAAATTGAGGCATTTAGGTAGTAATTGTCATATCATATCAGCCATTAATAAATATAACAATTTTTATATTATTTTTATATTATTATGAAAACGTTTAATGTCTATATTTTAAAGAGACAAGGATAACTAACATTGTACATAATATTCTTTTTAATTATTTCACTTGTGATAGTTTTTAGTTGATACGTAATATCCAAATATATCTACTAATGCCAGCTAAAAGTTTGGTTTAGTTTGATTCAGTCATATGTTATTATTGTAAGTTGTGAAATAAAACTAATTTATATATTATAAACAATTTTGTTTTTTTAATTAACGACGTAGTTAATATGGTAAAGCCGAAAGTTTCTATTTTCTATGTGAGTACTTATTATTAATTTTAATAATTACCTACTCAACGCATAAGATCGGACACCGCACATGCGTAATTGTGACGTACGTACTTACTTTAGGAACGAACTTCGCTTAAATTAACTTATAATTAGAAGAGCGAGACACCACCGCGGGATAAGTAACGTAGTAATAATAGCGTACCAAATATTTTATGATTTGATATTTTATTGTTACTCTTAAAATTTGTTTCATATCCATGTGCGTAATGCACTAGCAAAAATCAATACAAGGTAACATGCGCCGTAAAAAGTAGTTTAGTTGACAGCAGTGTTCCATCTAAACAATGTCAGTGATTTTTAATGCTTTTGTGAGTTAAGTAATCCAAATGTTTGATAGAAAAAAGCGATGTAATTTATCGCACAAAATGATGATTCGTCTAAATAATTTTTTGTATGTTTTCAATTTGCGTCAAGGCACAATTCTCATTGCCGTCCATCAAATCGTAAGTACCATAATATTTAGTTTTAACATATCATACAAAAAATAATAATTTACTGCATGCACATTGATCAATGCTGTTATTTTACAGGCACTGTCCTCTTTCATATTAATTATACTATTAGTTGGTATATCTCATGTTGGTGAAATGTTATCCATGCTGCATAATGATATGGAGGACGATGCAGAACGACGAGGATTCTATGAAGTAACGTACGGCGAGCATTTGACGTTCCATGAAGGCGACGTGATAAGTACTAATAATCAACGACAGTTCGCTAAAGCGCAACATCTTGCTTCAGGTCAGTTTATTATCAAACAAACATCAACTTGCTTTTGGCCGCCGCTTTATTCACGTAAAAATGTTGCCTCCAAACATTTTTAATGTTATATGTACTTATTATTGAGGAGCCCCAAAAAGGTAATTAGTGCATATAAAAAAGTACGTCAAATTACACCTGGAATTATGTGCTCCGACCAGATAACTTTCCACTTTTATAAATGAGAATTTTAAATGCCTTCTAAACAAACTATATTTCAAGTTACTTAAGTTAGGTACTATGTTAAATACAAGAAAACAAAGTTTACTTTCACTATTATGTAACGCTACCTAACGGATATTTCTTATGTAACAGGTCTTCAATATCTGTATAGATAGAAATAAGATCTGATAGGCCTGTACCTAATAACTTTAAATACTTATTGTGAACGTAATTACCTTTCAATTTTATTTAAAGCAATTTATAATTTATTGTACGTACTCTTAATGTACTTTTTATTTGTTGACAAGAGACCGGCAAATATTTCTTGCCATAATAAGAAAAAATTCTGAACTGAGTTTTAAACCGCCATCACTTGCTTGCCATCCTGGCTTTACTCCAAAAGCACCTGAGGCCTGATCCCAAGACCCCGACCTAATGGAGGCCCCGAAATGCCGGGGTCCATGCCTATATAATATGTATTTTTATCCAATGAAATTAATAAGTTTAAAAAAACATTCCTTTCACACATCAACGTAAGTTCAATTTTTGAAAGAGTAATATCATATCTCTTGTATATTATATATACAATAATACATATATATAAAAAAACACAAAAAATTGACGATTTCTACAAAACGTAGCTAAGAAAAGAACATTTCGAAACTGCAAATTTCAAACAAAAAAATCGCATGAAAATCGATACATCTATTTAAGACACAGTTTAAGAGTTACGAACTTACGATGCCACAAACAAACATCGATGGCATCAAACTTATTTGACACCTCTCTTTTACGTCGGGGGTTAAAAAGTATATTTTTATGTTTCTATTCACGTCTTTCTTGCTTTCTATAAGGACACCCAAACTATGTCCCCCAATGGCCCCTATATGGCCTAGGATATCCTATATTGCTTGTATCCTAGTAACTAATCTGTTGCTTGTACTACGAGTCTTTGTATTTTTATTTGCAGTTACGGTAATATTTCTTTACACGAGCACAATATTAACGTCCATATATCTAATGTGCTGCATCTCTCTGCTTCACGGCGCAGTGAAGTATAAACGCGAATATGTCTTGCCATGGATAATGGCAGCATGTGTTGGCGTAGTGCTACTGATTGTTGCAATCGTAATAGGCGACGGCTACCCATGTATAGTGAACCTTTTCGGTGGACACAATCTTTATCGTAAGTATATGGAACCTTCGTAAGTGACCATACCGGATTTCTATTTAGTTAATAATTAGAATATTAGGTATGTTTTTGACTAAGTATTGTTAAATAACTTGCTGTATGTACTTACATATAGAAATATATGTATATGTGCCTATGTAGATGAAATTAATGGGAATGAGTTGCGACGTCATAAAAGTATACGGAATCAGATTAGGTACCTTTAGAAACGCATGTAAGAAATCGGAATCTTGCTGGAAGTCCATTGGCGAGTAAAATCGCTGGTACATCAGCGAGTCATAGAGCACCCACTTTACCACAATTATTAATCTTTTTCGCTCATTGACTCTTCGTCTATACTTAATATCCTAAGAACGCAGTATATAAAACCGCCCGGTTAATCAGCCTAACCGGCGAGCCGACACTTGTTATTTTATTCTTTCTTTATCAAAGACATCAAATTTAGTATTTCAATAATAAAAAGTCCTTCGGACATCCTGACAATGATTTCGGTAATAATTTATGGTTTACCAATAAAAGTAAGTAAATAAGTATTGCTAGTAAACTTACATGGTACAAGCCTTGTGTTTCTTACAGCCAGTTTTAGACTCACACTTTGTGGCGGCTTCTATTTTTCTTTGGGTGTTCTTATTGTTTCTGATGTAACGAAGAAACAGTCCTACTTACCCAAATAACAAAGTAACTCTGACTGTTTCGTCTGCCATGATGATTCATTTCCAATACGACTTGGCGACCCAACGAAACCAAAGTTTTATACCACTAACTCGCCGACTTGCCAACGGATAGCCCACTATTAGAACCCGTTGTAGAAGCGAAAAGTCAGCGACCAAGGTTACATTTAGTAATGTCCCCGTGGCTGTCCGCTACAATTTCATATTTATGTACATAATTACAAAAAATGTAAAATAATTCCATATCTAAAGCGATAATTACGTTCAAAAATAACATCAGTAACAGTAGGCAACAATCGATCAATAATGCATTTCTTTTTTCAGATTTTGGCTGTGCACTATTTGTGCTAACTTTTGTTTATTCCATCTGTGCCGTAAGTAGTTTTGCACTCGAAACAGGTGGCGGACGCTGCCGTGCCGCTCATGTTTCAAGCGACGAACGCGGCGAAAGATTATTACTTTTAGATCACGCTGCTCATTCGAGTCTCTTGTCCGCTGCGCAATTAAATAAGTTATCTCACGGTACAAGGTCACAATTTGTGTAAGATATTAAAAAAAACTGGTCCTTACAGCTACTACCTATACTATGCAATACCATATATGCAAACAGAAATGATAATGATATCTACTTACATTATGGGCCCGCGTTGGGCGCCATTTTGGTTTCTTCAGAATATAGCGACCCCGCAAACTGCAGTGATCGACATGGGCTACTAGCGCGCACACTGCGCCAATTAAACAGTTGAGATGCTGGTGAGTCAGCAGACCAGCCAAACACTGCTGACTGCTCTCGAACGAACGAACACTAGTTCGTTCGTTCATCGCTCAACGCTAGAGCGACTTTTGAAGAGTGGTCACATAATGAAAATTGCTACGAAATTGTCTAAAAATTATTTTTCGCCTTTTATCGAATGAACATACCAGCTTCAAGAACTGCTATTTCATTCCCATAGTTTGTTCTTTAGATTCACATCAGAGTTCTCTTTTAAATTTTTTTTTATAAAGCGTAGGTCGTTTTTCAACTTCAACTATCAGATTTATAATTGACGTTTCAACGATCATCACGCGCAAAATTGGGCAACGCCATAAGAAAATTACTCACTACCACCCGGCGCCCAAGCTCGGAACAAACCTAGCAAACTGAACTATCGCACTAACAATCGTCAAATGCTCGCACGTGGAAGAGCGCCATACTGATCTGGCAGTGGGCCGATAGTTTGCCAATAGTTTAGTTTGAGGGCAATCGTGTAGCCCATCAAAGTTGTTTATCGACCGATGCCGAATCTTTGTAATATGCGCACTTACATACATCTTCTTACTGATTAATAGCCCGACTAAACTATCAGTCGATTAGTCTGCAGTCTACAGGGGTTCTAAAAAGATCTTGTAATGTTACTTATTGTTTCATATTTTTGTCAATTAAATGTAATACAAACAAAAGTTGAGAAAATCATTTAAATAAGTACAATATTTAGTAACCATAATGCTTTAAACATGTAAAGGTATTGTTTATTAAAATTATAAAAGCTATAATATATTTGGTTTGTGTCATTACACAAGCAATATACTTTTATTACTATTTCATGTAATATATAAGACACAAACTATATTTTGTGCTTTATCTATGCTGAAATTATGCTTGCTGGTGTTTCATTAGGTAAAAGATATGAATATATGATACTAATATGATTAGGTAATACCATAACATAGTGCATGGTCACTATTACCATTTTATTGTGATATTTTGATAATTTACTGCCTTAAGTTTATATTGAAAACAATTAAGGTTGTTGGTACAAAAGAAATGTGAAGTCAAAATGCATGTACATAATAAGTACTTTATTTTTTATGAAGTTATGTCCATATTAAACAAAAACAGGTATATTTTAATCTTAAATTGTTTAGAAAATTATGCCGAAAATAAAATATTGATTCTTTTATATGTGCGACTTTTATTATATTGTTTTATTTGTTCTATGATATTATAATTATGTACATCATACAAGGTAAACTTACAACTAATTAGTTATTACAAACAATAGTAATATTAGGAGGATGCAATAAAACAATGCACATATTTGTCCATACAATTTAAGAGTCAGGGCATGAAGTGTGGTGCATGTGGAGCCATGGGGGTAATACAACATGCCTCTACCCTAACATAGAAAGTGCGCAGAATGTACATGCAAGGTGGCACACTCCTCTCCCCCTTACATGCCTCGGTGTTAATTTTTATGGATATAGTTAACATTATAATACTGGACTAGACATTTTAAATATAAGAACATTACTCCCGGTCCAAAATCATCCCCATCTACCATCTTTCAAAGGTGTCTGTATGCCTTTAAATCCTCTGGCAAGAATAAACATTTCTGAAGAATCTGATCTGCTTGCTTTAGGTTTTATAACCTTTATATTTCTAAAGAATCTCTCTAAATCCATTTCTAAAATAGGCACTTCTTTGCCATCCCAAACTTTAATTAACAAATTGCCATTGATTTTTGTAACAAGAGCTGCAAATCTTATGGCCATGTAGCACAGACCTATAATTCTGTCTTTGTCTAACTCTCTAACACCAGTTGCACTTGGAGCCATATCAGATAAAACAATATCTACTTTTTTTCCATCAAGTACTGTTACAACTTTGTCATGAGCTTCAATAGTGTTGAAATCAATATTACTCATTATAGTTGCACCCTGTTTGTAGAAAAATACAACATATGATTATTTTATATGAATGTATCTACATAGAAAATACACTACCTATATAATTCAGAAATTAGATTCTGAATTCAATAAGTGGTATTTACGTGATGCACTTACAAAGGAAGAAAGTGTATGATTTTATTATATATATAGATAAAAGATAAAAATTTTCACAAAGTAATTATATGCATTTTATATAAATAACCTTTTCGAAGATTTAACAAAAAACAGGATTAAAGGCTATTGGTCTATAGTTTTTCATATAGAGTTTGTCACCTTTCTTATAGAGGGGGCTTATTTATTGTAGTTTTCAGCACTGTAGAAAAAATGGCCTGCTCCAAACACAGATGAATGCTGTGACACAGTATGGGAGCTGTAATACTATTAACATTTATTTCAAAACTAATACATGAATATCATTGAAACCCATATTTTTCATGTATAATGAATGATATAGTATAATAATAATGTGTCACTGCCACACCACTTTACTTTACATGTAAGTTATTCAAAATGTTTTGATACCTTTTAGATATGAGTCACATATTGATATCTGCTTTCTAGTTACTACTAAACAAGCGCAGATTTGCGTTTGAATTCATATGAGCATTTTCACAGATAGACGACAGACACTGCACCTATTTCAGGTCTCATAGGCTAGGTTGTCTGTGTGATTAAACTAAAATGGAAGCAAATTACAATTACTACTGCTTATGTGTTTTTATATTTAACGAAGAGCATTATTGAGGTGTCAGTGATAGAATTTGTTTTTTTGATAGAAGAATATTCGAAAAATAGTTTAAAAAAAACTTAAAATCAAAGTCTAAGGCAATCCCTTTGCTAATCTTCGTGATTGCCAGAGACTTCTAACCTAACCGCCAAAAGTCGTTCTTGGGTAAAAAAATTCATAAAATGTAACTTTGTTTTTGAAATTTGATTAAAACCAAAACCACCATCTATACAGGCATACTTTTGGCTCCTAAGAACTAGTTAACAATATTTGTTGTTAAGTGTCAAAATGAGAAGCAGTAGTTATTCTAAAGTTTAGCACTAGAATCTTTTATGATTGGTTTCCATATTGTACACATACAAACATACCTCAATTGGGAATATTTGTAGTTTATCAATGGATAACACCATCCCCTTCGGTTTTTTGGAATCTGCACCATTGGCATTAGTTTTCTGCACAGCAACTTGTGTCCAAGATCCAGGTGAAGCACCCAAATCAATAACTGTCATACCTGGCGCAAGAATGTGCGTTTTTTCATCTATTTCCAATAATTTGAAAGCACTGCGACACCTTAAAGTAACATATTAAGACCGATTTAGATATCGTGTTAAAGTAGTCATTTGCTTAATTGCTTCAAACCTTTTAACACTACATACCTATAATTATATATCTTAGCTTTTTCAACATAAGGATCTGCTTGTTGGCGTAATAACCACTGTTCTGAACTTTTTAATCTTTTAAGACAATTCAAAATAAAACACATTTTTGTAATGTTCAGCGATTTCTGCCCAAATGAGCGCGAACATAACATTGTCTAAACGAAAATATATGTTAACGTCTAGGTTGACGTGTTAATGATTTATTTTATTAGAAAACAATAAGTTCATAAATCGCGATATACGGTTAATATCAACTGGGAGTTCGAACTTGATGACTGACTGAAAAATTACTAGGTACGTATTAACATTCTTCTTTCGTGGTGATCCTGCAGTTTCCGCCAATAACACTGAGAAGCGTAAATGAGTTTATAAACATAGAAGAGAATATTTTATAAAGCTCAGCAGATATTACTACGTAATTAATCTTCTTTAGTTGAATGGCACTATCGGGATTGCGAATATTGCCAACGTCTCGTAAAAATGAAGATCACAGAAACATAATAATGAATGAACGACCCGACCGATGACATTCACAGACTAGTTAGGGATATGATGACATTGCTCCGACCACGGATAATGCTCTGACAGTTGACAGCCAGATCACAGATAACTAATATGCGAAATATGTGCACCTCTGCAGCGTAGATAGAGAAACTTACGCCTAGGATCAAGAAACATGGATGGAGTCAAAATAAGTTGCCGCTCTTATCACCGTGTCAAACAAAAAAAAATTTCGTGTCTTTCTATTTCATTGAGTGTAACCACGAGTAAAAAAGTTAGCTGTAGTAAGTATTGCAACCTCGCATTGTCAGTGTAATTCATGTCAGCTAATGAGTCGGCCATAAAAGAATGATTTGCAAAATACTCTTAAATCATAAGTGTTTTGGCTACTAGTATTCATAAAAATAAAAATAAAAGTATATCATGTTTAGCTGTGTATTGTTGTATTGACCTTCCCTAGTCACGCACTTTAGTAAAAATCTAGAAAGTCAGTGTCCAAAAAAGCACTTCAAGGACCACGCTTTTAGAGCAAATGTTCCATTTGTACCAAGTCCTACGCACGAAGTAAAAACGAAGAGGAGGCTCCGTAACGAATTTTCATCATTTTTATGAAATTTTCCTCATACAAACCAGTGTAACAACATGCGGGTTGAGGGGGACGCGGAATAAATGGAGGGGGATGTTGCGAATCTGCCGCTATCTAGCGAGTTGTAGCAGTCTCTTCGTGTTATCATTTTTCAAGTAGTTTTATTATTGACCACCAGATGGGTAAAATACATTCTTGCTACAGAGATGTACTTAGTGATTAATCGGTAACTTGAAATTGCACGATTCAAAAATTTTCACATTAAGTTATGAAATACCACTTATATTTGTATCTAAGAGTAAATTGATATAAATCCATAAAGCGGATGAGATGGTTTTACATTTGTAAATTTTTTTATCGTAATACAACGTATCGTTTGATACAGCGTGAAGATATGTACCTAAGTATGTATCGTGCGTGTTGGGGACCGAATAACGGTCTAGAATAGCAATTTTTAAATTAAGGTTTGTCCATTTGTTTGTATGCACATCATGCAACTGTTACTGTCTCTTTATTTAAATAGAATGATAATACAGATCGCGCCACGAAAGATGAGTCTTGACAAGCGATTGTAGTGGGGAATCCGTCTAGGTACGCTCTTACGAAATTGTAATGTGTTTTTAGGGATTTTCTTAGTGTCCATTCTCTTCATTTATTATAAATCTAAATAAATTAATTACATATTGGTGTCGAACTTTTATTTTCTTCTTACACGATTTAACTAGCACCAAGTGGCATGGCAGGGCGATGGTACGAAAGCGACTGGCGGAGCCACGCGTTCGAATTGCTTTATACATACATAGATATCTTCACGCTGTATCCCTAAAGGGGTGGTCAGAGAGGGCGGAGTGCCAAGCGTCGCGGTCCTTACATACTTCTTTCGCTTCCTCAAATTGCTTTATATTCTACTAAAATGCAATTCAGCACTTTTAGCATCGCCAGGTCGCTACATATTTATTATTAGTAAGACAATATATCGCATCTTTAGAATGAAAGCGACTTAATTTAAAATTTCAGAATTTCGGATTAAAATAATAAACTTAAAAATACCTACTACTTAATTTAATAGATAACAGTACAAACTTGCCTGTCCCATTAGCAACATATCGCGAGAATATTTAAACATGTATTTGTGAAAAATCCATTTTATTATTCTATGTGAATTCAATGTCGGAACTTGCCAAAACAAAATCTCAAAATTTCGAATTAGACCAATTTCATTCTATGGTCTATGGTCTATGTAAGCAGTTTCCATTACTATAACACTGCTACGCCAGTATATGCGTAATTTAGTTTCGGTTAGTTATTTATTACGTTATAACTTTGTTATAAAATACAAAATATGAGTTATCAAATAATAGTTATTATTAAATGAATTAGTTTATGAAAAGCATATAAAAATTATTGTTTATACAACAACATATTATCCTCATGCTGTAGCCCTAACAGGGTAGTCAGAGTTACATACTTTTTTCGCTTTCTAAAATCTCATCACTCCTCACACATTTTCGCCTGGGTATGCGAGTGTTTTTCACATTTCCGTCAGCTAACAGCTCTGGCTATTAAATATTCGTAAGTCAGCCTTGATCTTCCTTGGCTTTAATTATCTTTTATAAAAGAGTATATTAGTATTAATACGTCTAGAGTGCGGTCCTTATAATGTTTTGTAAAGTAACTTCTATTCTATTCCCCAAAATAAATTATCCCTAACAAAAAAAAAACATTAGTATTATTGTAATACGTCTACCTCCTGCGTGCGGTCCTGCTGATAATGTCAGTTTTAGCAAGAATTTTTATTCCCTAACAGAGGTCACTTCACTCGGTGTAAATGAATCGATGTAGCTTTTTTACTAACAATTTCATGAATTAAATTGATAATTGAGCAATGTTAGGAGTAAACAGTTAGGGTTTTAATATGCTTAGCGATATCTGAGTGCAAAATGTGATTTTAAAGGGCGATTAAGTTGACATCTGTCGACGAATAGTAAAAGCTACACGAACAAGAAAACTTTCTAGAACTGTCGATGTAATATTGTATAAATTGATACTTATACATGAAATGTGATATTTTTTAAAGTATTACAGCATCCATCTGAATGCGACTTGCAACCAACCACACTTCATATTTCTACTGTACAATCACTGAAAATCTTTTTTTTTTTCGTAAAATAATACGCGTAACTGTCAGGATCGAACTGGCATACGTGTAGTCGATACACCCCTACGCTTTAAAGCTGAGCCTATATTTTTTACACACAGGCTCAGCCCATTACAACGTCTCCTCCTTCCTTCATGGGTCGGGCACACGCGCGCTGATGTCTTGGAGCTGATGTGCTAAACAACACAGAGCATAAAGCTAAATAATCTCATTAAAAAATCGGTACGCGCTAAAGGATAGAAAATGTCTCATACCATTTTTATTTTCTGCAATTATGAGGTTAAAAAGGTCAAAATGAGGTATACAATCCAGTGGTAAATTTATTTTGCGATACCTTTTCGAATTGAATAATGCCATGGAAAGTAGTACATGAACATTAGTTTGTCAGTTTCTTCACTTTTGTGAACCAGGCTTGCCACTAAAAATATTTTGTATTTATCTCAAGAACATGTGCACTCAAACAAATATACATAAATCAAATTGAAAACCTAATATTCATTCTAAATGTGTAATTTGCAGTCTTATAATAACCTCAGCATCAATTTTTTAATTATTTATTTATTGTAAAAGCGTTATATGTGCATTAACAATACGTGATACGAGGGCTGCTATTTATGTGTCCGGAATAACAAAATGAAACAAACATATAGCATTTATTATAGTTTTATTGCTTTTCAAAATGTTCACCATGATGATCGATGCACTTTTGCATGCGTTGGAACCAATTTTCGTAGCACTTTTTCCATTCGGATTGAGGTATCTCCAAAATGTGCATTTTGAACGCATCAACACCCTCTTCACGGCTCGAAAAACGTTGACCACGTAATTTATTCTTCACGATTGGGAATAAATAGAAGTCGTTGGGGGCCAAGTCGGGACTGTACGGCGGATGACCCGTTAATTCGATCTTTTGATCTTCCAAATACAGAGTTGTTTCGGCCGATGTGTGGCAGCTAGCATTGTCATGATGAAGAAGGATTCTGCGTTGTCGGTTGTTTTTTCTTATTTCTTCAAAGACTTCTGGCAAACAAATGGTCGTGTACCATTCAGAATTAACCGTTTTACGCTCCTCTAGTGGCACTGTAGCTACATGTCCATTTATACCAAAAAAACAAGCGACCATTTGCTTCAAAGTGCTTTTTGAACGAATGACTTTTGTTGGGTTCGGCTCATCTTGGAACACCCAAACCGTTGATTGTTGTTTAGTTTAAGGATCATACGCATATATCCAAGATTCATCACCTGTGTAGATATTAAAGACAACTTTTGACGCACCCTGATTGTACTTTTGTAACATTTTTTCACACCAATCGACACGAGCCCGTTTTTGGTCAATTCTCAAGTTGTGCGGAATCCAACGTGAACAAATTTTTTTTACAGCTAAATGTTCGTGTAATATTTTATATAAACTCGTCATACTTATGCCCAGAGACCCCTCTATCTCGCGATATGTAACATGACGATCTTGCATTATTAGTTTCCGCACAGCATCAAAATTTTGAGGTACAACAACCAATTTAGGGCGACCTTCTTTAACTTCGTCCGTGAGCACAGACCGCCCACGATTAAACTTACTAAACCAGTGATATATAGTAATTTTAGATGGTGCTTCGTCTCCAAAAGTCGAAGTGAGTTGATCGATGCACAGTTTTTGAGTTAAACCTCGCCGAAAATCGAATAAATCATAGCACGAAAATTTTCACGACTTAAATCCATGGTGATAAAGACTCGCAATTTTCAAAATGACGCCACAAAGGATAAACAAATGACAGCTACATGAAACAAACTGTATTCTTCAGCCAATGAGTTCCATTTTTAAATGTTATAATTACTTTATTAATATTGTTCTGTAACTGGCCAGTTCCAGATACATAAATAGCAGCCCTCGTATTGGCAAATGCATTAATCTGTGCGCCATATCACTAAGAAACAAAAAAAAAGAAAGAAAAAGGAATTCTTGGCGGGAACGGGAGAAGTGAGGTTGTCATTTTATTTAGATTTTCCATTTTTTACACTTTTAGGAGTTTTAAAGTACAATAGTGATAGTATATTGTGTTTTAAAGTTCTGTGTAAGTGACAAGAATGGAGGTGATCTAAATAAACATGTGTAGCTGAAGTTTTCGCGCTCTTCCAAGAAGTCCTTTATAACTTCAGTAAAGCCTACTATCACTTTACTGGAGGAGTTTTACGATAAGAAAGAACTAATTTACTTGTGATTCTACTTATTCTGTGTCTGTATACTAGTTTGTGTTAATGCGTGACATTGGCAAATGCGATCAATGACTAAGGAAACTAAAGGACATGAAACAAGTACAAAATAAACGTGCATACCTAAACCTCGACTGTCGCAATTAATGGCTGCCGATTAGTGATGAACCAAATTTCTATTATGTAGATGTCGTTAAGTCAGTTGTTGAAAGAAGTTTTGTTTCAGCATCAGTATTGAAATAAAAATCATTTTCTATGATATCTTCAGAAATAGGAAGGGCATTTGTATGTCATAGATTTATGCTAAAGTACTGAAATATTGTTCAAACTGGAAATAGCAGTCAGCGTAGTTCGATGCTGTCGGCATATAGTTAGAATCTGCACTTAAGGCGATTTTAAGGTGTTATTAGCAACAATAGCAACAGTCGCCTTCAAGGATAGCCCCTGTCTGTCCTTTGATCATTTTTGTATGGAACTTTAAATGAACCCTACATACAAACAAATTACTTAGGTACCTCTTTTTGTAATACTTAATAGTACGTCTATGATTATTACAGAAATACAACGTTTTTTAAAAGAAACCCATATTTTCATGAAGCGCTTTCATTAATGTTGAAGATCAACGAAAATAGTAGTAGACTAATGAACAGTGCAATGAAGATAGATCAATGAATCAAAGTACTTGAAGAACAGCACAGTCCTTTTAATGCTTTTCTTTTCTTTACATGCATAACGTTACTTCTTCTAGAGGTGATGGTGAAATTAAAGTGCTATGAGAAACATACATACGGACCGACCAAATCTATAGCCATGGCGTACTGTAGCACTTTGATAAACTAATACTAGAATAATTAATTTTATAAAAATTAGTAGCCTTATCATCACACAGTAATTGGGAATAACATTTCAATTGTGAATAGAACACTGTAGACTGCTATTAGTTGAAGAATTCTCAAACTCAGTTAAGTACTTCCAGAGGTTATTCCATACATACAAACAAACAAATTTTATTTCTTTACATTGTGAAGAAATAAATAATATTATAGTTTATAATATTATCTAGCGTAGAAAATCCACAACATACCGGCCTTTTGAATAAATCTTTTAAAAGTTAAGACAGTAAATTGCTATAGGCACTGCAAGGGTGTCCAATGTCAGACTAGTCATATCTAATGTACCTATGGTAACATATTTTTACTTGGTTTGAAAAATAGAACTGTTTGTTAATATTATTATTTGTAAAATAATATTTATATTAAGTACATAAAATTTTTAATAACATATTTACAAAATAAATAAATATAGCTAACTAAATAGCACAATATTTTTAAATAACGTCTGAATGAAACTTTTGAATACTGCGATTTGAATTTAAGCAGTCATTGTACTCATCATGTCGCTGTCGTTTTTTTCTACGTCAAGAAAAGAATGAAATAGTTTCCGATACCTTCGTCTCTTATTTCTGCTTTTAAAGTTTTTTAAAAGATTCTTTAAATTGTACCATATCTGGATTATTAGTAAAACCACTACAAGCTCTTATTGGTCGCAAAAATAACTCGGCGTGGTCTTGATTCACATCATTCAGAAGCAGATATTTAGAACTATGAGCAGATTTTTCTCTCTCGGAAACATCAAATCAAAGTTCAGCCACATTCTGTAAACAATTAATATTTTCCTGTTACTTTTTCACAATAGAGGATTTACATGGTCAGGAAATTAAAAATTAATTAATTACCACTGTAAATATTTTCTCTGATTCCCAATTATCTTTGCGAGGGTAATGCTTCATACCGTAAAATTATTTTCTTAATGTTCTAATTAAAGAAGCTTCTTCGAAATGCAAATAACATAAATTTATATCATGAGTAATTGATACAGCGTTAAGATATATATATGTATATATCATGTGGGTTCAATTTTCTTTTCCGATTATGTCAAGCCACTCTTTTCCTTTAATAATACATCATGGTAATCTGAAAAGAGATAATTACGACATATAAACATATAGATACCTGTATTTATCGATATTTTTTTAATATAGGTACATGGACAGCCCTAACTGCAACAACAACAAAAATTGATATGAAGTAATTTACTGTTTTATATGAATAAAAACTGCTAATAACTGAAAATATACATGACTGTAATACAGTAAACTAAGAAACACAATAACTACGATGGAAATATATACGACTTCAGACTAAATTAATGAATTTCAGTTACGTACCAGTGCAATTATAGATTTCGTTGATTATTGCTTTTCCTCGAACCACAACATAACACACTACACTTAGAAATTATTGTGGCATTATGCTAGCTTCATCTTTAACAAAACAGTTCCAATACCCAGCACAAAATCAAAAAACATTAAAAAATATTAAATTCATTGATATGTTTTGACACTTTGTGTACTTGTCAGCGTGTCGCAAAAATTGGCGGACCGGCACGTTTTGACATTACAATAATGTCACATAAAATAATTAGTTTTTGAGAAAAGTACTGTTGTTTTCTCTTACACACACAAGAAGCCGTAAGTCAAAAAGAGACAACGCTACGTTTGAATGTTATGCGTTAGAATATATATAACTAAATGTTGCTATAGCTCAACATGCCATGTCCTTTAGTTTCCTTAGTCATTGAATGCGTTAATCATCTATTGAATTATTTTCTCGCTTTACTTGATGTTGGCAATGTACTCACGTACGGTGCCATTTAAAAAAAAGAAAGAAAGAAAAAGAAGATAACAATAGCACCAAACGCCAAACCAACACCGAACAAATCTTTACTTTGTTTTATTTATGTAGTTATTTATTATCAGAAATGAGAAGTGAGTAATACCCGTTTCCAAAAAAATCTTTATTTTGTTTTATATAATTATTTATTATCAGGAATGAGAAGTGAGTAATACCTGTTTCAGTTATTATGATCATTTAAAACGAATATGAATATTTTGATCCGGAATGTTTATAACCTAAACTACGGAGTAACTTCTTATTTGTTTAAAAATAATTGGCGTATTCTGTTAACGCAGCCTAGAAGTGAAACCATGAGATATTTAAATGTTGCTGAAAAAAACGACGCAGCGAAGAATATTGCTTTCCATTTATCCCATGGAACAAGTCGAAGGGTAAAAAAAATCTCATGAATTATAATTTGATAAGTATATGCCGTCTTAATAAATATTTCGAATTTCTAGCGTGAAGGCTTTTCTCAATACAACAAGATTTACGAGTTTGAAACGGATGTAATGGGTCAAAAAAGCCAAATGATAATGACATCAGTTTCTGGTCATCTATTGGCTTTAGAATTTGTAGGCACTTATAAACATTGGCAAGCGTGCAGTCCTCTGACACTCTTTGATGCTCCAGTATTTAAATATTGCCCTGATAATTACGAGAAAATAAAGGTAAATTACAAAAATATTTGCGAATTTTGTATATAGTTTATATCTGAAAGATATGAGGTAGAGCCATGCTGCATTGCAGCGCAAATTGGGCCGTCTTATCCAGTGAAATATCACCTTCTCACAGAATATCAGCGTTAAATAACAGCATCTATTGCTGTTGTCTTGTTCGGTGAACGAGAGTACCGGTGGCCCATCACCCCCTCCCTCTCCTTTACTTAAAATTCCGGCAATGCACCTGTGATTCCCGGCAATGCACCGGGAATGTGATCACTTTTCATCAGGTGACTTGCTTGCTCAATTGCCCTCTTTTATAAAAAAGGTTGTATGGATCTTGTAAAAATCTTGATGTAAAAATCTAATAATATCAGTGAAGTTTTTTACAGTATTTATTTATATTCACTGGATGTCCTTCAATAAAAAAGTTACTATTGGTGTTTTTAAAATCTATTACTAATATGACAAAGTTCTAAAATATTTATTATGCTTATATTATTTGTTATATTAATATATAATATTTATTATTATCTTATAATTATAACTTATTTTAATTTCAACTTATTATTTCAGTTATTTATTTGGTTACAGCTGAAATTATAATATAATTCTGAATTATATTATATATTATTATAAGTCATGTTGGAAAAGATGCCTAATTGCTTAGTTAGAAACTTCTTATGTTACAGAAAACTCTAGAAAGAGAAGTCCGTAACTGTCAAGGTCTAATTATCTGGACTGATTGTGACAGAGAAGGAGAAAATATTGGTTTTGAAATAATTCAAGTATGTACAGCTGTTAAAAATAATCTTAGTATATACCGAGCTAAGTTCTCTGAAATCACAGCTGTGTCAGTAAGAAGAGCACTTCAGAATCTTGATCAGCCTAATAAGAACATTAGTGATGCAGTTGACGTGAGACAGGAACTGGATTTAAGAATAGGTGTCCAAGTTATTCTGTATTATAAACTTTATTTTTAGATACTTCCTTGCTAGTATGGCAGATACAAAAATTTAAGATGTGCTAGTTGCTCGTTGTTCCATATAGATTGTAAATGTTGATAGAGGTTTAAAACTTATTATAAGAAACTAGAATATTGTTTATTCCAATTTCTCATAATAAGTTTTAAACCTCTGTCAACATTTAGCAATATTGGTAATTTTGGTAATTTTTTTAAGGTAGTCATTATCTTTTCAATAGTACAGTGGCTAGAGTGTAGGTCTACCACGCCGAAGTGCACGGATTCGAATCCTTAAATGTGGTCAAACTTTTTTTTTTGACACTGAGCAATGCTTGACGTCCAGGTACTATAGTATGACTATCTCTTCTTCTCTGTCTTCTCTTTTCTAGATAGTATAAAACAAAGTCGCTGTTTTCGTCTGTCTGTTTCTCCGCTGACTCTTAAACCTCGCAACGGATTTTGATATGACCATTGACCATTTTGGCTGGTTAGATATATTCATACTGCCTCCTAATGCAGACAGCACCGTCTACCTTACTGTCAGCTACCAGTATCTCCACATGAAATTTACACCTTCCACCCCTCGAAAGGCACTCCTCAGATACACAATTTTATTCACTTTTTCTAGACATTTCTCATGTACCCATGTCCCACATTTCGTCTGCACATCCTTTCTCTTCACAATCTTCTGTCATACACATGACTATACTTGACTGGTGTCTGCATCTCTCCTTCTAATGGTGCTCTAAGCCAGCATCGTCAGTGTACAATAGGCAGTTTATCACTGTACCATCATATATCATACCATTCATACTACATTTCAATGTCTGGAGGTAACTGTCCAAATACAGCACAAGTATCCAGGCAGACATCACGCAGCCCTGTCTGACGCCTGAACAAACTTCGAACCAGGGCGAAATGTCATCGTCTATCCATACTCTGGCTCTGTGGCCTCGATATAATGACCTCACATAAACACACAGGAAAGGGCACTCCACGCCATATGCAGGCAGAAAACTCCTCAATTTCGTTTGTACTACTCTATCAAATGCTTTTCTAGATCCACGAAAACGCAGAAAACCCTATGGCCAGAAACTTCCCAATGATATTGCGGAAAGAGACAATTCATACAACCCCTAACATTCTTAAAACCACTTTGTGCCTCCCACAAATATCTTTCAAAAATGGCTTTCATACGTTCAATCATTAACCTTGGTATAATAGATTTTACTTGCTAAGTTGACCAAGCTGTCCCTATAGCACGCACAGTCTAATTAGAACCTTTCCTTTTAGAGGTACTATGACTGCGGTGCGCCAGTCATCTGGCGCATAGTTTAGGAAAGGTATCCCAGACACTAGGACGGTCATACTTGATCATCTCAGCTGTCACCTTAACATATGCCGCAGTCTTTCCACATTTCATTTTAATAATTAAATTATAAATAATTTTAGGTGCTGCATTCACGAGGTTCCAAACACTACGACTACAGAAAGTTTTTCCTAATAAACTAGCAGAAAGTCTAGTTAGTTATGGGTCATGTCAGTTCCCTACATTGGGCTTTGTTGTGGAGAGGTATAGGGCCGTGGAGAATTTCGTTTCTGAGCCTTTCTGGAAACTTAAAGGTCAGTGTAAATATGTGTGAACAAAAATATGTAATACACAGTGATTGATGTAGCTTTTTTTTTTAATTAAGGAAAATTTTGATAGTTATATCACAGATTAATTAGTTTACTACCGTAAAGTTATATTGTATTTATGACTTTATCAACACTTTATTGTACACAAAAATTACATTAGACTACAAAGGCAAGTTTATCTCTTTAAAAGATTTTTTTAAATGACCCCACCCAGCGGTGGTTATTTATTATTCTGTATACTTACCTGTTATAATTTTATTTGTTTTTTAATATATCACAAATAGCCTTCGATCATAAAGTATTTGTGATCGAAGCAAATAGCATAATATATATTTGTATAAAATATATTATATGGTAACGTACTATATAATGTACATTTACATAGAAGCAAGTACTGTATATGGTACACATGTACTTACATCAATTAAGCAATTTGGTGTTTTAAAAATATTTTATGTGTTACAGTAAATCATACAATTAACAACCTGAGCGTTGATTTCGCATGGGAAAGAATAAGGTTATTTGATAGAGATTCTTGTCAGGTGTTACATGATATTTGTGTAGAAAACCCACAAGCAAATGTGTGTGAAGTTAAAACTAAACCCAAGTCAAAGTGGAGGCCTCTACCTTTGGACACAGTGGTAAGGTGCACGAATAAAGATTAGAATACACGTAATGTTTTAATATTAAATTAATTTGTATCGTATTTGTACAATACATATTCATTAATTGAAAGTACGGTTAATAGAATATATATTAAGTCACATATGATGAGTAAAGCTTTGGTTTATTGGTCGGAACAACGCTGCGGGACACGTCACGATGTGTCAGACACTTAGGCTGACCACACATCGACTAATATCGCATGAGGGATATTTACATAGGCTATCATTCTGTCGCTTAAGCTACTGAGCGGTTGTATACGCTGCCGCTTGTCGCTCGGACGTCCATTTTGTCGTTCAAACAACAGGGCGGTATCATAAGTAGCTAATTTATTTAATTGTTCCGTTACATAAATCGAGCACTTGTTTTGTTAACGTTTGCCTCTCTAGATCGGTTGCACATCATTGTTGGATTTCTATCGAAAAGCCAGCTGCTAAAGCGACACGATCGATCGTTCACGCGTCTGTATGGACGTATTAACTACTATGTATAGAAGTCGAGCAACTGTTGTGACACGACCGTTAGTCGCGTTTATATAGTCGCGTATACTTAAACGCGCAATCTACCAGTCGCTCAAGCGATAGTAGTCAATGTGCGGTCAGCCTTAATTCCACGAAAACGTTTAGAACGGTCTCTTGTTTGGGTAATCGCGGTGAAGTGGAAAGCAGGTGCTCCGCACACCGCACCGTGTTGCTCGTTTATTTGCTGCGTTATGCGTCAGTGCGTCGACATGGATTTATATGGAAAGCGTAAATTTCTAAAATCTTGTTTATATTGTAATCGTCTACTTTGGTTATGTTTCGATCAACAGACCAAAGCTTTAGCTTACATACAACTACAGCCATGATATGAAAAGCTATTAAAGAAAGAATTAAGCTAAAATTATTATGAGAGAGTTTTTGTAATAATGGAAGTTTCCATGTTGCTCTTGAAGAAAAACAGAAATATAGGATATGTCAACTGCTCGTCATAGCGCGAAGGTCGAAAAAAGGGAACCGATATGAGCAATCTGTCACTGTTTGCTTCTGCTTTGCCATATGAAGCTCAAATATAGCTAGAAGCAGCATTAGGGTATATTTTTGTCGTGACTTGCTGCTCTTTTCACCTCAAACGAGAAATGACGTGTACTTATTTATAAAAGATTTTATGAAAATACTAGAATTAATATTTAATTAAATTTGACTATTATATAAACAATTTCAGGAACTAGAAAAATTGGTATCTCGAAAATTAAAAATAAATGCTAAAGAAACTATGCGTTTAGCAGAAAAACTGTACACGCAAGGTTTTATTAGTTATCCACGTACTGAAACCAACGAATTTCCTAAGGAAATGAATCTGGCTCAATTAGTGGGGCAACAAACGAGTGACCCGAATTGGGGGTCGTTTGCTCAGGGGATACTGGACAGTGGCGGCCCAACACCAAGGCAGGGCAACAAAAGTGATAAAGCTCACCCACCAATACATCCCACAAAATACACAAACAGTAAGATTAAATGTTCTCAAATTATTCTGTACAGTATTAGACTAAAACTAGACTGTTTTTGAAAATCAGCAATAATTCTTTTGTTTTTAATGAAATAAGGAGACTTACTATACTGCATATGGGCTCAATGCGAATTTTTGAAGGCAGGCTAATAACCAGTCCACTGCTGTCACTGTTTGTGAGCCACCTATAAGGCCTCTGATCTTGTTTAAAGACTACATGACATTCAGAAACTTCTATTATCCAAAATAGATACACATTACTGTCCAAATGAACATATTGACGTTCTAATATTGTATATCGTATAATATGTATTACCGGTAATATTGTGATAATTTAAAGTAGACCTTGCTATCAAAGCATAAAGTTGTAAAAGCTGGTAAAAGATCCTTGCATGGCATTGAAACGAAATTTGTTAAAAAATAATAATTAAAATAATTTAATTTAAATGTAAATAGTTAAAATAATTTTATTTACGTGTTCATTATTTCGTCATAATAATAACGTTACACTGCTCTTTTTTTTTAAATTCGTAATCATATTTTTCAAATGACTTGAACTTAACACTAGTAATGAGTATAAAATCATAAATAAGACATTTAGAACCATTCTAACGCATTCACATCTAATTTTTTCGGATTATATTTTTGTCTCTGTTCTAATTAGTCGAATTTTAAGTCTCATGCGTTTTTTCCTTAAATGTAATTTTAGTACTGAAAATTATGATTGTAAGACAAGATTAGTTGTAAATGTTTCCAGGTTTAACTGGTAATGAGCAAAGGCTGTATGAGTTCATAGTACGCTCGTTTCTTGCATGTTGTTCTAAAGATGCTCAAGGACAAGAAACCACAGTTGTTATTGAAGTAGCCAATGAGAAATTCAGTGCAAATGGTCTTATGATCATAGCCCGGAATTATTTGGATGTGTATCCTTATGACAAGTGGTCGGCAAAAGAAATTCATATTTATGAAGTAAGTCATATTTCTGTCTAGAATATTATGAAATTTTGATAAATAAATGGTAACTAGTCAATCCGTGGGCATAATTCTCACATACACAGTATCGTGATTAGACACCAATCAACAGATGTCATGCATGCGCCATTTGTTGACAATCTGTTTAACTAAAACAGATTGTTAACAGATGGCGTTGATGACAGGTGATGTAAAAAAAAATTCTTTATTGCAAACATTAAACTATTTTTTAAGCAGGGAACGTAATCTTCGAAACGATGTCGCGATCGTTAATTAAATATAGAAAATAATATATTTATATGATCCTGTTAACTATACAAGGTGTTACACGAGTCCACCAAATCCCTGAAAGGTATTGTAGCATGTCAAGTAGAGAGTCCACCTATGAGGTTACAAAAGTCCTCCTGTGATATTTTTATTTTGATTTAAATAATTTTAATGATAAATGAAAATATCGACTAAACTGCCGGCATCACTATTTTGAGTTCATGACCCATATACAACCCCAGGGAGTAGTGAATTACCAGCTAACTACCTCCTTTGCTAGGCATCTACCAGGCTACCAGCGGACCACGCCCACAGCTAGATAGGGATAACTATATCTATTGTTAAATGCAATGTGCCGTCGGCAAGCGGCTCGCGGCCGTTACATTTAGGCCTACTGTAAGCAATTAAATCGCACGTTACTTAACAAACAAAAAATAAATAAAAGATACTTCGCCTAGGTATGCGCATACCTAAGGGAAAATGTGTGAGGAGAATGATGAAATTAGAGGAAGCGAAAGAAGTATGTAAGAATCGAAAAGCTTGGCGCTCCGTCCTCTCTGACCACCCCGTTAGCGATACAGCGTGAAGATATGTATGTGCAAAACCTACTTAATAAATAATAGGTGTGGTTATACTGTACAGATATGTGTTACTTAATAAATAAATAAAAGCTACTTAATAAAAATACGTGTTGAAATACTGTTCTGCTACGTTCCGACGGCATGTGGCTCGCGCCCATTACAAAGTACATATGTATCTACTGTTTAGGTATTTTATCGCGCGAATACAATAAATAAAAGCTACTTAATAAATAATAGGCGTTGAAATATTGTACAGATGCGTATCTAGTAGCTCTCGCAATCTGTGCTGCTTGGCGACGGCACGCCGCGGCCTGCTATATATACCTACCTATTGCTTGCAATTATAACGCGCACTAAGCTATCGCTAAAGGTACATAGTTAATAATGTGAAATACATACTGAAAGTTTGATGACTCACAATGCAGCCGCTTTGAACCCATCCAAGGGAATTAGGCATCCTTTCGAAAGAACACGTAAGTTGCCGTTCGATTAATCGCACTAACACAAACAATAATACACGCACTCTTTAAGTCACAAAAGCTGTCTCTCTCGCCGTTCAAAACAAAGCGGTTCGCTCCGATATATTGAAATTGATGTTTAGAATCCGCCATACGGTCATGTGATTCGTGCTGAGGATGGCGGCAGCGCTTCGTTTATTAGTTCTGGCCACAGTTGTAGTGTTCTAATATCTATCTGTTCTTCGAAGTCTACATTTGTGTGACAGAAAGTCCTTCTCTAGTAGAACTGAGAACACTATCAGCGGTATGCAAACGTTGTGTCATCTTGCGAAACATTTCCAAAAACATAGAAGCAGCCTCCCATCTGCTTTTGATTTGTTGAGGCAAAACCGATATTCGTAAATTCGACAAGCGGCACACAAGTTTCCTTTAATGACTCCGAGCACAGCATCATGTCATAGTAGTCTCCTTTAGTCTATCACATTTTCACTTACAATTAAAATAAATAAAAATTAGATGTTTACGTAAACAGCTCAGAGCTCTGACTAAAATAATAAGTTCCGCCTTCCGGCAGTCAAAGGTGCCGACAAACAGTTGCGATTGGTCGAAACAAACCAATGAAATTATTGTGCATATTTTGTGTGCAATTTGGTATTATAGTTTTTGTTTATTATAAGAAAGGGGAGAACTAATCATTTTAGGGTCCCGTTTTAAATTTTAATAATTTAATTACATTCGATTTCGTAGTAGGCGTTCGGAACTAGAATTTCAATGATTAAAAACAGTAATGTAAAATTAACACGATGAGTACCATGACCCCGTTATTACCGTATTAACAATGGAACTACACATTTTAAAAATCTTTTGGAAAAACAAAATTTTTGCCGTTTTAGAGTTAAGAAACTGATTTTTTAAATACGATACAATACCTAAAAAACTCGAATACTAAAAAACTCGATACAATATTTAAAAAAAAAAAATAGAATCTTCAAAGATTCAAACTCATATTTCGTATCGAGTGCTTCATTTTTTTTTATTTGAAAGCAACCATTGTACGTCTCTTTAATGTACACTAATATTATAAAGAGGTTAACTTTGTTTATTTGAATGTTAATGGATAAACTCAAAAACTACTGAACCGATTTCAAAAATTCTTTCACCTTAGAAGGCTACATTATCAGCGAGTAACATGGGCTGTATTTTTTTTTTAATTCTACCCGTGGAATGCCGGGGCGGGTCGCTAGATGTAAATAAAAGCGACGAGAACAAATCATAAGTAAATATTAGAAATAAGTAATGTATAAAATCAACATTACTTTGTAGTACTATTTTGAAAATGTGATTATCCGGGTAATTACGATTCGAAACTAAATGAACAATACGTATTAAAAATCATGCAAAGGTACGGAGCCCTTAAAATTAATTTAGGAAGCCAAATACCAGGAGAGCATGCAATTTAGCTGTGCTCTGTGGGTTGTGCAATTGTGCAATTTAGCTGTTGAGAGGCCGGAATATCGAACCCTCCATAATACTATTAGGGTCCCGTTTTCAAATAATTTTAATGCGAAATGAATTTATTAATTTTAAAAGAGTAAAGTAAGGGATATGTAAAAAAGAAGATAATTGCTTTGTATTATTGATTACTTTCGAAAATCAATGAAGGAAAGTTTTAAGTCACTACATAAACAACCCACCTACACCAAAAACGGTAGGTACATTTCTAGGTAATTCAAAATCAGAGGAGAGGTTCAAAGTGTCGTCCTTTGTCTTTTACGCACAACCTCGCCTGTCGAAAAATGGCTGCGTTGCTGCGTTTGGTAGGTATTCACTACTCTACTCACACTCAAGAAAACAACTACAACAACGGTATTTCTATCGTAAGCTAATAAGATACGATGAATATTTTAACCGAAATGAAATGAAAACTATTGTCTTCCGAAATTCGATATTGATGCGTTTGATTGGTATGAAAGTGAAATTTAAAAATGTCACAAAGTATCCTGCAATGTAACTTGGATGCCTAATTGATGTTGCTGAGCAAAGATAGTTCAATTACTTATTTGCATTATTTATTTTGTTCTTCGTAAACTGTAAAGGTCGTTCCTGGTAAACATCTTCTGGTCTAGTAAACGAAGTTCCATATCAAGCAAACCATTATATCATATTTTAATTATTATACGGAACCCATGTAGAAAAAATAAAAAGCTGAAAAAATAGCGCCAAAATCTAATTGCCTGGTATTTACAAAGATTAAACTACAGGAGATGGGTCTGTGTGAAACAGCTAGATAATACGCGTTCCTATGAAATAAGTGCGGTATCGTTAAAAGCCGAAGCGTAACAATCCGTACTTTAATTTTCATATTCTAAATGTAATTAAGATAATTTGCCGAAAAAACTTTAATTACATCTTTTAGTGTTAGGTGTTCGTTTATTAGCCTTGCAACGCAAAAGACACAGACATAACATCACATACAGACACTAAAAAAGTCAAAATAGTTTGTTCAATACAAATAGCGCAATTACATCTTGCACACGAAAGCTTAGGCAGAAATTACTTACAAATGTCCCCAGTCTGAAAAAATATAATCTATGATTTTGAGTTTGATGACCTTGAACTTGACGAACAGCTGATCACTAGGGATGGGATTCTTAAGAAATTATGTCGATTGTTTTGTAAAACTTCGATAGTAATTATTTCAGAAATCCTAACAGTTAAAACAAAAATAATTGCACTTTTCGTTTCAGTGTTTGTAACATTCTATCGCGCTTTAAGCATTACCCGAACTCGTGTAACACCTTGTATATGTATTTGAAAAATAATGTATTTAATATATTCTATTAACTATATCTTACAATTCTATCATTCTTCTGTACATGATAAGTTTTAAGTTGTTGTACAATTTAATTTTTCGTATGCTCTCCTGCTGTTGTACATAGCATACAGTCACAAACAAAACAGCACAAGAAATAATAACAAAAAAATTATAAAAGTTACTATATGAGTATGAACTAACCTTGGTATGAACCTAATATAAGACCAGTGATCAAGAATGAAGGTACAAATCATTATAGATTTTTAATAATGTTCTATTATCTTATTACAATATTGGCTTTGACTTTCAGTGATGCTTTATAGTTAATTAAAAATTCGAATTTTCCAACAGAATGGTCAGACGTTTGATCCAACTAGTGTAGATATGGTGGAAGGGAGTACATCACCGCCTAACCTACTGACAGAAGCAGACCTCATAGCTCTGATGGAGAAACATGGTATTGGTAAGTACAGTCCACATGCACATACAATGCAATGAATTCCGAGTTTTCTTGCAGACTTTTTTCAGGCAAGCTGGTTAGGGTTGTTGCCTGGGGGCGCCGTGATTAAATCAGTTAGTCAAGGGCAATGCTCCCACCACAACAATATAATTCAACAATCCTGATGCGATTTGTCCGCATGAGAACATAAGCCCAGGGTGGCCGAAAAACAAACAGAACAAAATTTCACATTTTATACCTCAATCATAGACTATATTATGTGAGATAATGAAAGCAAAAAGAACGAGTTAAGCATCGTATTTTAATCAACAACTCAATAAATGGATTCCAATCCAATTATCTCATTATATTACTTATATTATTACAATAACAACAAGAATTATATTATATTAATATGGATCATTACATTATTACATATCAATTATAATAAGAATAATAATAACTAATATGAGATTATAAAAAGCAAATAAACAAGCCTGTCATATTGACAATTATTCAATAGCAAGTTTGTTTGTGTAAAATATTTAACAATCTCCCATTTATAATATAACTTCAAACAGCTTTTCCCGTAATATGAAGCGGGGCAAATAATATCCAATAAAATGGAGATGTGTAAGAGAGGTAATGCTGCCAGTCTACTGGACACCCTAAGAAATGACAGCTTTCGAACCGGCGCCATTGAAGAAGTCTATTATTTAAGATATTGTTTAGTATTAAGTTTGTAAATATTAACGTTAAGATATATGGTACATGTACTGATTTATGTCAAAAAGTAAAAGATGTGTAGTTTGTGTTTGCAAACGAAATAACGAAACGGCGCAGGTTGTCTGATAATAAATGCGTGTAGTATGTACATGTGAATTAACCTATCTAATTACCTCTCCGTTGCTGCTCGGACACGGCGTCTAGAGTCATTTATATAGTCTATGACCGCAATTTACAATTTACTTTACGATTTTATGACCCTATGCCGTATAATATAGTGTCAAACGATCAAATCGTATATGTAATAGCATATTGTACGTTGTAATAGAAGTTGACTAGTAACTTTAATTAAAAAACTGTCCAGTTTATCTAATTTGCCTATATTTACTACTAAAAATATATAAAATTATTCGTCAGGTACGGACGCCACTCACGCTGAACACATAGAAACAATTAAAAATCGTTCTTACGTCGCACTCGCGGATGCTATACATTTCGTCCCGGGCTTGTTAGGGATGGGCTTAGTGGAAGGTTACGATGACATGGGATTGAACATATCTAAACCACACCTGCGAGCGCAGTTGGAAGCGGATTTGAAGGCAATTAGCGAAGGAAGAAAACAACCGCAACAAGTTCTTGCCGAGCAGGTATGATACTGTATTTATTATTGCTCAAAAATGTACATTTTTGGTTTAAAACTACTTTGTCTTACTTTAATAAAAAAACATTCGTCGTAAGTACTAAAGATAATTTAATAAAATTTTTAACCTTGCAAATCTCTCTTTTTTTATTTCACTGAAATTATATTACATATTTCCAGATCTTAAGTCAACAATAATAATATATTAAAGTGACAGCGAGCAGTTCTTTTAATATTTAAGCTACGTGATTTGTAGAACAAAAATCCCCGTATGTTATATCTACATATACATATCTTCACGCTGTATCCCTAACAGAGTACAGTCAGAGAGTACGGAGCGCTAAGCCACGCGGTCTTTACATGCTTTTTCGTCTTCTCAAATCTCATTAATCAATATTATATAAGTATTCATAATGTATTCATAAATTCAATGCGTTATTTCAGATAGCAAAGTATAAAGAAGTCTACTTGACAGTGACAGCGGAAGCTAACAAAATTGATGCGGCTCTAGCTGAGAGGTTCAACGAGCAACCTAATGAATACACTCCCGCTAGTGACACAATGCCAACAAATTTTCCTACAGGTGAACTAATAATAAGAGTTACAAGCGCAGGGGGAGGGAAAGGCTGACATTGTAGTATTATGCGTACGTCATGAATACGTATTATATTGTGAATCAATTACACGTATTACATTTCACGTACTCATTATATTGTAACTGTTTTTGGCGATCGTGAATTATTAATCATATCCACGCCTAAATAAAATACAGATTAACAAAACTATTGAAAATGAATTACCATGTTGTTCTTTCCAAGTGTCAATTTACGTTTTGTAATTTATAAAACGAAGCCGTTAAATGGGAAGGAGAGAACTGTATTCCGTAGTCAAACTACGAACATCGTTAAAGTCGTTATAAAAATTTGCGAAAAAGGAATAAAAAATATTTCGAAATAAGAAGTTTCGATTAATCGATAGTTATTGACATTTTCGACATATTGCAACACTCACATACATATAATAGACATGTGACTATTACGTTCCTACCAGGTTCATTTAGTTCGAACCCTGAATTAGTCTATGGGCATCTGCAATAATCTCTTAAAAACCTGTGTTAACTTTAGTTATGATTTTACTACTGTCCTAGTCTATGTTTGACTAATTATACATAGTTCTTTTCACATTCCACAAAATTCCCATTCAGTATATATTTGTAAATAATATTAAATAACACAAGAAATAAATTTTAACGATCAAACTCTTATAGATCATTTTAAAAAACATTATTTCAATGATTTTTCCTACGCTGTTCTTACTAAGAGAAGGAGCACGTTGTCATCAGCTAGAAATTTAATCTAATAACATTAAGATTTACTGACTCATTGCTTTAAATTTTAATACATCTGTTTTTCTATGCTAAAGAAGTTTGATTCCTGGTGAATCTTGAAAATCGGATGATAGATACTCCTTCGATTTATTATGTGACAAGTTTTAAGTTAAGTATGTACTATTGTCGTGTTTCTCAGTATATTATTCCAGTGTAAAATGATATTTTTAAAGAACCAGTAAACATATCCGTAAACTTTTTTTATTACAGTTTTCAAATGTCCAAAATGTGGCTCTGATATGGTACTAAAACCAAAGAAGAACAATGCAGATGAGTTCTATATAAGTTGCATGTCCTTTCCAAACTGCAAAAACGCTGTGTGGTTACCCAGTATAGTTAAAACAATACAAGTTTTGTCTGAAACATGTTCTGAGGTGGGTATTATAATTTGGATTTTTTTATAAATATTATAAAGCTTTTGTAAATCATATAAGAACTCTTTAAGAAAAACCTTACTGTGCTTTTTGACTGAAAATCTCACTATTAAGTATCATCAAGTACTGAACAGATTCACATCTTTTCAAAGTTTATATATTTTAATAAACATTTAATGTTTATGAAAATAAATGGAATTATACATAAGATATATATATATATATATATATATATATATATATATGTATTTTATACAAATCGTATACGTACGTTTTCGTATTCGTGAATTTAGAAGTAATAAAATTACAAATTAAACATGTTAAAGAATAAATAAGTAGAAACAAGTACACTGATAATCAGTCTTCTAAACTGTCGTTTATTTTAGCACCTTAGAGGATAATTCTCGAACAAAGTTAAAATAGGAATGACATTTTAACATTGTTATAGTTGTTTCCAACGAAAAGTATAAATGTTCTTGGTATTAACCACAAAAACTCTTATTCTCATAAATACTTACATCCCCTAAAAATGATAAATTTCCAAAAATAATCTGAAATATGTCATTCCAATTTTTAACAAATGAGCCATTATAGCCAAAATACATATAAGCTATTTTTATAGATTTAATTTCAAAAATGTCGTCTTTTCATACAAACTTCAGAGGCTGAATTTATAAAAACACTAGCAGGTGCCTACACTATGTAAGGAACCTCTGTGCAAAATTTTAAGTTCTGGAACTAGTGGCTTGGACTGTGATGACTGCTGAAATTAAAAAAGTTTAGAAGTTTTAAGTGTAAAGACAGAGAAAACGATTTTTCCCGCAATTGACCTAGCTATTTCGATTTCTCGCCCTCTGTCAACCCCTATATTGTAAATTTCATCGAAATCGCTGCAGCTGTTTTCGAGAAACCCATATCAAATATATATACAGGGTTAATTATAAATACTAATAACCTCTTACTGCAATATTCCTGTCATCATACCAAACAACTTTTGTACTAAGACTTTTTTCAAAACTTAATACGATCCTCAAAAAATATATGTAAAGTTTTGTTATACTATCTGAAACGTAATTACTCTGTGTACGTATTTCCAATGGTATAGTGCAAGCGCACCGGGGCTCAGCGCCGCCCGTAGTCTGTGGTAGCATAGTTTAATTAATTACTAACGTGTGGTAGTATGAAACCTAAGGATATATTAATATGCAAAACCACAGATTAATTAGTTACTAACGTAAAGCAAAACTGTGAACTTTAAGCTTACTAACAAAAAGGATGACTAGACATAAATGAAAAAATTATTGAAAAATACATACGTACATATCTTCACACTATGTCCCTAACGGGGTAGTCAGAGAACACAGAGCGCCAAGCGTCGCGGTACTTAATTACATACTTCTTTCGCTTTCTCAAATCTCATCATTCTCCTCACACATTTTCACCTAGGTATGCGAGTGCTTCTGACATTGCCGTCTGCTCTGGCTATTTGATCTTGTCAGTCAGCCCTGGTTTTCATTGGGTTCTTTTACCACTCGGTTTCGCTCTGTAGATTTTCTTCGTCAATCTTCCATCACTCATTCTTTCTATGTGCCCAAATCATCTAAGCATTCCATTCTTCATTTTTACAATAACACTGTCGTGCAACCCTGTCATACTGCGTATCTCTTTATTGTTTATTTTGTCCGCAAGGGTGACACTGCACATATTTCTAAGAGATCACATTTCTACTGCATTTATCTTACTTTCACTTGATTTCGGGCATATCCAGGCTTCACTTGTTTTAGACATTTCATCACATTCATATTCAATCCTTTCACTTCACAGTCTTCTTTCATGCACGTAACTAGTGTCTGCAACTCTGCTTCTGATGGTGCTATAAGCACAGAATCGTCAGCGTACAAAAAGCCATTTACCACTGTACCATCACATATCATACCACTAATACTTACCTTTTAATATCTGAAGGTAACTGTCCAAATACAGCAGGAATAGCCAGGCAGACATCACGCAGCCCTGTCTGACGCCTGAACAGACTTCAAACCAGGGCGACAAGCACCTATCTATCCTTACACTGGCTCCGTGGCCTCGATATAATGACCTCACAGCTTGCAATATAGGGCCCTCCACGCCATATTGAGGCAAAATACTCCACAATTTATTTCGCAGTACTATATCGAATGCTGTTTCAAGATCAACGAAGGCACAGAAAATTTTCCGACCTATGGCCCGAAATTTCCCCACGATACCGCAAAGCGAGAAAATCTGATCCATACAATCCCTAGATTTCCTAAAACCACCTTGTGCCTCCCGAAACGTCTTTCATATATTCAGTCAATACCTTGGTATAGACTTTACTTGCTAAGCTGAACACGCTGATGGCTCTATAGCACGCGTAGTTTAAATAGAAACTGCGGTGCACAAGTCTTCTGGCATCTCCCCCTTCTGCCAACAAAGTTTGCACAGTGCACAGAAGGTATCCCTGACCCTAGGACCACCATACTTGATCATCTCAGCAGTCACCTCATCATTTCCCTCAGCTTTTCCACATTACAGACTTCATATCACATTTTCAATCTCTTTCATACTAATGGCATCCTCCAGTCCCTGACCCGAGTGTGGCAATTCATTTCAATCGCTCGCAGTATCAGAAACGGAGTCTCCACTAGCATACAGTTCTCCATAGTATTCGCACAGTTGTTGCACAGTTTTGTAGAATGTATCCCAGACCCTAAGACCACCATACTAGATCATCTCAGCAGTAATCTCGTCATTTCCCCGCAGCGTTTTCACATTTCAGGCTTCTTATCTCTTTCATACTAATGACTTCCTCTAGTTCCTGACCCGAGTGTGGCCATTCGTTAGGATTGCTCTCAGGGTCAGAGAGAAAGTCGCCACTCTCATACAGTTCTCTATAATAATTACTCCATCGCTGCAGAACATCTTTTTTGTCTGTTAGCAGATGATGTTCTTTCGAACGCATTTTATTCATTACCTCACTCCTCTTTCACTAGTGCCTTCTTCTTGGCCTTCTCAATAGTGCCTTCGTTTCTGCTTTCTGCATCTCTTTTTTATCAAATCCTTCATACTATAACTATTTCTGCAAGGTGTCGGATCACTTCGGTACTTACGTATTTCTTTCCAAAATTATTTGGAATTTTCCTCAAAGTTGTACGACATCTCGTTTTCGTCTAACACCTTACACCTTCTTTCACGCTTCTCTTTCACTAGTGCCTTCGTTTCTGCTTTCATCTCTCTTTCATCAAATCTTCATATTACAGTTATTTTTGGCAGCAAGGTAGTCTCAGTATACTTTCTTCTTCTTGTACACAGATTCTTTCACCTCACCACCCCACCACACATCACGTTTTTTACCATTCCTAATCGTATTCGTTCCACACACTTCTTTCGCAGCTTCGATCATGCTATCTCTAAGGGTTCGCCAACATTCTCCAACATCCTCGCTCGTCACTTTCAGCCTATCGAAAAGCTTACCAGATACTACCCTTTCATATTCATTTCTGGTGGTCGCATCTTGCAGTTTCCAACTCTTGATGCGACAGAATGCTGCAGGTTTGGACGCTACGCGACATCGCCATGCTGCAAACAGACCCATTACTCTAGAAAGTAATTGTCGCTAGAAAGTAGTCAGTTCCCAAATTGGTTCCTCTGTGTGCTCTCATGTCCATAACCTGCTGTTTGAGCCGGCTGTCAACCAAGTATAAATCAATCATACTCCTTTCGTCCTTCATTTCTCATTTGTACTGATGAATCTCTTTGTGCTTAAATAAGGTATAATTGTATATTAAAATGAAAGAGAGTCTTTATGTTTCTTTCTATTTAACACACTATATCCCTCGTTACACTTGCTTAATAATAAACTTTATATATACTCAAATAATCGAATAATAATACTACGCAACAATTACAGTTTTTCTTTTTACGCAACAGAACACAAGAACACCAGAGAACGCGTGACCACAGAAGCATAGATATAGATATATAGATTTTTGATTGCATACTATAATTTATACTTTCATAGGTATTAGCAACAATAAGATTCTTTTCCATATACACTCCTAACACAATCCTACCAGCATCATTCACTCTCTTATCTCCACGCTTCCTTAGGACAGACTCAAATCCTGTTCGAACTGTCCGGACCCATCCATTCATGTCTCCACACGCTATAGTTCTCTCATTCTCTTCAACTGTCGCTAGAACTTCCCTAACATTCTCCCAAAATTGATTTAACTCGCCCAAACCGACAGAGGACGTCGGGGCATACACAACAAAAACCCTCGTCTACCCTGTCGTGAAAGGCACCCAGAGCAGACTCGAGTTTACACGCTTATACTCAGTTACACAATTAGCCTAACGAAACGACAGTAAGACAACTACCCTTTGGCATCCTCTTTCTTTTTGTGGTAGCCTTTGACCACAAAGCGATGCCCACTCCAGGCAAGTCGACAAGTTCACTGCCCTTCGCTTGGTTTCACTCAAACATAACACATCCAATCTTCTTTCTTCCATAATATCAATCACTTAATTCATCTTCTCTTTAATCCCACCTTTCACATTCCACGCAGCTATTCTGCACTCCACTTCCTCCACTTCCCGCCGTGAAATGCATAGCGTGTTGGGTGGCGGTGGCCCAACGCCGGATTGCACTCTGCTCACACCAGCGGGGACAAACCGGTGTACGTCGCTTTCGGGGGACGTCCTATCTCTATTACTAACGGTGTCCCGCATTGTGTGCACATAGAGAGGAATTACAGCCTTGAAAAGGGCTGGCAGGGGTCGCGACGAGCACGTTTTTTCAATAGAGTAGATGACTATTAATAAAACTGTGAAAAAATTTTAGAAATACAATGAAAAATATTAGTTATTCGCTTTTAAACTTTTGTAGTGGGAACAGGGTAGAGATAATCTCCGTCTTCGTCACTCCTAGCGCTGTGCAATGTCTTCCCGTTATTTTGACGTCATAACTATGTAATGCTATCTTTCTCCAGCTTATCCCCACTCTGTCCCCACTACTGAAATTCAAAACGCAATAACTCAATTTCTGTCTTTCAATTTCAAGTAGTTTTTTCGCAGTAGAATTCATAATTGTAATTATTTTAATACAATGTATGAAATATATTAGTTTCAATAGCAGTCATCTAGCCTATTGATCCCCTTTTGATTTGCTTGATTATCAAAAAATAATTACGTATACTAATATACATGATATAGGTTTACGTTAGTAACTAATTAATCTTTTTTCAGTGTGGTCCAAACTATAAAAAAATTAAATTAGAATGGAAGAACAATTCTATAAGCCACCTATATCCACCGCCATATATTGCTTGCATAGGAGGATGCGATACAACATTTTTAGAATTATTTAAAATAAATCTTTCTAGTGTTAGAACAACACCTGGATACAGAACACAAAATCCTACTACTCGACCAGTAGCAAACAGTAGTAGTAGTAACAGTTCTAATACACATAATGTAGTAAGTGTTATGCCAGCGAGACAAACCCAAAACAGAACTAACACAAATCAGCAAAGGCAATTTGTTCCTCCTCCAGCTGTAAATAGAGCTCAAAATACAACAAATGCTAATAATATTTGGGGTCAAAATTCATCAAACCCTGGACGAATGCCAACTCCAAGGAGTACAGATGACTCCAATAATGATAACAACATACTATGTACATGTAACAAACAGGCCATTTTGCTTACTGTTAGAAAACAAAATGCAAATTTTGGTAAGTTTTTGTTTGTCTCTTTCTTTTTATTTTACACTAAAACTACTGAACTAAAAATTTTACATGCAGAGTTGCTTTATCTCTGGCCAAAACATAACTTATGAGTTACATTAGTACCGCGCGAGAGAAACACCGCAAAGTTAATGATCAATGTTTTTAATAGGTAAGAAATTCTACAAATGTGCAATTGGCAAAGAAAACGGTGGATGTGATTTCTTCTTATGGGCACCGGAGTCCGCAGAAACGAGTGCACAAAATCACTTCGAGACACCGCCCACTTCGAATAGTTCTTGGGGAAACCAGGCAACGACAAGCAATAACGGTGCTAGCGACAGCAGTAGAGGATGGGGGATAACTCCTAGTTTCTCTAGAGACGATTATCCTCCCAATGACGACAATGTTATGTGCAATTGCGGAGTGCCTTGCAAAAGGTAAAGTATAGTATAATTTGATTAAAAATCCTAAAAAATACATTCGTGCAAAAGTACATTAGTCACTGGAAAATATTAAAGATGGTCTAACAAGAAAGTATTAGATGAATACAAACTGCATTTTTTGTAATACAACAAAAATGCTTTAATGTGTCGATTATTACAACAGATCGAGTAAATGCTTTTAGGATACTACCCGTCAGAAATATTTGTACACTTGCCTTACAAGTAATTACAATCAATTAGTTGTACGTTGTACCACAATTTAAGAATCCATACAGACGACCAACGGAGAGATCTAGACAGGACAATTGCGCGGGGTTGAGGGGCGAGGCGCGGGGAGGGCGAACCAAAGCTGCCTACGCCGCCGTCTTAGTAGTAGAGTTGGGCAACACACAATTTAAAAACGAGAATCGTTCGATGGCCTCTTTTTACAAACGTGCTAGCACGACGTGTTGCCTCGCGTGCTGCTTATCCTGCACTACTTAGTAGCTCAGGATTGTCTTCCAGGGTTAACGCGTGTTTGTTGTACACGATTTAACTTTTCTACAGGAGACCATTGCCTGCGTGGTAACCTCTTGTCCAATAGGTGACTCCCATTTTCTGTGAAGAACTCTATTACGCACCACCAGACTGTCCCATTGAGCCCAGTAATTTTTTGTAATTGGGCTAAACTCCGACACTTCATTCTAAGATGGTTTATGATCACGCTGCTTCCACTCTATTATGCACTTCAAGTCGCTGTCTTCTTTTTTTTGTGCATTCACATGACTTCGTCGCTCCACAAGTCATCTAAAGCATTTGTTCTTATTACCCATATATTCTCTTTAACTTCCTGTCTCGAACAATGCCGACAAGACTTCGCAAGGTCGACGGGATAAAGCATCAGCGTTAGAATGTGACTTTCCTCTCCGATGTTCAACAACGAAGTCGAATTCTTGCAGCTGTTCCAACCATCTCGCCACCTGTCACTCTGGATTCTTAAACTAAAGGAGCCATTGTAAAGCAGCATGGTCAGTAAGAAGAGTAAACTGTTTTCCGATTAAATACTTCTTAAAATATTGTAAGGTCTTAACAACAGCTAGAAGTTCCCGGCGAGTAACGTAGTAATTTTTTGGTTTCGAAAGACATTTGCTGAAGTAGGTAACGACGATCTGCTGTTCCCCTTGTTTTTGAGATAGAACTCCTCCAATGCCGACATTGGTGGCGTCCGTGTCTATAACAAAATGTTCTTCTAGTAGGGTAGCCTAGTGTAGGAGCCTCACACAGATGCTGCTTAAGTAACGTGAATGCTTGTTTACATTTAGGATTTCACTCAAATTGACACTTGTTTTCTGTCAACCGATGCAAGGGCTTCGCGACCTCAGAGAAATTCCTGACGAATCGGGGGTAATACGCACAAAGCCCCAAGAAAGAGCGTACGGCGGTTTTGTCAGGAGTCTGCCACTTCTGGACAGCTCTTATTTTCTCGGGGTCCGTTCGAATTCCCTGTGCCAAGATGATGTGCCCTAGGTATCCAGCCTCCCTCTGGAACAGAGTACATTTCTTAGGACTAAGTTTCAAGTTAGCTTTCCGTATTCGTTGGAAAACTTTGTCTAAATTGTGCAGGTGCTCTGCAAAGCTGCGTCCCATGATAATAATGTCATCCAGATAGACCAAGAATGCATCGCCGAGTAACCTCACTAAAATGCGTTCCATCAGGCGCTCAAATGTTGCCGGAGCATTGCACAGTCCAAATGGCATAACATTGAACTGCCAGCGACCATTTCCAGGGCTAGTAGTGAACGCAGTCTTCTCCTTTTCCACCTGGCTGAGCTCTACCTGCCAATATCCACTTTTGAGGTCGACCGTGGAGAACCATTTCATGCCACTTGGCAGGTCTAACGTTTCATCTATGCATAGTAAAGGATAACAGTTCTTCTTCGTAACACTGTTCAACTTCTGTAGTCAACACAGAATCTTATACTGCCATCCTTTTTTTTGACCAGAACAACAGGAGATGACCAAGGGCTAGTCGAAGGTTGGATGATGCGATTTTTCTCCATCTCTCTTAACATCTCTGATACCTCTTACTCCCTTGCTAGTGGAATACGTCGAGGTCTCTGTCTTACTGGCTGTGTGTCTCCCGTATCTATGCGGCGCTTAACAAGCCCAGTATGTCTTAAATCGTCATCGACTCTCAAAAGATGTCTTGAAAACTTAGCAATGATTATTCAACCTTGCGACATTCCAGATTGGTTAAATTTCCCCGACAGTTTTCAAGTAACTTATATGTGTTGTAGCATGATTACCTTGGTCCGTTTCATGCATATCTACTCTTCTCAGGGATGTAACAGGGTCGCATCTGCCTAGCGCGCAATTCCTTTCTAGAACTGTCTTTGTTACTGGCATTGATAACGCTTACCTTGGCTTTTCCCGATGTCATCACTAGGGTTTGCGCAGTTATCCAGTCGGCGGGGTGATTCCCAATGTATTTTATTATAACACTGGGTTTACTGTATATTGTCGGTGAGAATCGTATTTGTATTAAGTTTTCCGACCTCGGCGGTAAAACAGTTTTTTTTCAAATTATAAACCGCCCCTTGTTTTGTACCTTGTAGAAAGACTTCCTCATCTGGAAACCCTAACACCCCTTTTGCTACATTGAGAATACAACGTTGCTTTACCAAGAAATCCAACCCAATGACGCAGTCATTTGTAATATTAGCTATAAGAACTGGATGTCACGGACTTATCGCCCATTTTGAACGTTGCATTTGTTTCGCCAAGGACAAGCACTGACTGGCCTGTGTCCACAGATCCTTTTTCCCATTTCATGGTTCGTGGAAGTAGTTCAAGTTTAACAATAGTCCGTGAAGTGCTTGCCTCGCAGCCCTGGCTGTTTTTAGTTAAACTTCTCGGAGTTAAGTTGTGTCGCAGTCGAAGTTTTCCAAGCCCCTTTACTGTGACAACTCATACGAAGATGCCCTTTCTCGCCGCATTTGTAACATATGGGCCCTCTTTGAGATCTTGGTTGCATTATAAGCGCACACGGTGAATTCGATTATCTTGACGCACTGCTTCCACCTCAAGTACGTGCCCCAGACCTGCCTTGAGAGTCTGATGATGTCCCAGACGGACCGCAGTTCTAACTTCCGTGTCGCGGATCCCGACGACAAATGCTTGCACGACAGTTGTATCGGTAAGCGCTGGCGTAGACGAGTAGGCTCGTCGCACCATGCACTCAAGTGCCATGGTCCACTACTGCAAACTTTCGCTGCACTTCTGCGCACGGTCTCGCAGTTGGGCCCTATATACGTGTTCAAGGTGCTTCTCACCGTATCGGGACTCCAACGCTTCAAGCATGTCTGCTAATGTCCTTTCTTTGTCGCAAACATTTTCTAAAACTTGCAAGTTTTCCGCATCGCCTCGTAGGGCCAGTGTGAGGGCTGTCAGTGCTTGTGTTTCGTCACAACAGTGGCCTTTAGCCACAGTTTCTAATTGTAGCCGGAAAGCTGCCCATGACGTAGTGACATCGAAGTGAGGTACCTCAAATTTGGGTAGAGCACTGGGAACAGTTACGACACCTCTCAACTGGACTTTCTGTACCTTCTCGTACAGGTTCTGTATTGCCTTGTCGTATTCAGACAGTATACTGTCATGTACACTGATACGGGTTTTATGCTTTTCTACTTCGCTTTAATTTCCCTCATTTCTGTTCCTAGTTGGTTCATGGTGTCGCTAATGCCATAATCTTATTGTTCAGAGAGCCCAATATCTCATCTTTGCTGGCTTTCGTGCCCTCATAATGGAAGTAAAGGATTATTTCCATTATGTTGGCTTGCGTGCTAGCCTTAATTTCAGCTAGGCTAGCTAACAACACCGCCATATCGAAGTTAGCTGCTCCAGATGTGCCGACGTTAACGGGCATTCCGGTAGATACGACCACTCGTGCCGTGCAGGTGTTCTTGCAATAGTGGGCGTTTTCTGGGTGGTAGTGTCAAGTAGTGCTTCCTCTCTACGCACCAAATCCACGCCTGTTTGCATGAGTCATAGGTATATGACACGTCATCGCTCCGGAATTTTCGAAGTACAACTTATACTTCTTTCTTAATTTTGCTTATACCATTCGATAGTAGACCTTAAACCTAACAATGCGTTTTTAGGTCATAACTCTGCGAAGCCTAGGTGTCGAGAAATAAACACTAAAGTTACGTGTCTAGCTCTATTTAAAAGTCGAGTTTATTCCGTAGACATAAGGTCCAAAACAATATTAAAATTGTAGCCTTGTGGGAGTATATTGATTTTAATTTATTTTTTTTAATTTTCAAAAATTTAAGGGATGATGACGCAACCGCGAGATGCCTGCCAGAACGGTACTTCCTTAATTGACCGATAATAAAACATTATTTAAAAAAATTCTAGCTTTATGTGAAACGGGTTAATCGGATAGACCGCTAGCTCTCCTACTAAAAAGCTTTGAAAGTGTGAAAATCGAGCCTCGATTTGAATTTGTCTGTCGAGCGAACGGTTGCCGTGACACTTTCTTGTCTGGATAGAGAATAGTATTATTATTACATTTTATTACATTACATTTACATTTTACATATCTAGGTACACAGGGCACACGTTACACTTTATTCATTACTTTAACCGGTTTAATCTGCATGCCTACCGTAGGTATTTAGGTAGTGGGCTCCGCACTAAGCGCAGGGGCTTGTGCCGCGGCACCCAGCTCAACAGTTTTTCAATTTGTAAACATTTTCGTTGTATTATGCGTCTAGATTCAATGATAGAGAAAAATCTAATTAGGAATTAAATCACTAACAGGTAGATACATAATAAATTATTGAATTAAGTTAAATTAAATTATATCTTATATCTATAATTTAGTTAAAACAATATTACAACACAAAACAACATAAACAATAAAACATAGAATAAACAATTAAGTAAAATACAGCAAAATCAAATTAAATGTTATTATTGATAATACTGTAAAAAATTAATGTAATGGAAGAGGAAGAATGATGAGTGAGTAGTGCGTGAGTTGTGTGCGTGAGTGAATATGTGTGTATGTGAGTGTTTTACGTCCTGTTGTTAGTTAATAGTCAGATGTGTGACAGTATGTCCTCAGTAGCCTGGTAGTCAATGCCCATAAGCCATTCCTCTACATGGCTTTTAAAGTCTCTTACTGGCTTATGCTTAATTTCAGAGATGTTGTGACAGATTTTATTGTATATTTGTGGTAGAAGGAAATGTGGATGACGTTTGCTGAAAGTAGTTTTGATTCTCTGAGTAGGAATTTTATAAACACGTTTTTTAAGTAGCAATTTGTAATTGGGCCATTAGCTTGGTCAGCTTAGCGAGTAAAGTCTATACTAAAGTATTGACTGAACGTATGAAAGGTGTTTCAGAAAGATATTTGTGGGAGGCGCAAGGTGGTTTCAGGAACGGTAGGGGTTGTATGGATCAGATTTTCTCGCTTCGCGTTATCGTGGGAAGGTTTCTGGCTTTAGGTCAGAAAGTTTTCTGCGCTTTCGTGGATCTAGAGAAAGCATTCGATAGAGTAGTGCGGAAGAAATTGTGGAGTCTTCTGCCTGAATATGGCATGGAGGGCTCCTTACTGCAGGCTGTGAGGTCATTATATCGAGACCACAGAGCCTGTGTAAGGATAGACGCTGACATGTCGCCCTGGTTTGAAGTCTGTTCTGGTGTCAGACAGGGCTGCGTGATGTCTGCCTGGCTATTCGTGCTGTATTTGGACAGTTGCCTCCAGAGATTGAAAGGTAATATGAGTGGTATGGGATGTGGTGACACAGTAGTAAACTGCCTATTGTACGCTGACGATGCTGTGCTAATAGCACCATCAGAAGCAGAGTTGCAGACACTAGTCACGTGCATGAAAGAAGATTGTGAAGTAAAAGGATTGAAAATGAATGTGAACAAAACTAAGGTTCTGGTGTTTGAAAGAGAAGCGGAACAAACGAAATGTGTGATTAGTGTAAATGGAAAATGTCTAGAACAGGTGAATGAAATTGTGTACCTGGGGAGTGCGTTTTCGAGGGATGGAAGATGTGTTGGATGTGGAGAGACGGGTAGCAGCCGGCAATAAAGTGAACGGTGCTCTGTCCGCATTAGTGGGTAGTGTGAATATATCTAACACTGCTAAAATGGCCATCCACAATGCGGTGTTGGTGCCAACTTTGTTGTACGGCAGTGAGGCCTGGATATGCCCGAAATCGAGTGAAAGTATGATAAATGCTGTGGAGATGCGGTCTCTCAGAAATATGTGCGGTGTCACGCTTGCGGACAGAATAAGCAATGATGAGATACGCAGTATGACAGGGTTGCACAACAGTGTTATTGTAAAAATGAAGAAAGGAATGCTTAGATGGTTCGGGCACATGGAAAGAATGAGTGATGAAAGACTGACGAAGAAAATATACAGAGCGAAAGTGAGTGGTAAAAGAAGCCAAGGAAGACCAAGGCTGACTTATGAAGATCAAATAGCCAGAGTGTTAGCAGACGGAAATGTCAAAAGCACTCGCATACCTAGGCGAAAATGTGTGAGGAGAATGATGAGATTTGAGGAAGCGAAAGAGGTGTGTAAGGACCGCGACTCCTGGCGCTCCGTCCTCTCTGACTACCCCGTTGGGGATACAGCGTGAAGTTATGTTATGTTATGTTTATATTAATTTGTAATTGGGCGAGTTCATGGTGAGTTTATGTGTTGTTGTTGCCGCTTTCAACATATAAAGCTGTCGCACGCGTAATACCTTGCATTCCTTGTAGAGAGCATTGGTTGAATGTCTGAAGGGCTTTCGCAACATTACTTTTACAGCACGTTGAGCCCTTTCTAATTGAATTTAGTTTTTACTGCACCTCCCCATGCCAGAATACAATAATGCAAGAGGGACTGGGTCAAGGCCCTGTATACCATGAGCAGAGTCTCTTTGGAAGCGGAATTCCGTAGGAGTTTCATTATATAAATAGACCGCCTAATCCTTCCCGACAAGCTAGTTTTATGGTCCTTAAAAGACAAATTTTCATCCATTATGATATCAAGATATTTCATGTTTTTAGTATGATGAATTTCTGTGCATGCGCATGCCGATCGACTGTCGATTGGACAAATGTGTAACTTAAGAGGCGGCTGGGACTCAGGACACTGAGCTTGATTCTTATAAAAAGTTAGGTATTTAGTTTTGGTCACATTGAGAGTCAAAAGATTTTGCCTCAGCCAAGCGAATAGAACCGACAATCCCAGTTCCGCTGCTGTCCTCACTCCCTCCCAGCTAGAGTTTTCAAAGATGATGACTGTGTCATCCGCATAACACAAAACCTGGCCTGACACGGGTAATTTGAGAATGTCATTCATGTAAATAACAAAATATATTGTATAATTATAATACGAGCGCGGGAATTTTGAAATCATATTTTTGGTTTCGATATTTTTTTTTTACTTTATTTAATTAGCAAATTGTCAGGGTAGATATTCCATAGAGACAAATAGACAGTGCCTATTAACAAAGTAATTTATATCAAAAACTATTCCATGTATAGTATATAGAACATTTTTTAAATCTTATATTAAATATTTACCATTTTGGCCAATTGGATTGTAATGCACTATATAGTAGTAGAGTATTTGCTGTCAACGAGTTCAATTTACTTACATGTATTGAAATTAATGATAACGTAAATATCTTCAGTTGGATCTTATAGATATATATTTTGGAATAGGTATCGATTGTCTTTAGGCTATTTTATACTTCAATATTTCGCGGTTTTCTGTTTACGTTACTTGTTTTTTCATTCAAAATTACACCATATTTTCATATTGGCCAGTTAGAAAAATTTGTATACATAAATTATATTGTTTTTTGTAAAATACTTTACTGTTACAGAATAATAGTTCAAAAAGAGGGACCAAATAAAGATCGACCTTTTTATGGTTGTCCGAAGGAATTCAGTGCACGTTGCAACTTCTTCCAATGGGCTGATGGAGGAAGTAGCACAGGTACTGGATTTTACGATCACGAACTTCATTATTTATCACTATAACTTTTCTAAAGCAATTGCTTTTAAAAAAGAATAGTATATAAGTACAAATGGCATTGAATATGCAAAGTAATATTAAATGATCACAATGCTAATTAAGTCAGTCATTGGAGATATACACCAAAACTAAAACACAATTATTATCCGTATATAACATTACGAGATATGTATTTTTTTTTTGTTTTGGCATTTCCTAACGGGATTCCACAATCACATCCATTCTTCTGGAAACTTGTTAGGGATGACAAGAAGTCGTAGATATAATTTATAATAAAACAATATTTTCGGAATATTTATATCAGGTGAATGGAGTAATAACAACAGAAATTCTGCCACTACTTTTCGTGGACGAGGTAGAGGTAGGGGTGACACGAGTCGAAGAGCCGTTAGAGGAGGTTCAAGTGGAGCTAATACACGTAAATGCGGCTTGTGCAAACAAGAAGGTCACATTAGAAGTCGCTGCCCAAACCGCAATGGAGAATAGGGTTGACAGAAGCAGATTTATGATAAAAATATGTTAAAATATATTGTTACATTGGTTGTACATAACTTTGTAAATGGAAATATACTGCAAAATATATTTTTAACTATAATTAGCATTTTTATTATTAATAGGCAAAATTAAATAATGTACTTTTGAACAGATTTTTTTTAAATTAAAATTCAAGGATTGACATGTCAAAAAAAAAATGACAAGTAAAAGGAGTTTCGATTCATTTTAAACAACATGTATTTGATAATACTTATTACTAGCTGATGCCCGCGATCGCAATGTCATCGCTAACATTTCATCGCAATCTGATGAACGGTATGGCAGCTCATAAAATACGAACCAACAAACTTAGATTTTTATATATTAGATAATAACTGAATAATTCTATAATACTTTTTGTTTATCCTCTGTCTGGACAGCCAGTTACATCTCTAACAATAAAAGGAAAATATAAAAACGTTCTACACAAAACATATTTGAACTGTAGAAATGTATATAAATAAAAATGTAAATGTACGTATGTTTAAAATTTTAAAATTCACCGATTGCTTTGAAATTTCGACACAACATTGCATTCGAATACACACGTTTTTATGAATTATCTACATACTATATTGTTACGGTTAGACTTTATGTCGAAGACAATAAGGTCGATTATAGAATGGCACATCATGCGAAACTTTTAGTGACTATATGTCGAGACCTAGGCTTTGTAGAGCTATGAGCATTGCTAGGTTTAAGGTCTAGTATCGATTAGTATCCACAAAATTAGGAAACAAGTTGTAACTGGAAAATTTGAAGCGATGACCTGTCATATTATATAACACGTCAGCATTTACGCGTATATAACTCATATACCAACTCATGTGGGAGTCTACTGAGGAAGCGTGCTCGTCGCGACCCCTACCAGCCTTTTCAGGGTTGCAATTCCTCTACTGTGCACACCAGGTGGGACAACGCAGATTTGAGAGCTAGGGCGTCCCCTGAAAGCGATGTACACCAGTTTATGCCCGCTAGTGTAAGCAGAGTGCAGTTCGGCGTTGGGGACCGCCACCCAACATGCTGTGCACCTCGCGGCGCGAAGTGGAGGGAGAGTGCAGAATAGCTGCGTGGCATGTGAGAGGTGGGATTGAAGAGAAGATGAATGGATATTATGGAAGAGAAAAGATTGGATGTGTTATGTTTGAGTGAAACAAAGCGAAAGGGCAGTGAACTCGCCGACTTGGCCAGAGGGGGCATTGCTTTATGGTCAGAAGCACCACATGGAGACAGAGGATGCTAGGGGGTGGGCGTTTTGCTGTCCTCTCGTTTGGTTAATTATATGGCTGAGTATAAATGTGTAAATCCTAGACAGCCTGGATTCGCCTCAAGATGGGGTTGACGAGAAATTTTATTTTAGCGATGTATGCCCCAGTGTCCTCTGTCGGTTTGGGTGAGCTAGAGCAGTTTTGGGGGAATGTTAAAGAAGTTCTAGCGACGGTTGAAGAGAATAATTGTGTATTTGGAGAATTGTTGTGTGTGGAGACATGAATGAATGGGTCGGGACAGCTCGAACTGGATTTGAGACTGTCCTAGGCAAATATGGAAATAAAAGAGTGAATGATGCTGGTAGGATATTAGTTAGAAGTGTGTATAGAAAAGGATCTTTTTGTTGCTAATACCGTATTTCAGCACAAAAGGATCTATCAGTACATTTGGGAAAGAAAGGATGAGAGAAGTATGATTGATTTATTCCTGGTGGACAGCCGGCTCAAAAAGCAGGTTATGGACACGAGATAACACAGAGGAGCCGATCTGCTAACAGACCACTTTCTAGTGGTAACTGGAATATGGGATCTGTTTGCAGTACGGCGATGTCGCGTAGCGTCCAAACCTGCAGCGATTTGTCGCATCAAGAGCTGAAAACTGCAAGACGTAACCGACAGGAATGAATATGAAAGGGTAGTATCCGGTAAGCTTGCCGATTGATTGAAAGTGATGAGCTAGGATGTTGAAGAATGTTGGCAGAACCTTAGGGAGAGTATGATCGAGGCTGCGAAAGAAGTGTGTGGAACGAATAAGATTGGGAACGGTAAAAAGCGTGGTGTGTGGTGGGATGATGAGGTGAAAGAGTCTGGGTATAAGAAGAAGAAAGCATGGCGAGACTACCTTGCTACTAAAAATGAGTGTGGTATGAAGAATTTGATGAATGACAGATATAAGCTGCAGAAAGGAGAACGAAAACACTAGTAAAAGAGAAGTGTGAAAGTCGTAGTTCAGACGAAAACAGGGTGTCGGACAACATCGAGGAAAATTCCAAATTATTTTGGAAAGAAGTACGTAAGTACCGAAGTGGTCCGGCACCTTGCAGAAAGAATGAAGTGTGCTCAAAAGAAAACTACTTGCTTACAGATAAAAAAGATATTCTGCAGCGATGGAGTGAATACTACGTAGAACTGTATGAGAGTGGCGACTCTGTCTCGATTCTAATGAATTGCCACACTCGGGTCAGGGACTGGACTATGCCATTAGTATGAAAGATATTGAGAAAGTGATAAGAATACTGAAATGTGGAAAGGCTGCGGGAATTGACGAGGTGACTGCTGAGATGATAAAGCATGGTGGTCCTAGGGTCAGGGATATCTTCTGTGCACTCTGCAACCTTTGTTTGCAGAAGGGGAGGTTCCAAAAGACTGGCGCACCGAAGTCATAGTACCTCTCTATAAAGGTAAAGGGTCTCATTTAGACTGCGCGTGCTACAGGGCAATCAGCTTGGTCAGCTTAGCAAGTAAGTCTATGCCAAGATATTGACCGAACGTATGAAAAATGTTTCTGAAAGATATTTGTGGGAGGCGCAAGGTGATTTTAGGAACGGTAGGGGTTGTATGGATCAGATTTTCTCGCTTCGCGTTATCGTGGGGAAGTTTCTAGCTATAGGTCAGAAAGTTTTCTGCGCTCTCGTGGATCTAGAAAAAGCATTCGATAGAATAGTGCGAAAGAAATTGTGGAGTTTTCTCCCTGAGTATGGCGTGGGGGGCTCCTTACTGCAGCCTGTGAGGTCATTATATCGAGACCACAGGGCCTGTGTAAGGATAGAGGGTGACATTTCGCCCTGGTTCGATGTCTGTTCAGTCGTCAGACGGCTGCATGATGTCTGCCTGGCTGTTCGTGCTGTATTTGGACAGTGGCCTCTAAAGAATGAAAGGTAGTATGAGTGGTATTATATGTGTTGACACAGTGGTAAACTGCCTATTGTACGCTGACGATGCTGTGCTTATAGCACCATCAGAAGCAGAGTTGCAGACACTAGTCATGTGCATTAAAGAAGAATGTGAGGTGAAAGGATTGAATGTGAACAAAATAAGGTCCTGGTGTTTGAAAGGGAAGCGGTACAAACGAAATGTGAGATTTGGGTAAATGGAAAATGTCTAGAACAAGTGAATAAAATTGTGTATCTGGGTAGTGTATTTTCGAGGGATGGAAGATGTGAGTTGGATGTGGAGAGACGAGGAGTGGTAAAAAAAGCCAAGGAAGACTTATGAAGATCAAATAGCCAGAGTGTTAGCAGATTGAAATGTCAAAAGCTCTCGCATACGTAGGCTAAAATGTGTGAGGAGAATGATGAGATTTGAGGAAGCGAAACAAGTATGTAAGAACCGCGACGCTTGGCGCTCCTTCCTCTCTGACTACCCCGTTAGGGATACAGCGTGAGGATATGTATGTATGTATGTACCAACTCATGCAAACAGGCGGCGTCGAGAACCATGTTGTATTATTATTAGCAAGCGGAATTATACATACAGAAGGTCACCAATTCTATTATTATTTATTAGTGACTCGGAATGCTCTTTTTCCACCCTCTTTTTATTTGGCTATAAATAGAGCGATACCTTCGTTGACTGAGTCAGTTTTCGACTATCGATATATCAAGACGATATTGAGGCGAATTACAAAGACTACTACGATTCAGGATTATTATCTGTGAGTGAAGCGTATACCTTCGGTAATACGCGAGTACTTCTAGAGGCGACTACGAAGACTAGGAGCTAGGAGCCGCTGTAATTCGCGTATTCTTGACATCCTTATCCGGCATTTAATTACCCACCCAAAATGCAATGTTCGTCCATTAAAAATCTTTAATCTCCGAAAGTTCTTCTTCTGTGCATTTGAAATTTCGACACAACGTTGCATTTGAATACGCACGAGTTTTTATATACCTAAAACTGATATACCCTAAAACGCGGTAGACAGGTATTACAGTCTTATTTCTTATTTGGACTTTAAGGTTTTATTTTATTGTTTTCTACAAGAAACAATAGTAATAAGCAATTAATTTTTGCGTGTAACGGTACTACGGATCATGTCAAAAAATGATAATAAGCACTGATTTCGTTTTTGAACACTACCTAAAACTCAGTGCCAATTCACATCACTAAAGTGGCAAAAACTTTTTCAAAGTAGCAACAAAAAGTACATACACAAAAAAGAAGCAAGTCTAGCAAAGTAATACTTAATTTTTATAATTTGTTCTTTATTTTTCTACTTTAGAAAACGAAAAAATATATTTAATTACTCAATATAAAAGGTGGCAACTCTAGGTACTATATGCTTCGTATATCGACATAAATAATAAAAGTTATTAAAATTTAAAAAGAGAATGGAAGCAATGTATACATAATTATAACATCAAATACATATTTATTTCAATCTTATAAATGCCTATTTTGAAAATAAGATTTTCCAGTTTTAGTACCTACATTTGTTATTTCAGACTGAGGTAGGTAATAAGCTAATAAAATATTGCACTACCATCGTTGCTTTTTACTCTTGTGTTTTAAGTTGCTTAAACTCTGTGATCGCTGCATCTCAGCTTGTTCAGCCTCCACTGTCTTGTCGGTCATCATGTCTAATAATATTTCAAATTTCAATCTCAGCATGTTATTCTCCTCCTCTAGTTGTTCCAGTTCTTTCTTGAGACGTATATTTTCTTTGTGTGCCGCACCCGTTTTTCCAGAAGCTGTCGGTTATTTAGGTATTATTACCATAAAATGATTGAATATTTTTTTATGTTAATTTTAAAATATATACTTAGTTAATGATAGTATTGTGTAGTTAACATGTGTCGGTTTATTGTATCATATTTATATCAATAAAATCAGCTCGTCGGTGTATTTGCTTAAAACTTGAATGTTAATGTGTGTTCCATAATCATTAAGAACTAATGATGAAGAATTATGTATAACATATTCATTCGCATTTAGTCTAAAGAAGTAGAGAAATATTAACATTTCTTAATTGAGTCTTTGTGCGAAGCCGCTACAAATCGCTAGTACAACAGCGAATTTTTTACTACTATAAATTAAATGTGCTCTATACATTGAATTAATACCAATAACACATAGTTCTCACATAATGTGATATACGAAAGTATAAATGTTTCTTAAATATTCTAAAAGATTCTGAAAACTGCAGTAGAATCCGCTTAGAATTTTACAAAACATTTTGAAGTTATATCTTTAATTATAAAGTAAGTAGTAATTATACTACGTTGTCACAAAATGATTAAATCTAAGCGATTACACAAACGCTGACTGCAACTTTGTTTTAATATTATAATATCACGCTGTATCCATAATGGGGTAGCCAGAGGACGGTAAGCCAAGCGTTCACGGTCTTTACAATCTTTCGTTTCCTCAAGCCTTAAAATTCTCCTCACACATTAAACTAGTGGCACGCTATGATTGCCGTTTTGACGTTTGTCCGCTCATTAAGTTTCATGACTACCCCGTTAGAGATACAGCGTGAGGATATGTATGTATGCATGTATGTATGAAGTTTTGTATAAATTAATATCTACGTTTGAAGGTGCAGTGCTGTTTTTCGAAATTCCAAATTTAAAAAAATGAAATCTAATACGACCGTCATATATAGGAGCACTGGCCAGCACAGCTACTACCTCCGGCAAACTCGTGTCAATGCTCAATGCAAAATAAAGCAGTTTCGGTTTGACGTTGCTTCGAAAAGAACAAACTGTGGGTGCACTGCGATTGCGATATAGTTTTGACCTGGCTTTGGATTTCGGATATTGATACTGCATTACTGTTGATCCTTGCTCGTTAATTTGGACTCTATTTACGCTTTTTGTTATGGATTTCGTCAGTGGTTGAACGCTTAACAATTATGAACTGTTAGACAAATAACCAAAGAAATATATGGCGAGACTGGCACAGAAGAAAATAAACTTCGCACACCAAAAAAAGAAAACGATCAAAACCAGTCGTAGGCGTCGATAGCTTTGATGCTGATGTCATCCGAAGACATGTGTACGGCTATTTACGGAAGGAGTATCCAACGAGAAAAAAAAGAGTGCAATCACTGAAGGAAGCGGATTATTCTACGGTGGGGAAAGTTTGTTGATAAGCCACCTGGCCAATCCCAAAAGAAACCTGACAACGTCGCATGGCTTCAAAAAATTGCGTAGATGCAAATATGAATATGTTAAAAACGGATTTAGTACGTCTTTTAAAAGAAAACAAACCAACCAAGATCCGATACGTCATTGACGAAATAGCTTTAGAACATGGACACAGAGTTATACGGGTACCACCATACCATTGTGAATACAATGCAATTGAGTTGGATGTGGGATCAAATTAAGGGATATGCTGCAAGACGCAATACAGAACTCCCATTTACCACAACAAAAATGCTAAAAATTAAATTAGAAGAAGCTTGTGAACATGTGACTAAAGGATACTGGGAAAAGGTTGTAAATAGAACTATTAAATTAATAAGGGAAGATTAAAAGAAATGTGAAAATAGACTATTGTCTATTTATTAGACAATAGTCTATTTTCACACATATTTCTAATATATTTATTAGAAAATGAACACATAGGTGATTATATAATTAATGTAGGTGCTGATAGCAGCGACGACAGTGAAAATAGCAATATGGACGAATTTGTTTCTTGTGTGCAAATAAAGTATGTATGTATATTCATTTTCATTCCAATATTCCGTTCATTCAAATATATTAAGTAAACGTTTATATTTTCATTTTATTAAAACTTTTTAATCAGCTACTACTTGCAATACTAGTTATAGATGCCAAAAACTTAGATGCGACTCGCAATTGATTATTTTTTCGATAATAAATTGACATTTTAGTCACTTTTGTAATATGTCAAAACGGCCATCACAGCGTACCGCTAGTTTATAATGTTTTCAGAAAAAAAATAGAAGCAATAAGCAACTATACCTGGAATCCACTGTCCTTCTTCAAAAGATAATTCAAAATCACCCAACTTTAGTTTCAGTGGTCTCAAATCTAGCGACAACTCTTTTGATGCATAATCACTACCAAACTCATTTTTTATCACAGATGTATCTTGTCTTCTGACAGGGATAGTTTTGGGTGTGAATTTGTTACTAAATAGAGGCATTGTAGCGACCTTATTTATTAATATCAAAAAACTTATTGTAGTAATTATATTATTATATTGTAGTAATTATATTATTATATTGTAGTAATTATATAATTATATTATATATTATTATATTGTAGTAATTATAATTGGGACGCGAGTAACAACAAGACATAAACTGTAACTACATTACTTACTCAGCGGTAACTACAGAGAAAAACTGCAACTGCGGACAATAATCGAAACCAGTTTCCATAGCAACGAATTTAATACAAAAACTTTTTTGTTATTTGAGACAAAATAAGGCTAAGGTTTATACTCCAGTCAATGACAGTTTTCGCGTATAATTTTGCCAAACAGCAAAAAACAAAAAGAAGGCTGGGTTTGGAGTCTGTAGACCCAATACAAAGGGGGTAATAGCTTGTTGAAGGTTGGTTCTTATTCGTCAAACACCAAAATCGAGTTTCAACATGAAATAACCAAAAATAATACATTTTTTGGGGAAAACTCGTAGAACCTTTTTTGAAATGCTTAAAAAACCTTTATTTTTGTTTTTTATAAGTCCCTAGAATCAAAATTAAGCGAATTATAACGAAAATAAAGTTGGTCCCTATTCTTTCGGCGACAAATGTAAAATCGCCCTGTAATTGAAATTCGCAATCCCAATCCCAGTCGCCCAATTGAAAATAATCGTTACCACTTTACAATTGTAGGTTTTTCTTTACTGAAAACTATCGTTTTTTTTGTAGCGTAAAAATTGAATAAGATATGACCTTTAAAAGTTTGCATATGTTCGTAAATAGTAACTTGTTAAAGCCCTTTCAATTCAAATCCTTTCAAAAATAAGAGATGAAAGAGAATGTAATTTATATGAACGACTTACTCGAAACAATTCATTCAAAGGTCCATAACATAATTTCGTGTCGATGCGTCTTACGCGAAATTCAAACATGGAACCCTTTTTTTTCACACAAAAGTTTATGTCGGTTTGAATGATTTGCTTTCAACTAAAACGACTGTATTTAGTACATTGAATATTCTTCTATTGCATGAAAAAATTTTCATTAAATTTGCCCAACTGCTGCCGAGATTTTTTTCGCCCGCTACAATGAAATGACGCTTACGTGAAACTGAGTCGATCTGCATTAAAAGAAATAGTCAATTTTACTCATTTTTATGGACTACTCACGCTTGACCAAAAAATTGATAATGACAAAATTCGTTTTCACAAAAGGGACCGAATGGTACATAAGACGGTTCCTTTTTATATCCTATAGATTCTGATTTCCCTATACTGTATTGTATGAAAAAATATTTTATTAAATTTGACCAACTTTTACAGTCCAGATTTTTTTCTTCCAATATAATGAAATAATACTTACATAAAATTGAGTCGATCCGCATTCAAAAAAAAAATTGCCAATTTTACTAATTTTTATTGACATCTCACGCTTGACCAAAAAATTGATAATACCAAAATTGTTATCACAAAAAAAGACCAAATGGTTCCCTAAAACAGTTCTGCTGTATCTCTTATAGATTCGGATTTCCCCATCATGGGGAGCACAAGAAGAAAAGAGACGGCTGAAACTCGAACCATCTGCTGACATACACTTGATTGGGGTTGGGTTAATATTGAAGGAGTATTAAATCCAATCAAAACTCCAAATCAACCTGCACTTGAAGAGCTGTTTAAAATGATTTTTTGTAGCTGTTAAAAAAGGGTGCGGTTCAGCGTGCGGTTGCCGAAGAGTATGAGTTTTCAGCAATTCAGACAATTGTCAAAATAGTGCTCCAATTACGGATTAAGAGGAGAACGAGGAGGCTAAGGAAGCGAAAGAGGTATGTAACGACTGCGACGCTTGGCACTCCGTCCTCATTGATTACCCGGTTAGGGATACAGCGTGAAGATATGTACGTATGTATTTCGATTACAAGCTTGAATCTACAATTTTATAATTATTTGCAAACAGGGATAGTTTTCTCCCCTAAAAAATAGTAAGCAACAACAACGGCACAGGCTCATATTTGAAGTATATAGAGCAGCCTTTCCCAAAGTGGGCGATAACGCCCCCTTGTGGGCGCTGCAGGCCTAAAGGGGGGCGGTAAGAGACCCAGAAAAAAAATGGGGGCGTTGTGTGAGAGGCCTGGGGGGTGATTTGTAATTCCATTTAGCTAGGAGACATCTTAGACAACGACTGCATGAGCTCTCGACTCTCAACTACAACTTGTGAACATCAACTAATATTAATTAAAAGATTGCTCCAACTCGGTTCGATATTTCTCTCCGCGTAATTCATATATCTGTCCTGTTTTATTGAATATACGAAATAAAAATCATGTCAATCGGTCGTTCCGTTTCGAAATGAAAGTAGACACAAACAAACAAATAAAAAGGCAACAGACACACTTTCGCATTTTAATAGTTATTAGTACTCCCAGATAGGTAATTTTCGTAGATAATAGACCGCGGGCAATCATGTTTTAACAAGTTTTTGTTAAATAACCCGAATTGTGCATTCCTGTATCAATCGGCTGGTTCATAGAATACCTGTTCTGACTTGTTGAGTACGATTGAGCGTCGAATGAGATAAACGAGTTTATGCATGTTTGTTTTATTCCTGTCGGTGCGTGCTGCTTATGCAATCCTATATAAACAACGTAATATTTATTTTATTTTCATTTGCGGTTTCGCGCGCAATAGATGAGCAGTACTTAAGTTCAATACTTACTTACGTATTTCTCAAAACAAAACAATGTCGGAAGTAAAAAAGAAGAGACGGCAATACTGTGCGGAATATATTAAATTCGGATTCATTGAAAATCCGACAAACTCATCGTCGCCTTTGTGTCTTCTATGTCTAAAAACATTTTCGAATGAAGCAATGAAGCCTTCAAGACTGCAAGATCATTTGAATAAAATGCATCCAGATAAGAAAGACAAGAATGTAGCATATTTTCAAGACCTAGAGAAGAAGCATAATACTCAGCCAAGTATAGCAAAACTATTTTCGGCGGCTGCTAAGCAAGATGACGACGAACTTCGACCTTCGTACAATATCTCTTTGTTAATTGCTCAAAAAGGCAAACCACATAACATCGGAAAAGAGTTAATTTTGCCAGCAATAAAGGAAGTAATAACTACTGTGCTTCATAAACCAGCCGCAGATATTATCCGAAAAATTCCTTTGAGTAATAATTCTGTGCAAAGACGAATTGATGAAATGGCTGAAAACATTGAAGGATCATTGTGTGATCACCTGAGGACAAGTCAATTCTCAATTCAGCTCGATGAGTCCACTTTACCAACTAATGAAACATTGTTGCTGTCTTTCGTGAGGTTTATTAAAGATGAGAAAATATGTGAAGAACTATTCTTTGCTAGAAATTTAGAGACCGATACAAAAGGCGAAACCATATTCAATACATTGGAAAAGTTTTGTGATGAGAAAGAGATTCCCTTGAAAAATATTATATCAGTTGCTACGGATGGCGCTCCGGCTATGCCATAAAGGCTTCATAGCGTACTTAAAAAATAAAATTCCAGATGTCCTTGCTGTACATTACGTTATTCATAGACAACATTTGGTTGCTAGAAACTTAAGTGAACGACTATTTCAATCACTGCAATATGTCATCAAAGCAGTCAATAAAATCCGCAACAGCTCTTTGAATTATAGATTATTTCATCAGCTTTGTGTTACTAATGACGAGGATTTAAACCGTTTGTTGTTTCATACTGAAGTTCGTTGGCTATCAAGAGGCAATTGTTTGACTCGATTTTACAACCTGTTTGACTCTGTTATAGAGTTCTTGGAAACTAAAGATACAGAATTGCACAACAAGCTCACTACATCAAAGAATGATATAGCTTACATGACAGACCTGTATAAATTGTTCAACGACATGAATCTCCAACTGCAAGGCGATGAACTAAATTTAATTAAAACAAAAAGCGTCGTTGCTGCTTTCGCAGCCAAACTGCTTCTACACAAAAAGAATATGGGCAGACGTGTTTCACAATTTTCCGAATTTATCAGTATCATGCAGTAACGACGAATAATTGTTTGCCTACTGCCAACATTTGGAAAACCTCCACATTGACTTCACCGAACGATACCAGGACATTTTGAACTTGGAAATACCAGACTGGGTGTTGGATCCGTTTTCAAATGTCAACACAGCAATGTCACCTCAGGTGGAAGAAGAACTTATAGAATTGACAACAAACGAGGAAATAAAAATCAAATTCAAAAATGGTTACCAAGAATTTTGGCTACAACAACCGATCCCGTAATTGTACCCTGGATTGTGGTCAATCGTTCAGCGATTCTTGATAGCATTCCCATCGTCATATTTGTGTGAACGTGGATTTAGTGCTGTGGCAATACTGCTTACTAAAAACAGAAATCGTTTGCATGTTACCAAACGTGGCGACTTTCGACTGTTCTTGAGTAAATTGGAACCTAATATCAACAAACTTATTAAACAGCATCAGATTCATCCTTTACATTAGTTTTTATATTAGGATCGATTATATTTGTTTAATTTTGAATAAAAGATACTCTGTTTGACTACTATAAAGTTGCGTTTCAATAATCATTCTCATTGGCAGGTTAGCCCGTAAGAGTCAACTTGAGACCTGAGCGCCGTTGTGTATTACTTACTGCGCTCAGGTTTCAAGTTAACTCTTGCGGGTTATAGTAAAAGTCTCGTTTGGAATTAATGTTTAATCTCCGCTAATATAGCTCACAATAATTAATTAATTTAATTTGAAGTTATAGTGGTTTTTCAGTAGGTGAAAAAATGGGGGCGCTAAAAAATAATTTATTCTCAGTGGGCAGTAGACAAAATAAGTTTGGGAAACCCTGATATAGAGGGTAAATAGAACCTAAAATTTAAATTCAAATTTTCATGTTAATCGATTTTCTAAAGTTGCTAAAGAACATTTCGAAGATATTTTTTCTAATTATAACTATTCTAGGGGGTACCTTTTAAGGGTCGAAACTGTTTTTTAATAAATCGTACATTATGTCTTTTAATGTCAATTGACGTTCATTCAACTTATTTGAAGATGATTTCAATCGATTACACACTCGAATCTACAATTTTAAAATTATTTTCGAATAGGTAGTTTTCAAAAAATAAAAAGCCACCACCAGCACAGGGTCAACTTTGAAGTAGAGGGTGTAAGCAGAAACTAAATCCAAATTTTTGTGGAAATCGGTGCTGTTTGGTAAAATTATACAGTATCGCCTTATATTACCTTCAATGACTGGGCTATAAGATTATTTACTGCTTTGGCAGCGTGATGATATAGTTTTGGTTTTTCTATTCGGAAGTTTTTTTTTTATTGCCATCGCAATAAATGTTAATATATCATCGCATTATTGAATACTCGAATAACACTAAATTTTAGATTGTAATTATCCTAGGTAATTATTATAATCTATGGTTTTTCCCACTGAGTAATCACATCCTTCCCAAAATAATAACGTTTTCTTTCTATGATATAATCATTTCGTTTTTTTTATTGTGGGTACTTATTTAAAATAAAACACATTCCTGTTCAAAAATGGTAATACTGTTATTTGAGATTGAAATCTTCAAATATATTTATTACAATATACTTAAAAAAATTATTAAAAATCAAAAAAAAATATAATGATAAATAAATAGATGGAATATTTAGGTATGTAAATGTACTTCGATAGAAAATTATTATGAAATTATTGCTATACGATACAAAAGGCGGTGTAAGTTCTTAGCTTATAATAACATCTCCATACCATGTGTCATGGAAAATACAATTGTTAATATTTAGTAAATATAAAATTCTAAAAAAAATATTTATTTTTAGTACAGACTTTATATAGAAATATTTTGGTAATACTGTTACTTTATTCTATTGTATTAGCATTTCTTCTAGTAAAATTAACTGAATTTAGGCACCATGGTATACAGACATAATTAAGTTTTGGCTATACTAAATAAAATCTCATGCCTTCAGTCTGAATATCATCACAGCTGGAATTATTAATATAACTGATCCTATAGTGTATGTGATCGCCGCTCCTGAATACCAATAGACTGAAACAAAAACAAATATAAATCAGTATGTACCCAAAATTCACAAAAAAGTAAAGATTCAAACCACAAATCGTAAATACTACATACTGTATGAGAGGTAAATTTAAATAATATTGAATGTAATTTTTTTCTTTCTTGGTGGACAAAACGTATGTATATTATCAAGATAAGGTAATGAATTGACCACTATGGTCTGTAGTAGAACACAGGGGGATAGACTACAGATCATAGGCCAAAAGTAATCTACAATCGTGAGTGTTAGAGATCACACTCCTGAGTAACAGACCACGGGGCTCATCTCTACACCTTACTCTTCACAATAGCGCAATGGTAATAGAAGGCATTCACTATTCACTCAAGATTTAAATTTTTAGATGTTTTATATACCTATATAATAATTAATAACCTTCTCCTTTTTTATTTTTTTTAATATTACAAGCTTATTTTTGTTCAAATCTTAAGCTAAAGAACCATTTCCTCCAAAGTTACGACTGAAATTTTGCATGTTTATTCAGTTCTGATGATGTTCATTAAAATGATAGAAATAATCTGATGCTGCCATCCTGCTGCAACCATGATTGTGCAGGATTCACATCGATGACAATGAGTAGTGGAGTAATTAAAATGTGGGTTCCACCGAAGGACTTCTTTATTATTCTATATTTTTCCTTTTTTCCTTACTTGTTACTCGGTCGATTGCAATAGTCGAAGACGCTTGCGTTTTTTTTGGTTTCTGAGAGGCAAAATGAAATCCCCACGGACACAGCCGGACACTGCGCCGACTGAGTAGTGTCGGTAAATAAAACCCCTCTTTGCTGTTAGCCCTAGTGGCTTTTACAGCATCACAGGTCGCGTTGGGGCAAGCGCTAAAGGCATCCGCCAGATGGTCGACCGTGGTCGTGGAGGGTTCCTCCAGCCGAGGGATACCTCGTATGAAGGGCAGATCTCAGGCTCAAGGCGTCGCCAAGGGAGCTTTCCGCACCTGCGTGCATCTTAACGGGCTTCCTGTTCGGGTGAGGGCCGGGCCTCTAGCGGAACCGGCCGGCGAGGCGGCTGAGGGCCGGTTAGTGTGCCTAGTGTTTCGCGTGGCAGTTTACAATGTGGCTTAAGGCCCGCGTGTATGCGTGTAGAGCTACGTGATCGAGCTTCTAAACGTGAGACCCTATGGCAGTCGCGGGGGATGTCCTCGCCACCGCCGGTGGGGGCGGTGCGGTCGTAATGTGTATGTGGGCATGTTCGAGTTCAAACGTGTAATGTCGTCGTTACTGTTGCCTAACACATGTCTAGGCCTTCGATAGCGTTTGCAGACGCAGGGCTTGGAGGTATACGATGACGCCCTGACCGCTAGGGAATTTGGGTGTAAAGCGGAACGGTGAAAAAAGCGTTGGGATGCCGAAGCGTTTAGGTCTGAGTTATTGAGGGCAATTCTAGATCGTAGTGCAGGTCTACGTTGCGCACGTAAGGAGGGGCACCGGTGGCCCTGCGCATGAATCGGTTTTGAATTACTTGGAAGGAGTTGATATGAGTGGGCGCAGCGTGAGCGAATACTACGCTGGCATACGTCATTATAGGCCTGTCGCATGTCTTGTATAAAGTAACTTTATGTCTGAGGGACATTTTACTTTTCGCGCAAATGAGCATATTGAGATGGCCGAGGACGAATGCGGCGCGGTCGCGGACCGTTTTGATGCGGTGGCCGAATGTCATTGCACTGTCAAGGGTGTCTCCTAGGTATTTGACTTTCCTTAAAGTGTGAACGTACGGAGTGTTAGCGCGGCTGGTCGTTGAGCCCCTCGAGAAATATACGGCGGCGCTTTTCTCGGGGTTGACCTCGATTCTCGAAAGTTCTGTTCGTGTTAAGAATTGGAATGTTTAAATAAATATGTGCAACAGAAGTTTTCGCGTTTGTCCAAGAAGTCCTTTTTAACTCTAGCAAAGGCCCTAGGCCGTGTAGTACCAGTCCGCCCTTCTCAGTTCTTTCATTTACTGAGACACATGATATGTTCTCATCAGTGTATTTTTGCTACGATTAGCCGCCTTTAATATCTGGCCGTCCTAAGCCCGGGCCTAGTCGGCCTTAAGGAAAATCCGCCTCAGTTTACTGGAGAGTGATAGGGTACTAGGGATACTTAGTAATAAGAAGACAGACATTTTACACAAGGGATACACCTATTTTTCACATGAGAATAGCAGAAATGTTTCTAATTAATATGAACCGAGTTCCCAGTATAATACAAAACGGAAGCTTGTTTTTTTTTAACTTTAATCTTTTGAAGTTTGTTATTAAAAAAACGAAATCTAATTCATCCGTTTAGGAATTACGATGCCACATACAGATACACATGTTAAATTTATAACATTTCTCCTTTTGCGTCGGGGTTTAAAAGAGAAGAAAAAGTGGTAGGTGTCGTTATAGATAGTACGTGTCTATTTATCATAACCTGATGACAGCTCTATAGACCAGCCATATTCAACCTTTTTGTGGGCTTGTGGTTTACACAAAATTATGGGTTTTACAGACAGATACACACGTAAAATTTATAACACCTCTCCTTTTGTATTGGGGTTTAAAAGAGGTAGGTATGTGTCGTTACCTGCGGAAGCCAGCAGCGGTCCGGCGGCGCGGGCCAGCGCGCCCAGCGAGCGCAGCGTGCCGAGCGCCGCGCCGCGCGCCGCCGGCGGGCAGTGCGCGCCCGCCGCCGACGTCATGCACGACACCGCGAAAGCGGTCGCTGGCGGCAACAGGGCCCAGTACAGACAACAAGCTTCTACTACAGTACGAGCCGGTAACGGTACTTGAACGCCTCGGACCAACTACGCAATGGAGCATTTGCTCTAAGAGCGAGTCCTTTTTTTGTTGACCGAGTTTTTAGATTTTTACTAATGTGCTTTACTAGGGAAGGTCACAGTCAGCGATACACAGCTGAACATGACATATTTTTATTTTTGTGAAAACTAGTAGTCAAAACACTAAATACTTACGAGTATTTTGCTAACAATTATTTTGTGACTGACTCAAGCTGACACTGACACAAATTACATTGACAGTGCGAGGTTGTCGTACTTATTGTAGCCGTTTTACTCGTGGTTACGCTCAATGAGATAGAAAGAGACACCAAAATTCGTTTGACACACGGTGGTAAGAAAGGAAACTTATTATAGCTCCGCTCCGTCCATTATGTTTCCAGGTCCCAATTGAACGCGGAAAAAATGGCCTTGACACTTGACACTGACCTTTAGAATGAAACTGAACTAATTCAAAATTTGTGATTTTGTTTTGACAAGTTAGTACAAATTAATTAATCTCAAACAATAAAGTAGGTTCTCACGGTACATAGTTTAAATTCATACTGTTTCATATAGACAGTAGGTATTTTTAAGTTCATTATTTTAAGCCCAAAATTCTCATTTAAGGGTCGGAGTCCCCACGGCCCGTAGTGAAAAGTAGGCACGATTCCGCACAAGACGCTACGCATACAGTCACAGACTACACAGCGCACACAGACAGTTCCACACGGTGGAACCACATTTGTCGCGTACTCGTGTCTCAGCATTATCTATTTAGATATGACATGACATAATCATAATTAAATTTTAGACAAAATTAAACGTAGTAGGAATTACGTACGTCTGCACTAAAGTTCTGTAGCCAAATAGCAAAAAAACACATAGATAATTTCGTCCTGTTCGTCTGCCACAGCTATTTTACTCCGAGGTATATGAATACATAAAGAGAAAAAACATCAGATACGAGTATCAAATTCTAGGTTTCTCGGGATGCTGATTACAAAAATGACGGTCATTTTCAAATCCAAAATGGCGAATATTTCTTTTTTAGACGAATCAATATTCAAAATAAACGTCATTTTCGTAATCAGCACCCCGAGAAACCCAGAATATGATACCCATGTCGACTTAACAAAAAAATTAATATGAATGTCATTTTCGTAATCAGCACCCCGATATAGGTATCTAGAATTTGACATCCATTTCAATTTATTCAAAAAAAGTAACATTCGCCATATTGGATTTGAAAATGTACGTCATTTTCGTAATCAGCACCCCGAAAAACCTAGAATAAGACACCCATATCGATTGATCCAAAAAAGTAATATTCGCCATCTTAGATTCGAAAATATACGTCATTTTCGTAATCAGCACCCCGAGAAACCTAGAATATGACACCCATAATGATTTACTCAAAAAAGTAATATTCGCCATCTTGGATTTGAAAAGGAACGTCATTTTCGTAATCTGCATTCCTAGAAAGCTAAAATATGACACCTATGTCGATTTATCCAAAAAAGTAATATTCACCATCTTGGATTTGAAAATGAACGTCATTTTCGTAATTATCACCCCGAAAAACCTAGAATAAGACATCCATATCGATTGATCCAAAAAAGTAATATTCGCCATCTTAGATTCAAAAATAAACTTCATTTTCATAATCAGCACCCCGTGATACCTAGAATTTGACACCCATTTCAATTTATTCAAAAAAGTAATATTCGCCATATTAGATTTGAAAATGAACGTCATTTTCGTAATCACCACCCCGAGAAACCTAGAATATGACATCCTTGTCGATTTGACCAAAAAAGTAATATTCGCCATCTTGGATTTGAAATTAACGTAATACTTTACTTTTGTTAACGCTTGATTTTATTCTCTATATAATTTTCTTACCGCGGGCTATAATATAAATATATGAAAATCAATTTTGGAGGACTAAACTAATAAATAATTAAAGGCAAAGGGCTTCCTATCTTGTTTGTAATGGTTGGAACGTTTTTGATCATTTATCAGTTTTCATTGTAACTACCTACTAAAACCAGTACCGTTACAGTGAATTTTTGTATTTGTACACAAACAGAGATCGCGAAATTTTCAAAACGAAGAGACGCAACCTCTCACCTTGGCAGTCCGTGGGCGATTGGAGAAAGGAGCCTAGTGTTCACGATAGCAGAGGAAGCCGTTTGGCGGCTGCGTGCCCATACTAATTTGTATGAAAAATCGTGCGTAAAAATGTGATATATTTATTAACTTATTGCAAAAAAAACTGAAAATTGTATTGTAAAACAGATTTAATTACGTTTGTTGCTTGATATTATACTACGAATATGATATCCGTTTTGTTGTTTTTATGGCTCTTATTAAATCAGAGTTCTCGGAAGGCAACAATGCTATTCTAGAGTTTTGCATGAAATTCACGATTTTTTCTGTTGTAGCTATAAAATATTATTGTAATTTTTTTATTTCCGTTATGCTCCATTTCACAGAACAGCGAGTGGTATTTATTTTGTTTAGAAATTTATATATTTACTATCATCTAAACTCGGAATGCCAAGGCCGGATTTAGGTACGCCGACCCTTAATTAAGTCAGTTTCATTCTAAAGATGCGACTGGTTACTAAGCTGCTCTCGAAAGAGATGTTGTCCCATTCTAAGATTCCTTTGAGAGTAGAAAGACGTCAAGGTCATTTTTTCTACCATTTTGTAGCGTGACGTCCAGTTTTACCTATAAGTTTTTTGAATACTATATCTTAAATATAATGTATTTAATATCATGGACGCCGATTATACATTTAAAGATAACGCCTTTTTCAATTGCAATATTTGTTTATAATAATGAACAAGTTTTGGTGCTATAAATTTCTGTAATGATTTATGTTTGTACAAGATGGAAGGGATATTATACGTCGTGTCTACACTCAAAATAATATATATGCATATCTTCAAGCCATTTCGCTGTCGGAGTAGATGATATATCAAGGACCAAAATTATATATTGGCAGCACTGATAAATATTTGTAAGGCGAAAATAGATAGGTAATGACAAGTGGCAAAGTCGGTCAAGGTTTAGCTTGGAATAGGACGTATTATAAAGACAAGGTCCTTGTAATCACATAAGCTATACCTTGACCGGCATTGGCACTTTTTTCAACACTAAAAATGGACTTACATAATGCAAAGAGAACAAGTCCGATCCACATCCAGGAGATGGGCGCGAAGGCGGGCGGCAGGGGGCGGGCGGCGAGAGCGACGGCGACGAAGGAGAGCGGCGTGAGGGCGAGTGCTGCCCGCGCCGCCCGCGCCGCGCCCCGCGCGCCCAGCCGCCGCGCTGCGCCGCCCTGCAGTGCCGCCATTATCACACCTGGCGAACAAGTTAACACCGACGGTATCTATGTACTGGGTACTAGACAACGATATTACTAAGCACTAGATTAAGTGTTCTTCTTCTCTTTTAAATATTGGTAACACGTTTCAAATTTCTCAGAAACATTTGTGCCATTCTCAAGTAAAAACGTGGTGTATCTCTTGTGTAAAATGCCTGTATTCTTATTACTAAGTCCCTAACACTCCCCAGTTAAGTGATAGTACTATTAGGCTTCACTTGAGATAAAAAGGACTATTTGGAAGAACGCGACACTTTTAGTTGTACATATTTATTCAAACATTCAAATTCTTAACACTCGCACAGAACTTTTAACGCACCATATAGTACTATCACTTTTGTACTTACTTGTAAAACTCCCAAAAACGCAAAATAGAAAAAAAAATGTTCATTTCACTTGTGTTCGAAACATAAACAGTATATACTTGAGTATATACGTACAAAGAGTGCGCGAGAATGTAATCTTTAATGATAGTGGCATGAGTAGGAAAGGGATAGCAAACGAGACGCTATATTGTAACCCTTTTTGAACGACAGGTAGTCACAATCACGTGTTCTGTATGTGATTGTGATATTACATATCGCAATAATCAAGTGAACCATTCATATCATCGGTGATATTGACAAATTAAAAATCGTCGCGCGTCAAAGTATATGGTTCAAAACAATCGCTATGTTCCACTCAACTGAGCCTCCGGGAACTACACCTAACTCATTTTCAATTCGATGCTTATGCAGTGAACAACGTAGCGTATCTTACTTTATTTCATATTTAATGCCCTATGTAATGCTTTTATAATATTTTAAAAAGATTACTACTAACTCGGATCATGAGGATTTACAATCAGACTTGGATAAATTGCAAAACTGGTGCACAAGAAAACAATAAATAATTAAAAAATTGATGCTCAGATTATTATAATACTGCAAAATATACATTTAAAATGGATTTTTAATGAATTAAACTTATTTTATTATACTTAATATTAAAACGTCGTGAGCAGGTCTTGCCCATTCGGAGCGACGACACGATAGCACTGTCTAACTCTTACTTACGGCGAAGCGGCAGACATTCCCTAGATATTTATTTAGGCCAAGGCCAATTACCCATATAATTAAATTTGAAAATTATTGAAGTCGGTCCCAAATCAATGTTCGATAACAGAAAGTCTATTAGTTTAGTAGATTTGGCACCGACTTCACTAACTGTCAAATTTAATTATATGGGTAATTGTATCGTATTTATAAAGTTATTTTTGTACTTAAGTTTTGTTTAGTAAAGGATACGTATTTCATAGTTTTCAGTGTTCTTTTTTGAAGTTGGTTTAATTTTTTTATAAAAATTTTTTTTTTTGGTAACTGCATTCGTTTTTATATGGTTTTTATAACAAAGTTCCTCAGGAAATTACTCAATTAACAGAGAATAAATTTAGATTGGTTATAAAACGTACATTGATTAGATAATCACACTATAAAATAAACGATTTCATTGAAGATAAAACAATAGACTGGAAATGATTTTTCTGCACATGCATTTACTGACTTAATGAAAATATTGTATTTTAATAAATTGTCACGGCACCTGCGCTTCGACTCTTATATCTGTATATGGCCTGTCATCCCTCAATACTACTTCGATACCACTGTATTTTGAAAATCAAATAATAAGAATTTTAAAAATATACAAGCTTCAAATCTTCTACATTCACAGTATACACTGCTCATTAGAATTCTAAGAAAGTTTAATAATATATAAACTTATATAGGTACAGATAAGTTAAAATATTTTAAACTCACCTATAACTAAAAACATTTTTCCCTGTTGCATTGCAGTGTATTGGAAAGTATGGTGGGTGAGGAATGTCAAAGTAAACTCTAATCCTGAGTATATAAATAAATAAAGAAAGTAAATCAGTCCCAATTTTGACAATACACTCTTTTGACTACTTGTAAGGTTTTTTACTGCAGTGAAATTCAGTAAATGCCAAGGTGATACATAGTCCACTGTTTTAGACAGAGTAAAAGATAGAGGTGATCGTTTGTCCTGAAAATAAATAAAATAACAAATAAAGGCATACATATAAGTATTATTAAATATTAATATTCTAAGGGGTATAATATTCTAATTAATATACCATATTACAAAAGGAACATGTACCTTTAAGTAGTTTTTTATAAATAAAACATGTCTTAAAATTAAAACATAAAAGATCTAAATCCAAATCTACATACCTTTGGTAGTGTCTCTGGTATACAAAATAATACAAGAGCAATATTCGCTAAAGAAAGAGACAGGGCATAAAATGCTGGTCGTTCTCCCCACAAGCCTGATGAGAGGTCATTATTCTTAGTAAAGTAAGCGCCAGCTAATGGACCCACTATAAAACCTATAGAAAATGCCAAGCCTACTAATGCCTGAAAAAAAAAATTTTGAGAAAAGTCATTAGATTGTTTTCCTTAACATGCAAAGGTTTAGTTCTCTAACATACAATCTTGTCACATATATAATTTTAGACTAAATGGCACTACTACATAACTTTCGTGCATTTTGACATCATTATGTTATAAAATTATCTTACATAATATAAAAGTATGTTATGAGTTCTCACCATTCCTTTAGCTCTAGTCTTCTCATTGGAAACATCAGTCACAATAGCCATGCTAAGGCTGACATTTGCTTTGCTTAAACCTCCAATAAACCTTGCTAATACAAATAATCTGAATGTGCTTGCATAAGCCCATAGTGCGTGAGATAATGCTATGCCTGTCTGTCAAACAAAATTGTACAATATATATAAAATTAACACACCTACTATATTTCATACATTTACAATAATTTCTAATCTTTTCTAACAAACAAATCCATGAATCAAGGGCATAGGAATAATTAAAGATTAATGAGGACCCTAAGGGCATGTTGAGCAGAGTCAGGGCCTTTGAGTTCTGCTTATATAATATATATTTTATCCAGTCAAAATAATTATTTAAAAACAAGTAAAGTCTCTTAATTAAAATATCCTTGTTAAGTGTCTATTAACATGCTATAGGTATCAGTTCAAGAGACCAAACTCATTGAATTGTTTTTATGGTGTTCAATAAAGATTATTATTATATGTACTTCTGTTTTTTCTTACCTCACCATGTGGGCTTAGCTTTACAATAACTACTGCTTCCCGTTTTGACACTTGACAACAGATATTGTTAACTAACTCTTAGGAGCCAAAATTATGCCTATATAGATGATGTTTACTGTATTAATAAAATTCAAAAAGAAAGTTTCGCTTTATGAAATGTTTTCTACCCAAAAACGACTTCTGGCGGTTCGAAGTTTAAACTTCGATGTTAAGATTTTTCTTTAAACTATTCGAAAGTCTTCTATTAAAAGACAAATTCTATAGCTGATACCTCAGTAATATACGTCATTGAGTATAAAAACACGTAAGCAGTAGTTACTGTAAAGTGCTTCCGTTTTACTTAATTGTTCAAATGAGAAAACTGTTGTGGATTTGTTGAAATTATGACATTTTCTATATTGTTATAACTTTCAATAAGTCGATATAAATTTCAAGCACAAGAAATTAACGGATGACATACTAAACTCGTAGACAAACATCATCAGATGAGGCTGATAATCAGACCGATACTCCGGAATATCGGACTCTACTTAATGATATTCGCCAAAAGCTAAAAGAGGATTTGCAGCAAGACAGAATTTTAAAGGCAATCGAAATGAAAACCAGCAAACGAATACTGCGTGCGGAATTATGTAATGGTAGAATGGCAATTTTACAGAAATTCGAGAAAAAGGCGATATTATCACAAATAGAGAGCATCTGTTACAAGTAGCGAAATTTTTTTGACGAGACTGTACAAAAGTAAACTCTGGAACGCAGTGGTTCAGGCCACCTGTTACTAATGTCGGTTCTGAGGAAATTGCTGACGTCTAAGAAGAGATATAGCTAGCGCTGAGTTATTATTATTATTAAAAACAGAAGATCTTCAGTCCAAGGTAACATTATACCCGAGATGTTGAAGCTAGGGCCAGAGGCGCTATGGAGTGCTCTAGCACTGCTGTTTACAAACTGTATATTAATAAGTGATAATCCTGCTCCGCAAGAAAGAGGGCATTCGAAATCTGCATAACTATCGTCCATTAGTCTCTTGTCCCATATTTATAAATTATTTGCCAGAGTTATCCCAAATAGACTAGCTAATAAACTCGATGATTACTATCAGAGGGAGCAGGTCGGTTTCTGACCTGAATACGACACAATTGACCACCTGCAAACATTGAAGACACTAATTGAAAAGTGCCATTATGTATACTGAAAGCCAATCATCATTAGCTCCGTTGACTATGAAAGGGCGTTTGACTAGGTGGAGGCTCGGGCAGATGCGATGGCTCTAGTAGCTGCAGAGTTGACGAAAGGTACATCCAGCTTATGAAACATCTACAGCAGGATAGGATGTTATCGGCCAGTCTACATAAACTTACAGAGCCGTTAAAACTGGAGCGAGGAGTGCGCTATGGCAACACGATTTCGCCAAAATTTTTCAATGCTGTCCTCGAGAATATCTTCCGAGAACTCGATTGGAGTGACGGAGGCATTATTATCGACGAAGAGAGACTGAATAACTTGCGGTTTGCGGATAATATCGCACTGGACGCGGATAGCGTTGAGGATATGCTCACCAGCTACCTGTAGGTGTCATCGACCATTATATTTAATTGGGCCATGAAATCACCCTTGGCATGAAATACCAATTGGCGAAAGTCGAAAGACGTATTGCACAAACATGGCCGACCATTGGAGCATCTTGCTCCTTTGGAGTATCATCTCGACCCTCCGATCAAAAAAGATTCACCAACACCTAAAACAAGTGTTTAATCAGTGTATCTTGCCAGTTTTCACGTATGGAATGGAGACAGCAACTCTCACCCAAAGATCTACTGAGAAAATCCGAATTAAACAGAGGGCGATGGAGCTACTGATGCTCCGAATAACGCTCGTAAATCATAAAAGGAATGAGTGGATCAGAGAAAGACGAAAGTTAGAAACGTGGTAGAGGACATTTAGCGCAGGAAGTGGAAACGGGCAAGACGCATTGCCAGGATGGACTGCGGTCGATGGGATGACTGACTGAAAATGACTTTGGAATGGAGATCCCACGCTAACACCCGCGGAAGAGGTAGACCATCTCGGAGATGGGTGGATGGCATCTGACAACAGGCAGGCATGAACTGGATGAAAGAGACGAGAGATAGACAGGTGTGAAATGAAAGAAAGGAGAGAAAGAGAGGAGGCCCATATCCAAAGGCGGGTGCATCAAGGGCTGATATAGATAGATTGATATTACTTTATGATGTTATCCATCTTAAGAGTTAAATAAATGTGTATATAATTGTTCGGTCTACATTACTTATAATAATTAATCGACCCACTTATTTTTGTCCTATCTACCTATGTGTTTCAGCCCAAAAGCAGTATTTTCAGTTTGTATGGTTAACTTTTAAAAGTTAACTTTAACTTGCGTTAAACTTTTCAAAATTTAACACTAACAATTATGGAAGTTAAATTTTAAATTAACTGTTAACGAAGTTAACTTTTGGATGAATTGCGCCCACCAATGAATATTTGAAAGAAATTGGGGATATAAATGTAATTAATGATACTGATAAATTTCTGAACGGCGATCGAAGTCAGCTAAAGTTATAATAATAGATATTAAAGAAAACTTAAGATCTTAGTAACAAGTTAATATTCATGTAGATAAAGAATTAACAAAGGCTGAAATACAAATAAATATGAAGAAAATAGAAACTAATTAAACAAAGTTTTATAGATTATCGTAACAATAATTTACCAAGACAACTAGAAACATGTAGAATGGAGGTGTTAAAAAATTATGCTATTACTTTTAACATTAAAATTAAAAAGTTTTCAATTGAATATCGATGTCTATTTTCTAATTATTATTAGGCCGTATTGTTAACCCGAGAAATGGTTATATAGACAGCCGAAATCTACTCATGTAAGGCCGACAACAGGGAAAATATCAAATTTGATAAAAAAATATTTTTGGTAAAATATCCATTAATTATATTGCATATATTGTATGTATTTTCTAATACTCTACCTCATACAAAGATGAAATCATAATACAAACCTAAGTGTTCAATCAATTAAATTAGACCTTTATAAGAATATCATTAAAATTGTCCTACAATTTTATTATTACATATTGGATAATATTCAAAGTCAAGTCAAAGTCAAATCAATTTATTCAAGTAAACCCAAATGCAAGGTATTTTTGAACGTCAAATCTACTTTAGTTCGGTTAGAAAAGAAAATCTGGACACTGAGAAGAACTGACAAGAAACTCAGTCAGGTATCATTTTTTCAACATCATAAATTGTGATGATATTGTTTTCTAACATGATATTGTTTTCTAAAGTAACCATTTAAATTAAACGGATTACCTTTTTATAAAAATACAGAAACAATATAAATTTTAAGATTAGAATCAAGTGGCCTACTTTCAGATATTATCTCTGATACATTGACAACTGAAATACATAGATTAACATTTTATGAGATAAAAAGCTAAAAAATTTTGAACAAATAATTTAATTAAGTAAATAATTTTTTGTCACAATTAATGATTCTTACTTACCCCTTTATATCTTTAAACTCTTAAATAGATGAACATATTAAATTGTCTCTTTATAAAGTGTTAAATCTTTAATACTTACTAAACATATTAATAGCATGGGTTTCCGTCCATATGCATCTGAAAGACTTCCAACAATGGGACTAGTTAAGAATTGAAGAAAACTATACATAGAACCTAGAGCTCCTCCAAATAAGACAGAAACAAATTTGTCAGGTGCACCAGTTAACTTTTGGAAAGTTTGAACAGCTTGCAGTAATGAAGCATATAAATTATTTCCTTTTCCCTCTACTTTATTGTAATAGTCTAGAAGTGACGGTAGAAGAGGTAAAATCATTGTAAAAGCTAATAGATCGAACAGTAAAGATAAAAACACTAGTGCAACAACTTTTGAGTTTGTGGGTTGAATTTCATCTTTCTTTTCATATAAATCATCTTCGATTGCTGTTCTTCTAATTTTATAATTAATATTTTGATTTCTCTTTCGTATAAGACCATTAGTGTCTAAATTATTCTGAAAAAGCCAAAGCGTTAAAATAGTCACAAAATTATTTATAATAATGAAAGAAAAATATATTACAATGTCAATAAGAATATACAAACCATTGCGTAAATTATGTAGTCGAAACTAGTAATAAAATTGTTTGCCTATGAGTAAATGGAGCCATCGAATTTACTTTCACAATTTTATAGAATTCAAGTCGACACTCAGAAAACCAACTTTCACTTTCAGCTGCTTTCGGCGGGCATCGAACCACAGACTACTTAGAAGATACTACGTATCAGACGGCCGACTTCCATATAAATTTGTTTAGAAGTTAGTTAATCTGTGGCAGGGCGAAATTGAATTTGACATGTATTGTTTTTTTGGACCACTGCTTTGAGCAAAGGCATTTTTCCTGTAACAGCCGGTCTTAGATATCACTTCATTTTATTGTTGATAATAATTTCAAAGGAATTAAAAAATAAAACAACAGAATGTTTATATATTTTGTGCTTTATTTTTAAACTTTTTATTATAATTTAGCAGTGCTTGTTTTTGCATTTTTGGCAGTGTAGCTACACGCCTTTCAGGGCGAACAATATCAGTACCCTTTAAAATTTTATTTATAATATTGTACCAGTTATTGATAGCAAATCTTGTCACTATTAATAAAAAAAATGATCATCTCGGTGTTCCGGACAGTTTATGTCAGTCATATTTTAACTTTATATTATTTATTATATTTTTCGATAAGGTGTCCGAGTGAGGATTATTTTCTAAAAACATATTTGTTTCCGCAATGGCTGTACCGAAACACCGAACTGCCTGCTCCGATGGGTAGCTTAGTCTATTTTTGAACTGCGTAAACTCCCTGTGACTCACCCAGTTATGAATAGGGAGTTCGGTTTGACTAATTAATTACTTTTTGCATAGGTCACAGGGAGTTCTCTTTAATATTTTTCTCACTACCCATCCAGCAGTGTAGGTCTGTGAATGAACTTCTAATCTCTGTCTTCTTGCTTCATTGACAGTTTCATTCACAGATCCACCCAGAGAATGAGCAAGCTGACTTGACTCCACTATTGCCTCGTCATGCACTATTTGCATTTCTTCAATGGAGTGGCTTTCATTCGTGGACATTAATTTTAAAATTTCGAACGTCGTTTAATGACCAGCTTAATGACCAGCGATCGGATAATCGAGCGCTTATATACCTAAACTTTTTTTCTTGAAAGAATAATATGGATATTCCTTCCTGAATTAATAAGTAATCACGGATTCTAGGGATTAAACAATTTTGTAAAAACAACTATAAGTAACATAATGAAATTATAGCCATGATTATTTTGATTTAGTATCTTTATTTTATTCAAAATAAATGGAATTTTAATAAAATATGATAATGTGCACAATGTGGTCAAGTAGTGGAAATTGATTTATTTATCTAACAGTTTAGTGATCGAATCGACTAATTTATTGTATTTTATATGAATAGAAGACTAAAAAATATTACTTGTAGTTATTACACGACTGCCAAAAAAAAGGATTGTAATATTTTTTATGTATGCGTATGTCTGTCCGTTTGTTTATTTTACTATAAATTCTAAATGCCTGAACCGATATGCCTGAACTGATTTAAAAGTGTGTGGTATTGTTAGAATCCTTAGGTCATCCCGAGTTACATAGAATACCTGAATTGTCCAAAACCACCGTAAAAAAATTGCAAACTAAAAAAACTGTCTCCGACTGCTAAAAAAGTTCTCAGTTGTATTTTTCAATTATTGATATTTCTAAGCAAGCAACACAAAAACATTAGTCTACATATGAGTAGATGACTTTATCAAAATCTATTCGTTCAAATGCAAAGTGCAAGTAAATGAGTGAGACAGCAAATAATATTACCTGGCCAACATAATTAGACGACCAACAGAAATGACGCAATTAGAGGAAAAATGCGGCTGCGATAACGCTACGAAGGGATGAGTGGGGACTGAAGTAGGGAGGGGCGGGTGTTCGACCCTGCGCCCGCGCATATTTAGGTTCATTCGTCGCTTGTCTGTCTATTCATGCGTTCGGGTTTTGTGTTGTGTTTTGCTCCTTTATCTAACGACTTGGCATTCCCACGGTTTTTGATTTGCATAGTTATCTGGATATCTGTTTTGCTTGGAACGACAACTTTATGCTACGAATCACGGACTCCGTCACTCTCTGCGACCTAGCTTGAATTATTTGTTTTTTTACAAGGTAAGAAATGTTTACTTCTTATTTTCTACGGTGCAATTGCAGTGTCACCAAAGTTGTATAGCAAAAGATAATATACTTATTTAAATACAGAATATTACCATTCAGTTGTTTTTCAGTTAACCCTGTAGTTCGATGATTTATCATTTGCGCTAAATAATCTAGAATAATGCGTAACTAAATGAAAACGAAATTGATTTGTTATTTTGAATTCCTTTTTTATTTCAGTCTGCGATTACTGCATCTTGGTTGCCTGTGTCCTCGACCCTTTTTGTAAAATTAAAATGGCAGACCCGATTCCAGTCGAAGACATTGCCCAGTCATGGATAAGGGATATTCTTGAGATGATTTACGACGAAGCAAGTAAAACTATATTTTGCTGTAAGTATGAAACTACTATGAAGGCAAAGAAGACAAATGTCGATCGGCACATAAAGTCGCAGAAACATCGAAATCTTCAAACAGATGATTTTTATTTTGATTTTGTAGATTTTCTGATAATCTGCAACATACCTTGGTCAAAGCTAGAAAATCCCACATTTCGAAACTTTTTTCAAAAATATATTTTTAACTGCAAACAAAATCGTACCATTCCTAGTGAATCTTTATTGAAAAAAAACATATTTAAATCGTGTTTTCCAGGCTAAAATGAAAATTATTCATGACGATGTAAATAATTGTAAATTATGGATTTCATTAGATGAAACTACAGATTTTATGGGTCGAAATGTGGTGCATTTTTTAGTAAAACCATTAATTGAGGATGAACCTAAACAGACTTATATGTTGGCCTGTACGATTCTAGACGCTGTGAATGGACAATCAATATCTCAATTTGTCATTGAATGCATGAAGAATTTGTGGGGAGACTTATTTGAATCTAAAGTTCAAAACTTGCTTATGATGTTCACCGATAGTGTAGCGTACATGATACTTGCTGGCAAAATATTGAACAAAACTTTCCCTAACATGAGGCATTTTACTTGTTTAGCTCACGCATTGCATAGGTTAACAGAATAAATACGTTTAGATTACGAGGACGTGGATACGCTTATATCAAATATAAAAAAAGTGTTTCTGAAATCTCCCAATAGACTAAAAATTTTAAGGGACATGTATCCAGATTTATCGTTGCCTCCACAACCCGTTATTACTAGATGGGGTACTTGGTTGGAGGCGGCATTTTATTATGCAAAATATTTAAATGAAATCTCTAACGTTATGTCTTCATTAAATAGCAATGAAGATATTTCCATTAAACATGTTAAAAATGTATTAACTAAAAAAAACTTGTTACCCGATCTAAAATTTATAGATGAGCATTTTAAAATTATTCAGATTGCAATAAAAAAGTTGGAAACATATGATTTGTCCATATCCCAGGCATTCGAAATATCTGACGAGGTAAGAACGCTAATTGAGTGGACATCAAGTAATGAATTGACAGATAAGTTAGAACAACTCATGGATAGAAATCCCGATTTTGACGTAGTCAGGGAAATATCCCTAAACTCTATGGAAGTAAGTGACGTTAATCTTTACAAGTTTGCGCCATTTACTTCCGTGGATGTTGAAAGGTCGTTTTCAACATATAAGTGGATTTTAAATGTTAAGAGAAATAGGTTAAAAATTGAAAATCTAGGGAAAATTATGATTATTTATTTTAACTCAATGAATGTCCTAAGTGAGAGTACTTCGAAGCAAGTAGAATCAGACGATGACGACGTTAACGTTTCTGCCTCATGTTCACAACAGCCTGACACAGAAATGCTAACTTCGTGAAACGTACGATCAAATTAATTAACAGGTGTAAGGAACAGCTATCCTTAAAATGAATTCAGACCACCCTTGTAACTATCAGACAATAATAATAAGGATAGCCGTTCCTTATACTCTGTGTAGTATAATTTTTAAGTACATCTTTAATTTTTAATACTTTTTGTGAAAGATTTTATAATTTGATTTTGTACGAAAATAAATGGTGCTTTAAATAAAATCACAATTGTTTCAATTCCATACATAGTTTAGATTGCTGGCCTGTTACAAATCCAGTTTTCATAAAAACTTTTATTGTGAATTAAAAGTTCCATTAGAATCGGCTTTTTAAATCTAAATAAAATTACAATGAGAGTTTAACAAGGAATAGCCGTCTTGAAAGTACGAGAGGGTATGTAAGCATTATTCAAAGAAAATATATCGTTTTCACAACGAGTTCTAACTATTTTGTATGCAGGTAACATTTTTAGCAATCAGGAATTTCAAACGATTCCGGGATCCGGGATTCTAAAAGGCATGTAAATATTATTCTTTCGTATGCATAAAAATGAAGTTTAGGTATATTAGCGCCCGATTATCCGATCACTGCTAATGACGTACTAAACAATGATTGTCCTTGGCATTCCTCCGTAAAGCGATAGCAGGCTTTACTAGAGTTAAAAAAGAATTCTTAGAAGAGCGCGAAAACTTCAGCTACACATGTTTATTTAGATCTCCTCCATTCTTTTCACTTACACAGAATTTTAAAATACAATATGCTATCACTGTTGTACTTTAAAAGTCCTAAAAATGTAAAAAACAGAAAATCTAAATAAAATACCACGTTCACGTTCCCGCTAAAGAGTCCTCTTATATTCATTAACACCGCTGGGTATCCTCGGTCAACAGTCGGTGTACAATGAAACACTCGGTGTACAATGAAAATTGCGCCTCAAGTTAGGATACGTGATTATTCCAAAGAAACAGAAACGCTCGGTTGCGCAATGAAAATTGCACACCGAGTTGGCGTATCGAACGCAAGGCAGCGCGGCCGCGACGCGGAAGACCGGTCGGGGGACAGCGCTTGAGGGAATGCGGGCGCGATGTGAACACACTAGTTCACTGCGCACAATGTACTGTGAATACAGCGATGGTAGCACAACGCAGGCGCGGAGAATTCGGGAACTTTACGGAGAGACAAGCAAGCGGGCAAGCGACGCGTGTGTTTCGTACGGCGGCCAGAGCGGAACCCGTGACTTGCTGCGGACTCGTGGTCCTTCTCACGGTCCCTTTTGTGGGGCTATGGAGAGACTAGTCCGAGGCCTAATTCGCCTCTCTCAAGTGGCCATCATTCGCCTTACGCTGCTGCGGGAGGGTCACTGGGGATGGGTTGACAATAGTCTTCCCGGTGGGAATTAATCGGGGGAAGTTGATCCCTCCTCTATGTCGGTGTTTCCCCTGTTCGGGGGTCCGACCGATCAGAGCGCGAGGTCGGCTTCCGAACAGTGGAGGCCCTTAGGCCTCGCGGCTTCTGTAGTTTGTTTCCTCCAATCTCTTGCAATATTTTAATGCCGTCCATGACGGCAGGAATTGGGTCTTCATTTCTCGCTATTGCTTCAAGAATTCTCGTCATAGCCACTAGGGCTATTTGGAGTATCCTCCTCCCTTCTACTTCCATGCTGCTCTTGATGGGTACTCGCGGCATCGTTTTGTTCTTTTCCTGCTCACCGGTGGGAGCTATTGTGGTAGCGGTTTTCTCAGGTGGAGGAGATAGCGAAATTTCCTCCATCGGCTTATCTTCGGGCTTTAGCTTTCTTGGCTTCTTCTTTTTCTTTTTGGATTGTTTCTGGACAGGAGGTGTAGGTCCATCTCTTTTGGTGGCCGCATTTGCGGGGGCCATGAGTGAGGCCTCCGCATATTCTACGTCTGTCCTCATCTGAGGCATCGCTGTAAGGGAATCTTGAGGATCCCTCGGGGGCCGGGTTAAGGCCACGGTACCCGCTTTCGAGTTCCTAAGTTCGTTTCGCCGTCTTGAACACGTGGGACTGTTAGCCGTATGGGCCTCACCACAGTTCGCGCAGGTCGGCGGGTCCTCTCGAGGCCGGGGACATTCCCTTGCCGCGTGGGGGCCGCCGCATCTAACGCAGGCTATTTTGCGGTGGCAGTTTTGCGACGTATGGCGGAAACCTTGGCACCAGTGGCATTGTGCCACACCGCGCTTTCCTCGCCAGGCCTCAATTTTGACCCCGGGTATGCATAGTAGCTCGTTGATGTTATAGAACGCTGGGGTCGTCTGCGGTCCGCTTGTGACTTCCGCGAAGAATAAGCCCCTGGGTCTGCCTCCGCGCGCTCGTATAGGGCGCACGTATACCACCTCAAACCTGAGGTCATTCAGCTCTCCACGGATGTCCTCTACATCGGTGTCCTCCGGGATTCCTTTGATGGCTATCTTTAGGTTACGCTGGCTCGGTATTGTATACGCGAACCAGCTTATCCCGTTAGCCTCATTTTCTTGGAGGTATTTCTGTAGGATGTTGGCTTCATTTTCGTCCGCGGGGAAAAAGCGAAAGCCCTTTTCATAAGGACGGACATTCGGCGCTCTTCCCAACTTTGCCTTGAGGGCCTTAAAGTGTGACCCCCAGTTTGGGAGGGTCTCAGTAACTATCGGTGGGTATCTTGTCTTCCTCGTCGATGTTTGCAATGTTGAGGTCTGTGACGACGTCAATGACATCGTCGCTGGGTCCGGGACGCATTGCGTTTTCGCAGCTGAAGCGTAAGTCCTTTCTCCAGTGGTAGTAGGGACTGTGCTCTTTGAGGGCTGCAGTGTTATCGAGTGTGCCCTCAATCGAGGGTCGCGCTGCGGGTCGGGAGCTAGTCTCTGCGACTCGAGTTTCGGCTGGTGAGTTTGCGCCGCTGTTGCTACTGGTGGCGCCATCTCGTGGTGAGAGGACGAACTATCCGTTTCCGATTTTTTTTTTTTTTTTTTTTTTTTTTTTTTTTTTTTTTTACAGCATCCCCCTAGCGTGGGCAAAGCCAGGGCCCTTTTTTATCCCTTTCATTCCAGTTCTCACTTTGTTTCATCATCTGGGTTTTACTCCCATACATTCTCATTTTCTGCCTAACTGTTGTTTAGCTAGCTGTAAAATTTTTATTCGGCATAAAAAATCCTTATTACTAAACTTACTCTCTATTACATTTTGGTATATTTACTATTTTCTAATTTTGTTTACAATTTGGTTACATTATTATTATTTTATATTACAGTTTACTAATACTACACTTACTTTTACAATCTATTACATTATGTGTTTAATTTTGTCAATTTTTATTTCCTATAGTCTAATATCACAGCATATCCATATCTCTAATTTTAATTCTGTTACATTTCTCTATTATCTATTCTTTCTTATATACTATTATCACATTTAATTTCTTATTTATTATACTCTACATTCTTAATACATTGTCTTAACACAACTTAATGTTATTACATTAGTGGAGTATCATCTTTATACTTTTCTTACATCATTTTTCATTATTTTCTCTTAAGTTATTTACATTAACCTCCTTTTATTACCAAAATGTATAGGTGTGTCATCACACTTTATGGGGTACTATCCCCACTGTCATATTTATTATCTTAGGTTTCCATACCTATTTTACTCAATGCTTTATGCTTAATGTCAATATCTAACTCTTTGCCGATGGCTAGTTTATTTGTTATTTAGTTTTGTTTCTACTAATAGCCTTAATAGCTACTTTTTTGCAGTATGTCACGAATCTGTCTCTTGTTTGTTTACCGCTCAACAGCTCACTTAGCGTTTGCACGCTAATAACGCAGTTTAACTCCATTTCAGCTTCGTATCTGTATCTGCTGTAGGCGGGGCATTCACATAGAACATGCATCACGCTCTCACTCGCATCACAGACACACGACGGGCTCTCCTTGCACCGAAAACGGTGCAGGTACTCGGAGAACCCCCCGTGGCCCGTGAATACTTGCACTATCACACTATCCATTCTGATCTTCCTCACTACCGTATGAGCTTTAACGGCGTCCGGGAAAAACACTTTGGTAACAGAGGCCGTTGTCTCACTTACGTACCTCCTGTCCCATTCATCAATCGAATCCAATCGGATCTGTCGCTTGATGAATGAGACGGGGCACTTATCGTAATCCGGCCTCGTCTTTTTATGAAGTGCCGCATCCTTCGCCAGCTCATCGGCCCTTTCGTTGCCCTGCATCCCAACGTGCGCTCGGATCCAGAACAATCTTACAGACTTGCCTGCATTCATCATCTCAACGATGTCTGCCTTGCACTTCATCACTATGGGATGCAGAGACTTCATTCCTACCACGGCGTCCAGAGCAGATCTAGAATCTGTAAAAATGCAGCAGCTGGGCGTGTCACAACGGCGTACATACTCCACTGCCTTAGACAGAGCCAAGAGTTCCGCCTGGAAGACGGTGCAATAGCGTTCCAACCTTAGTTTTTTCCTATCATATTCTGCGACGCCATCCCATATAGACAGCGCCGCCCCAACTTTCCCATCTATCTTGCTTCCGTCGGTGTATACATTACACCGACTATCCTTTCGTATCTCAAGCTCTGCACCGTCCTCCACGCGTTCATACTCCAACTCCGTCAGGCACGCTGGGTGTGGCATTTCCGTAAAAGGTACCGGTCTCTCCACATCCCGATCGCCCACCACCCGCCAGGAGTACCCCCTCTTGATTTCGTAAAGAAGGGCGGTTTCCCGCACCCTCACATCAAGAGGTAGCATCCCCGCGAGCAGAAGCACCGAGTTGAGAGAGACCGTCCTGTATGCCTTGACGATCTTCTGTCCGATACCCCGCTGTACCACGCTCAGCCGCTTGCGAATTCCCAGTCTGTTGGACACCGGTGCCCAAACATTCGCAGCATACAATACTATTGGTTCGACCACTGCCATATATATGGTCCTGATGACCTCCGGTTCTAACCCCCAGTTGACCCCGGCTGCTCGCGACACCTGCTTGTATACGTTCAGCGCTTTGCGGCATACATTGTCCACATGAGCGCTGAACGTAAGTTTCCGGTCGATCGTGAGCCCCAGGATCTTAATCTCGTCCGAAAGCCCGATGCGCTCCCCACCCATGTCCAGCACTAGAGGATCGTACTTTAGTTTGTTCGTGACTAGCATGGCCTTGGTCTTGCTAGGCGCGAATCTTAACTTGTTCCGAATCCCCCAGTCCCGAACGCAGGCAAGCGCTGCATCAGCCTTCCTTTTGAGACTCTGGGTGTCTTCCTCGGAGAAAATCAGGACCATCGTCTGCGAATGCTTGACAGTGGTCTCCCCTTTCATTCATTTGTTTCAATAGGGGGTCCAACAATATATTCCAAAATGTCGGTCCCCCTATCGAACCTTGTACACACCCTTTCTTAGTACTCCTTATACACTCCTCACCAGCATACCTTACTCGTACCTTTCGGTCGGACAGATACGAGTCCACAAGCCGCCTAAGGTTTGCCGGACAATTTGTTCTGGCGAGTCCGCACCGTATTGCCGGCCACCACGCGTTATCGAAGGCTCCCTCTATGTCTAGGGACACGACCAGCACAATCCTTTTTCGTCGTACCTGTTCCCTAATATTATTAACCATGACATAGAGGGAGTCCTCGGTTCCACGCTGTGGTGTGAATCCGTATTGGTGCGGACTCTGGTCCGGCAAAACGTACCACCTGATCCTGTTGATGAGCAGTTTTTCTAAAAATTTTCCTAGTACAGGCAATAGGCCTATTGGTCTGTACGACTTGGGACTCGTATAATCCGACCTACCGGGCTTTCTCAATACTACAATCGCGGCCTCCTTCCAAATGGTGGGGAAACACGCTAACTCTAAGCATCTATTATACATCTCCAAGAATAGGTCGAGATTCAGGGTGATCGCTGCCTTGCAAATGTCGGCTGTGAAGCCGTCCAGTCCTGGCGCCTTCTTTGCGCTGAAGCTCGACGCAGCCCACACGAGTTCGTTCTTTGTAAAAGGTGGATCGTAAGATCCACCATTATCAATTCTGTTGATTGATTCAGCCGTTGTTCTTATCCTCGTGTGGTCCGCGTCGTCGCTATCAGCGCTATCCTCCGGATAGAAGGTTTGTGCCAGGAAGCTGGCCGACTCCACCCCTTCAAGTGCAACGCCGTTCCGGACGAGGGGAATATCCTCGTCCTTCGCGGCTGTGCTGCGTATCACCCTGTATATCCCGTCCCACATACTCTCCCTTTCTTGCTTCTCACAAAAGTTCTTCCAACAGCTGGTCCGAGCCCTCCTCGACGCAGCCAGGTACTCCTCTTTGGACGCCAGGTATTGCTCCACCACCCATGCTCTCCGCACCGGTGCTGCGTAAGATATTCGACGCTTGTGGCGATTCACCTCCCTTTTAAGGCGGGTGAGTTCCTCGGTCCACCAAGGCAATCCCATCCTCCTACCGGTTCCGACTTTGGGTATACACCTTTCACACGCATTCTTGATCGAGTCCGTGAGCTCCTCCACCCTATCTTCGAGCTCACGGACATCATCTGTCATTCTAAACGACTCGGCGTCAATACGCCTTTCCATCCAGATTCGGCCCAGCTCCTTACTGAGCTGGGTCCAATTGGCCTTCCTCGTGTTGTATACCCTAGTCGTCACCGTTTTGGCTCCCTCCCCCCTTGCCAATTGCAGGTCGAATCGGATCGCCCTATGGTCCGAGGTCGTCACATCCGCCTCCACACGCCAGTTCTGCACTGCAGGTAACATGTCGGCGGAGCAGACCGTGACGTCTACACAACTCGTGTATCTTCTATTCCCTCTGACTGTGTCAAACGTTGGCTCGGACCCTCTGTTAAGGATCTGAAGATCCTTCTCATCAATCAAACATCCTAGCATTTCGCCTCTTGCATCCATCCTCTCACTACCCCACCATGGGTTCCAAGCATTTAGGTCCCCTCCTAACAGCAGCTTCCTGGTGCCGATGTTCTCAATCAGGTTTTCCATACACTGGATATACGGGTCGAGTGGTTGGTCCCCTTCCAGGTAGACCGACACCATCCCAACGTCCCCGACACCTGTTTTTATTTTGGCGACCATGATGTTGGAGGTCGCCAGTGTCGGGCACTGAACGATGTCGATCCGCCTGTCGAAGACCAGGATTGCAGCCTTTACACGGCCTCCGGGGTGTCCTTGGTGTTGCAAAATTCTGACCCCCGGGTATGGCCTCACTCTCCCTATATTTCCAGTGTATGGCTCCTGCACCAGTGCTATATCGTAACCTTTAATTCCTGCAGCCATAACCAGCTCTGCGGTGGCCTGCTGGCTCCGCTGCAAGTTAGCCTGCACACACCTAAACCTTCTCCGTGTACCCCGTGGGACGCCCTTAGCAGTATGCTATGGTTGCCCTTGCTAGGGCGTCCCATTTCTTTCTAATCGGGCACTCCGCATCAAACGCGTTGTGCCCTTTGCCCATCACGTTATTTCGTGTACAGTTTTTACAGTTCGGGACCTCGCCCCGCCGGCTTTCTATGCACTCTCTTTTGAGATGCTCCCCTCCGCAATGGCTGCACAGGTCCTTTTCATCTCTACAGAACCTGCGGCTGTGCCCATAACCCAAGCACCTTGTGCATTGCACAAGGGGGGAATGGTCTTCCACCCGCACGTTCTGCAGATCCACTCTCAGGTTCCCTTGACCTGTTACCCTCTGCCAGATCAGGGGTGACACCGTTAATATAACATCATTGCAGAGGGGATTTCTCGCCCTCCTTCTGTACTTAACTGTCATTCTATCTTCTTGCTTACTGAGGTCTCGAAAGAGACCCCCATTCTGGTTCCTAATCGCTTTAAGGACCTCTTCGTCCGTATGGACTTTTATCAGGTCTTTTAGGACCAGCAGGGGGTCCCTATTCTTGACCTCTTCCACTATCAATCCTTTTCCTTTCCCACTCAGCCTTTGCATAATCTTCTTTCTTTCTTCTTCATTCTTACATCCCACTACTACTTTCCTATCTTTCACTTTCCTCACTTTTTCCACCTGCACCCATCCTTCTTTCGCGTCCACTGCCTTTCTAATCTTTTCTAGTACCTGCTCACCCGTTTCTTCCTCTCTTTCCGAAGACACAATTACAGAATGCAGTGCGGAGCGTGTCGGTGGGCCAACCCTTCCAACCCCCGCTACCGCCCCGGCATATGTAACGTGCCCTTTCTTTCTTTCTTCTCTCTCTCTTTCAATTTCCTCCTTTACTTCTTTCATTCTCTCATTACTTTCTTTCATCATTTTCGCATACTCCTCCATTCTTACTTTATTCTCTTCCATTATTTCCACACACTTATTCCATCTTTTAGCTAACTCTTCCTCCCTTTTCTCCTCCTTCCCTTCCTCTCTCATCTGCTCTTTACTTGTTTCTGGTTCACTTTTTCCGCTCTTACTTCTCTTTCTTTCTTCCTCAGCATCACGCACTAGTTCGTACAACCTTTCAACCGCATTCATAACGTCTGCCTTGATGTCAGATTTCAAGTTTCGGCTGTTGTTTAATTGGAGCTTGGCTTTCATAAGCCAGCTCTTCGCCTCCGCCGTGCGGCTTCTGACACCAAGGCACTCCGTAGCTATTGTCATCTTTTGTCCTTCCTCATTCATTCCCACTTTACCACCCTCGTCCACTTCCATTATCCTCTCTTCTGCGTTTTTGGCCTTGACTTGAGCAGTCTTTGCCTCTATTGGGAACTTCATTTTCGATTTGATTTTTTCTACCTTTTTATCTACTTCCGTCTTTTTTATTATTACTTTTGGCGACTCACTCCTCGCCTCAAACTCCCCTATGCTTCTTCTCACTGTCATGGTTCTGTTTAATGCTCCACTTTTCACCTCAGTTTTCTCTATTTCCATACTTCCTTCTCTTCTTCCATCCTTCCTTTCATCCCTCTTTTCTGTCGATCCCTCTCTTTCCTCTCTTCCCATTGTCTTTGCCGGCGTGCGATACCCGAACATGTTATAGGGAGTGCTTTGTCGTTTAATAGTTTCTTCCTTCTATCGTTTAGAAGGACGTTCTATACTGTTAGCCTAGGTCCGCTGGTCAACAAACACAGCGGACTTGTATATTCTACTAATTGCCTATCTGTCAATAAACAGGATAGGTATCTCACTACGCTTAGTCACACTTATACTAAACTTAAATTAATACCTGTTGGTCAATAAACGCAACAGGTAACACGCACAACAAGCAATATTATAAAATACAGTAATAATTCACTAATCAATGTCAAATATAAATAATAAATAATAATTATTAATGTCAATCGCTAAGTTAATACACTAATGATATAGTTGGACAGTGGTGTATAACGCCAACTATCCAACTAAGACCTAAACTAAAATATGCCTATCGGTCAAAAAACACGATAGGCTTCAACGGCACGACACACAATTTTCCAACTAATGTCAAATAATAATAATAAATAATTACGATAATCACAATAATATACACAATGAATAATTATTCGCTAATTAATAAAATGTCAATAAATCTTACCACTATTTTCCTATACTTTTTTGTAACTTTTTCTATCTTGTTTTCTCTTTTATGTGGTTTCCCAACCGTCTGCTAGGGTTCCCAGACCCACCAGTCTACCTATCACCAGTTTTTGGTGGTTGCTTTAATTAATGTACGATGTTCCTATACCCTAATTCAGAATACGGACACGGCTGACGCAACCAACCTCGACAAACTTAACTTAACTTTGCACAGGATTTCACGTTTTACTAATTTATTTGTATACCTAAAACTACTTAGCCTAGAGATCTCAAATTTTTTTCCCCAGAGAGCCAGATATATGCTCTACCAACTGCTATTTATACGGTGTATTTCCTATTTATAATTTTCGTCTAATTAATTGCCAAAATATGTAAACAACACGATTAAAACTACCGCGTCAGTTTTACTTAATTATATTCTTGAATTTTGTACTCTAAATTGTTGTTTTTTCAAAAATTGTTTAATACCGATCTATTACTTTATATACAAAAACTTCCCTGCCAATTGCAATTTGTCAAATTTTTGGATATTTTACGAGAAATCAAATTAATTTTTTACGAGTACCCTCAATATACTCAGCAGCTGGCAGATATAAAACCATATATCTTCGGTTCTCTTTAACCTAGGATTTTACAATTTTGTAGACTTACAGCTAGATATTCTGTCTTGCTCTCCTGAATGTCTTGTACCAGTCTGCGCACTCCCGGCTGCTCCCTGCACTGCGGAAGTTTACAGTCGCCTGGAAAAACCGTTACATACGGTTTTCCGGCTAAACCGTTGGCGCTTTTCCGGCACCGATGGTTTACTCTTACTAATTTGACACTGATACACCCTTTTTTCACTTTTCCACTATTCCACCACTCCCAATCTAGGATTTAACCCCACGTGGTTTCCGTTTTTTCTTAATTATTCCTAATCAGCTGTAGATATTTCGATTTTGCTTTTCCGATCCCTTTAGGGGCCCCTGGGCACACCTTAAGGTGGTACTCACTTAACACTGATCGACCTGATTTAGGAGATACACTGTTCACTTCTCCTAATTTTCGAATATATCCGGAACCTCTCGTCGCAAAAATCCCAAACTTTGGAGGTAGATGGGGGGTTATCCTGCCTTACTTTTCACACTTGAAAAATGATATGTCGCCGCTCAAAATCGAGCGGCGCACGCACTTTTATGTTTTCACCAACAGTTTTTTACTAATAACTTTTTTGTTTTTTAATATTTCCGAAAAATTTTTCACTATCGTGTAGCTTGCGTTTACGCGCATCCAACGATATACAACACTTTACACTTTTTTTATATCTAGCTATTTTTTCTGAATTTTATTGCGCGGAGCGACTTTTAAGCGCTGTTACTCATACGGGAGACTCTCTCATAGTTCCGTTTCCGATGTTAGACGCGGGCTGTTGGCTTCGGTATTTATATATGAATGTGAGGCGCCCTCATAAGGGCGATTCGAAAGTTCTTGATACTGGCTTGCAGATTCTCGAAGTATAACGTTGCTTGTCGGCTTCTGATAGCCGGGTTCGGCGACTTTCATATTCGGTGGCGCCATCTCGTGGGCTATCGCCCACGAGATGGCCAACGCCAACGGAACTATCGTTGTACGGTGGCACCACTACGGGCGTTCTCGGCAACGGTGGCTGCTCGGGCGTATCTTCAAACAGCAGCTCGGGTGGCGTCTGAGTGGCTGCGAAGTGCGGCGGCATCTTTGTATAGATGCCCTTGCATAGGTCCCTGATTTCCAGGTCGTCCCTTGCATGAAGCATGGTCACGTGCAGGAGATCCAGGTAACCGGATTCCACCCCTGTTACGGAATCATTTTCTAAGAACTCCTCGGGGGAAACCATGTTGGCCACGCTGTGCGGCGTCCACCTTAAGTATAGGTCCTCGTAGAGGTCCCTATATGTCTCCGGGTCGCTCCTCGCGTGAGTAATGGCTTCTATTACTAGTTTCTGAAAACGGAGTCTCACATTACCATCTAGGATGTCCTCAAATCGGTAGCAAATATCCGCAGTAGGGATGTCAGTGGGTTCAGGCGTTCTCACGAGTTCCGGCGTGCCGCGTTCCGGCGTTCCGCGTTCCGGCGTTCCGCGTTCCGGGGTTTCACTGTCGGGTGGAGTTGGTGGTGCCATCTCGTGGACGATTGCGGAATTAATTTTCCGTGTTGCCACGGCGGCCATTTTGGATGCAGGTGCCACGTGTTCTCGTGAGTTTCTCGCTCTGCGTGCGCGTCGGCTGCTTTGTGCGCCCTTAAAAGGGCGGTTTGGTGAGCCCTGAAAAGGGCTGTTTGGATCCGTCGAGTCGGGACTAGACATGGAGGCCTCAGGAAGTATGTTAGCCGGCACCGCGACCTATAGGCGTCGGTTCATCGGCCAGACACCGCATCCCCTCCCCCGGTGGTTCCCGCTGGTGGGAGGCCGGGGTCGGGAGGAACGGCGTGGGCCGAACCGAACGCCTAAGACGCACTCGGGATCTGGAACTCCCCGCTGCGCTCCACGACGAGTGACGTCGAACGGCGCAGGTGGTGTATTCAACGTGTTATATAATTATAACAGTCGAATATCCAGCAAACAAAGAAAGTCCGTGCGATGCGACGGCTGGGACAGCACACTTGCTGCGGTTTTAGATCCTCCACATATTCTTCCCCGTAAGGGCCGCAACTAGTGGGATCGCTAGTGCGAACATTTTTCGCAACCGGCCAATCGGCGTCCGCCGAGTGCCATGCACGTAACGTTCCCCATTCTCCTCCTGAGGCGGTTAGAGTGTCGGTTTACAATTTACTATGTACATTTTACTAATTTCTGTTGTTTATCTCAATTTATATTATTTACGTCTTAAATCTATTAATTATCTATAATATCTTATATCTATAACTTACAATTTATTTAAATTAAAACAAAGAAATATTTATTGTAAACTCCTTTAAACTATAGAAAAGAGCTGTACAAATGAAGGTATAAACAGGCTTATTGTACTAACTATAATTAAACTATATCTAAACTATTTCTCCGCATCGGCCGTCCGGAACACTAACAAACATCGACTCTCGCTCGCATTAAGCAGTACCTAACCAATACCAGACATATAAATCTCTATCAGTTATTTTAATATTTATGTAACGCTTTATTGTTCCATTCAAAATAAAAAAAATAAACTATAAAACAGAACGGCAGTAATCGCAACCGTGTTTAGACGTAAATTTTTATCATACGAGTACAAAATAAATGATATTGCCACTCTATAGTTTGAGAGCTCTATGTACAAACACAACAAAAAAGAAATCAGCCAACCGGTCGATCCGCGGGGTTATTAACTAAAAATTTACAGACAGCGACAGCCACGCGATCACTGCGCGACTGGTGATTAATTGTAATAAAAAATTAGTATCATGTATGACAATTGCGTATCTATTATTCTATGACCGTAAAATGAACTTTTCACGGTAGATTTAGCGCCACTATACAAATTACATTACACAAATTCTCGTATTGACAGCAGATATCGCGCGATATTAAGGCTGTCGCAGGCTGCTGTCCGTAAGTTTTATAATAAGCGTGCCGTTCTGAAATAATGCTCCATCATATTATATGATACGGACAGCGCATATCGCGGCGGTATTTATATTTATTTAAAATTTTTAAAAACAATTTGAAAATCATTTTTTGCCAGCATTTTATCGAGAGCGGTTGGACGTATATTTTAATTATTTGCGAATTGTTTTTAGTGGATATTGTAATGTAAAATTGGCGTAGTTTTGCGTCCCAAGTGTCTATGCTGTTGCGAATTATGTGGAATTGTTAAAATAAGTGGCTATTTAATAGTGTGATGTTTAGTTTTTTTTTAGTGGAGTCTGCCCATGGAACTCTCACCCTAGAGTGACAATGTCATTTATTTTGTTCGAAAACAATTTATGTCTAAACCAATGCCACACCACCGAATATAACATTAAACCATTCCTTAAATATTTAAATATCTGTCGAAATATACAGAGTTCACACAGGTCCAGTATTGGTTGTGTACACAAAGTACTTTATTATATGTTGTGTACTGCGTAATGCGAGCGAAAGTTGATATTTGTTTTTTGTTAGGGTAAATAAACTGAGCAGTGGTGAATAAGATGGTCCGATATTTCGTCTCTGAAGGTCGAGTGTGGTCGAGTCCTCCATAAGTCTGCTTCAGCGGATCCTACTAGAAGACCGCCTCAATACATTTGTCCCTAGAAAGTCCAAGAAACAATTAAAATGTACTACGTCGACATTTTAATGAAATAATGTGAAAATTTATTACTGAAGACATGGGTTGTATCGGCTCAGATCAAACATTACATTTTTGGCAGTGCTGCCGACTTAGTGGATTTTCCACTAAATCTGGTGGTTTGAACCCCCTTTTAGTGGGGGAAATATTGCGTTTAGTGGCTGGTGATTTTTCTGGTGGTTTAGTGGAATAGAATTTTTCCTATTTTTTTTTTATTTAGTACATAATCACGCCAGTATAAAGTTTGGACGTTGCAGTTCATAATATTTCTAATTTATTTTAGGGGTATTTACTTTACTATGTGAGCAACACTAAATCTCTGTTGTCAAGTAACACGGGGATTTCCCTTAAAATATGTTGTTTATAGCAGTTTTCTGTCAGGTGAAGCGGGGATTTCCAGCAAAATATTTTTTATATTCTAAACTTTCTTCTTTCTCAAATTGGTCTTATTCACTGTCTGAAGTTTGTTCGCGAGGGATAGGTCACTTAATGAAAAATATGCCGAAACCTCAGTATTCTCAAAAGTTTCGGGATTCTTGGCTGCAAGACCCTGCTTTAAAAGATTGGCTTCAGATGATTGAAAGTACTACTGGCCAAGTAGCGAAGTGCAAATTTTGTGGTACCACTTTAAGGAGCCATTATGGAGACTTAAAATCACATGGAATGTCGAAGAAACATCAACAAAATGCAAAGGTAAGCTAACACGACTATTTTATTACGGTAAAGCATGGTCAATAATGTGTCCATGTGGTACCGCATTTAGCATTACCTCATATTATCTTCCTGAGGGTGTCGTAATACGTGTCTGAGGGATGTGAAAATGGCAGCAGTGCTTCCCGTGAATGCAACATTTTGCATTGTAGTGTTCATAAATCCGCCTCGCCTACCAAGTTTGATGAGTGTTACCATAGTAGACAGAGTGCATTTATTTTTTACACGACTGCCCAAAAAAAGGAGTGTAATTTGTTTAGAGTTTAAAAAAAATTAGGGTATCGTTGGAATCCTTACATTCTTATCCCGAGTGACATAGGCTATTTTTTTTTTTTGGAGATAGCTGTCGTGTTTTTTTTTTAAATTTATTTTTTAAACTTATTACATTATTGTAAATTGTTGCAGATTATCACTGAGCAACCCAAATTACCATTTAAACCAGAACCCATTGGAAGTCAAAAAAAGGAAGAGGCCAGGCTTGCTTTGTTTACAGCCATGCATACGAGTATACGAGTAGTTGACCATTTAGGTGAGGTAATCAATCATAGCCATCAAAGGGAAATAGATAAAGTACAACTACACCGAACGAAGTGCACCGCGGTCATAAAAAATGTATTAGCATCACATTTCATTGAGGTTTTAAAACAAGATATTAAGGATCAATCATACAGTTTATTGATTGATGAATCAACAGATATTGCTGTTCAGAAATATTTGGGTTTGGTTATAATTTATTATAGTAAAGCACACCAAAAAATAGTATCTACATATTTAGACCTTGCAGAGCTGCATGAATGCAACGCTGAGGGTATTGTCTCCGCTATAAAAAAGACACTTAAACGATTCGATTTGAAACTAGAGAACTTTATGGGCATTGGTACAGACAACGCTTCCGTAATGGTTGGAGTAAATAATGGAGTTTTTGCGCAGTTGAAAGCAGAGGTACCACATTTGATTCTAGTGCGTTGTTTATGTCATTCCTTGCAACTGGCTGTTTCTGCTGCTGCAAAGCAATTTTTGCCGAGGAATTTAAAATTTTTAATTAGGGAGACCTATGATTGGTTTGCTCGCTCTTCTTCTAGACAAAGTGTTTATAAGGAGCTATACAAAGCAATGAATGATGGCCATAAACCACTTAAAATCGTTCAAGCATGTCAGACACGATGGTTGTCAATAGAATCAGCAGTCTCGAGAATATATACGCAATGGCTAGAGCTAAAAACTCATTTTTCTATAGCCAAGATCCACGAAAGGTGTCACACAGCAGAATTATTGCACTCTATGTATGCGAACGAGATGAATTACGCATATATTTCATTTTTATATCCAATATTAATTGAGATAAACAGAGTCAACAAAATGTTTGAGTCAAAAGATACAGACCATACCAAATTGTGCGATGAGTTGATCAACCTGATAGATATGCTTGTCAGCAAAGTCACGTTACCTATAAATAAAGTTAATATTTTCACTCAAAATATTCGTGATTTTTTGGATCAAAGATGTTATTTGGGATTCCGATTTGAAAAACAAATACAAGAGATGAGAGAAAAAGGATTACCAGCAGCAGAGGAAGTATCAATACGGAATCGGTGTATACAGTTTATAGTTAGTCTGATTGAAGAAATTAAAAACAGGCTGCCGGAAAATGTGACTTTGATGAAAAAGATTTCTCGAGTAAGTGTTCAACAAGCACTAAATCACAACAAAGAAGATCTAATCGACATAATGTCTCAATTAAATAAAAAAACAGACTTCATTGCAAAAGTTGATGATCAGTGGCGACAAATACATTTAATGAAATGGAGTGAAACCAAAGACACAAAAAAGTTTTGGATCGAAGTGTTGCATTTTAAAGACGCTCAAGGAGAAGCTAGATTTCAAGATTTAGCGAATTTTGCAATTTCTCTTTTAATATTACCACACTCCAATGCCGACGTCGAAAGATTGTTTAGCAGCATGAACATTATAAAAAATAAACAGAGGAATCGTATGAAGTTGAATCTTTTATGTGCCATATTAAGAGTACGCTGCGGTATGAGGGTGATAGGTAAATGCTGCAATGACTATGAAATTCCAATACACGTTATAAAAAAAATTGGCACCAATGAATCATATCGTTCCTTGGAAATTGATGATGATGGTGGCGGTGAAATAGACACATCTGATGACGATTTGTAATAATTTTAATATGTTTCATTTTCGTAATAAAAGTTTTTCATATATCCCTGCTTATTTTTCTTTCATATTAACAATAAAAAAGATTTAGTGACAAATTTAGTGGCTTTTTAACTTTGGTTGTTTTTGGTTAGTGGTTTTCTGGTGGTTTTAGAAGTCGAATCTGGTGGACAGCTCGTTCACTTGTTGGCAACACTGATTTTTGGTATTGGCTACACTGATCTCGACGCCATTTTGGCGTGCTATTTTGCTAAATTGCTTCTTTGTAAACTTCGTAAATACTAAATATTACAATTTGTCTCCAAGTTTAACTTAGTGGATATGGGTGAAGACAAAGGTAAATAAAAAGTTAAAATTTTTTAATTTATAAAGTACGAAGAGTTGAATCAAGAACGTCTTTAAGTAAAGCTTTTTCTGTTAACAGATCGGCGACGTAGGTCTCGTTCAAGGGGGGAGAGAAGGCGATCGAGATCTCGTTCTCGAGAGCGCAGAGAAAAGCGGAGAAGCAGATCAAAATCGCCCTCAAAGAGATCTCGTCGTCGTAAGCCTTCTCTATATTGGGATGTACCACCACCTGGCTTTGAGCATATTACACCACTGCAGTATAAAGCCATGCAGGCGGCTGGCCAAATACCGGCTAACATCGTGGCCGACACACCTCAAGCAGCCGTTCCTGTCGTCGGCTCAACTATAACACGGCAAGCTCGAAGGTTGTATGTTGGAAACATACCATTTGGTGTTACTGAAGAAGAAACTATGGAATTCTTTAATCAACAAATGCATCTCTCGGGATTAGCCCAAGCCGCTGGAAATCCTGTTCTTGCGTGTCAAATTAATTTAGACAAGAACTTTGCATTCCTTGAGTTCAGATCTATTGATGAAACCACACAAGCTATGGCTTTTGATGGTATCAATTTTAAAGGACAAAGTTTGAAGATTCGACGACCACATGATTACCAACCCATGCCAGGCACTGAAAATCCAGCTATTAATGTTCCAGGTTAGTAATTTCAGATTGACTTAACATGTTTATTAAAGCATTTACTTGTTAAAATTGCCTACATATATGCTGCAAATGTATTGCATTCACATGTTATTATATGTATTACTAAGAGATGTACGTATACATCCTGCTGTATTCTAACACGATAGTTAGCGAGTACAGATCATCAGTATCGTGATCCCGACATACTTGACATCATCAAATTTTATCATGCTTTTGACATTTCTGTTAGCTAACACTGCCGTAGTCTTCCTTGGCTTTTTACTCACTTTTGCTCTGCACATTTTCATCACCAATCTTTCATCACTCATTATTTCTATGTGCCCCTAACCATCTAAACATTCCTTTATTCATTTTTTCAATAACACTTGTCTAACTCTGTCAAACTGCATATCACTTCATTTTACTGCATTTTTCTTATTTTCACTTCATTTCAGGCATTGCTTGTTACACATACTCTACCCACATTTAGTGAAAACTAATTATGTTGAATTACTATGTTAAGATGTCCCCATAAGTGTGAATGTTCTCTAAATACATTCCAAAAGATCATTATTACTGTCACAGTGATATGATTCTAATGAGCATATATTTACTTCCATTTGAAAATATTACATCTCTATACTAATATTTTAAAGAGGTAAACTTGTTTGTCTACTAAATGTCTACCCATGCGAAGCTGAGGTGGGTTGCTAGTTTAGAACAAAACTGACCTAATTAAAAATTTCAGAGTTTTGAGTTATGATATAAAAGTAAACCTACCTGCTATCTAGATATATCATGAATTTACCTATCTGTCCGTCCCATTAGCTACATATTGTAAGAATATTTAAAAAGTATTTATTAAAAATTCAATTATTTATTATTTTAGTTGAATTAGTTATTGTAATATGCCAAAACAAAATCTCAATAATTTTAATTGGATCAGTTTCATTTTAAAGGTATCTGATAGTTATTCAGATAACATAGCCTTGAATTCCTAGTTTTCTAATTAAAATAATTATATAAAATAAAACTAGCCAAGAGTGTGCCTGTCACATCACATGTTAACCTAGGGTTCTATAATAATTTCTAATAAAGAAGAAGCTTAAAGTACTTCATAAATTAATGTTAAATTAAAAAAAAATAGATTTAAAATGTAATTAATTTTTTTTTCTTGTATCTGGTTTTGGTTTATCAGTATCTGTGCTAAGTTTCCATTAATTCTATGATCTTTTTTTGTCCATCTATATATCACAGCCAGTAGTGACATACAGAGAGACAGACAAATAATAATAACATATTTATGTAGCTAAGACATTGTAACATTTTGGTTATGGAACTCTAAAAACTTATCATGAAAAAATTATGTTGTCACCTATAAAGTGTTTAAAAGTTCATATTACTTAACTTATTCTCTCTTGTGAATAGACACTTAAACAACTTTTAAACTGTGTATGTATTTTTCATAACTTAATAAGAAATAATGTAATTTTTTTTAAATAGTCTATTTCATTTTTCTTAATGACAACACTAATTTTTATTCCAGCTGGTGTAATCAGTACGGTGGTGCCAGATTCACCTCACAAAATATTTATTGGAGGTCTGCCCAACTATTTGAATGAAGACCAGGTAATTTGTATTTTTGTTTTACAAACAAAGCTACATTACTGTGAAACATTAGTTTGTGACACATACTCCATTGTTATATTTAAATATTTTGTTATAATTGATTCATATAAAGTGCCTTGTGATTAATGTTTCACTTTACCTCATTGTTCACTTATTAAGTGCACTCTGTCATGTTTGCTGAATATATCTTGTGAATAAAACTAATGCACTTATAAAGTGAATATGTAATGATTTCATAATTTAAACAATCATCACAGATATACAGTCACCTTTAAAAAATCACCATCAAACTTTATTACATATTTACTAAATGTTCAAAACAAATAGTAAAAAAAGTATATACAGTATGTGCGATACTGTAACTATTTTATATACATGTATATTATCAAAATTATTTTGATTTGTTGACCGACTGATTTGATAAATTATGTTTTCCAGGTCAGTTCCCATACATCACATTGTCTTGAAAACATGAGTATCTTTATTCAATTTTTCTTTACATCTTATTTAAATTCTATATCCTCATAATTAAATAACAAAACTGTCTAAACAAGGATTAGCCAACAAACGGTTAGAGTTCCATTAGTATTAGGCGTCCCTATTAGATAGCACTAGGAGCCGCAACTATTACAGGCCGAGATTCAACAGTTGACAGGGCTACGGTGGAGCCAGCAGTGAGCCGCGTTGTATTTTGGTCCATTTCAGGTATTTTCAGGTACCCCTAGAGTGGACGAGCGTGTCCTTACCACGCTCGAATCTTTTTAAACAACTCACTGATATAGTTTGCTTTCTGCCCCTTCCTAGCTTAGATTTGGCACATTCGCGGCCCGCGTGTCACTGTTGTCTCTCATTCTCACCTATACGTCTTGTAACGAGACGTCGGCAGTCCAAGGCAAGTCTCCTCAATTCACATCTGATTCTAACATGCGGCTAGAAACAGGTCAGATAACATTCATTTATATGTTTGCTGCAATTTGCTAAGCAAATAATAAAGGGAACACTCGAAATTATGAGTAAATTATAGTATAGAAGAAATAGAGTAGAGAACATGCCAAAACATATTATTAGTAATGAACAATGACAGACATACTTCATATGTACAGACACTGACTGCTTATTATATGGAACAGGTAAAAGAACTACTGATGTCATTTGGTCAACTCAGAGCATTCAACTTGGTGAAAGACTCCTCTACTGGCCTGAGCAAGGGTTATGCCTTTGCTGAGTATGTAGATATCTCCATGACGGACCAGGTACGCAGGATTTAAAGTAATTTGCTTTTTTCATTCTTATTATCACACCTTCAGGAGACACTGATATAATTCAACATTTTGAGTTATGAATGAATCAAATAAATAATTGAAATACTTTCAGATAATACATACCACATACTATAAATATCTTCACTCTATAGGCTATATCCCCAATGGAGTAGACAGATAGGTATCTGTATTTGTTTAAGGTAGTAGTAATACCACAGATTAATTAGTTAGGTAATACTGCGTAATTGGTACATTATATTATACATAATATTTTCAGGTTCATTGTTATTTATAACTCAAAATACTAAAATTTTGAGGTTGCTTTCATTTTGAGAGTGTGTTAATTTGTGTAAGATATTAATATTATATTTGTATAGGCCATAGCCGGGTTGAATGGAATGCAGCTAGGTGACAAAAAGCTTATCGTCCAGCGAGCCAGTATTGGTGCAAAGAATTCTACTTTAGGTAAGAACTAACTTATTAAGAAAATCTTAATTTATTATTATAATACATTTAAAGAATATGTAGTTTAAAAAGTTTATAGGTTTCATTAGACAGTAGTTTTAAGTTGTGTATATCTTTATATTATAAAAAGAAAAGTTTGTTTTATTCAAAATATCCAGAATACATTTGGCACCAATGTAATGAAAATTGACTTTACAACTGTTATCTGTCAAACCATCCCAAAGATACAGTGGCTTGTCTAAGTTTATTTTTAATAATTATTGTTAGCTATGACGGGAGCTGCTCCAGTACAACTGCAAGTAGCTGGACTGACACTGGCGGGCGCCGGGCCTCCTACAGAGGTGCTCTGTCTCTTAAACATGGTCACACCAGACGAATTGCGTGATGAGGAAGAGTATGAAGATATCCTCGAAGATATAAAGTAAGTATAATTTTAAATTATGTAAACAAGTTCATGTGCCTACATTAGGTATATGAACCACTATTATGTAGGCATATGTGTCGATCAACTATTTTTTAATCTTAATTACTCGGAAAATATAGTTATACATTCATTTTATATATAAATATTATTTTTGTCATAAAGCCAATATCTATTTCATCAGTATAATAAAGTAAATTAGAAAAAATGTTTTCCCTATTTTAGTGGTTTGTCCAAGAGACAAAGCACTTTCAGTTGTCCAAGGGATAATTTCACTATTTGAGGGTTTTTTTGATGTGATAGTTCCTGTTCATAAAAGTATGTTGCCCGACACTGATTTATAAATACGTGGGGTAAGAATGAGTGTAACCGGTCACTTAAGGAGAAATAATCACAAATCAGTTAATATCAATATTTCTTTATTAATATTTTTGCTGATTAAACTTTTTTCAATTAAGGAAGAATTCAAATTTGGTCAATTGAGGAAGCATGCTCGTCGTGACCCCTGCCAGCCCTTTTCAGGGCTGCAGTTCCTCTCCTGTGCACACCATGCGGGACAACTTAGATATGAGAGATAGGGCATCTCCCGAAAGCGACGTACATCGGTTTGTCCCCGTTGGTGTGAGCAGAGTGCAGTCCGGCGTTGGGGACCGCCACCCAACACGCTGTGCACCTCACGGCGGGAAGTGGAGGGAGGAGTGCAAAATAGCTGCGTGAAATGTGAGAGGGGTGGGATTGAAGAGAAGATGAATGAAGTGATCGAAATTATGGAAGAAAGACTGGATGTGTTTCTTTTGAGTAAATCCGAGCGAAAGGGCAGTGAACTTGCCGACTTGCCTGGAGGGGACATCGCTTTTTGGTCAGGGGTACAACAAAAAGAAAGGGGATGTCAAGGGGTAGGCGTCTTACTATCCTCTCGTTTGGTTAATCATGTAACATAATATAAGTGTGTAAACCCGAAACTGCTCTGGGTGCGTGTCAAGACAGGGTTGACGAGGATATTTGTTTTGGTGGCGTATGCCGCAGTGTCCACTATCGGTTTGGGTGAGCTAGAGCAGATTTGGGAGGATGTTAAGGAATTTCCAAAGACGGTTGAAGAGAATGAGAGAACTATAGCGTGTGGAGACATGAATGGATGGGTCGGGACAGTTTGAACAGGATTTGAGTCTGTCCTAAGGAAGCATGGAGATAAAAGAGTGAATGACGCTGGTAGGATTGTGTGTATGGAAAATAATATTTTTGTTGCTAATACCATATACATACATATCATCACGCTGTATCCCTAACGGGGTACCAATAATACCATATTTAAGCACAAAAGGAATCATCTGTACACGTGGGAAAGGAAAGATGAAATGAGTACGATTGATTTATTCCTGGTGGACAGCCGGCTCAAAAAGCAGGTTATCGACACGAGAGCACACAGGAGCCGATCAGCTAACAAACCACTTTCTTAGTGGTAACTAGAATATGGAGTCTGTTTGCAGCATGGCGATGTCGCGTAGTGTCCGAACGTGCAGCGATCTGTCGCATCGCGCAGACGCGACTGACAGGAATGAATATGAAAGGGTAGTCCGGTAAGCTTGACGATAGATTGAAAGTGATGAGCGAGGATGTTGAAGAATGTTGGCAGAACCTTAGGGAGAGTAAGATCGAGGCTGCGAAAGAAGTGTGTGGAACGAATGAGATTGGGAACGGTAAAAAGCATGATATGTGGTGGGAGGATGAGGTGAAAGAGTATGTGTATAAGAAGAAGAAAGCATGGCAAGACTACCTTGCTACTAAAAATGACTGTGGTATGAAGAATTTGATGAAAGACAGATATAAGCTGCAGAAAGCGGAGACGAAGGCGCCAGTGAAAGAGAAGCGTGAAAGGTGTAGGGTATTAGATGAAAACAAGATGTCGGACAACTTCGAGGAAAATTCCAAATTATTTTGGAAAGAAGTAAGTACCGGAGTTGTTCTGTACCTGGCAGAATGAATAAAGTGCGTATGAAAGAAAACCACCTGCTAACAAATAAAAAAGTTGTTCTGCAGCGATGGAGCGAATACTATGGAGAACTGTATGCGAGTGGCGACTCTGTTTCTGATACTGAGAGCGATTGTAATGAATTGCCACACTCGGGTCAGATTGAAAATGTGATATGAAGTCTGAACTGTGGAATCACAATTCTTGTTCTTCAATCTTTCTTAAAGCGTTGACAAAGGCACGCCAGTAGGTCGAGCTGCTTCTCTAATAGGTTTTCGTTCATCCATAGTTCACATCATTCTTGTTTTAGACATTCTGAAATAATAAATATTCATTAAAATGAATAAAAAACTGACCACGTATTAATTTTACTTGCGGGTAGTATCGGTCAGCCTGACCAGCATTGCCCGCCCAGAAACATTTCCGTAAAAACATTTAGATTAAAAACTTGTTGAGATAAATTCAACATCTATTATTACCTTGGATGCTTAATAATTTTGCTACAACTATAGGTAACAATATAAGAATTGTGAAATAATAAACACTCACCTCTTATTGTTTGACCTCGAAAATTTACTTCAAATAGGCGCGAAAACAATTGTCGTGGGTTCATCCTAGATGTTGGCCGGGAAATGAGCGGGGGCCGGTGCGTCGTCGCGGGGTAAGGTCGCGACACCTATTTTGTACGTGCGCCTGCGCGGGAATGCAGTAATATGAGAGAAATCGTAATAACCGGTATTATCTCCTGACCGGCATTACCCGGTGTTGCCCTAAATAATTATCCATCCTTATACTAAATGCCCATAAACAAATAAAAAGAATAAATACAATACAAAATATAATTGATGAACCCATTATATTTTGTACATTATACATTTATGCAGTAACAGATTAATTAGTTATTAACTTAAGTAATATGAAATATTAGGATTTACTACCGCATAATATACTGTATGTAATAATATACTACTTTTCTTTCAGGGAGGAATGTAACAAATATGGGTGTGTACGCAGCATAGAAATCCCAAGACCTATAGAAGGTGTTGAAGTTCCAGGTTGTGGAAAGGTATTTTGGCCATAATTATTTTTGTTTGAACATTATGTGAAAAAAACAATGTTTTTGTTTATAGAAAATCAATATATTTTTTGTCTGTTATAGGTATTTGTAGAGTTCAACAGCATTGCAGATTGTCAAAAAGCGCAACAAACGCTTACAGGCCGCAAGTTCAGTAATCGTGTCGTCGTTACCTCGTACTTCGATCCCGATAAATATCATCGTCGAGAGTTTTAATTATTCTGTAGTTGCTGTCTCTTAATTCAAAATCGCATTTCCACTTTGTCTCAATACAATTTCTGACATGAATTACTTACAACTTCCCGAATAATAATAATTATAAAAAATAAAAAATGAATGTAATAATATTATATTGTTTTATTGTTTATTTCTAGACATTCAGTATAATAATATTTTGAACTTATTTTGGTTTGAAAATACAACACATATCTAGTCGTACATGGTGACGCAGGCCGACTGACTACACAATTAAGCATAACACAGACCGTTTTATTTCAGACGTGTGTATAGCTCATTATCCCAATAGATCAATTTTGGTCGCAGTGATACTGGTCTGGTGGGGCCTGTATAGCCACTTATATCAATAGCTCATAGTACCTATAGCTAATATACGTAGTAATGTATTATGTTCAAAACCCACGCTATGCTGCACTGCCTGCGTCTCCATACACGCCTATGCTTAAAATTCTAATATCGTAATTATTAAACTTCTTCGTTTTGTAAAGTCGGCTGATATGTATTGAAAGATCCAGTTTCTGAAGAGAGAACCATCTTTCTCATAACTACGTACAATATGCCTCCGACAAGCAACATGCCAATACCAGACATGAAACTAATCGCCCAGGCAGGCACTGCATTACCTCCTAAAATTGATAATAAATTATGAGTAATTATTAATCATTATAAAAAAACCGGCCAAGTCTTTGTCGGACCACGCACAGTGAAGGATTCCATTGTCGGGATGCACAGTATTCATTTAATTGGCTGCAAAAATAAGCTCGTATTTCTCAATGACACTAAGTAAAAGTTATTTCGGCGGTCACTGAGCCCATAACAAAAATACCCTATATCTCAAAAGCTACACAACATATGTTATAGAAACCAATTTCCGTTGAAAGTGCTTTTTAAATTCTACTATGTTAATTTTATTCAGAATTTCTACCCTATAGTTGCAGAGAGGGGATAGGACATACTTTCTACAACTTTAGAAGTGCGTATATCTCGACGACTTCGATTTCAATAAAAAAGACATTGAAACATCTATATAATTTTTGAAGACTTGTCCAAAGATAGCTTATGTACACTGGGATTTTTTTATCATTACATGTATATAGTGCCACCCCTAATCTTTTTTTTAATTTCACTACATAGCGGTTTAAAGAATACACCTATGATACATATTCTTTGCCTATGACCTATGTACGAGTATGTACGTACTCCTTCCAAATTTCGTTTGCGTAGTTCCAATAGTCTCCGAATAAAATGGCTGTAACATACGCGCAAACAGATGGACAGGACGAAATTAAAATGGTTCCAGTTTTTGACATTTGATACAAACTTATCTTAATTGGCTTGGAGTCTGGGTGTTACTGGGAGCTCCCTCAGTTCGTTGTATGGTACCCATAGTACGAGCCTAGTGCTTAGTTCGGGGTCACATCATTTGTAGGTATATTTATAATTGTCTGGAGTGTTATTGTTGTTATATGTTATACCTCGGAAGTTTTTAGATTTTCCTACCAAAATGGAGGCTCACCGTCTGTCCGTCATAGCTGGTTATTTTACTGATGTTATCAACTTGAAATTAGGAACAGTTATAAATAATTAAATAAATTATGGAATTGTAAAGAATATAAATAATTGCAACCTTTATGGCAAATGAAAAAAATTTAAAAATATTTTGAAGGCAAGGGAGAGGGGATCAAAATTTTAAAGTGAAGCTACTAGATCTAGTGAAGTATTATAAACATTTTAAAATATAATTTCATTTCCTTTTTATACCATATTTTTCGACTGTGATGAGAAAACGTCTATAAAATACTATTCTCCGTTATCTCCTAGGTATATACCTATTTGCAAAGTGAAAAATCTAAAATAATTCGTTGATATTTATTACTACGGGAAACAACATTATGTGCTTTGATGCGCTAGTTCGACTCTCACTTGTCCGGTTTTTTCTTCGTTTTTGTAATAAATATTACTTTAGTCATTTAGCTTGTTATTCATGTTAACTTACGATAGTAAGTCCGTGTCATCACACGTCTGCCTCTCAAAATCTTTCTCCTGGCCTCTGTTTCTTGTGTGAGTGTGCTCAGGATTACTGAAATTGTATGTTACACTTTAATGCGAGTACCAACTAAAGGTGTAAGTATATAAGTACCTCAAAATCAAAATTATTATTCGTTTTTATAGGCTTATTAACATTATCTGCATGTTAAGAGTCAGCACTAAGGTTTAGGTATACCTAGCCACATAGTGTAGGTACCAGCCAGTTAGCCTAGTCTTATAGAAAACTAAATTCGTAAATACAATTTAGTGTATGCTGTATCCCCTCATAGTCGCTGGACGTATCTCCAATGCATTGTCTGTCGGTTGTATGTTTAGTGCACTAACTAAAGTACCTATTCAGTTTTAACGTTGACAAAACACTTCTAGCATTAAATAGTTATGTCATTTCCACGGTCCATCAGCGCCAATTATCCCCCCATCTGGTGTTGGTATAATTCACATACATTGTTACATCTACACAAATAAATAAATTGATTATTAGAAATTAAAGTGATGTCTGTGGTTCCAAATTTTAAAAAAAACAAGTGTCTTTTTTGTGCTTTGCCCGGGATATCTCGGATACGGCTGAACCGATTTGACGGGACTTTCGTTAGCAGATAGCAGAGGACTTTTCAGAAAGTAGTCTAGGCTACTTTTTATTCCCGAAAAATACAAAATTTCTCGCGGGTGGAACCGCAGTGCACAGCTTTCTATATAAATAAAATTAGTCTTTGTTAGTGATTCCAAAATAAATACTATAGGCTCATATTAGTTAGCTTATTAGCCATACCAAAACCCAAACAAGCTTTTTTTTCAATTTTTATCCGTTTGTCCAGGCTAATTTCCGAAATGACTGAACTAATTTTAATAAGACGTTCATTAGCAGGTAGAGAACTTTTCAAAGTATCCTACTTTTCATTCAGAACAATATCAAATTTTACGCGCGTGAATCTGTGGAGCATTGCTACTCCTTACTAAAATACGTAATATACCATATTCATTTTTTCTATTATTTACTTATTATAAACGTACATAATATTACATCTATACCTACGTTAGTACCTACATTTTGAATTTCACATCCATTGTGGTTTCGTTATGACTGGATTGCTGGTTATGATTCATCCTCTTTTTAAGGCGTAAATACCAAAAGATACTAGTATAAGTATCACGTTAATTAAAACTATGGTACTTACCCACCTACTGTTCAGAATTAATAAGTTTTAGTGAGTCTCTGTTTTATTATCTTACATAATAATACAGAAATAATTTAATAAAATTCTTTGTTCTAATGAGTTAAAAGGTCTGATTACTATACCTACTTTAACCGTAGCCTTATATTTTTTAACAACTATTATGACTATATTCATAGGACCAAAACTAATAGGTACTTACCTAAAATAACCGCGAAATAAAACAATAAAGATTTCCTTTGTGTCATTTTTACTCAATATCACTACAAAATTACAACAAAACTAGAATGAAGCGCAGCGATGTCTCTAAATACTGTGCAACAGAATAGGTGTGTTCTTCAATTACTGCTTTGTTATCTATAGATAAGATAGCACGTTACCGCCAGGTAGTATAGGTAAATATATGCGATTACTAAAATAAGAGCCGAGGATATGAGTCAATAAATTTACTATTTCTTAATTCAAAGAATTATGGGTGAGTTAGCTTGTATCCATATTTTATGGTGCAAACTTAAAATGTACTAGTCAACACAATGTAATTAAATTAAACATAAAAACAAAAGTAAATTAGGTACATAGCATTTAATACAATAATTTTATTTCTGTAACGTTCTACATCTAATTACAAACATTTTTTTAAATTTTAGTTTCCTTCTTTGAAAATATTTTTTATGTCCACTTCGGCTAAAACTTGTGAAGTGACTGACTCTGGATTTGTTGCAATGATTCCAGTTGTATCCTGTCGCTCAAGATTTACACCTGCTACAGATTTTTCAATGAGATTACTTTCAGGAACACCTTCAGATTTCAGTTTTTCATATTGATGTATGAGTTTTTTAGTGTGTGTTTCTCCAATCGGATTAATCATATTCACAGCTCCAATACCATGCCCATTTGCATGAAATTTTCTGAAAACATATGCAATACAAATGTTTAAATCAGTATCATTCTGTTTGTTTAGAGCAGCCTTTCCCAAAGTGGGCGATAATGCCCCCTTGTGGGCGCTGCAGGCCTAAAGGGGGGCGGTAAGAGACCCAGAAAAAAAATGGGGGCGTTGTGTAGAGGCCTGGGGGGTGATTTGTAATTTCATTTAGCTAGGAGGCATCTGAGACAACGACTGCGTGAGCTCTCGACTCTCAACTACAACCGTGAACATCAACTAATATTAATTAAAAGATTGCTCCGACTCGGTTCGATATTTCTCTCCGCGTAATTCATATATCTGTCCTGTTTTATTGAATATACAAAATAAAAACCATGTCAATCGGTCGTTCCGTTTCGAAATGAAAGTAGACACAAACAAACAAATAAAAAGGCAACAGACACACTTTCGCATTTTAATAGTTATTAGTACTCCCAGATAGGTAATTTTCGTAGATAATAGACCGCGGGCAATCATGTTTTAACAAGTTTTTGTTAAATAACCCGAATTGTGCATTCCTGTATCAATCGGCTGGTTCATAGAATACCTGTTCTGACTTGTTGAGTACGATTGAGCGTCGAATGAGATAAACGAGTTTATGCATGTTTGTTTTATTCCTGTCGGTGCGTGCTGCTTATGCAATCCTATATAAACAACGTAATATTTATTTTATTTTCATTTGCGGTTTCGCGCGCAATAGATGAGCAGTACTTAAGTTCAACACTTACTTACGTATTTCTCAAAACAAAACAATGTCGGAAGTAAAAAAGAAGAGACGGCAATACTGTGCGGAATATATTAAATTCGGATTCATTGAAAATCCGACAAACCATCGTCGCCTTTGTGTCTCCTATGTCTAAAAACATTTTCGAATGAAGCAATGAAGCCTTCAAGACTGCAAGATCATTTGAATAAAATGCATCCAGATAAGAAAGACAAGAATGTAGCATATTTTCAAGTCCTAGAGAAGAAGCACAATATACTCAGCCAAGTGTAGCAAAACTATTTTCGGCGGCTGCTAAGCAAGATGACGACGGACTTCGAGCTTCGTACAATATCTCTTTGTTAATTGCTCAAAAAGGCAAACCACATAACATCGGAGAAGAGTTAATTTTGCCAGCAATAAAGGAAGTAATAACTACTGTGCTTCATACACCAGCCGCAGATATTATCCGAAAAATTCCTTTGAGTTATAATTCTGTGCAAAGACGAATTGATGAAATGGCTGAAAACATTGAAGGATCATTGTGTGATCACCTGAGGACAAGTCAATTTTTAATTCAGCATGATGAGTCCACTTTACCAACTAATGAAGCATTGTTGCTGTCTTACGTGATGTTGATTAAAGATGAGAAAATATGTGAAGAACTATTCTTTGCTAGAAATTTAGAGACCGATACAAAAGGCGAAACCATATTCAATACATTGGAAAAGTTTTGTGATGAGAAAGAGATTCCCTTGAAAAATATTATATCAGTTGCTACGGATGGCGCTCCGGCTATGACAGGGTGCCATAAAGGCTTCATAGCGTACTTAAAAAATAAAATTCCAGATGTCCTTGCTGTACATTGCGTTATTCATAGACAACATTTGATTGCTAGAAACTTAAGTGAACGACTATTTCAATCACTGCAATATGTCATCAAAGCAGTCAATAAAATCCGCAACAGCTCTTTGAATGATAGATTATTTCATCAGCTTTGTGTTAATGCTAATGACGAGGATTTCAGCCGTTTGTTGTTTCATACTGAAGTTCGTTGGCTATCAAGAGGCAATTGTCTGACTCGATTTTACAACCTGTTTGACTCTGTTATAGAGTTCTTGGAAACTAAAGATACAGAATTGCACAACAAGCTCATTACATCAAAGAATGATATAGCTTACATGACAGACCTGTATAAATTGTTCAACGACATGAATCTCCAACTGCAAGGCGATGAACTAAATTTAATAAAAACAAAAAACGTCGTTGCTGCTTTCGCAGCCAAACTGCTTCTACACAAAAAGAATATGGGCAGACGTGAGTTTCACAATTTTCCGAATTTATCAGTATCATGCAGTAACGACGAATTGTTTGCTTACTGCCAACATTTGGAAAACCTCCACATTGACTTCACCGAACGATACCAGGACATTTTGAACTTGGAAATACCAGACTGGGTGTTGGATTCGTTTTCAAATGTCAACACAGCAATGTCACCTCAGCTGGAAGAAGAACTTATAGAATTGACAACAAACGAGGAAATAAAAATCAAGTTCAAAAATGGTTACCAAGAATTTTGGCTACAAAAACCGATCCCGCAATTGTACCCTGGATTGTGGTCAATCGTTCAGCGATTCTTGATAGCATTCCCATCGTCATATTTGTGTGAACGTGGATTTAGTGCTGTGGCAACACTGCTTACTAAAAAGAGAAATCGTTTGTATGTTACCAAACGTGGCGACTTGCGACTGCTCTTGAGTAAATTGGAACCTGATATCAACAAACTTATTAAACAGCATCAGATTCATCCTTCACATTAGTTTTTATATAAGGATCGATTATATTTGTTTTATTTTGAATAAAAGATACTCTGTTTGAATACTATAAAGTTGCGTTTCAATAATCATTCTCATTGGCAGGTGTAGCCCGTAAGAGTTAACTTGAGACCTGAGCGCCGTTGTGTATTACCTACTGCGCTCAGGTTTCAAGTTAACTCTTGCGGGTTATAGTAAAAGTCTCGTTTGGAATTAATGTTTAATCTCCGCTAATATAGCTCACAATAATTAATTAATTTAATTTGAAATTATAGTGGTTTTTCAGTAGGTGAAAAAATGGGGGCGCTAAAAAATAATTTATTCTCAAAGTGGGCAGTAGACAAAATAAGTTTGGGAACCCCTGGTTTAGAGAATGTAGTATCTCCCTGTTCTTCATAGAATGAATATGAAAATAATATTTGGTCAACTGTTAGTTCATTTTGCGTATAAAGGGTTCCGTACAAGTATAGTAGTAAAATTAATTTGTAGACATCTATGATCTAGGACTCGTTATATTTTTCCTGTAAACATTCAAATGAGGTGAACTTTAAATTTTTATAATTTTAAGTCTAGTAATATACTTAGAATAAGTTAAATGTTCCAATATAAAGGAGGAATGGTCAAGTTCGTGTACCTAATGTGTCCCTTCTTAGTCCTCATATGAATAAAGTCTTGACTAGTACATAATAGTGGATTAACCAGGGTGTGTTACCATTATGTCCAACCTCTTTGTTCTATGTTTGTACATATCGCATAGCAACAAACTCGGATTATCGCATAGTTTTTTAAACTCGAGTGATCTGTGACAGATAGATAACCAGTGTTGGGCAAAATATAATTGTATAAATAATTACAATTAAAAATTGTAATTGTAAAATGTTATTGTACTGACTACCCCGTTAGGGATAAGATACAGCATGAAGATATGTATGTAATTGTAAGAACATTTTCTAGGCAAACAATTACAAATAGTAATTGTTTTTACAATTACATTTTGCCCAACACTGTAGCTAACAGATAGATGAGGGTACGGTTTATTTTTTTATTTTTTTCATAAATAAATTTAAAAAAAAATTATGTGGCTGGCTACTGCCTACTGGCTACATAAATATTTTTCCTATGACGGCGAATATTATGTATTAAAATACGAGACTAATGAATTCGTGGGAAGATCTAGGTGTCGTTGTAAAATAAGTTTCAACAGCACGGATAAAATGTTGTTTTTGTATTTGTATTGGAATCTTAAAGTTAATTATTTAACCAAAAAGAGAAAGTAACTTCTTAATTATGGTACATAAGTACTAAGTAATCCCACTTCCACTAATATTAAAAATGTGACCCACATACCTAGGAAATGCGTGAGGGGAACGATGAGATTGGAGGAGGCGAAAGAAGTATGTAAAGCTTGGCGCTCCGTTAAGCGTGAAAATATGTACGTATGAATTAAATGTTTTCATTTTTTTGCAAATGCACAAATTGGTTGACAAATTCATAAATGACACTGTCATAATTAACAAATGTTACGTTAGTTTCTATAATAAGGATGCCATTCGGCATGCTCCACCCCGGGCTGTGGCCCCCATGAACCTACAGTAAAACGCCTCTAGCTAAGGTTGCCTAAGTAGCAATTTATAATTAAATATGTTTAAATCAAAGGTTTAAACTTATTTTAGTTCAACAGAGATTGATTGTAGCGCAACGAGTACAGTAGAGAGAATAAAAGGTAATATTTTTTATGAATATTTAATGACATTAATCTTCTTTAGACAATCATGAAATGTAGTAGAATAGGTATGTGGTGCTTACGAGGGACAGAAATACAGAAGTTAGATCTATCAAGTAACTGGCATCTGGGTGCTTAGTAGACATGCTCCAGTGAGTCATCACAATAATGTTATGGTTTGGCTGTCAGAATCAAGCTGCCTAGCATGTGGAGGTTCTCTATCTACTTACGCCCTTATAACATCTTCTTTATATAGTATTTGCCTAATAGGCTTAATATCCGGTTTTGGTCTAGCGAACTTGGGTTCCACAGTTGGTGGAAAAGCTCTGTAGACATCAAACCACAGTGGTCTATCATCAGGCTTCATTGCACCACGCGTTATAAGGCCTTCTACTCTGTAACATACATAAATATTGTTAGACCAATTGTAAGGCGGATTGTAATAGTAATGATGAGACGAAAAGAATCACATGGCAAGTGGAACTCATATTGGCCACTAAACTGTACTAATGTCCTGTTTCCTGTTGTACATATCCTCCTTGACCGAAAGCGATAAAGCACCTAATAAGTGCCTTTCGCTTAGTTCAAGGTCACAAGGTCACGGATTTTGGACGTTTATTTAGTTCTAATTGCGTACTCCCTAGAATCTAGAGAGTACGCAGTTCACAGACAACCTACGAGACTTGAAATAGAAAGGCACCGTATTCTGCCATCTATCTGCACAAATGCTCATATAAGTTCAAACACAAACTCGCGCTCGTTTAGTAATACCAGGAAGTAGATACGTGACCTGTGTCGGTATCAAAAAATATATAATAAAATATACGTAAACAATGTCAAATTGCGCTGCAAAGTGACAGTCGTAAAAATATTTTCAAAAAGGACTAGACCACGTTTGATCCGTAACTACACAATTAATCATTTAAAGAGAAATTTATAACAGAAGTGAGCAGTTCTAGTGATATTGGTTGCTGCTAAACTTCGAGTCGGCGTTTGTCCTTTTCCGGCATGCTATAATTATATGTTGCGTCTCGCTCTTGCAAGATGGCACGTGTAAGTAGAGATGCGAAAAAACGTATTGATAGGTATGTCAATATTGTTTCAATTGATTTTGGAAATTCATAATGACTACATTCTTTGAAATTATATTCCTAGTTCCAAATTATCTTGTTTCTTTCCTACTATTACAAGCTTTTAAAGGATTTATACGTACTACCTATATTTTTGATTTGAAAGTCGTTTAGAAATAATAAATAACGATACAAAAATCACTCAATCTACGGAAACCATAGTAGCAAGTGACCAGAATGACATTGGAGTGAGTTTTTTTACAGTATGCATCACCGAAAGTGGTCAAACTGAGTGATGTGTCGTATAATGGCGACTTGATAAATAAAAAAACAACAAAATAACAAGGCATCGAAGGATCCAAGTATAAATATCAACGCAACTTAAATAAAGATTTAGATAAGAATGAAGGGCTAAAATTATCTGGGATAATAGACGAGACAGGGAAGCAAAAAAAAAACGAAAAGTTCAAAGTGAAACAGGATGTTTTTAAGCCTGTCCGATCTATGCAACCAACATGTATTTCTTCGTTTTGTACAAAATCAAAGCTTACGAGTCAGTGATATTATAAGCGAAGAGCAACGACGTCATTTGTTTACAAATTTTTGGAAGACCATGAATTAGGATCAGCGGAGATTATTTATTTGTCCGCATGTTATAAAGAATCTCCCACATAGCTGCGATATAACGGTCGATAATATTGCAATACGTTATTGCAATATTCGTTCTTAGTACATTTTGTATTAGGACGCATGCGATCTTACACACTGCTGCGATAATAACGACGCGATAGAAGTAAAACGCTTGCGTTCTTACGTCTTGCAATATTCCGATATCTGTTCTTGGTACATTTTGTATTATAGATCGCATGAAATCTTACATACACTTGCGTTAATAACGCTAGCAGAACCTCAGAACGCAATTTGGGTTCTAAAAACAGTCATACAATGATATTCGGTATTCTATTGAATAGTGTAGCGGTTACATTTCTGTACGAGTGTCCTGAGATCTTGCTTATCGAGCCTGAGATAAATTTGCAAATTTGTAGTGCGGGCGGGGGACCTGTAGGACCGCGGGCTTATTATCTAAAAATTTGCAGACAGCGACAGCCACGCGTTCACTATGCGACCGGTGATTAATTATAATAAAAAATTGATATCATATATGACGATTGCGTATCTATTATTCTATAACCGTAAAATGCACTTTTCGCGGTTAATTTAGCGCCACTATACAAATTACATTACACAAATTCGCGTTTTGACAGCAGATATCGCGCGATATTGGCTGTCGCATGCCGTCTGCGAGTTACGTATTATGCGTGCCGGACACACGTTGGAAATATCGCACGATCAAAACGTAGCTGTGTGGCAAGGATGCAGAACGCATTGTCGCAATATCGCATGCGATATTATCGACCGTTATATCGCACCTGTGAGGGAGAGCCTTAAAAGTTGACAAGAAAGTTACAACAAATTCAGAATCTAAAAGAATTGATGGCTTTCAGTTCTGATTCACTAGTTAAATTTTGTAAGAATATTTTTTTTGTGTTTTTCGGTGTTAAATTTTATTTCATTCTGTTGCAGCTTTCAAAACTTTATTAATAATAAGATAAGAATAAGATAAACTAAAATAATTATTGATCTCAATAACTTCCTACATAATTAATATTTGTTATAAACAAAGTATAACTAATAAAAAAGTATTAATATTAATTGGATTTTTTTTCCATTATCTTGGATAATACAGACCAAGTCTTATAGTAATTTAAGTAAACACAGTTTAGGTCAAATTAAAAAGTAAATACCAATGCAAATTATACAAACAATGCAAACATTTATTAATTATTATTATTATATACAACACCTATCACTAATTAGATCATGAAGATTCTTAAATTCAAATAAAAAGTTTTTTGGCTGCCCTATAAAATGAGAAACTGACTTGCAGTGTTTACTAAGCGACGATATTTAAAATGAATTTTTATACAATATAATAAACAATTGCAATAAAGTTTACCAATAACTTATTTACTAGCATTTTTGTGTATACATATTGGCAAGCAAAATGATCAGGATAAAATTCTATCGGTTTATTTTGTGGATTTACAGTTTAATCTCATAAAAATAATAAAATTGGATAATTGATAAAAACTTTAGGCTACTACCATTTTTATTTCATGTGCAGTAAATTTTTTATTTGAAATACATCTAAATGAAACATAAACGACTTTAAAAAAAATATTCCATTGAAAAATATAGGTTGATTTAATGTGTTTCATGTTTACAAAGTTACAAAGATTTGTGTAGTAGGTATAAAATAACACGCATGAAATTAATTACTTATTTTTAAATTTAATTAAGTATTAAAAAAGTAACAAAAACGATAATGTAATGTAATTCCTTAAATAACAAATATAAAATATCCCCTTCTGCCTAGTTAAAAATCATTTTGCATGGCCTGAAAAATAGTTTTGCGTAGAGTCTCCCAACCACTCCGTTTAGTTTCAGATACAAGTTTCTGCTGCAATTTATTAATATCTTCCTCTAACTCATCAGCCAATTTATCTACTTGAGCTTTTTGATCCATTTCCATCTCTTCGCACCTTAAAAATAAGTAGTAAGTATATTTTTAATACAAATGAAAAAGTAGCTACTATGTATGTAAACTACAAATTACAAATTCATGATTTGTTACTCTTTTTTAAATGAAGCGTGAATTTCTTTCAAGGCTTTTAATTTTTGTTTGTGAGCAGCAGTAGTTTGTTGAATACACTTCATGAAAGTCCCTGTAAGTTGTTCTAATTTCTGTTCATTTTCTTTCAAAATATTGTGCTCAGCTTCCAATTGAGGAAGAAGTTCAGATAAACTCTTGAATAGTTTATTATAACCTTGTTTCCTGAAACAAATGTTTTTTTTTTTAAATTAGATAGGTATAATATTTTACGAATGATAAAAAGAAAATGGTAATCACCTTTTTTCCGTTTGGTCAGTCATTACAGTCAATAATTTATGACGTGATTCTTTACATGGTTCAAATTGTGTGTCGACTTTCTTTTTCTTCAGATTAGCCACATCTTCGTCTGTGTTATTCATTTGGCGCTTTAGGGTTTTCTTTGTCTTAGGAGAACTTTTCGAATGTTGTGATTCATTTAAAAGTTCACCGATATCCTCTGATATGAATTTAGATTTATTTGTCTTCTTGAAAACGGACATTATTGAAAATAAGAACGAAATAGCTGTTATTTATTATACCGCAAATACAGAAAGAATATTAGAATAGTGAACGCCTATTATTTTACCGCCAAAGTTTTGGTTAATGACAGTCATGAACTTAATTTCCCCGCCTTATTTAATACAAAGAGGTTTTTATTCCAAAATTAAAATTTAAAATTAACATAGACAACTATAAACGTACCTTGTAAATATAGTACCTATTCTCTCCAATCTACTGTTGGCCATATTGTTGACAATTTATTTTTAATAGTAATAGTAACTATATTTCACAAATGGAAAACGAAAAATGTACATTCAATAATTTCCACAAACTATTCAATACTTAAAAATCATGTTTAATTAGAATCTAAACCAATCGTAAAGAATAACAATGAAAAATTTTAGTCTAAATCACGTCTAAACACAACCACAGACAGGGCCTAATCCGCCTAATCCACTTAGTACATTTTTTTTTTTGTGGGAAATTTAGTCGGTACATTTAGTTAGAACATTTCCCAATAGATACTGCTAGCGTATAAAGTACGTTCAGAAATTAAAATGATATTTGTAACACCCATTGTTATTTAATAACTACTACCAATTTCTATAAGTTAAATGAAACAACTATCACACAAAAACTGAAGAAATAACAAAAGAAATAGTTTCAACTTCCCGAAAAATATTTTTTTATTTATATTATCTCAAGCGTCGTTTTAAAAAAAATCTCTTCTGAATGTGCCAACCGCCATATTGTTTGTCACTTGTGGTTTGTTGTTATCTTAGTGTGTTTTTTTTCTTTCTAAGTGGCGACTGAGGAAATATATTATTTCAGTTATTGCATAGTTTTAAGTTTAAAAATATTAACATTTAGATATGTATGTACTGTCGTATGTCAATTTAGTACTTTTATAAAAGGAGTAAAGATATTACATTGTTTTATTTCATTCATTTTATTATTTTCCGTGAGTTTGATTTGCTAAAATGTGATTTATGTGATTATTTATTTTGCCAGTGGTCTAAGGCTATATGTATATAGGTATTACAAATGTATACGTACTTCATATACTTGTTATTATACATTATACACGACGTGACTCGAACATACCGCACTAGATGTCGCTAGCACGTAAAATGACTGACGTCTCTATTCCATAATATGTAGGTTACTATATGACCACAGACTAAAAACACAATTTCCAACAGTCAACAGATTTTAAACACAGATTAGAGAAATAGCTCCTCAGTCTGTGGAGAAAGACTTACGTCTTACGTTGACTAAAACAGAGATGCACTTGAGTGGACCTCGTCGGGATATATATCCCGTTTACAATGGAGTTAGAGATTAGTAATTTTATCTACAAATATTAATATTTAAAATTGATAGTTTTCTCATAAATTTGTTACTTTTGACATAAATCACATCTTTTAAAATGAATTGTCTTTGTTATGAAAAAAACGGTAAACTTCAAAATTAACAGTTCCACAATAAAATTTTGGTAATAACTTCAATCACTGAAACTTTAATGTGGTGTAATGGTGATGATGGCTAATGATAATGGCTAAGGTTTAGGCCGTTTCACATTGGGTAAAATTTTGTAAATTCTTTGTAACTTTACAAACACAACGATATAAGATTTATTATAACACTTTTTTTGGTTAGGTTAGGTCTTGTTATCACAACGCGCAAGCGAAGCAAACGTGTCCGCTTCGCTTGCTCGGCTCGCACGATCCGCTTTGTAGGTACATGGAGCAGTATTGAAACAGGAGTCCGCACTTTAAAGAGATAGTTGAAGTCAAAAAAGGAGATGCTAGATTTTCGGCTCGCAATTTGTACGCTATTTAGAAAATCGAGGAAAAATTTAAAGATTGTTAGAAAAATAGTGAAATTGCAATTTTTATAATATATTTTTAGTACAAGAGCAATATTTTATTATTTAACAGGGCTATACGGACGACAAGTACGCCATAACGAGTTCGTTCCAAAACTAAATACGAACTATTCAATTTACTATCAAACTCATGTGATATGTAGGTATATTGTTAACAAAGTAATGATAAAAAAAGTCATCCATTAATTTATTCTTTACGAAACAAAAATACCTACTTACAAAGAGCTTTCAGCGCGACTGTCTTTATTTTGTTGACAAACATGTGTAGTTGAAAATGTCTTCGAGTTGTGATTATGAATATAAGTATTTGTAGCAAGCTACAGATGCGACAATCGTTTTACTATAATTCTTATATATTTCGTTTTGGCGCTAATATCGCCTACTTAAATGTTCAGGTTATTTTATTAACACTATTCATATTAACCAAGCTTGATAAAATACAACACCATCTTTGATGCATTGACTAAAAATTTCTGCAATTCACACTAGAACTGCATATATCAAAAAAAGCGTGTTTATTTCTAATTTTGCTTAACTTTGGCCTGTTCCTCAAATGGGGTTATTTTTTTTATTAAGTACTTATACTTTACCCATATTATTTACCAAAATTAACAAAATAGAACTTATTTAATCTGTTGACTTAACATTTGTTCGCTATATTGCATTTCTCAAAAGAAAAGTTGATTTGGTTGATCTTTTTCCCGAAGCGTCAAAGATTTCATTTCTTGTTAATTTTTTTATACCCTAAACCGCAGTGTGGATATGTTCAAACTGCGAACAGGTCACTGCTTGAGATTTTAAATAGGTTTCTACAGTTAAGACCTGCAATATTAATTTGTTACAAAGAGTACTATTAATTAGCTATTAAAAGTGGAATACGTCAAATATGCCAATGAGGCCATCTTGTTTAGGTAAGGTATTGCCTATGATATGTCCATATAATACTTTTGTACGAAAGAACTAGGCTAATATATAGCGAAACCATATTAACCATACCAAAACACTTTTAATTAATATTAAAGTTTCTAAATTATAAGTGTACAAAGTGCAGGACGCAGCTCCATGCATTCGTGGAACATCTCCTTTAATTTCAAAACATCTCTACAATACTCCATCTCATGTCATCTTTTGCTGTTGGTATATCTATATATAGCATTCTTATACACATGATATATATTATTGTTACGATTGAATTCTAGTTCCGTGTAATAGCGATTTAACAGGGTCTTTGCCTCCGAAAATTTAAGAAATAAAACATCAAGCTTCATTCTTCATTCAGTTCTTCTAGTGTCACAAAACTTATTCACTGATGTCCACAGAACATATATACTCCAAGCAACAGCCATGCAATTCTGTAAAAACTCGATTCATCCAAGCGAGACTCGCTCGACAATTCACTCCACTTCGCATTCGAACTCATTAGACCTTCAAATGGAATTCTCTAAACCAAACATTCTAGGAGCGAAGTGAAGTGATCTTAGATGCGAGTTTATCGGGGATTGCTTTAAGAGGAAATATCTCAGTCGATATTTGGTTTTAGTGTATTTAAACTTCTCTGAGATAATTACGTTAAATAAAACTTGTTTTTTTTTTAGATTAGATTATCGTATTTAGCGAAACGTCAATAAATTCATTAACGATGGTATGACTCGCTGCCGCACTTATCTAGGCGGCGCTAGTACCTGTCCACTTTAGAGAAACCAGTCCACATTTAACAATCTCACCGCAGATTCAGAAGTGAATTCGACTAATTCGCTTTAGAGAATCGCTCGGCTGGTGTCACAGTGAGACGCTTGTTCGTGTTTTCGTGCTCAATAAAATTAAGAAATAATGTCATAAGTATATATTTTGTTTAGCGAGTGACAAATAAAATTATTTTCGAGTTCCAAATCTAATTGCAACGAACTCCTTTTTTTATTTACAATACTAATATGAAATGTCTTTGTGTAAAACATTATCCGCTATTATTATATTGCACTGAGTAGAAACCTTAGATTGAAAAATACATTGATAGACCCTCCCATACAAAACGAGTGAAGACAGCAAAAAAGTAAGGGTTGCAATTAAAATTAATTTTGCACAATACGTTCATTTCACCTAGTAACACAAACTGTTCTAACCTAATTTAGTTGCAAAAAAATGCGGACATGCATATTTTACAGGAGTTTACAAACATTTAAGGAAAGCTTAATAATATTTCTCGCAATCACATTAAAATCCCAAACTGTGTGCAAAACGACTGGTATCCCTAAAACTAGTGTGAGAGTATTGAACCATTTCCAATTCGTTTACCCGAAATGAGGGGTAACTGGACAAGATGGTTTGTTATTAAATATTTGTTTCAAATTAGCTATTTAGTTATATTTACTGTTGTGTGCTTACTATTTTATATATAATACTAGCTGTACCCGCGACTTCGTCTGCGCGGAAAATTTTTTCGTGGCTTTCCCGGATTAGGTTAATTTATATGTAAAAGTGCATAGTATGTTTAAACACAAAAAAAGTCTACGTTTAAGCTTACGTCTGTCTCCAGGAATATACTATCTCTGTACCAAACATCATAATTGGTTCGGCAGTTCAGCATTTCCCATTCAAAGTTTTATCTCCTTTTTCACCCCTTAGGGTAAGGTTTTTGATAAAAAAGTAGCCTATGTCCGTTCCCATGTGTCAAACTATATCCATGCTACATCACAATCAGTTCAGTGGTTTAGCATTTCCCGTACATAGTTTCATTCCCCTCCCTCCCGTCCCCCTTTTCACAGGTTTTTATAAAAAAAATAGTTTATGTAATATTGATAAAAAAAGTCTTATTACCGCACCAAATTTTATTGTTACCAAGATTTAGTGTTTCACATATAAAGTTTTGTCTCCCTTTTCACCCTCTTCGCGGAAAATTTTTGATAAAAAAAGCCTATGCCCGTTCTCTGATGTCAAACTATATCCAAAACATTTAGAAAAATCATGCAGAAAGGATAATTACTCAATTAAATATTTTATTGAACAGAATTTACGAAAACACTACATTCAATTAGCAATAAATAATACAGTTTAATAGCCGAAAAAAAGTTTCGTTCTGAAGTTCGTATAGGTACGTTTTTAGATACGTTTCGTATTACCTACCTATAGATACCAAAAAGGTTTTTTTTTTAATTTGAACTGAATATGAATTAAATGATTTATCAATTACATTTTTTATCAAGTTTATAATTTTCAAACATTTTAAAAACACATTGCGAGCCTTCATTCTGCTTTTTCAATATCTACCCTATTTCTTCATCTCTGTGTCACTTCTCAATTCGTTCATTATCTGGAAATACCTGAGCATCTAGACAGTGGCAAACGTTTCATAAAATCGAAACGCTTGCTGGTGTTATTGCTCGTTAAAAGTGCAATTTGGCTACGTTTTATACGGCGCTTTTCACACGACTACTTTTCGTTTGCTTTTATAGAAGGTATTACGTTTGACAACCAATTTTAAATTCGTTACGCTAAATCACGCGGTATTTGTCATTCTATTCTACTAGTGTTTACGACAATTGAGCCACTTGTCTAGGCCCCCTAGTCTTATTGCATAATAATATACAAGTACTACAACAAATAAAATGTAAAACTGGCATCACTGAACAAACTTGTCTATAGTTTTAATTTTAGTTTTATTTTGAGAAATATTAATTTATAATGATTTGTTACTACATCGATTTTATTTGCGTTCTTAAATCAAATTTAATATGTTTCTGAGCTAGAATATGTCATATTGGACGTAAATACGAATTGCACGAAAATTATGTGAATTATGAATTATGTGACTGCCATTGTTAGAATGACGTGACAAGTAAGTGAATTCACTGATTTACGACTGCTTCATTTGTCGTTTCTGATGCTCTATCTTAGGCTTTTTTTTTAATTTAACTAAAGCAATAACAAAAAAATTCTAAAGTTCAATGTATTTTACGCGTCGTAATTGAAAAAAAGTGTACGAACTTATTATTTATCTCGTTTGTTCTATGCTTTGAATACATGTTTTGTTCACAATATATACATCAAAATTATCATTATGAATCGTGTTTTTCGTTTCTACATAAATTACAGCACTTCAGGCAATGTTTAGAACGTATTATTTTTAACAAAGAACAAAAAACCGCCATTGCAAGCTACGTTCAATGCATAATATTTTTACTAAATTATTTTGAAATATTATTATAACTAAATAGTTTATTCATTCTTACATCTATTACAATTTGTAAGATTTTCTTGCTTGAAATTGATAAATAATTTTCGAAATTCTGTCAAAGGTCTTCATGTTAAGGTAAAGGTAAGGTGTAAAAGGTCATCTTATTGTTAAGAATTTAGGCTCGCGACACACGACCGATTTTATGGTATAGGGAATTCCTTATATTAGAACAAACAATAAAAAACTGCATTTTTTTAAAATTATTTTAATTATTTTTTTATAGCGACAACGTGGATAAGATTGTGGGTGGCCGTAACCGTGGACACGATCGACGCGAACGCGAATGCGATTGCGGACAGAACTCGGGTGGCTCATCATCCCGGCAGCGGTAAGTACTTATTTTTTATATGTAATTAATTGTTCATGCTTCAGAATGTATTTCTCCTCTTCGAATCGTATCATTCTCCTTACACACTTTCGACATAATATAATGCGCGCACGCTGTATCTTTAATAGTGATGTATAGTAAGGCGTATTAAAGTAATTATTTTGATTTTGTAGTTCCTCGTCGAAGTGCGGACGAAGCGGCGAGTTAATAAGAATCAGGTGGCCGTTTTACTTGCCGTCGAGTAGGCTACACTTCGCCAAAGCCGAGATGCAGCTATGCTAGAGCTCCACTATGCTAAGTCAAAGTGTTAGCTGAAGGAAATTATTTACTTCGTGACCATTACATACATCTTTTTACAATTCGCTTGCTTGTATGAACAGGGTATTAACTCAAAAAAGTCGATTTTCCAGGAGAGTAATTTTAAGTTTTTATTGTGATATTCCAGCTTTTCTGTTAGATCGGTTAACCATACCTATTTTTTTTTAAAGTTACTCTTTTGGCAAGGTTCCAGCCTACTTCATATTTTGGAGAAGTTCGTAATACACGAAATAATAAGATATTACTGAAGAGAGGTACGTAATACTCACTTTTTCTGTACAAAATGATCAACAAACGAGGTATTATTTTAAGATACTGCCGAATTTCACAAATATGTGACATTCAAATGTAACTTACCTTTTGTTGAATACAGCATTATTTTAGTTTAATACTTTGTTCAACAAAAACTGACGTTCTGTCGCTATCTACTAATTGACGAGAAAAAGGGGGCAAAACTAAATACGACTATATACATCCAATGAGGCGGCGAAAAAGTGCAAAAAGGACGGAGATACTGCCCGTAGACCCCCCTCGCGTCAGATAATTATGCGACCAAATTCATTCGAAAGATCTTAAATTTTTAAGTAAAGGCGTAGTAGTATCTCAAAATCACATTTTTTTTTAGTTACTACCCTGTTCATCCAAGCAAGCGAATTGTTTTCAGTAATTTTTACCACTTGCGTACACTTAAAACGAATTAATACTGAACTTTTAAATAAATTTCAATTCTAAAATTTGCTCTTAATTTGCTATACGAATACCACTTTTTACTGATTTATGCAATATTTGTAAAGTAAAATAGAAGAGAATGATTGTAGTGGCATAATATGCATAAACAAATATCAGAAAATGGAAATAAATGTTATGTCATTAATTTATTTTATGATTCGAAAAACATAACGTGTAAATCTACTTAAACGTGTATGTAATATGTTTCAGTGCTAAATATCGTCACATCGACATGCGACGATATTGAGTTGTGGCCCTGCTACATGTACGCCTACGTACTCTAGTACGTAATACGTGATCCTACGTACTCTAGTACATACTCTCTCTATGTGCTGAACAAACTTGCAACAAAGTAAGCGATAATCGAATCGTAAGGTGGCACTTTTTATGGCTATTCGTGTTCGTATAGTGTGAATACACTTTGACTAAATATTTGCCAAGTGTGACTAAATATTTATGTGAAGTCCCAAATATCACGAACACGCCATCCCGACATGAACGTAAACGGCAAATATGTCAAATACTTGGGAATATGTTTGCTGAGTTCTCTTTGCTTTGCTTTGCTTTTGATAAGTCATGCATACACAAAATGCAAGGAAGCATTTGGATAACTCCAAAAATCACAACACATGATTATTTGTCCAATCCATTCTACTGAGTTGGCCATGTGTGCTATACGAATATATTTGGAAATTGAATCCTTTGATTTGTGAAGAAAAACCTACAAGTGGGTGGACATACGTGTTCGTGTATTTGTCTTGTTCGTGCAAATAAGACAAACACAAATAAGTCGTCTTCACATGGTCATTTTCGAGCAAATAAGACAAATACATTAATATGAATAGCCATGTGAAGTGCCACCATTACGCGATAGGTTGTTAAATCGAGCACGATATCATTATATCGTGCAACATTTCGGAAATCGCTATTGCTGCCTCTATTGAATAATCAGTGAACTAAAAACTGCTGGCGACCTTATTTATGCTACTAAAAATCATTTTACCGCAAGGCCCCGTAATTACTAATTTAAAACATATCGCGCGACTGTGGCGCAGCTATCGTTCTTTATGTGATAGGCTGATAGTTCAGCCGTTCGCATTGGGGCTACCGGTTTTTTAATACAACTTTTCCCCATACGGTATAAAATAAGTGAAATAAAAAAATGCCGTGGAAAATTATTTGACTACTTTATTAAGCTTAATTTTTTACGGCATTTTTAGTATATCAAAATATTCACCCTTAAATACTTCTTCAGAATTCAGAATTGTTCTAAAATAATGAAATATTTTTTAGTGAAGCTAACGCTTCACTAATTTTATAAACATCTAATTTCTAGATTTACCGATAAAATAAAAACACTGCTAAACACCGTTAAATTACTAAGCATATTATTAACTTTCGACCACAGACTACTCAGGGGATACTACCTGTGACACTACGTTTTGACCGCATGGTTATGAAGAAACCTTCTACCTACACGGTAACAAATAATAGTTAGCAACACTAATAGCAGAGTTGTATATAAATATGAAGCACATTTTCTAACTCATGTATACGTAATTTCTTTGTCTGATGTGACCACAGACTTTGGTGCTTCGTACTCTAGTAATTTTCCCTCTACGGTATTAATCACCTGGTTTACCATTTCGCATATTACAATCGTCAGTATTTTGCATTTTTACATAAAATAGGTATAAAATACATTGAATTCATGGTTATAGAAAATGACATACAGACGAAGCAATTAGGGGCAAATGATTCATCGCAATTTTATACAGGTTACGGTATGATGCCTGCGTCTCTATTATATATTTCAAACACATTTAACGTGTTTACTGAATTTCGCCATTAGAGAGAGATTGCAAGCCTCGTTGCAAGCCAACGCGTAAGAGTGAGACATTTGATTACTCTGATTTTTGCTCTGATTATGCCTAGAGAGGTCGTTAGTGTCGATCGACCAAATAACTATTTTTTTGAAGTTGATATTTATTACTCATTCTTGACACGATAGTAGACTAATTAATCTGTGATAGTAGTCTGTTCTTGACTGAGCATTTTATTAAGGCAAGCCGGGCTTTTGAGCTTGTATGAAGGTACCGCCACTACAGTTTAAATGCTTGATGAATGTACGAGGTTTGAAAGCCAAAATACGAGATTTTTAGCTGTTGCGTACGAGCAAAAAGTTCTACGCTTGGAAACTGTGTAAAGCTCACAGATGACTATATTTTTGTAAAGCTTAGCCTATAAAAATTAGAAAAAAAATCCAAAAAATTGCTAGCAATATTTTATGCAACAATTTATATTAATAAATCAATCATCATTTGATATTTGCAATATTTGTATAATAAAATAAAGATAAGAATTAAGTGCTATTTACAAAAAAAAATCCGAGACAATTTTTCTCTGGTGCTTAGTGTCACAGCGTTATATTCCGTACTTATGAAATTGGCCTTTTACATAGAAAAAAATTAATCTTTTTAATGAAAAGTATATATTTAATTAATTAAAGTATTCGTCATTATTGTTGATGAACTTTAGCGTTTTTATGGAAATGAAATAGAATGTAAAAAAAAAATTATAATAAATATGGAAGTAGTAATAAAATACACACAGTATTCAAAAGTTATTTATGAATTAAATAAAAATAGATCACGAATAAACACAACTCATCCAAGGCATTCTTCTCCTAAAATAATATTTTATAGATATCTATTACGTTTACACTATTTACAGAATATCAAAGCACCTCTCCTCGACAGAAGAAGTTTGTGTTACCATTATAGTTCCATCTTTTATTATTTCTTTAAAGTCAATTGCACAAGTTACTTATGTATGTTCACTATTGACCTTATGCTACGATTGGGAGCGGTGTTTTCTGAAGCACCGTTTATCAGCTTGACGAGCAAGGATATCAGAAACAAAATTTCTGTGAGTGAATACGCGAAGTATATCTTCTCGAGCTTCTTGAATTCCCTCACAAACTATCTTACTCCTTTGAATATTACCCTGTGAAAAAGAAATTTTAAATATTACTACTGATTACAGTACTACTAATTGATGATTATTGTGTTTTTATCACTGATTATGTTGTTAACTCATAGTTAACATAAGTCTGAGATATATATAATTACTAGCTGTACCCTCGACTTCATCTGCGCGGAAGATTTTTTCGTGGCATTATTTATGTACAAAGATTATTAAAAAAAAAAGGCTACGTCTGCCTTAAAGACAGGGCGTATTAAAATTTCGTTATAATTGGTTTAGCGCTTTAGCATTTCTGATTGAAAATTTCATTTCCCTTTTCACCTTTTTAGGGATACATTTTTGATAAAAAAATGTCTATGTACCTATGGCCTATTCAACAATTTAGTATGTCCCATTCAAAGTTTCATCCCCCCTCTTCACCTCCTTAGGAGTAGGTTTTTGATAAAAAAAAATAGCTTATGTCGTTCCCAGGTGTCATACTATCTCATGCCACATCATAATTAGTTAAGACACGGCTGCCAATATAATTACGCGTGTGTGCGTTTTGTATGTGAGCGTTTTGTAAATAAGTTTGCTGATGCGAGCACACGTTTAATTAATGTGAAATTTAAATATATATTTCCTTATAAATTTTTTTATCGACTGCTTAAAACCATAACGCAATTTATGTATTTTCGTTCGATACTTTTTTCCTGCAATGTGAAGCCTTTTTGAGAGATTTTTAAGTATTTCTCCTAAATTACTTGAGTAAGTTACATAAAATTGCGATTAACAGGAAGACAATACACTTTAACCAAATACTGGCTAAAGGATGTGTTATTATATGAATTAATATTCCAGTTATAACGATATATGTCGCGTTCAGGTGGAGGAGCGTGAACTTTTTTTAGGAGCTTGCTCTTAAGCGGTTTATCATTTCCCATACGAAGTGTCATTCAACTTTTTACTTCTATAGGGGTAGATTTTTGATAAAAAAGTAACCTACGACTTTTTGATAAGAAAAAGCCTATCATCGCAACAAATTTAATCATTAAGGTTTAAAATTTCCCATACACAGTTTCATCCCTCTTTCCGGTTTCTTAGGGGTAGTTTTTTGATAAAAATGGGAGCCCATGTCCGTTCTCTAATGTCAGACTATCTACATCTCTCCATCTCCAAAAAGACAGACGAAAATTTAAAAAAGGTAGAATCAAAGTCACAAATTGACTGTTTATCATAAAATTTCGCAGTAAAGTTGTAATTACAGACAGACACTACAGTACAGATTTATAACAGTAGCACAGATTATATAGTTACTACATAGAAGTATAGAATATAGATCACATTGATAAAATTTAACGTTACTGAATGTAGCTTCACCACAAAAAATATTTATAATACATGAATTTGTGTTCTAGGCCAGATGCTGTCTGCCTAGTCGAGACATCAGACTAGGTCAGGTCAGGGTTCCCAGATTAAAAAAAAATTATATGATCAAGGTCGTAAAATCATAATAATTTTCAGGCCGTAATAGGTCAAAAATTGTAAGCACGAGTTTCATTAAAAATTATAGTACAATCGCGTTTCATTACTTTTGAATTATGTGATGTGTACTATATTTATGTGATGTCTGGTAACTCTGGGTCAGGTATTCAGGTCGCTGGGGCCGAGTGGCGTAGGGTGACCGTCACAGGGGGTGGACCAACAGGCGCTTATAGCTCCCATTAAGTGGAGCCTTAGCTTGCCACTCCAAGACCGCAGTGCGTAGACTTCATGTCTACATCCTTCTCGAGGTGGCCCTGTTTGCACTAAACACTGCGGACCTAGACTGGAGAGTCGATAAACACTCCTGAGGGTGGTTCTTCGGCGGCGCCTTCAGTACCGGGTCGGGGCCGATGAGGCTGCAGTGCTGAAAGGGCCTGGCCCAGACCGGGGGGGGATGTCCCCATCTATGGGGACAAGTCGTGTTCCCCGTCCTCTGCGTGAGGGCGGGGGTCAGATGTCGGGGTCACTTGCCCCTCTTTCAGGAAAGGTATTGTGGCCCCGGAGGTGGAAAAAAGGAAAACTTTTACCCGTGAGGATACACGTAAAAATCTGAGGTGGAGAGAAGGAAAACTCGAAATGAAACCCGTGAGAAAACACGTTAAAACCAGAGGTGGAGAGAAGGAAAACTCGAAATGAAACCCGTGAGACAACACGTTAAAATCAGAGGCGGGAAGAAGGAAAATTTGTAAAAACCCGTGAGTAAATACGTAAAAATCAGGTGGGCGTGCGGACGCCCCTGCCATGGTGTAGGCGGGGTGCGGAGTCCGCCACTTTGGAGGCCTAGGGTGTCCTTCGGGGGAAGGCGCCTCATCTAATGGCCTCGGGATGGTGCGCGCGGTGTTCCCGCGTGCCTCCCAGGAGAGCGGGCAGGTCAAACTGCCCGCAAACGGAGGAGGGCTCGGCTCAGGCTGGGCATGGCCGTCGGGGTCGCGGAAGAATGCCGACGCGCTCCCGTTGCCCCGGCATCAAGGCTCTCGAGGAACACCGTCAGGTTTTAGTGGGTAGACTCGGCCTAGCACCCTAATGTCGAGGAGTCCCACATATCCCCCTGCCAGTCCCCTACGGCAGGACGGGATGCATAAAGCATTTCCTGACCCAAAAAAAAAAAAGGTATTCAGGTCGCTAACAGAAATAACGAGTCAAGGCGTATTGGCTCTCATTTCTGTTAGTAAGACAACGTTTAGAGATGAGTGCGGTACATAACCGCGTTCGACTACACCTCTATTTAAGCAGTGAGACAACTCATATTTGAGACCAGCAAAAAAATTGAGGCACTTCTCTTGAGCCTACTCTTCACTCTTGAGTGACTTACGAATAGGCTAACAGTTTTACTAGGGCACATGACTTATTTAATTAAGTAAAATATCCAATTTACCTTTATTAATTCGAGAAGTGCATGAGAATGTGGTTGAAGAGCTGCATGGACTCGTCCTGTTGTTGTCTCGAGGGTTCGTAACACACCCGCTAATTGTTCACCCACGTCAGCTTCGAGCGACACCTGTTTTATAAACAATTAGTGATTAAAAAAAGGCCAATAAAAATGCTAATAAAAATTAGCCGACATTACACATACACTTTGATGAAAAAAATTAAACCGCCTTCAAAAAAACACTGAAAAGTACAAAATAACTATCCTTTACTAATCAAAACTTAAGTACTATAAAAATAACTTTATAAATACGATACACATACCTATAACTATATACTCGTAATTAAATTTGTCAGTTACTGAAGTCGGTGCCAAGCCTACCAAACTAATAAACTTTCTGTTGTTGGACATTTTTTTGGCGAAAAAACACATACAGACGAACATAGATCCTCCTCTTCTTTTTTTGAAGTCTGTTAAAAAAATACACGAACATTCAATGGAATTTTCTGTGAAATTGTATAAAATTGCATGTGTTACATAACTGTAAGGTGAGCCCATTTTTTGCTCGCAAATGTACCTTTAGACATTATTTATTATTATTACTGTGCCAGATAATACTGTGACACAGCAAATCGTGACCTTGTGCGCGAACTACAAATTAAATATTCGCATCGCTGCAAGGGAACTTGTCATCTCCAATATAAATAGTTGTAAGAAATAGTATAAGACATGAGATGTAAACGACAGCCCTATGGCGTTAACACGCCGCACAGTACCAATATACTATTTACCACATAGTCCGCAGTATTATTTATCAACATGAAGAAACCGCGAAGAAGTACTGTAACACTAACTTTTGTCCGCTATTACGACGTAAACTCAGTCTCAGGCTGTTCTATTTCGGGAATACGTTAGAGAAATAAAGCTTCTGCTAAGTACTCCTGATCCGATTTTATTTATTTCTTACAGCACTGATACACATATATGGCATCAATTGAAATGTGTGCGTAATGTAGTTTCATTTCGCACCATCTATATTCTACAAAGTACATTTAATATGTGAATAAATAAATACCGGTGTATTAAATTTTCAAGCGCGATCATGCCGCCCACTAAGGACATTATGAGAGGAATGTCCCTTTAGGGAAAAGGTAAGCATGATATACCGCATACCATGGCCGAATATATTTGAATTGGTTGCCGTTGGTGGGTTCAGCAACAACGGTAATGACTTAATGTTACACTAAATTATTCTACCACATGTTCTATAAAGATCAATCGTACATTAAAAACAACTACATGAATGAATTTTAAGTAACACTGCTGATAAACAGGAAAGAAGTATACAAAAGATGGAAATTGTATTTCATTTAAACTAATATGATTATGTAATATTTAAATTTAGCTAATCATCTAATTATTTTTAACAGGAAGTATACATAACTTAGAGGTTGGTTGTTTCAAGATGGATGATTTGGTGCGTAATGTGACCACCCGGATTATGTGCTCTGATCCTGGATGTTTTTCAATAACGCGACCTAGCAACCATTGATCAGAAGAAAGATCATCTTCCTTAATTAACACAATATCTCCTATTTCAGGCTTTGAAGTTCGCAGCGACCATTTATAGCGATGCGTAAGCGCTCCCAAATACTCTCGTGACCAACGTCTCCAAAAAGATTGTAACGTTCTTTGCACCGGTTGCCATGTTGTCAATAAATTCATATTTGTTGACTCATAGTTCGCATCAGGTACATTAACCAAGGGCTCACCCACCAGGAAGTGAGCAGGGCTTAAAGGTAAGGGTTCACTGGGATCGATAGTGTTAACCGTAGTCAGCGGCCTAGAATTGAGGCAGGCCTCGATTTGAGCAAGAAAAGTACTCATCTCTTCGAAAGTCAACGTCAATTCTCCGATAACTCTTTTAAGGTGGAATTTTGTTGACTTTATTGCGGCCTCCCAAAGACCTGCAAAGTTTGGCGCACGAGGAAGAATAAAGTGCCATTCTGTTCCATTTTTCTCGAGATGCTCGGATATCTCCGATTGAATGGAACTCAATTCACGCAGTTTCTTAGTTGCTCCGACGAAATTGGTTCCATTTCGGACCAAATATGGACGCATTTACCCCGTCTAGCAACAAACCGCCTAAAGGCTGCCGAAAACGCTTGACTGGTCATATCGCCAAAGGACTTCTAAATGTATGGCCTTTGTGACCATACATATAAACAGACAAATGTAGCTCTTGCAGGAGCGATGACCACGCCCTTTAGTGGTCCGGATGTCAATTGGTCCTGCATAGTCAGCACCGCTGTTCTAAAACGGTCTAGCTGGTGTGCATCTCACAACCGGCAAAGTTCCCACAAATTGATTGTGGCTAGGTGCGCTGTTCTTGATGCAAGTAACACAATTGTGGATGTGTTGCTTGACCAAACTTTTGGCACCAATTATCCAATACGCTGTCCTTAAGTAATTAAGCATTAGTTGCTGTCCTCTGTGTAACGTCTTATCATCAGCTTCTGCCACTATTAATTTAGTTAATGGCGAATCATGGGACAAGACAATTGGCGACTTAGTTTGCTCTTTTAAACAAGAGTTTTTTAAACGACCAGCTACTCTTATTAGGCTTTTAGATAGGTTTTCTAGATAAGGACTTAAAGTTCTTAGTTTGCTTCCTTTCTTGTGTATTTGGCCTCTCTGTTTTAATACTTTGTACTCCTTGAAGAATTCCGTTTCTTGTACCTTTTTTAGGCAACATTGCAGTGCTTCGTCAATTTCGATTTTAGATAAGTATGTTACTCTTCCCGTCCTCCTCTTCAACCATCTTTGGCAATAAGCTATAATGCGCACTAGTTTCTGTAATGTAGAATATTCAAGGAAAAGTAGAGTGAGGAAATCCTCTCACACTTATCCTACGTGTGTGTTAATGAATTTCTCTATGGTTGTGTGGAACTGTTTTTACCTGTTATACTTGATTTCTGGTTCACTCAAAAACCTTGGCCCAAAAAACTAAAGATCATTGTTTATTAAAGAGGCAGATGATGTGCCTCTCGACGCACAATCAGCTGGATTTTGATTGCTAGAGACGTGAGACCAATGTGACGACTCCAACGCGGTCAAAATCTCAGACAACCTGTTGCCGACAAACGTTTTCCAGCGGCTGGGGTGGCTGCTAAGCCACGCCAGAACTATTGTCGAATCTGTCCAAGCATGCATGCCTTGTCTTTTGGAAGCCTTAGAATTTCTGCCGTTTCAGCCAACAATCGTGTTAACAAGACAGCTCCGCAAAGCTCCAAACGAGAAATGCTTACTTGTTTAACAGGCTACCCGCGTCTTAGCTACCACAAGTGACGTTCTAACGTTGTTCGTGTTGTCCACGATACGAATGTAGACAGCTGCTCCGTACACACTGCGGGAGGCGTCGCTAAATCCATGTAATTCCATAATGTGATCGTCGGGTTTCGTGCCAAGCCAAACGTGGTATTTTTATTTTGGAAAGCTCAGCAAACTCTGTTCGATAAGTATTCCATTCTTTTTGTAATTCATCAGATATTTGCTAAGCCCATCCTACACCTGTCAACCATAGCTTTTGAATAAAGATCTTTACTAAAATTACACTAGGTGAAACCCATCCTAGTCGATCAAAAAGTTTTGCAATTTCTAATAATTTTTTATAATGTCGGCGACCAAAGCCTACCTAGGATTTGATCAACAACTCAATACCGCCGTGCTGCATATCTGCTTGCAAAGTAGGTCCAACCATCAACGTGTCGTTCAAAGACACGCCCAATTTGTTCGGTTCCGATGCATGAACACGACTCTAACCCGTGTGGTCGACTTATCTTCTCTTACTACTGCATGATGTGGTAAGTAAACGGCTTCATTATTTTTGGTATCACTGTCGTTCATTGGTCGCATGTGTCCTAGCATTAGATATTCCTTTAAGACATCATGATACTTTACTGGTAAAACCGCATCCTTAGTTAATCGTCTTCGTCCCTCGAATCACCAATTCTGCAATGCGGTTCTTCATCGCGGAAAGGTAAGCTGAGTACATATCGTCCTTCCTGTGCTCTTTTAGTAGTATTTTTGTAAATATATTCACGCCTTTGTTCTTCTTCGCTTAATATTTTCTTTGTGTTATAAAATGTACTTTTTTCTATTTCCCAAAACTTTTTGGCATGCATAGCTTGAACTCGCATTGCTGATTCATTAGGTTTTTCATTTTCCTTGTCTATATCACCCGAAAGAATCCACCCAAAACTAGTGCTCTGTGCAATCAGTGATCCATTGGGACATTTCTTCATTCCTTCCTTCATTATTGTGCTATAAACATCCGCTCCCAACAAAATGTCGATTTTGTTGGGTACGTTTTACAGTGGGAAGTGGCTAAGCGCAGATAACCTAAATCTACCCAATCTATGGCATCGATTCTTTGTTTCGGAAGAGAAGTCGTTATCTTGTGTAAAATGTAAGCTTCTATCTTCATTTTGAAGTTTGGATCGACGTATGACTGAATTTGAACTAGGAATTTATGTCTAGTTCGTATGGTTCCATAATTCGACAGACCAGATATCACTCCGTTTGTTGGAATTTTCTTTAGTCGAAGATGTTGAACTATGGCTTCTGTAACGAAGCACGCTTGTGAGCCTTGATCTATTAGGGCATGGACTAGCAAACTCTCCAGTTTTTGCTTCCGCTTTGATTAGCGCTGTGGCCAATAGAACTTGTATAGATTTCGGAATTTGCCCAGTACAAAAGCAAGCCACTACCCGAAGTTCAGATTCCGAAAAGCAGTTGTACTACTAGTCTTCTGTATATAACTAGTAGCTTGATTTTTGTTCTCCTGCTGTATACTCCGATGTAGAAGAGTATGGTGTTTTTTGTGACAAATCCTGCAGGTAGATAATATTTTGCATTCATATGATATATGGTTGCTACCGAGACAATTAAAACATATGTTATTGTCGGCTACTAATTGTCGTCTTTGGCTGACAACTTTTTGTTCTGCAAACTTTTTACAGAAACACATTTTGTGAGCCTGTGAACAGTATTCGCATTTAAATTTCGAAGATTTGGTGGCCAGCAAAACTTTAGCATTTGTAGTGTGTGGTGGATTGGTCTGAGTATACTTGCGCGGCGCAACAAATTCCAAAGCGCTGAAACGCTTTTCTATGAATGTCTTAAACTGATCAATAGTTGGTAAAGAATCATCACTCGATATGAAAAGCTCCCACTGCTTACCCGTCTTTGAATCTAATTTGTATGCAACCACATGAATAACTATTGTGTCCCAGGTAGTCACATCTATGCCCAAATTTTTGTAATGCATTTAAACAATCTACTGTGGTGTCTAACAAGTCTTCCGTACGATATTTATACAATCATAAATTTATAAAATTGATTTCTGAAAATCAAAAAACCTTTTTTCTGTAAATAAGTAAGGTCTTGCATTCCCTGAATTTTTAAGTATCTAATTTGTCCCTTCCTTAATTTTTGGGTTACGAAACGATAAAAATATTTATCACTATGCTATATTTTTATAAGTTACATAGTTTCTGAGAAAATTGTCATTATCTGTAATAAACGGGATGAATACATGAGCGATGTTATAAGAGTTCAATTTTTTCTTTGAAGATACATAATATATAATATGTCACCTTAATAAGTACACAGATAGAAGATGTATTAAGTGATACCTCAGACAGAACCTTTTATATTTGTACTTTTACTAAAGGAACAGTTTAGGATTATTACTAATTAATCTGTGGATTAGAATTGGATGGTGATGGCGCACCGGAGGGACACCGTTAGGTTTTGGTGTGTAACCCGCACCGGTTGGCGTGGACTCCCACGTACCGTCCCCGCCACTCCCGAGCGGGACAGGGATGCCTAAAGCATTTCCTGACGAGAAAAAAAAGGGTTGGATGATGAAAACGAGTATTATAGCTACTTTAGTATTAATGAGAATAAATAAGAATATTTGGGCACATGGAAAAAATTAGTGATGAAAAACTGACGAAGAAGACGAAGGCTGACTTAGAAAGATCAAATAGCTGACAGAAATGACCCGTATACCTAGACGCAAATGGGTGAGGAGAATGATAATATTGGAGGACGCGAATGAACCGCAAAGACCGCGAAGTTTTGCACTCCGTCCTCGCTGACTACCATCTACTGATACACCGTGAAGATATCTGTGTGTGTGTGTGTGTGTGTGTGTGTGTGTGTGTGTGTGTGTGTGTGTGTGTGTGTGTGTGTGTGTGTGTGTGTGTGTGTGTGTGTATGTGTGTGTTGTTGTATGAATAAGGGTGGCTTGCACCAACTATTTAAACTCGATTTAAGGAAGTAAATATAATAAAGCCGTTACAGTAAATACCAGATCGTCCATCTGCGCGGTGAGGTGGTGCACCTTCCAGCCCTCGGCGCTGGTGAGTACGTGCTTCTGGTTGGCGATGGCCACGATGTCCGCGCCGCGGGCGCCGCGCGCGCGCACGTCCGCCGGCCGCGGGAAGTGCATGGCCGTGGCGCGCCAGCCGCACACGTAGCTCGAGCCCAGCTGCGGCCCTGGCACCACGACCTCCGCTTTTATAGTTTTTTTTTTTCTTCATGGCATGATGCACATATTAGCGCATTTGCCAATGTCACGTATTGTATTTAATAAGTAGAATCGTTATCGTAAAACTGCTTCAATAAAGTGATAGTAGACTTTACTGAAGTTTCATAGGACTTCTTGGAAGAGCGCGAGAACTTCAGCTACACATGTTTATTTAGACCTACTCCATTCTTTTCGCTTATACAGAACTTTAAAACACAATATACTATCACTTTTGTAGTTTAAAACTCCCAAATATGTAAAAAATAGAAAATCTAAATAAAATTATAACCTCACTTCTCCCATTCCCACCAAAAAGTCCGTTTTTATACTTACTTGTGCTAGCTCAGTTACTTAGCGCAATTCACTGCGCCGGCGCTTTGAATTACGCAAAAGATGTTACGCGCCGAATGAGACGCAAATCGCGCGCCACCCACATCTCGTATCCGATTGGCTTTTAGGGCAGGCATCGTATTAATAAAAGTTAATAAGAAGATTTGGGCACATAGAATTGAGTGATGAAAGACTGATGAAGAAAATGTACAGAGCGAAAGTGAGTAGTAAAGGCTGACTAACGAAGCCACACTGTTAGCTGACGAAAATATCTAAGCACCCACATACCTAGACGAAAATGCTTGAGATTGGAGGATGCGAAAGAAGTATTTATAGCGCTGCGTTCTCTCTGACGACCCCGTTTGGGATACAGCGTCAAAATATGTATGTATTGTATGTATTTATTTATTACAACAATAAAACGGATCCCATGAAAATTCTATAAATGTTCGACTTTCATTCGGCTTCGAAATCCATCGACATAACAGTTTGATTCCTCATCCATCTGTGTTGGTTAATGCCAAAATGAGTGTGTATATGTATGAACAGGCAGATCTTGCAGCCTTTTTGTTAAACATCCATCTAAATTCTATATATTATATTATTTTTACCACTCCTGCGCGGCAATGCCAACCAAATTATATGATTCATAACACCCCTGAATAATAATAAAATGCAATAATTATATAAGAGCATATTATTGTTTAAAACTTACGTTTAGGAGGATTTACTGGTGGAGGTGGAGGTGGTGTTGGGGGAGCTTCTTCGGCTTGAAAATCACATTGCCGCACCTCACTATTAAACCTGAAATTATCCTACGAATTTGGTTATTCTATCTAGTGACATTGACATACAAAATTCAAGTAGATTAAGGGTATTATTATTGGCGTATTAAATGACATCATCAGTACTTATATGTATCAGTCCCCTTGTTATCCTTAATATTGTTAGATACTAATACAAAAACAATCCAGTCAGCAACAGCCCAAGTTGCGTGAGGCTTAGGTCTAAATGACTCAACTTGAATAAGACAGTCAGTTTGCTGCTTGGTAAATATCTTCATACCGTTGCTTTGGATGTCAATAGCATGGTCAATAGGTCAAAGGCACAGTTTTCCAGATTTCCTTGAAAAGTCTAAGCCACGCCTATCAAGAAAAATTGAAAGATTGAATTGGACAATAAGTCTAACAAACATCTGCCCCCAAACATACTTATTTCCTAATTTGGCATTAGACTTACGCGAAAAATTATTATTATTTTATGAAAAAAGAGTAGGCCAATAGTTCTAAGCCATATAATTCTGAAATTATAAATTCGTATAATTTTCAAGAATTTCCTGTAAAAATTATATCCACTTACTATAAGTAGTAGTGGCTTGAATACAAAAGTAAAATGTTCTGTACGTGCAGTAATATTTATGTAAACTTGATTTACTCGAAATAGTTGTGTAGAATATGAGCAGGTCTTAGGAACTATCTACATATGACGCAGAAACGCTAAGACATGATATCGCTGTCACTTTACGGAAATCAAAGCTTCCCGCTAGCGACATTACTAGAGAAGAGTGTCTAGCACTGAAATACATTCGGAGCAATAAAGACATTTTAATGCTGAAATCCGAAAAGATAACTTCACTGACCACTCTCACTTGATTGGAATTTGCATTATGTAATATTTTTAAATGAATGCAAGTTCCATAGTATTTCCGAATTCATTGGCAACATCCCATAAAAACCAGGCAGATCAAAGTCCGTCCCCACCAAAAACTCCAATTAACAATTGGTAATAATTGACGGTAGGCATTGCATTTTTGTTACCTGAACTTCTTCCTTGCAAGATGTCATCGAAGAGAGGCGGGTCGAGGTCCGTCCCCGCCAAAAAGCTCGAGTACCAAGTTAGTTATAACAATAGCAGCCCATATATTTGTTTCCTGTGCTTCATCCAGGGTAAGATGTCATGGCAGGGAGGCGAGTAGACGTCCATTCCGCCAAAATGCCCAACTACTAAGATAGTGATAATGATAATATAGTAGACCGTACATTTGTATCCTGTGCTTTTATCGTGGTGAGATGTCACAGAAGCGAGGCGGGGCGAGGTCCGTCCCGACGTCAACTTCAAGTAACAAGTTAGTGATAATAAGACTAAGGCATACATTTGTTTGTTGTGCTTCTAACTTGGTGAGATGACAGAAGAGAGACAGGTCGAGGTGCGACCCCGGCAGTTCCAGTTCCAGTAACAAGTTAGTACTAACAAGGTAATAGCAGCGGGACGTACATTTGTTTCCTGGGCTTCTTCCTTGGCGACATGTCGTCGAGGCGGGGCGTGTCGAGGTCGTCGTCGGGCGCGGGCGACGAGGAGGCCGACATGGTGGTGGAGCCGCCCGAGCCTCCGCCCGCGCCTCCCCCCGCCGGCACGTCCTCCCACCCCGTGCCCCCCGTGCCCCCCGCGCCCTCCGTGGGAGGACCCACGCCCGCTGTTTTAGTCGGCGATCTGTACGTCGAACAAGGCACATGTGAAATGTGAGAACGTTATTTACTCGATAACCTTTTTGCATTGATTGAAAAAAAATTTAACAAAAAAAAAATGAATCCGGCTTCAAAAAAAAAATCACTGAAAAGTACGAAATAACTATCCTTTTTAAAACTCAAGCACAAAAATAACTTTATAAATATGAAATACCTATATAATTAAATTTGGCAGGTACAGAAGTCGATGCCGAACCTACTAAGCTAATAGACTTTCTGTTGTTGCACATTGATTTGGCACCGACTTCAGTAACTGTCAAATTTAATTATATAGCTGTATTTAATAAATATCCAGGGCAGGTGTAGTCCTGCCCTGGATATTAACTTCTTTTTTCTAATTCTGGAGGCGGATATAAGAGAATCATCAATATAAACAAAGGTTCGTGTTATTTGGTGTATTTTAAAATCCAAGCTCCAATATCAGTGAAATTTGAAAATGGGGCCAATCTGGAAGTATATCCTTTCACATAAAATAATCATTTTCCAAATCGGTTCATAAATGACAATGGTATTGTATGACAAAATCAACCATAGAAACATTCATTTCTATTTTTAATTTGTACTTACATTAATCAGTCGAATATATGTTAAATTAAAATTAGGTTCACATAAAAAAATAAATGAAAATTTTAGTCTAAACTATTGCCAAAAGAAACAAAAATGCTTCTTTTTTTAAATATAAAATAATGTTGTTTTATAACAATTTAAATAACAAATAATAACTTTTCAAATAAAAATTCTGACACCAGTTCAATTTAGCCTACTTACAAACATGAATTGCATACAATTTTTAAACATATCATGCAAATAAGTTGCTGGCACTTAGTGCACAAGTGAACAGTCTTGGTTCTCTTAGCAGGTAGGCAGAACCCGCATCTCTTTCTTTTGTTCCTGTCAAATTTCGCGCTTTCACCAGAGTCTGTAGCTGCCAGAGGAAGCTTTAGGACCGCAGCAATGCTAGTTCTGAGTCGTGTAGGCAGTCTTTGACTGTAGCATTGCTTTTCATGTACTACTCACATATTAACTTGGCAAGTTCTTTCAAAACCATCATCCTTGTCATTTTCGAGGCTGTTTCGTGACTTTGCTGGATGATATAGGCATTCAAAGCGCTCATGTCCAACAACTTATACAGAATAGGCGTCGGCCAACGGCGACTATATCATTCACTTCGATTTCACCTGAGTTTTTATTGTCAGATAGTTCTGAGTTAGAGTCATGATCACTAACCACGACAAAGTCCTCGTCATCATCAGAAAACTCCTTTATATGTCTAATATGTCTTTGGCTTATAGACACACCTTTTCTGTTTGCCATGACGAGAAAATGAAATGAAACACGAAATTAAAGAAAATGGCAGATATGAAAAAAACACGTATTTGTAGCAGTGGGTCCACTGGACTCAAGCGGAATCAATTACTTACCTTTGGAGTACCGAGTGAAACACGTCTGTCTCACAGCGTGCGCTATGCCGAATTTACGGAAGGTACTGAGGAGCCGGGGGAGCTGCGCCGTTCGCAGCGCTTTAATTTCGACTTTGAAAAATCAACACGGGTCCAATGGACCCACGACTATAGTTAAGGGTTAAAAATATTGTCAATTTTAATTTAAACATGTTTACCCATCCATCTCTCGTTTTCTCAATATAGATGGTCGTGGAAGCACAGGTGTTGTAGGAATGGATGCAGCAGACTGGCGGCTCTCTGGTAATGTTTGGACGGAACTTACTAGGTTCACTGTACAAAGAATACACATAGTTAACTTGGCATGTTCGCAATGTCCTTTATGATTTCCTTTACATGAATCTTTCATAATAACTTGACACTGGCAGAATTCATATATATCCTTAGTTAGTTTCTTGTTTGTTTACATTAAAGTCAAAAATGAAAAAAAATAGAATATACGTGAGAAATTACTAACAAAGAAGCAGAATGGTGTGCATGTACAACTATAAGCATAGACATACCTATTATCTATTATAGAGTAACCACACAATAATGAAGAGAGATGGAGAATAAATGGGTGCTGTTATATTTTTTCTCACACTTTATCGGTTGTTGTTTGTTTATTTGTGAGAAAAAGAGAAAAAGTTTTTATTTTTTTCTTCCAGTTAAACACAGTTGCACAGATCAATAAGTTATTAACGTACAGTTGTTTAATGTTGTGCTCGTGCTTTACTTTATCTTCTATTACTGAAAGTTGGACCACATGATTTCATCAAAGTTTTTCTGTTTCATATAATATGTATATGGGCTATAAGGTCACATTTAGAACTTAAGTGATTCAATTTTTATTGCTGATCCTGTATACTATTTTATGATAGAAAATAATTATATGTATAAATAAAATAGTTTGTTTATGCTTGAAATACATCTTTGAGAAAATGATAAATGGATTCTAAGCACATGACACAGCTACTGTTGATTCGAAAATATGCAGATTTTAATATCGATGAACTTTTAATTAAGAATCCGAAGATCTGAGGATATGTATGATCTGGCTGGGAATCGAACCTGGGATTCCTAGTTTCGTAGATGTACCAATAACCTGGTTTATGGAGCTGCTAGATTACCTTGTGCGGGTTGCGCGTGCGCATGTGCGTAATTCGCGGTTGGGCGGTCGAGCGGGGCGGCCGCGGGGGCCGCGGCGGGGGAGGGCGCGGGGGCGGGCGCGGGCGCGGGGGCGGGCGAGGCGGCCGCGGTGGGCGCGGGCGCGCCTGCGAGCGCGTGGTGGGGAGGCGCCGGCCGCTGCACTTCGTAGTAGAGTTGCGCCGGCGCACTGTTGCCCACAGGCGTGCGTACACCCACGCTCGCCACGCCCACAACCTCCATGCATATGCAGAATACAGGCAATTACAACCACTGTTCAAATTTTCTATCATTTACAACTCTAGCTATTGTTCAACTCTACCTCCTTGTTCAAAGCACATATACATGATGGCAAATGGACTGAGGACTAAAGCACTTCTGATTGCAAATGCGTTGCAACCCTGATGTTATGGCACTTGTGCGAGTAATTACATCTGCATTACATCTACTAACTTCACACTGGAACACAACAGTGCAAGCATTTGCTGTTTAGCAGCAAGATTAAAGAGTAAGATGGTGACATAAAATAAATGCTTTAAGGTGGTATAAGATTTTGCTCATCATTTTCGAAGTCATCAAAAAGATTTAGGTAATTCTCCGAAATTTTGTGGTTGGTTATTCGTTGGATTTCATATTTATTTCATTATATTCTCCCAAATATACATAAGTCCTAAAAATACTGAAACAAATTGTGATGAAAAGATGATGAGACAATCTGTTGGATACTCTTTTTATCATTGAAGCTATTACAATTAAAATCAATATATTTCGTGTGTACTTTTGTGAACCTAGAACTAAGAAGTCACAAAATTATGAAACCCACCTCAAAATTCTCAAGAAAGACTCCGTTGTCATTACATTAAAAAAAAAACGTAATAATGAAGTTAATGCACATGTTTATTAGTATTTGGTGATGATTTGGTGTTCAATGCCATATTAGATAAAATATGTGTAACTTTTTTTGGGAGGTAGTCACTGCAAAGTGTGCAAAATTTTAAAGTACTATTTTAAATATATATTTATGTAATTTATTAATTTGTACCTTAGTTGGTTGGTAGTTTCTTTGTAGTAATGGTAAAGGTCTTGGTGTAACAGATGTAGAGGTTGGTGTGGATGCTCGTGGTGTAGAAGCTCTCACTGCACTGGATATTACACTATTCGCTATGGAATAGAATAAAGGAATAATGTTATTAATTATTTCATAAATCTGAGTTTATAATAATATTATGATGAGTTATTATTGTAAAAATCATGATAATAAGATAGAAATGAGTGGTTAATTAGAGGAGTATAGCGAATTATTTAAAAAATTGATTACAATAAAATAATGCAAATTCAATGGACAATGCAAAATATTGACCCATAAATATTGAAACTTGTTTATGAAAGAAACCTACGCCAATCAATAGATCTCATCACTATTGATTATTGATGCAATAGCAATTTTTACAATGGTATTAAAAATATCTACCCCAAGGAAAAAAATGACCAAGAGAGTGTCCCAGACGAATGAATGCTTATTAGGGTTCCATAGCAATTTCAAAGTAGAATTTTTTTTAAACCAAATTTTTTTTAGAAAACCTCTACTTTATCGGAAATTGCTGTGGAATCCTAAGTGAACGTGTGAACACAATTATAATTAGTTTTGGCAAAGCTTACACGTGAGTACGGTAGTAGTGGGGAGCGTGACGACCGGCGGGTGCGGGGCCGCGGGCAGGGGCAGGGGCAGCGCGAGGGGCGCGGGCGGCGCGGAGGGGGGGCGCGGCGGGGCGGCTCGAGGCAGCGCCGAGCGAGCGCCATACACCAGTGCGCCGCGCACTCCACGCGCGCCACTTGCCCACCCTGTATTGTTGCAAATTCTCAATTTCTAATATCTCAAGACTGGGCTCTTTGGTGCAAACAAAGACTTCTATATATTATAATGAGGTAGACGCGTACTTCTGGCGCATTAAGTAGGAGTTATTTAAATTAAAAAAGTAGGAGTTATTAAAATTATTATTGAATACCGTCAGAGAGGAAAGGAAACGGCGGGGGTTATCTACTTTCACTAAGAATAATTATGTCAACATTTAATTTAAGTTGGTTCACGTTCAATTCTAAGTCGTTGATGTTTGTATATATACTTCTAATATTTTGTGAGAGGATAGTGAAGTCACTGCTTTTGACTTGTATTTTTTCAGATATATTCTCAATGTTACATTCATATGCTTTAGTTATATCAGTATTGTCTATTTCATTCATAAAATTTAAGGAATTATCCATGAATATGTTTAAGAGAAACAGTCAGTATGATATCGGATGGAGTATTCTGTGTGCTATGTGTATGCTTGAGTTGTACGCGTGTATCAGTTTTGTGGGCGTATAGAAGGTATATGTGAATGTTGGTGTAAATGTTATTGTATTGTTTTTTGTATGTGTTCTCTTTAAAAATAGATAAGTTAAGTTACTATATAAAGTTATATCACATTTTTTTAAAGTAATAAGCAAACAAACATAAGAAATACAAATTAAATCAGTAACTAAAGTATTATGATTCACCATGACTAGTCATTTAAGTTGTTGGAGGCTGTTCACTTGGGACTCATTTTTAATGTTGATGATAGGTGAATTCTCATCTTTTCTAACGTAGATCCTGCCATAGGCAGTCCAGCAAAATTTGTAGGCATGTGTTTTGGCAAGGTCTCGAGCTAGAAAGTATAAGCGAGCTCCCTTTGCAATCAACTGCTCTGACACGGAGATGGGGGTATACTCGTTTTTCGTATACCCTAAATGCCTTGCACACAGTTTCACTTTATTTTTGATTTTATATGACTTAGCCTTCTTCAGGAAGTCAAGTTTTTTAATAGTTGATGTTAACTCGACAACAATTGTGCTGTTTTTTGTATTCTCCCTTTTACTTTAAACTCTGTAAATGTCTTTAATATCGTCCTTCGTTATGCTGCAATCTATAGTGTTTGACAAGCTAGCTACCATTTTTATTAGATCTTCGTTCGATTCTTTTTCGAGTTTTGGTACATTTTTAATTTCTATATTAGTTTTTCGATTTTCGCATTGTAAATTTTCAAGTTTCTCTTCCAACACAACTATTTGGTCTCTGTCTTTTTTTGTTTGTATTTCCATATATTCTATTTTCTTTTTCAGGTCTTCATTTTGTTTCGTTAGGAAAGACACCGATTCTTGTATATCGCTATTCGTGTTTTTAATTTCCAAGAGTGTAGGATATATTTTTTTTATTTCCTCGTGTTGCGTAGCCATTAACGTAAGTATCATAGTTTTCATTTCTTTTTTGAAGTCCGTGAAATCACCAGCTAAATCGTGTTCTCTGGGTCGTTTACATCTTTGAGACACAAAATTAGGGAGGCTGCATTTCTCTGTCAGGTTTGATTCTGACATAGATTTGTCAGATATTTGATAGACCTTGGTCCATGTTGAGTACTAGGAGATTATAAGACAACAACAAATATGAAATTCAAACAGACTCGTGCAAACTATCACAAATACAATACAATGGTCGGTAGGTGGTGCCTGGTTCGAAGATGCAATATGTCTTCGTCTGCGCGCGCACTGATTGGGTCTGTGAATTTGCCAATCATTTGTCAATGGGCGCGTCTTGGTGGAGAGATGATGAAATGGCGTCGGCTACACGCGCTCTAATTGGATTTTTTTTTTTGTGAAACAAAAGTTTACAGTACCTCACTACCGGCGGCGTAGTTGGAGAGTACCAGGACACCAGCAGTTTTGTGGTAGTTAACGTTTATTTATCGCAGCTCTTCAGTCACAGTTCTATCGGTAATCAAGATCTTCTAGTCTGTTATGCACTCCTATTTTTGTTGCTGATTTTTGTGTAAGTTACAAATAATTATTATTTTGGAAATAAAGAGAAAAACAAACAATGTGTACGTGTGCACTTTACAGTGGTCCGCGGGAAGAGGCAAAAAAAGCAAAAGAGGAATTAAATGTATGTATGTAACTTATTTTATTTTTTTCGTTTAAGATGAGATTGCTAATGCTACCTGCGGTTACCGCACGCAAACACGCTTGTCTGTACACATCACAACTACAAAGGCACACCCGCCTTCGTGAGATAAAACATCTATATCATTGACGTCACATGTTCTTGCAGTGTTGTTTAAAATTAGAAAAAGCTTAAATTACTTTCTCTTTTATCTTCACATATATTGCTTTATATATTATATAATAAAAATATATCATTGATATATTATTGTATTATTATAATTAGCAGATATTGCTAATTACAATTATGTAAATATTGTTTATTTGTGTGTGTAATCTTGCCAATGATTTTTTAAAATGTATTTAAAACGGAAAATTTAACATGATTACCTTTTTATTTTGACTTGACGTTTCGATCGAGTTGTATCAGCTGTAGTCTCAAACAAAACTTAAGTTTACAATGATGTTTTAGTTTGAGGATTGTAAAAAAATGTTCATATCTTGGAGTAGGGTAGGTCTACCTCGGTTTATATAGTCTTTGGGTGCGAAAGGTAATACATTTGTTTTGGTGTAATATGCTATCTAATCTATTCTAATTCTAATTTCTGGCTGTTAGGTTTTTGGTATTTTAATTTACAATATTAGAATTTTATTTTCAGACAAAATTTTAACAGAAATTTGAAACTTTCTGTTTCCAATTGATACGACATTGTTATGCAATGATGCAATTTAGTCTAACCTATTTCACATAATGATAGATATTCAATAACAAAATATAGTGAAACTGGCGTTAAGTTAATGTTTTATTTTTTGTTTCACTTTGCACTTAATCTTTGTTTTACTTTGCACTTAATCTAGTATTATATTTGATTATGATCTATAAAAATCAAATTAGAATCAAGTGTAAAAATTCAAATTGTTAATTTTATAATTTATTATCACTTGTAACCATGAACTATTTAAACAGTAAACTGTTTTGTAAATTGTGTGAAAATTCATTTTTATTAAATACCTATTTGATTGAGAATTATGTACATATTTGGCTTAGACTGAAAATTGTCCAACATTAGTTTACTTAGGTGAGCCTTCAATCCTATACAAATTGTATTCACCTGTGTGATAGCAGAAGGCTTGCTAATACTTACCTTGGGCACCTGTTGATTGTGTAGGTGCTGTTGGACGTGTGAGTGAGGCACCAGCAGCAATTCCCCGTGGCACATGACTGGTCACTCCCGCACTCACTAGCATACCACTAGCTGTGCTTACATTTACACTGGACAACATAGCTACCGCACATGGAACAGAAAAAGATATTCCCAGTTTTTTTGTAAATTCCATAACATAACTGCAATTGAAGCTTTAGTTACATTATTTTTTAATACTGTAGCAAAATTAGGAAACAAAATACTTATGAAATAACTGCAGTATCTGTCTGTTCATTTACTTAGTTATAATATGTATATTATCCACAATTATAAAATATATTAATTGCTATCAATAACGCTTACCTGGTCTGGTGTTATGATGTGGCAGAGGTGGAAGTACTCTTACACTTGAGGGTAATGCACGAACTGACGAGCTGACTATAAGATTACCGGTTCCACCAGCTAACTGTCCACCCACATTCAAAACTTGAGTTCCACTTGCAGTGGTAGATACTGTAGCTTGAGAACTATTTAAGTTGTTAGAATTGGAAACTTGTGCTGATAATTGGGTGCCTTGACTTATAATTTGGGTGCCTGGACTTATGATTTGGCTACTGGGTATTATTTGAGACTGGGATATTATCTGTGAGCTTTGTCCAATCAGTTGAGATCCTTGGCTGACGATTTGTGTTCCCTGCAAGATCGGTGATCCACTTACTATCATCTGAGGCTGAAATATGCCAAACATTTGCCTTAATAATAATGATATAATTATAAAGTTAATAAAATTGTGCATTAACTTAGATCTATTTCAAATTGTATACAATTCCTAATCTATACTTGCAATTTGTTATTAGGTACATTCCGTTACCCAAAAGATTGTAAACATACAGGTTTAAATTATTTTTGAGGTTAAATTTATTTTAAGTGAAACACCACCCATTCAGTCACTAATTAAGAAAAGGTCTTACAGACATTACAATTTGTAGTTACAATTACTTTATTATGAAAAATATTATCTCCTCTAATTTGTCGAATAAGTTGTCTTGACAAATTGAAATGTCTATAACAAGGTAAATTCTCTGAAAGCCTACAAACTTGACATACAATATGACAGATGTTCATTAGGAAAGAGTTTTTCAAAATTATACCTTTAAGTAGTGAACTGGAGATTCAAAGTTTGTATGTAAGATCATTTACCAGTTTTAACTTAAAACTATATGAAAGTACCATAAAAATAAATGGTTAACCACTTAAAGAAGAAAAACTTCTTGATACCCATGGACGAGAAAAGAAGGCATAATATATAATTTTATGTTTTTTGCAAGTGGGCGATGTCGCAGGTATAGGCTATATTAATATAAACTTTCGTTTGTTTTACCTGTGAAGTGACGCCTGGAGAGATGATTTGGGCAGCTGGACGCATGAGGCCAACAGGCGTCGCATGGGCTATTATTTGACCTGTGTTTGAAGTCTTAGGCTGACCCGGAATTAAGTGTGCCATTTTTACTTCAGTATTAGAAACACTCTTCACTATAGTTATTTTTTGTGGTGCCAAATCAATTGGATACATTTTGTTAGTTGTGACTGATCTATCGTTTTCCAAATTGCTGCTCATTATGAAATGGCAAATTCTTACTTTGTCAAATGAACATAATATTATAAGATTTATGTGTTCTCTTTATTTCATGAGTATAGTTTTATAGCTCAGTAACTCTTTAATCTTTTTATGAAGAATTCTTAAAAAGTAAGTATTAGGTAAATTATTTACAAGAGAACGCTAAGACACGAAACGTCAAATTTCAACAACAAGCAAAAACTTTACCACAGTTTAAACATACTTTAAGCTAGGGATGGGCCCCGATATAAGCATCAATCAATGTTATCAACCACAAAACCTTCAACGTGCCTTCAACTTGGTTCAAGTTACTTTCCTTAGTCTTTGGTCCCAAGTACACTATGCTCCAAACCTTTAACGATCCAAATAGGTACTCTTTCTTTCTTTGTGGCATAGCGCACAGTTTAGTGCATTTGCCAATGTCACGTATTAATAAGTAGAATCACAAGTAAATTAGTTTTTTCTTATTGTAAAACTTCTCCAGTAAAGTGATAGTGGGCTTTACTGAAGTTATAAAGGACTTCTTGGAAGAGCGCGAGAATTTCAGCTACACATGTTTATTTAGACCTACTCCATTCTTTTTACTTAAACAAAACTTTAAAACACAATATACTATCACTTTTGTATTTTAAAATTCCCAAAAATGTAAAAAACAGAAAATCTAAATAAAATGGCAACTTCACTTCTCTCGTTCCCGCCAAAAAGTCAAAAAGTCCATTATAGGTACTCAATGCATTATATACACTATGATCCACGCAGATAGAGAAACCTATAGACTACGCCACATATTCCATATCCGCATGCAACGCAGAAGAAAGTGACAAAGCTGTAATATTTTCTATCGTTTTGCCGCGGTTTTTTCAGGGTCGGCACACTAATGTGCTAAACAACACAGAGTACTTGGCTAAATTAATAATCTCGTTCGTATTGGGACTACCAGCTTTATAATACCGCTTTTCTCATACGGTACAAAATAAGTGAAGAGAAAGTGCCGTGGAAAATTATTTCTATAGTTTCCAAAATAATTACATATTAACGTTATTACTTTCATAAAATTTTAATTCATTAAAAATTTCATTTGCCGATAAAAAAATATTTAATTTTACACAAAGAATAAGAAACTATAAACCGATATTAAGTAGAAAAAGAAATCCAAACTCAATTTCCGTACATCCAGTTTGACATAACTGTGAATTTGTTTTTATTAGGGACGACTCAGTGCATGAGCCATTAAAACAGCCTTATGTTGATCCATACTGCGTTTTAGAAAGAAATTCAAAGATATTTTTTGTACAATTACCTAATAGAAAAGCTCGAGTTTCAATAGATAGGTTAAAGCCAGCTTATGTGTTAGAAGAAAGCAGAGATAACATAGGTCTCACGAATAAAATTTGTACAACGTAAATGCAGCAAAAAGCATTCACGACGAATAACTCGAAACTACCTAACGATAAACAAACCTTTGTAACTAGGAGTGGTCGCGTTGTCAAGCGTGTCAGATATGCTGAATAAATAGTTAAATAGCTAAGCAGTAGTTATAGTAATAATAAGCCTTTGGTCAGTCAATATTGCATCAGGTCAAAGTACAATAACAATCTGTCTGACGGCATAATTAGGACATAGTATTAAAAGTGTAAATAAATTATTATGATTAATCAGTTTTATTGAGTATAAATACATAGGCGAAATATTATACATTATTTATTTCGATTTATAAATTACACCTAGTAACATGGGTCTCCAACAATCTTCAGAAAAAAAATTGGAAGCTGAGCTAGCTATTGGCCAAAAAAACATAATAGAAGCTTACTTCTATTATGTTTACCAAGTTATTATATATGGATTACCAAGTTAGAATGGATTCTACTCTTGATAGCAGTTTTTATCGTAATTATTTGTATAAGTTGGCATGGGATACCGTTGTCGAAAGTAACTAAAAATGGTGACGTAGAGAAATGGCGGTGGCGAATACACGTACCACACCTGTCCTCCTGTAATCAAGGTACAACAACAACTTTTAATTCCAGAAAATTACTGAGTAAAAAAGACTAATCAATTTATTTAAAATTTTAATCTAATTGTAAAATATTATTTTTAACATATTACGTAGTTATACTATGTATTTTTATTATGTATTTCTTTCTTGAACATGAATAAAATGTCGTTAATAAAGTCCCACACAGAGAGACTCATGTAACTTATGTAGTTAAGAATTATATTACATAGTTCGTAATTCCGATTCTTTCGCAGTCAGCAGAATGTGACGCCAGTAAGTCGTTTAGGTAAAGCCTAATGCGGTGGTACGTTTCTTGTCTGCCACGTTTAGTCTTTGATTGTTTCTTTAAAACTTTAATTTTTTTTAAAAAGGGAGAGTAGTGTAGGGGCATGTCACCGTAGTTTTGCTGACTATGAACTTTGATCGCGGCGAGCAAGGAGTCGTATCGTAAACGTTTTTCAGTCGTTTGCCGTCACCGGTCTTACTAGCTCGCGCGCATATTAATCATAGAAGTTATGTAGTTGAATAGTTGATGTACTAACTGCAGTAATAATAATAATAATAATACTCAGACATTTCACACAGCGCCATCTAGTCCCAAAGTAAGCTGCATAGCGCTTGTGTTATGGGTACTAGACAACTGATATACTACTTATATACTTTTCTTTTGTAAATATTTACATATTATACATAAACACCCAGACTCGGGACGGGAATCGAACCCGCAACCCCCGTTTTACTTTCCGACGCGTTAAACCGTTGCGCCACGGAGGTGGTCTTGTAATAACTTGTTATATGTGGTAAACGAATAAACTGAGTATATTATTTGTGAATTAATAAAGACTTTTAATTAGTAACTCTATGATAGCTACTGAATGATAGCAGATTCCGTAGCATTATATGTACATTGCGTATAACACGACTCATATATATGTATGAATGTATAATATTACTACACCTCATCTGTGTACTGTGTATATAAATCTCCGAAGATAATCATACTTTGAAAAAATAGGAAAAAAATAATTGAAGTAATTACGCAAAGACAGCGCCATATTTTTGATACCTACAAAGGAATGTTGATAAATTCATTATAGATGCGTTTTAATGGCTGTGTTAACTAAAAGAAAAACAAATTGAGATCCCAGCTGTCAAAATTTCCAATGCGTCGCCTTAATATAATACTCCTTTACTTCAGTCACTGCGCCGGATGTCCCTGCATTGTCAGTATAACAGCTTGTCAAGTTTATTTAGAAGTTTATAGAAAATGTTATTTTACATAGCACAATCTATTATTTTAAATGATTGCTTATTTTTTTTTTATTGGCGATTATTTTATTTCATAGCGTTTTAACGTTTTTTTAAGCTAATATCGATTTAATGAAGGAGTAACATTTTATTGTATGACATTATATTTTTTATTAGCAATTCATAGTGATTTTGTTTATATTTTCACCAATTTTGAATCCCTTGAAGAAAGTTAATATGAAGGACGCGGCTGTATGGGTTTGGTTACCTTTGCATTAGAGAACACTGAAAATAAAAAAGTGTTTCTTTTGCCAACATGCCTAACTTTTGAAAAAATATATAAATTTTATTTATGGTTCGCCATGGCGGAGCCTGTGATTGATGCTGATTTGTTAAAAGAAGATATACAAAAATTTAACAATGAAAGAAGGAGTAGTAAACAGTGGGTTAAACTTAACGTTGGAGGAACATATTTTTTAACTACTAAAACGACGTTGTCAAGAGACCCAAATTCTTTTTTGTATCGATTAGTTCAAGAAGACAGTGATTTGATTTCAGACAGGGTTTGTAATATTTTATCACTTTTTATCAATTTAATTTTTTTTTAAACTCTCACAGTATCGCAGTAGTTTAATAGGTGCCATAATATGCTAAATAATTTTGTTTCAGGATGAAACGAGCGCTTATTTAATAGACAGAGATCCAACGTATTTTTCACCAGTACTCAACTATCTACGACATGGTAAGCTGGTTATCAACAATGATATCGCCGAAGAAGGTGTGTTGGAAGAAGCTGAATTTTATAATATTACGGAGCTCATAAGATTAGTTAAGGAACGAATATGTCTAAGGGACAGGAGGCCACAGAAGGATTCTAAGAAACATGTGTATAGAGTATTGCAATTTCATGAGGAGGAATTGACACAAATGGTCTCGACAATGTCGGATGGTTGGAAGTTTGAGCAATTAATAAATATTGGCTCTCAATACAATTATGGCAATGATGAACATGCTGAATTCTTGTGTGTAGTCAGTAGAGAATGTGGCAGTTCACTGAATAGCAATGATATTGAGCCTACAGACCGTGCCAAGGTGCTGCAACAGAAAGGCTCACGGATGTGAGCTTTTCCTGAAATATATTTTATTAAATATTTCTATGGGACTTTGCTCCATGTGTGAAAGATGTATATAAAGTATTTTATTGTGTGATCAGTATGATATGGTTTATTAGTTAGTGATCTATATTTTCAGTTATTACAATAGCATTCTTCCAATAGTATCAGTCACATTGTAGAATGGTGGTATTAAAATGTTTTTTAGAAAATTGAATGGATTTCTTAGTAACCATATTTTTAAAGTTGAAGCTAGAAATGGCTTATATGATAAGACTTGCTATTTTATAACTATTATTATAAAACCTCTGCAAAATAAATATTGTTGATAGTCAGAATTTCTTTGAATTTGAGGTTTTTATTTAATATTAAAACAAATTATAATTGTTTGTCAATTAACTGACATTAACTTCTGTATTTTCGAGATGTAATAAATAATTAGACAAATACTCAGTTAATATGTAAAGAACTCTAAAAGTAATTAGATGTAATTATAAAAAAATCTGTTGTTATTATTTAATAGATGAGTTTTATAATGTACAACGTTTAACAATTTTCTTCTCAGATTATCCCATTATGTTATAATAAAGCAATCAAGTGATAACAGTGAAATTTTTTTTATTAACAATACTTTTCAAAATGCTGATCAATCTTTTATTAGTTTTAGTAAGTACTTGTATTACTGTGTGCATATTTTATCTTTCCATTGTTTAAGCTGTTGTACATAGAATGTCATTATGTATTCTATAAGACTTTTAATCAATTCCAAATAATAATTATGGCTCATCACAGTACATGTATGTATTATAAATTAAGATTACAATAGTTGTTTCATTCCTGTCACCATTTCTTTCAATAACGCTAGTTAACTTAGTAATGGCTTGGCAAAATAAAAATATATGTTGCTAATATCTTTATTTTACTGAATAAGTAAACAACTGACTGAAAATGTAATATGATTTGACACTCTTTTACTTAATAATATTATTATTTTCCAAGTTAATCAATTTCATAACTACACTATATATAAATCTATAACACGATGTTTTAAAAAAATAAACATTAGCACTATTTAAAACTTACATTATTAAATTACACAATTTTATTATAAAATATTGCATTTTAACTGTACTAATAAAAGTTAACAAGAGAATATTTTAATTAAGACAATATTCTGTAAAGATAAGTAACACTGTTATTATCAAAATACAGAAACATTTCACACGCTTGTAAGGCAATGGGGGTTTATTGTTTATTATCAAGAAATTGTTATCTAATTTCTTTATAATTACATGTGTTTTGATTTTTGTTGCTTAGCACCAGTCAGCCATGTATGTAAAATCTTGGAACAGTTTATGATCAGCAGAACTTAAAGGTCGCGGCTCTTTAGGTGGTGTGAGAACTGCTGCCTCTGAGGTGAATTCACTATCAAAATTACTGACATCTTCCAAATTATTTATGGTTGGCACAAATGGTGGTTTTACTTTACGAAGTAGTAGCTGCTCCCAATTGACGTTTCGGAAGAACGCTTGTTTCTTAACATCCTCTGCATCCCTTTCAGATGATCCTAAGCGCCTTTCAGGATTTTTCCTTAACAGACGGCGCATCAATGCTATTGCTTCCAAGGATAATGTTCTAGGATAGCGAACTTCATCATTTACAATAGAATCAAAGACTTCACCTTCGTCTTCCCCAGGGAATGGCGATTCACCAACTAGCATTTCAAATATTAAGACACCAAGCCCCCACCAATCTACAGCCCGTGTATATGAAGTTTCGGTTAAGACTTCTGGAGCCAGGAATTCTGGTGTACCACAAAATGTTCCAGTTCTATCCCCCCACCCCATACCTTCTTTACAAAGGCCGAAATCGGCAATTTTAACATAACCCTCTGTGTCTAGAAGTAAGTTATCTAACTTTAAATCCCTATAAATAATGTTATTTTCGTGTAAATACTGTAGGCCTAATACAACACAAGCTGCATAAAATACTGCCCTAGGTTCAGTAAAAACATCAGCATGTATGTGCATCATAAGATCTCCTCCAGCTGCATATTCCATAACAAAACACACATGTTGTTCAGTTTGGAAACAGGCAAATAAGTTCACCAAAAATGGATGCCTTATTGCATTAGCTACCTCAAAAATTCTTTTCTCAGATAGAAGAGAATCTACTTCATCTCTGGTAATGATATCACCTTTCTTTAAAGCTTTTATTGCAAAATATTCATTAGTGGCCCTATACTGAGCAAGAATAACTTTTCCAAAGTGTCCTCTGCCTAGAACACTCAGTAATCTGAAGCTATCCATAGACATTTCCCCAGATTGTCTTCGGGAGTCTGGTTCTTTTCCCAAAGTCTCTATAACGGATGATGAGCGAGATGATATTATCATATTACTTGTGACTTCAACAATCTGATCTTCATTACTTGGGAATTCAAGCATTAATTTTGGTGATGGAGAGGGTGGATATTCTACTAGAGGTGTATCACATGATGGGGTTTGTGGTTCTTTTGTGACATAATTGTCTCTTGTGTATGAATCTTCTAAAAATGCAAATGCTTCTTGGAGTTCTTTCTCCATTCTTAGCGTGGAGACATTGGGAGGAGGATGTAGAGGCAGAGTAGGCTTTGGTGGAGGAGTAACAGGTGTTTGCGGTGTTGATGGGGTTGAAGGCAGACCCAGAGGTCTTACACCAGCCATACCCCCAAGAGTTGCATTTGGATTTTCAATGTCTTTGTTATCTATAGCTGTCAGCTCAAAGTTCACTTGATGTGGTTGAGTATAATGAGCCGATTGTATGTTTTGTATTGAAGGTGATGATCGTTTTAAAAGCCTGCCTAGTACAACAGCAGGAATATGCATATCACCATATGAAGGTCTAGGAATATTTTTGCCTTGTTGTTTGATTATTTTCCTTTGACGTTGCAGTTTTGGTTTTCTAGATATTATTGGGTTCAAAAACTTTATTTCGGCAAAAAGCAAACCCTGTGGTTCTAGTTCTAATGCCATCCCATGTCGAATGTCATCAATAAATTCTTCCAATCTCAAGAATTTTACTGCACATAAACCTCTCCAATCTTTCCAATGTATGCCAATTTCTAGCTCCCTGGATTTGTCCAACTTGATAGTAAACCTGAAAATCATAATGTTATATTAAAATAGCAAAAAATGATCACATGCTAAAACATGAGTTAATCAGGCAGTTTGGTTTGCTGATAAGATAACAATGAGTAATAAGAAAGGCATCATAAAGATTAAAATTCAAGTCAGTAAGAAATGAGTTAACTGAGTTTTTAAGTACAATTTTATAATAGATAGGATGTTAGCAGAAGGTATTGTAGATGTACCTGAACATTAGCTCATACTATAGGCACATAAATTTTATTTTAAACCACCTGTGCTGCAGTCTTGCTCGCCATGGACTACAGAATTATTGTTCAGGTTTTTAATGAACTGACTGTATGTCGTTGGTCGAGCACACACACTAATTGCGCTGTCCCTATTTCCACCCGTTGTTTTAAAGACAAAAATGTTTGTTGTAGGTGATCCTTACAACATATGTTATAGCGGACTTTTTCATAGGTCTTTTTAAGATCTACAACTATGTAGTACATTCATTTAATATATCTCTTATGGTTTACTCAGCATAAGCCATTTAAGCATCCCAAAAGTGTCTTTTATCTAACTTGATTTGCCATTATTGTCCTTGCTTATTTTGTGTTACTTTATCTTGTCTTAAAATATATCCTATAACCTGGCCAGATAATGCAGCAATGAATTTAAAAAAACATAGATTGGATAAGTGGTTCTTATGAAAAGAACAAAAACCGACAGACAGACAGAGAAACATTAAGTTTTATAATATGTAAAGATAGCTTATACCATACCTTTGATCCCAAGCTTGCTGAGAGCATGGTCTCCAACTTGTCTGGGCAACTGTGTGGTTATCGAGTTTCAAAACAGCCATTATCTCATTACTAGTGTCTTCTTTAATGCTATATGTGTATTTCATTGAATTACGAATTGTCACCCCTTTGACAAATGACTTCAAATCAGATGGGCTTGCCAATGGATCACGACGGCTGCGTCCTGGTACATCTTCTAACAGGTCTTGGCAGCCCATTAGTCTCACTTCCAGTGTCCCAGTCACTTGAACACATGGACTTATCATAGGAGCTGGTAAAATAAATGGAGTTTTCGAACCACCTCCTCCAGATAGACTTACGTATCCAGGGCTAGAACCAGTGCTTCGTAGTTCATTTCCAAGCTCAATAAAAGCTGGACTCTCAGATGGTAGCTCCTGTCGACGCATATCCAAAGACCTGCGTAACAAATCCAATTTCTGCGTAGATTCAAGGAGATTGGTTTGAGCCTCTTGTAATGCTTTCTTATCTGTTACTTTCTTGTCACTTTGCAAAAGTCTTATGGCATTTTTAGAGCCCTCTACAACAGCTGCTTCAATGCGTAGGCGGTTTCTGAGTTCTGCAATTCTTTCATCAAGTAAAGGTTCTACACTGCTCATATCTGTATTTTTACCATCGCCATTGGAGCCAGCATTATCTCCCTTTTGTTGCTTTGTTAATTTTGAAATACGCAACTTTAGATATTCGATTTTAGCTTTTGAGTCTGCCAACATTTGATGAGCTTCAGCTAGCAATTTCTTATCTCTGCTTTGATTGCTGTTACTAATGCTTTTAATCATATTTTCTGCACCTTGTTTTACCTTAAGTTCAATGTTTAACTGTTTTTCAAGTGATGCAAGTTTGCGATCGGTGGTAGCCTCACCAAGTTGTCTTTGTTGTTGTGCTGCTTCTGAAGCCAAGATGATCTCTTCATCATAAGATAAGTCCTCTGGAGATGTCGGTGTGGATTGACCACGAGACAATAGCAACTGTGACTCTAATTCTTGTAAGTCAGACTTCAGTTCATTTAGTTTTATATTAGCCTTTTTCACGATATTAGCGACGTCAGACAACGATCTCCTGTCTGTCGCTACTTCTCGAAGTTTTTCAGCACCTTCCTTAATTTTGAGTTCCTTACGTATTTCTTTACGTATAACATCCTTGAGCTCTTCCAATTTAGATGGCAAGGCTATTTCAGGAATACACTCGGTTTTAATTCCATACTTGACGCCCAGTTCGTAGAGAACAGGATGCCGAATATAATCACTGTGATAATAACCTGGGTCTGCCATAATTGAGGATGCACAGACTAATGTCAGTTAACCATAATTATGTGGGAAAATATCACAACTATTGCTTTTAGATCACGAAACGTTTACAAGACTAATGTAATCAAATATATAAATAGTTTCTAATAGGATATAAGAAAACATTATGTGAGAACAAATATGAGGAAAAGAATGTTATAATATAATAAAAAACCACAAAAAGAAAAACTTCATTGATAATACCATTGATACACGACCTACGACGATGCTACGAACGTTTTAGAGATGTAAACGTAAAGTATGACACAATGATTGAATGATATCGAAAGTTTTTAAACACTAAATTAGTTACAATATCGATATTAAAGGTATCGATTACCGTAATACTTTTGAGTTTTGACTAGTTTTGAGTGTAATATGTAGTTTTGACATAAAAAAGCTACAAATAAAAAATAAGCAAGTTAAAATTAAAATGAACAAAAATTTTATTTTGTATGTCAGAATGTTTTTAGCACAGATTTATGTTTTTAGTTATTTTCAATTTGTTCTGACTTACAGGCACAGACAATGTTATTATTTTCACCCAAGTTGTAATGTACCTACACAGTTAGTTAATTCAAAGATCGCGCAGAGGCGCAAAGCTCGTGCGGTGCATGCAGGGAGGTCGACGCGCGCGAGTCCCAGCCCACGTTGGCGCGCGTCCCTGCCCGCACTGCCTGAAGTGTGTAACCCAGTCTTTGAATTGCATTCGGGGTATAATTGGGTAGCAGTGCCAAAACTTAAAAATAAATCACTCGCACTTTGTTTTACATTTACAGAATGGTAGAATAATTTATGTTAGTAGTTGGTGTTCGACTTCGGGAAAAGCGCCGCCATGTATTTCTACAACGACCAGTTGTCCGCACAGCCACATATACTTTTAGGACAGGATATCCCCTGGACAAGAGAAGTTAAATAGACAGCCCTTGACAGGCTTTCAGTCAACACATCTACAGTCTGCAACCGCGCCGCATTCATCCTCGACGGTTTTAATATGCCCATCTGCGCGAAAAGCAAATAATGTCCCTCAGAGATAAAGTAACTTTGTATAAGACGTGCGTCACACCCGTCATGACTCTCTTCGAGTAATACAGAATGGATTCATGCGCACGGTCACAAGTGCCCCTTTTTACGGGTGTAACGTAGATCTGTATTACGACTTAGAATTGGCCACAGTAGCTCGATATCTAAAAGAAGCGTACAATGCTTCTTTTCTCGTTCCTCCCTGCACTCAAATTCCCTAGTGATCAGGGCGTTATCGTACACCCGACGCTTCTAAACGCCATCGTAGACCTAGACATGTATTAGGCGACAGTGACGACGACGTTACACGTTCGAACTTGAAAATGCCCACACATTCATACTACGACCGCATCGCTCCCACCGGCGGAGGGAGGACAACGTCCCGTCCCGTAGAAGTCGATCACATCGCATTACATGCACACACTACATGCAATGTGGCTTTAAGCCACATTGTGAACTTGCTATCTGAAATACTAGGTACACAAATCGAACTTCAGCCGTCACGCCGACCGGGTCTAGTAAAGAAACTCCTGATGAGATTTCAGAAACTCCTGACGATGCTCTGAGCCTGTGGAATACCTTCCATACGAGGTAGTCCAGTAACTCTCAGGCAGTCGACCATCTGGCAGGGCGCCTTCTGTGTTCGCCGTCCGTGGCGTCGATCACATATAAAAAACAAGATACACAATCAACGTTTTAAAAACGTCCCAACTAAATGTGCACACAAATTAGTATTTGAGTGCACTTTTATTTTAATAGTATTCGAAAACGCTTATAGCAAATATTATGTCAAAGTGCTCCTTTAAAAATTGTAAAAACAACACATCTAGAACGCTAAGAAAGACAGAGATTCCTATTTTCGGAAAATAAATAATTTTATTTACGTGTTCGTTACGTCGTTATAATAATAACGTTACATAACTCTTTTTTATTAAATTCGTAATCATGTTTTTCGAATATTGCCTGATGATAATATTATATCTTATCTAGAGATGTTACGGAGGTGGATATACCGGAACCCGAGTCGGAGCTGGAGGTTTTAGGTTCGATGGCTAAATAAACAGACTGTCAAATATTTAAAAAACCTTTTTTGGGTGTGGTTACCGCGCGAATAACCACATAGGCTTAAAAAAAAACCTATATTTCAAAATTATAGACAGACAATTCAATTTTATTTATGTGTATGGATTGTTATAATAAATGTAATAAATGATCATAGGTTCCATAAAGGAAGCCGAAAGGTAAAATAAAACTGTTTTAACTAATTAAGGACATAATATACTAATAATAAATGTAAATAAATACGCGTTACCAATTAAATCCGCAAAAATGTATTTTGTTTAAAGGAAAAAATGCGAAAAAAGAAGATTTTGGTATTAGAGAGTAGAAACAAACAAATGTTTTGGAATGGATTTAGTTTTATTTTTACATTTCTAAAAATCTTCTGAACTAGAGTTTTGGGAATGCTGTAAGATAGGTTCCGTTTCTTTTTCAATCTACCCATTTTTTGCATTTCGTCTACCAATTTTATAAAATTAGGCTTGGCAACACTATATTACAGTAGTGTAATGAGTGAATCATTAAACCTCTGACTAAGAATCAAAATGGACAGAGTAATCGCTCTGAGAGCTTGTCCTGCGGTGTGGAGCAGTGTCCTTTTTATGTTAATCTAGTTTCTAAACTTTTATTAATGTGCTGGACTAGGGAAGAGTTACAATACAACACTACGCAGCTGAAAACGTCCTTTTTTATGTGAATACTAGTAGCCAAAGCACTTAAGATTTACGAGTATTATGCAAATAATTATTTCACGACCGAGTCATTAGCTGATAGGAATTACATTGACAGTGCGAGGTTGTCATACTTACTATAGCTGTTTTACTCGTGGTTACGCTCAATGAGATAGAAAAAGACACGATAATTTGTTTGACACATGGTGATAAGAGCGGCAATTAATGATGACTCCATCTATTATGTTTCTTGGTCTGAGCTTTAAACCATGTTCTTCTCCTTTTTTTTAGATATACCTGTGATGTAATTGTAGAAAAAATTAAATATTTTCTGTATGAAGCCTTCGTGACCAATACATATGTCTGAATATATTCTAAACATAAAAATCTTAATTGTTGACGTTTTTATGTAAATGTTAATTTATATGAAAATTTTTGTAAATATTATGTATTATATCGCTGTGCATAATCTCATTTTCTTTTAGTACGCGACGCTACCCATGCCGCCTGCTTACGTCCCAGTCTTTTGACTTTGACAGAATAGTTTGCTTAGAAATTCGTACACATTCATCTCGTAGGCTAGATTGTCTGTGGATATATTATGCTTGATATAATTTATTAAAAAAAAAATACGTGTCAACTTTTCTCTTTTTTTTACACTTGGGTTCTTACCAACACAGAAACGTAACGGAAACTCGATTTTTAAGTGTCTGTCGTCAATTTACTGGATCGATTCACTGCTCGAGATCGATCGATCGATTCTTCCATGAATCGATCTTAGATCGACATTCCTAGGAAAGTTGTTCCAATAAATTGGAAGGTGTGTAGGCAGTTTAAGCTGTAACTTGATTGCTTACTTTAAAATAAAAACCGAATTTTAGTAATTAAGTCAAAACACGTAGAATTTAAAAGAGTCAAGCCGGCGCATTTATGGGTAACAGGTGCTGTCTCTTTTTAACAAAGGTAACCTTTCTTAAAACAGAAAAGAGATAAGCTCGTTCCGTGTTTAATTATGTTAGCTTAGTTTGTTGTGGAACAGGCGGGGTTATTACCTAAAAATTTGCAGACAGCGACAACCACGCGATCACTACGCGACCGGTGACTAATTGTAATAAAAAATTGATATCAAATATGACGATTGCGTATCTATTATTCTATGATCATAAAATGCACTTTTCGCAGTTGATTTAGCGTAACTATACAAACTACATTACATAAATTCTCGGTTTGACAGCAGATATCGCGCGATATTGGCTGTCGCATGCTGTCTGCAAGTTACGTAATAAGCGTGAGGAACTATATTGACGGTTTGTAGACAACAGTTCCATCTTGTTTCTTCAAAACTTATTATTTTGAAATGTTCCGATAAATACACCTCAATCTTGTCTAGTATCCACCTGGTACCTACCTTTCTTCCCTTTACAACTATTTTATTACACGATTTTACAGTCTGTGCAGTCTGTCGTTTTGGCGGGATTGGGAGAAGTGAGGGTGTGGACTTTTTGGCGGGAACGGGAGAAGTGAGGTTGTCATTTTATTTAGATTTTCTATTTTTTAAATTTTTAGGAGTTTTAAAGTACAACAGAGATAGTATATTGTGTTTTAAAGTTCTGTGTAAATGAAAAGAATGGAAGAGATCTAAATAAACATGTGTAGCTGAAGTTTTCGCGCTCTTCCAAGAAGTCCTTTTTTAACTACAGTAAAGCCTACTATCACTTTACTGGAGGAGTGTTAGGGACAGTTAATGTTTCTTCAGAAGTTTCGTCATTAGGCTGATGGTCTTGTTACCAATGCCTTAACAAATATAAATAAATAAAAAAGTGAGGTTGTCATTTTATTTAGATTTTCTATTTTTAGGAGTTTTAAAGTACAACAGAGATAGTATATTGTGTTTTAAAGTTCTGTGTAAGTGAAAAGAATGGAGAATATCTAAATAAATATGTGTAGCTGAAGTTTTAGCGCTCTTCCAAGAAGTCCTTTTTAACTTCAGTAAAGCCTACTATCACTATACTGGAGGAGTGTTAGGGACAGTTAATATTTCTCCAGAAATAACGTCATTAGACTGATAGTCTTGTTACCAATGCCTTAAGAAATATAAATAAATAATAAAATAATAAAATAAATTGACAACTTTCACTTCTTTTCCGCAATAAATTTTTTGTAAATTCAAAGCTGCAAAGCAAATATCTCTTATTGAATTTGGTATTAATTAAAATATTAATTTTGTTTTCGTTTGAAAAACGTCTATCAATGTTAAATGAAATAGAATTTACTGGTAAGAAGGAAGATCACTGACGACGACCTGTCAAGGTGCCAGAAAATCCACTGCTTCAATTTTCCACTTCTGTCAAATCTTATACAAAGCTGGGTCATTGTTTTAATGGGAAAATAATGCCAGTTAAAGTTGATATAACTCCTCCACCTCCTGCTAATTCTAAACAGCCTGGTGTAACAAAATCTTTGCTTTACAACGGTTCGAAATTTCAAGGGCATCAGAAATCCAAAGGCAATTCCTATGAAGTCGAAGTTGTTTTGCAGGTTAGTAACAAAAACAGAATACGCAATTTTGTATCTTTTCAAAATTCTAGTACTTAGTATTATTTATGTTTAGAAAACTTGCATAAGGTTTGTAACATAACATAACATAACATAACTTCACGCTGTATCCCCAACGGGGTAGTCAGAGAGGACGGAGCGCCAGGAGTCGCGGTCCTTACACACCTCTTTCGCTTCCTCAAATCTCATCATTCTCCTCACACATTTTCGCCTAGGTATGCGAGTGCTTTTGACATTTCCGTCTGCTAACACTCTGGCTATTTGATCTTCATAAGTCAGCCTTGGTCTTCCTTGGCTTCTTTTACCACTCACTTTCGCTCTGTATATTTTCTTCGTCAGTCTTTCATCACTCATTCTTTCCATGTGCCCGAACCATCTAAGCATTCCTTTCTTCATTTTTACAATAACACTGTTGTGCAACCCTGTCATACTGCGTATCTCATCATTGCTTATCCTGTCCGCAAGCGTGACACCGCACATATTTCTGAGAGACCGCATCTCCACAGCATTTATCATACTTTCACTCGATTTCGGGCATATCCAGGCCTCACTGCCGTACAACAAAGTTGGCACCAACACCGCATTGTGGATGGCCATTTTAGCAGTGTTAGATATATTCACACTACCCACTAATGCGGACAGAGCACCGTTCACTTTATTGCCGGCTGCTACCCGTCTCTCCACATCCAACTCACATCTTCCATCCCTCGAAAACGCACTCCCCAGGTACACAATTTCATTCACCTGTTCTAGACATTTTCCATTTACACTAATCACACATTTCGTTTGTTCCGCTTCTCTCTCTTCTCATAAGGTTTGTAACGTTCTTAATACCTTTAAGGGATTTAGTTATTAAATTTATATAGATACTGAACATTCGTAATTTTTGCTTTGTCTCATAAGACCATTATTATATAACTTATATTATTTCAGCATGTCGATGAAGAAAATTCCTACCTTTGTGGTTATTTAAAAATCAAAGGTTTAACGGAAGAATTCCCAACTCTTACAACGTTCTTCGATGGTGAAATTATATCAGCAAAGTATCCTTTTCTAACAAGAAAATGGGATGCAGACGAAGATGTTGATAGGAAACATTGGGTAACTATATGTACAAATATCAGTACTTGATAATTCTAATTTCTATTTTCGATACTTATCAAGATGAATACTTTCAGAGCAAATTCGACTTATTTGTACCATATTTGAAAACATTTAATTCAGATTCATTTGATTATGATTCTCTTGCAAAGGCTGACTATGTATTTATGAGGTGGAAAGAACATTTTTTAGTGCCCGACCACACAATTAAGGATATAAATGGTGCTTCTTTTGCTGGTTTTTACTACATATGCTTCCACAAGTCTGCTGCTACTATAGAAGGTTATTATTATCATCGGAGTTCTGAATGGTAAGGGATTTTAATAATTGTCCTAATAATGAGAAAAACATTTGCATAGTATAACATACCTTATATGAAATATAATTTTTTTTATTATATTTTTCTGTTTGAAGTATTTTTGTACAATCCTGTCTTAATACTTTCTTTCTGATTTATTTCTTGTTGGAGTAATAATGCTTTTAAGACAGAATTTTCTTTTTTATTGCCTTTCAGGTATCAGTCATTGACATTAAGCCATGTCCCAGAACACAGCATCCAAATTTACGAGTTCAGATGAAATCACTATGTGGGAACTTCCCAGTTTGGATGAATACTTGTGTCCGTTAGGTACTTACTTGTTCCTTAAGTCTTATTTCAGTCGATATCTTTGAAAAAGATACAAAATATATTTTTTAATTTCTAATGTTTAAATATTTCATTGCAGAACAAATTGACTTAGTCATTTATTTTGTTTGATGAACAATATTTTGGAATGTCTGTTCTTGCATATACTTTTGTTATTAATTTATAAGAAAAGCTTTAGTGTAATTTTAAAAGCAGTAGTTCAAAAAGTAATTTTTACTTTGTGATAATTTATTGTTAATCAAGTAGGCTTTTTCTAAATACCTGAAAGAGATTTTCACAATAAATTACTTGACTATCCAATTGTTTCTTGAAGGAAAGTGTGGCACCAATAGGAGCATAGATTTATATCTAATATGGATATATCTAATATAGATATATCTAATATAGATTATATCTGGTATAGATATAACTATGAATTAGAGTTTTGAGCTCTCCAAAACTTTTTTTGACCTAAAAGTAGTTGCAATTACTCTTAGATTTATTTTATATTAATTTTTTAATGACTTTTTCAATGTTGTTGGCCAAAAATATATATGTAAGTGTGTAAACAATGCTGTACATTATTATTATTGAAATATTGTGATATTTTGTACAAATTACTCGCATGTAAGTACAGATTGAATTGCTACATTGTCATCAATCACCACATACCTTTGGTTTTGAGGTGTTTCATGTTACTCATCCATCAAATTATATTTCTTGTATAAAGTATGTGCAAGTGCAGAATCTCAATTATGAACAAGTTAATGTGTAATATCTGACTAGGAATAACCAATTGTAATGAGTTTTAAATGAAATTTTTTTTTTCAATAAAAAGTTGCAATATCTATTTTTTAATTTAAATAATTTAAAAAAAGTGTGTTAAATAGCCAGTGTTAGCAGACGTAAATGTCAAAAGCACTCGCATACCTAGGCGAAAATGTATGAGGAGAGTGATGAGATTTGGGAAGCGAAAGAGGTATGTAAGGACCGCGACGCTTTGCATTCCATCCTCTCTGACTACCCTGTTAGGGATACAGCGTGAAGATATGTATGCATGTACTGTGTGTTAAACCTATATTCAAAATTTACTCTAGTTGGTGGGAAGCCCAAGAACACATTGAGGTTTTAACAAAATGAGCTGTGAAACTATGAAACCAAATTGTACTAACAAGAACAAGATAACGTGTTTTTATTGCATACTTTTTTATAAAATATACATAATTACTAAATTTTACATTGAAAACTTGGGGTTTTGTTAATTTCCTAAATAAAAATTTAGATTGAAGTCGACAATAGGTTTCGATGTGGGTAATGGAAAAAATGTGAGAAAGAAAATTTCATGCTTTTCCACTTGATTTGTTTTAATATTTAACACATTCATATTTACAATAAAATACTGGCATTGATAATTCTATAATTCATATTGATTAATTTTTTTAAGACTACATCAGAATATAGTAGGCAGTTTAGGTACTTATAGTGAAATTTTAAAATATCTGGGCACCTAATTTATTAATTTTTCAGAATTGCATTTTGTAAAGTAAGTGCCTAGATACGACAATTTTGTGCAGGACATTTAATTTTAATACAAATAGGGATTTCCTAAAGAAATTATTTTAACAATAAGTAAGTAGGTACATATACGTATCATAATCAAATGTAGGTAAATGATTAGGCCGCATTTTGTACTCCTAAGGAATCACTATCTTTATGACCATGACCATGACCAGAACAACAATATTTCCTAGAATATTTTTATTTTACATTTAGGTACTACCAATATCTATAATAATTATTATAATTGTAACGAAAAGTAACAAATGGTGAACAGGTGAAATATATTATTGGTAATAAGTACTAATTTTGTTACAAATACATGTAGGTTTTGTATTTTCTTAATTAAAATGATAGGTATAGTACATAGTTTTTTGCATAATGTCAATTTTCTCAAATTATGTAAATTAGATGATAAATATATGTACCCAATTCTTGAGGAAATAGAATTTCGATATATTACATTTGTTACATAGTAAGGTAACTAATTAATCTGTGATAGTTATTAGAAGAATACGTAACTTGTGTAGTTCCATATTATTTAAACATTATTAAGACGTTTATTTTCAGTTTTTCAGTATAAGAAGGTACCTATGTAGGTGTATTAAAGAAATGCACCAATTTTTTAATTATTATTTATTAATTGAACCTAAACACTTAAACTATACTTTGGTGGGATCATTATAATGTGTAATAGTTTGGTAAAAAACGATAGATATTCAACCCCTTATATAATTTGACTGAAAACTGAATTTAGTTACATAGACTTTCCGCTAAAAATACATACAAAAATGATATGAATAGTAATTTAAAATGCAATCATTATCTATATAGGTACTATGTACTATAATCTCATTGATAATAATAATCGTGTAGGCAAGTTTACGATTGGTCTATGAACCAAGTAAACGAAGATCCTTTCAAGGAATACTGTTTAATTGCTTAGGTGGGTTTTTTTTAATACGATTACATTTGGATATTTTTTAAACTAATATCAAAATAGACGACTATTGCTAACACTCCTTGAAAGGATAGTTTGGCAAGCCAGTGCCAATTTGTACGACACTCGAAGACAATAAGATTTTGCTTTCAGATGTTACATTGTCTTACTAAACATTGAAACACGTTTAAAGACATTGCATTCACAACGAAAAAACATATTAAAAATATACATCGAATAAACATAATTAAATATTACGTAGGTACTCATAAAACGATTTACATTTCATTTAACATATTAAACAACGATAATACTATGAAACAATTTTCAGTAGCTGCAAAATAAAACACTTATTTACTTAATATTTACAAGAACTTAAAACAACTAACAAAAATGTTTAAATTAACTATGACTGTAATATTTGGCTTTGAAATAAATACGCTAATATATTGAAAGCTATGAAAATAAATACCTATTAATTAATACAGAAAAATAAGCGTAAGTATAAGTAAATTATTTAAATGTAAAAAGAATTGTTACAAGTCTTAACATTCTTTAAAGTATTATAGTAATGGAAATGTTATATAATTATCATAGCTTTCGATATATATCGCCGGGTAACATAGGTAATAAATTGTCTAATGTTGAAGGAAACGAACTATCTTTTCGATGTGCCTTCACTGCTGAACCAGTGCCTTAAACCGAGAAGACTGTATAGGTCCTGGTTGTTGGTCATTGAGTGCATTGGATTGCCATACCGTTGGATCACTCTATGGGGATAGTTTTGGAAATTTGGATATGTCTCTTGAAGTCCATAATGTGGTCTAGGGTAGATTGCATAAGGATTAGGATAAGGATAGTCTTGTGATCGAAAGCTGGTGTGGGAGTAGGTATGATGGTGACGTCTGGGGTTCTCGTGTATAGATTTGTAAATTCCTCCGACTTGATTTCGGCCCTGCCAGTAATCTTGTAAATGTCGAAATGGATAATTCGGTGGTGGAGTCGGTGAGTGTTCGCTAGACCACGGATATCGATAAAAAATTTCGCCTTTAGGATGAAAACGTGATGGACCTTCATTATTATTCACTTCAGAGTGTAAAGGCATTATTGAAGTATCCTTCATCGCTTCTGATTTAGGCCTGTTGCGACGATATTGCAGCTTAGTTCTTGTACCTAATATGCCTTCATCTTTCTCAGCGTGTTTTTTGCGATCTTTGGTGAAATTGTCATCAGTACTAACTTCGGCATATCGACTTATCAACTTAATAGCTTCACCGATGTTAGAGTAGTCATTTTCTGGATTTAGTTTTGTTTGTTCTGTCTCAGTTTTTAAATTTACTGTATTAGTATTTACCGATTTGGTTTTGTTCACACTTAGTTGAGTAGAGTTTACAGCATTTACATTTTCGTTGGTAGCGTTAACAACAATTACAGTACTTGAAGCATTAAGTTGTGCCACTGGCGGTTCAGTTGGCATTTCAGTCTCAGAAAATGTAGACGTGGGAAAGTTATTGGCATTTTGATATTCAGTGTCGTACACTACAGGATCAACGTTAACGTGTCCGTAAACGAGTTCTTTTTGTCCTTCTTCGGTAGAATTTACATTTTCTATATCTGTTTCATTGACAATAGTGTCTCGTTTAGGCTTATCGGGGAATGGTAAGAAGTTATTTAATACATTATGGTTTAATACACCTGAATCGTCGGAAAAGATAGTGTCGTTAGGGTGGTTATGAGAATGTTGAAGTTTCAATAGTTCTAATTCAGCTACTATGCTAGTGTCAGCAATGGGTTTCTTATCGTCTTTTTTGTCAACTTCTATGTAGGTTGGTTGTTGATCATGAGCCTAAAAGAAAGAAAGACATTGTAATTATTATAATTGCATAAAAAATATTCTGTAATTTAGAAATAGTGTTTAAATATTTACTTGTCCGGATAGCTCTTGGTTTTGGAGTGGTGCAGCTTGTAGGTCTAAGCCGATGGGAAAAGAAAGTTGTAGGGGTCCTGGTTCTTCGTCGCCATAATCATACACCACATCTCCACTTGGAGCCGAAGTGAACAAAGCATTCAGTTGCTCTAGTAATATGCGTTCGTGTTCGTCTTTATTTACTGTCACCACCTGTAAAACAAAGCATTTTTTAGGAATGGCCAATATTAGGAATATTAGGAAGATGGGCAACTTGTGAAACGCCACAATTTTATGAAATGCCCAACTAATACGCGTCTTCATCCAGCCATAGTTTACATCGATTCTGTAGTGTGCCCCAGCTGTTATTAAATACAAATATAATGCAATCGCGTTACATGCATAAAACTAGTAACTTCTGATTATAGCTTCATTGAAATGTACAGTCTCTCGTCTGATTATTTTGTCACTTCCATTTTTTTACAAAAAACATTTCATTTGTTTTAACGCAGCTACCTTGCACAGACGTAAACTAATCTCAGAGCGCGAGACACACACGTGGCGAAAAATTTAGCTTGGAATATTAATAAACGATCCCCATCGATCCACCCGACTTTTTATTGGGAACACCATAGTACGAGCGTTAGATAATAGATCATTTCACGAAATGGCGTTTCATGAATTGTCCAGCGGGTTATTCACAAACGTCGGAAACTCAACTTTCCGTATCCGACAAGAAACTTTTCGATGATTTTGTCTATATGCGATCTACAAATCCGAAATTGTATTATATTTATATTATATATATATATATCACATTATATATAGTCGTATTTACAAATCCAAGCCGTCGGATTGAATTTATGCTTTCCACCGATCGGCCTTTCCACCACGGAAAGTTTCCGACGTTTGTGAATAACTCCCCAGGTACAGTTTATGATTTACCCAATTCTATTCTCGTACGATGCGATGACATGGATAATCGCTCGATTTCCATTTAAATGATTGAAATTGAGTTTTGATTATAATGACAAAATTCGATTTAATAGATAGGACTTGCATGTAAGTATATATAGGTATAATCTTATTACTTTAAGCGACCAATTATTGTATTTATATATATATGTATACCAATTCTTGTATTTATATATTCCTATTTCTCCGAAACTGCTTGAACGGTTGGGATGAATTTTTTTGTATTCAGATGTTTTATTTCTAAGTTGATTTAAAATAAGTGCTATCCCTGAAAAAACTCGTTTTCACACAAAGAAATGTTTTCTTTAGAATATCGATTCTAATGCCATCTCATATAATATTGAGGTACCAGCTTGAAATATTCATGCATGTATTGATATTTGCTGCTCTACAACAGATGGCACTATAATATATATATCTAAAGACACCGAGCTAAGCTCGGACGCCCAGATACTAATGTAATAATCACCTGTACACAACCGTTTCTATCAAGTCGTTGACCTTTGGGACAAACTAGCGGTGTAATGAACAGCGATTTCGTTGTGATTCTTCTTGGGGGCGCGTTTTGATTACCGCTCTCAGGACTCTGAAGCCAAGACCTCCAAGCCAGCTCGGCAGCCTAGACAAAAATAAATAATATGTTTATACGAAGGTATGTATATAAAATCATAACTTTTAGAATTTCATTTGAACTACGAAGAAATCAAGATAGGGATTAAAATGCTTTCGTGGTGGAATGTGTTACCTACCATTGTTTGTTACCATTAGTCCTTAAGAAAATTGGATAAAAAACTCTTAAGGAGTCACTTTGGTGTGTCTGTCTGTTTATCGCAATCGTTAATCTCAGATACTTTGACGTAAACAGGTGTTTGGAACAGTTAAATTGCTGGTCTATAGCCAGTTTTTTACTTTTAGGTTGTTAGTTTTGAGGCCTAAAATGGATTGTTACAAAGATTTTTATTTTGGGATAGTTATGTGGAGTATTACTACATCATTAATTAAAAATGTATAAATAGTAACTTTGTGGTAAAAACTTAGAAATTACTGTCTTTCACCTTATACATGCAGACAGAAGTGTTGCTCAGAAAATTTTGAAAAAATCATGGACATGAGAATAACGTGTAGAATGAAGGAAAATAATTCATGATTGCATTATGTTATTTATGTTAGATACATTTTTGAAAAGAAAATAATGCTCTTCGATAAACGTTTGTTTTGCGGTTGGCATTATTACAATTGACAATTATGGAAAATAATTGCGCAAACACGACTTGCGTTTGGCCGAATTTTTTTTTGCAAAATATCTCGAGATTTTCGTTTTATCTGTAATTGTAATTGATGGAAATGTCAAAAGCTCTCGCATACCTAGGCGAAAATGTGTGAGGAGAATAATGAGATTTGAGGAAGCGAAAGAAGTGTGTAAAAACCGCGACGCTTGGCGCTCCGTCCTCTCTGACTACCCCGTTAGGGATACAGCGTGAGGATATGTATGTATGTATGTAAAAAACCAAAGTTATGTCTAAAATTGTACCTACCCATAACTTTTTAATAACTAACTATTTTTTTTTTATCTTATAAATATTTCTTTAGACTATTGAGTTAGTTAACTTTGGATTATGAATTACGTTTTTAAATCGTGGTTCATTGTTTTATAAATCGGTTATTTTATAAATAAAAACTCATAAAAGGTACCTGTCTGTCGAGAGTGCGTGGGGGCCCGCGTGTGGTCGTCACAACAGGCGCAGGCGCCGCGGTCGGCGTCTCAGCCGCCTCCTTTGCTCGGACCACCAGCGCACTCGACACCAGCAGTAACGTGGTCCACGTGTACCACATCGCAAACACCTGTCGCAAACAAGTGGCACATGTTACTTTGTCAAAAAATATTGGAACACTTATCTAAGTGCTTGCGGAATTACCATTCGGAGTATTTTATGCCATAATGGTGGCATAAACTTATTGCGAGACTTTGGATCCAACCAATGGTTGTGGAGCGTCAGGTGTCAGCAAATTTTTACTGTTAGTTTTTGTAGTGTAAATACTTGAGACACTGTTTTATGTGATACACTATAATTAATAATTTGGTAAATGTCGTGAAATTATGTGCGTACACAACTACACCATTTGTCATTCAGGGTGGACAGAGCATTTATGTCTGACAGAATGACACCTTGATGCTGCTTCTAACAATACATATTTGGCCTTACAGATGGCAAAGTAGAGCCCAATAATCAGAAGTTACTAGCGCATCGCCTGTAAACGTTTTTTACTTATAAATAAGACCGTGATTTGCGTGGGAAGATAAGCAACTGGTAGGTCTGACTACGTATATTTCTCTCTCTCCCAGTCTAGCACGGAAGGATAAGATAAAAAAAAAATGTTATGTGATAAGAATGCGAATATCGACATTATACCTACATACATACATACATATCCTTACGCTGTATCCCTAACGGGGTAGTCGGAGAGGACGGAGCGCCAAGCGTCGCGGTTCTTACATACTTGTTTCGCTTCCTCAAATCTCATCATTCTCCTCACACATTTTCGCCTAGGTATGCGAGAGCTTTTGACATTTCCGTCTGCTAACACTCTGGCTATTTGATCTTCATAAGTCAGCCTTGGTCTTCCTTGCCTTCTTTTACCACTCACTGTCGCTCTGTATATTTTCTTCGTCAGTCTTTCATCACTCATTCTTTCTATTCTTTCCTTTCTTCATTTTTACAATAACACTGTCGTGCGACCCTATCATACTGCGTATCTCCTCATTGCTTATCCTGCCTGCAAGGGTGACACCGCACATCTTTCTAAGAGATCGCATTTCTACTGCATTTATCATACTTTCACTCGATTTCGGGCATATCCAGGCCTCACTACCGTACAATAAAGTTGGCACCAACACCGCATTGTGGATCGCCATTTTGGCAGTGTTAGTTACATTCACACTATCTGCTAATGCGGACAGAGCACCATTCACTTTATTGCCAGCTGCTACCCGTCTCTCCACATCCAAGTCACATCTTCCATCCCTCGAAAACACACTCCCCAGATACACAATTTCATTCACTTGTTCTAGACATTTTCCATTTACCCAAATATCACTTTCGTTTGTACCTCTTCCCTTTCAAACACCAGAACCTTAGTTTTGTTCACATTCATGTTCAATCCTTTTACTTCACATTCTTCTTTCATGCACGTGACTAGTGCCTGCAACTCGGCTTCTGATGGTGCTATAAGCACAGCATCGTCAGCGTACAATAGGCAGTTTACCACTGTGTCAACACATAACATACCACTCATACTACCTTTCATTTTCTGGAGGCGACATTATACTAAACTATAAATGACTTCTTTGTATATGCCGTATACAAAGTGTGGTGTTTGTATTGATTGAAAAGTTGTATCATTGTATGTAATTTTTTTATTTAAACTGGGTAATGGGAAATAAATGCCTATTGTAAGAAAAGCATGCGTGTGCACTTTTTTAAAATGAAAATAATAGAGCCATGAGCGGTGTGTGTACTTATTCAATAATGCATTCAAGGAGATGGAACTTAGATTACACAGGGATCCAGAACCAGTGTGATGTCAACTGGATCAAGGTTCGACCTTATTTATCCATTAGTTCAGTGGCTTGAACACAAATGAATTGGTGTTCAATGAGAACTCGTCTTTATTTCAAGTACATATGTAGGTATGTCATTTATTACAGCTATTAAATGTGGTGACTGAATTTCTACGAATAAATTAAATAATGTCGAATTGATCTCATTATTTACTAAGGTGAATTAAAGTGCGTTCCTAATTCCTAAACTTCGACCTTGAAGCCCTTTATCATATGAGAAAGTGAAATCGAGTTAATTCCCCCAGATGTGCCTTCACTTTTAACGAGCATTAAATTATATATATTTTATCTCTTACTTAAGTAAATTTTGAACCATCACGAACGTCAACCAACATTTTTATCTCATTTTAATACACCACGTTTAAAAGAGATAGTTAAAGTAGCAATCACTTGACAGTGAAGTGTATATAAGAATGTTAATAAGTTCCTAATAAATGAAAATGACTGATTAAAGTTTTTGTCGAAGCAAAATGGAAAAGTGAAAGCCGAAATGATACGTTGTGTTTGAAATTATTTTCAATGGTTTAAAATAACAGTGTAACAATATTTATGCGACGTCTGAATGATTGTTTTATGTATTTTAATTAAGTATATGTTTTGTACAAAGCTTTTATATTTGCTAATACTTAATAATATGTTATATAATAGGTAGAAAATAATGAACTAACATATAAAAATATTGTTTTTTTTATATATAACTATCTAAACTCTATTTACCTACTTCAGTCAAGAAAGCTTCTATAAAATTTTTTTGCTACTTCGATGTACATTTAAGTGGTTACTTACTAATTAGTTGTGGGTAGCTATACGAATGAACTTGAACTTATAAAAAGGTTAGCGATATTCGTCAAGGTTTGAATCCTTTCACTACATATAATGATAATGTAGGTACCCATACTCAGTGACTAGTTAACAAGTTAACTAGTTGTATTACTGAAACAAGTCCACTATTTTGACTAATAATAGGTACTAATTATTACGTGTATTTGTAATAGTATTCTATCTCAAACCAAATAAAAAAATAAAGACCAAGCCGTCGCGAATTAATTTGTTTTAAAGGATGATATAGGAACAATTGTTACAAAGTGCAACTATGTAAGAAAGTCGTGGGTAAATTTTAATATTATTGTGAAACTGTACGGGGAGGTATATAAATAAATAATTTAATATAATAAAATATAAAATAAAATAACGTTATCAATAGAACATTATTAACAATGATAACGTTATTTTCATAATAATCGGGCTACTAGGAATCAATATGGCAACACTAACCTACTTACCAGTGGCGTGCACAGGGTAGGCAATCAAAATAACAAATAAATATATAAAAAAAAACAAAGAATGTAATACATAATTATAATTACTAATACAACAATACTGATGAGCGAGAACGGTACCATTATTTTAATTTTTCGTACTAGTTATTTGTTATATGACGTTAATGCAAGGAAAACAAAATAAACTAGTAGTATGTGCACAACCCGTCAGCCAGTTAAATATTTCATAATATTTAGAATTAAAATTTCGAGTCGCATTATCTAATTTTTGATATACATAAATGCAACTCTGGAAGACACCCGCCTTTAGCCACAGTTTGTAATTTTTCACTAGGTAGGTATATGAAAATTTTGAAAACGCGGCTTGTTTTAGTTTTTGTAAATACACACTGCTAACATAATTATCACAGCTAACACATTCCATTCTTTAAAACACAACTGAAATTATCTATTATACACCGATACTTTACTCCAAATATGAATTGTATGAAGAATATATTATTTTTAACTAACTCATAGAACAACAAATCACTGGCACGAAAAAAACAAATACAGGCAGTCCTCGACTTACGTCGTTTCGATTTACGTCGTTTCAAGTTACGTCGAACAATGTTTTGACACTATTCCTCAAGTATACGTCATTTGTTTCGATTTCCGGCATAGGAGAATTCACTTGTCTTGTTGAAATTTTTGAAGAAAATGATACTAATTTTGAGAGAAGTTTCAACGTTAATAACAAAATTTGTGCAGTCTATCAGTGTTACCAAGATCTGTATGATAGCAAGAAGAAAGAAGCGAAGCAATCTAGAATTGATAGTTTCTTTAAGCCAAAAGTTTAATTTATTATTTTTCATTACATATTTTGATTACATATTAAAGTTTTATAATTATTATTAAAATTAATAACACACAAATACCAAAAATAACCAGCAATTTCATAAGTGCATATATAATTATTTTAAGAACTTACTTTTGATAATAAAGTATGTATATCCTTTGTTATAAATGCAGTTTTTTTTTAATTTCGAGTCCGTGTGGATCCTAACCCTTGAGTTTTACATGTAAACATATGAAAAAATATGTCGATTTACGATTCGATTTCGATTTACGTCGCGTATTTCGAGAACCTAACATGCCGTAAGTACGAGGACTGCCTGTATGGAGTTTTATTTTGATTCAAGTATAAATCAACCAACGAAAACGAGTAATTTGAATTTATCAAATGCATTTACTCTATAATGTCGTTGATGTAGTCAATGTCTCCAAAACACGCACACAAACTTAGTTTTCGTGTATAAAATAGCACACATTTGAAAGATTATTTCGTGTAGTGATAGGTGAAATGTAAACATGCGTGCGTGAATTGTAGGCATCGGACCGATGTGGCTCCACTGAAGTGTTATATCGCGAGTTTTTATATCGATAGATGGCATGATTGTTAAAAATAAAATACAGCAATGAAAAAATATGAAATACGATTACGAACAGAATAGGGATGTTAGATGGCGCTGTTTTTAAACAATTGTTGTTTAATTTTAAATAGTCTATAAAATATAAGTGGTACATATCGAAAGAACTTTCGTTTAAATTGTCAGGGTAGGCAGTGTCTCTGTGTCTATATGGGGGACGCACGCTACACGCTACTCACCACTCAAGTAAAACCCGCGGGTTTATTATCTAAAAATTTGCAGACAGCGACAGCCACGCGATCACTGCGCGACCGCACGCTTATTACGTAACTTGCAGACAGCATGCGACAGCCAATATCGCAATATCTGCGTCAAAACGAGAATTTATGTAATGTGATGTTTGTATAGTGGAGCCAAATCTATCGCGAAAAGTGCATTTTATGGTCATAGAATAATAGATACACAATCGTCATACATGATACCATTTTTTTTATTACAATTAGTCACCGGTTGCGCAGTGATCGCGTGGCTGTGGCTGTCTGCAAATTTTTACGTAATAACCCCGTCGGTGACTAATTGTAATAAAAAATTAGTATCAGGTATGGCGATTGCGTATCTATTATTCTATGACCGTAAAATGCACTTTTTACGGTAAATTTAGCGCTACTATACAAATTACATTACACAAATTCTCGTTTTGACAGCAGATATCGCGCGATATTGGCTGTCGCATGCTGACTGCAAGTTACGTAATAAGCGTGCCGGCCTCACTGTGTTCGCAGATCGCAGCGTTACGTCTTTCTTTTTTCGTTTGGTCTGATGTATACTACTATGTTATAGGCACATATTAAAATTTTTTTTATGATCATTTAGTACATTATTTCAAATGTTATTTTAAGAGAAGAATTAATAAGTCTCTAAATGTGTAATTTTTTATGAAGGCGGATTGTGGTGGTTGCGCTTTTTATAGGTAAGTAGGTACATTTTCATTTTCATTTTTTTTTCATAGATAATGATTTTATAATATTGTGGATAATTTTAGTAAGTATAGCTTAAAAATTTATAGTTATAATAAAAATATATAATTATGACAATATTTATTATAATAGCTTATAATAAGAGCTTATATTATGAACAAATAAAGTACCTCCGTCCTTTCTGACTACCCTGTTAGGGATATAGCGTGAAGATATATATGTATAAAGTACTGAAGTATAAAAACAAAGTATACATAGTACGATAATAATTCACAATATGATTTAAGAATGATCTAATCACAATCTAATCGCTATCTACACCAGTTTGAATGGTTCATGGGAAGCCTCCATTCTGTCAAATCGCAAAAACAATAAGACTAGTTTAAACGATCTCATTACTCTCAGATTAGTTAAGATTGTAACTTTGGAGATCAAAAGAAATGATGAATTTTGTTTGGGTTGATTAAATTCGTGGTAAAATATAGCTATTCAATTAGGCTTGTCCATTTTGTTATGTTTCCCAATAAACGTTTTATTGATTTCTTTCTTTTTGTTTTGTTTGCAGAGACTTTTTAAATAAAATGCAGATTTAACATATTAGATAAATAATTCTAGTAATTGGATTAACTCATGGCATCAGCATCAAAACCCCAATGCTTTTTAAGATTGGTCTTGAAAGCAGCGATGGATGGAGATCTTCTTATTTCGATTGGGAGCTTATTCCATAATCTGATGGCCTGCATAGCAAAAGACTTCGAATATTTATTGGTATAGTGCTTAGGAACTGTGAGCATCAGATTATTGCATGAGCGAAGGCGTCCATCACTGCTATCACTTCGATAACAGATTCTTTCATTAAACTGACGGCGCAGTGGAGTTAAAGGAGATGTTATAGAGGAATGACAGAGCCTGTGAGTCCCTACGTAGTCTGATAGGGGATAGGATAGTCGGATAGCCAATTGATTTTCTTCCGGAACTCTGATATGTGGTCAAACTTTCTTATTCCGAAAACATATCGGATACATTGATTCTGATAGCGTTCTAGTTTATCAACCAATTGCTCAGTCGCATCTATAAATGCAATGTCAGCATAGTCTAGAAGATTGTTATTATTTTTAAGTTCAAATTTACTTATGACAGGTATTTATTAATTTTTTGTTTCAATTTCTGCTCATTTTAGTATCTTTAGATCATTGATTTATAACGATAATTTTAATTTACTAGTTACTTCGTATGTGTACCTACATTAGGCTACCTCGAATAGCGTCCGTACGAAAGTCGATCTAAATAATATAAGCCGTAACGAAACTTTGGCACTCCGTTTCACCTCCTTAGACGTTAAATTTCGACAATCGGTAAAATACGTGTTCAGTTATTTGTTTAGTAGGTTATACATGCTACATTTCAGGTGAGTTAATATGAATGCATTATGGGTTAACACTGTAGACCGGGCCAGAGAATAAGGCTTTGGTGTTCCCCATCTGTTGTATAAGAGGTAACTAAAAGGACCATTGGTGTCGCAGCTAATCGGAGTGGGACTCCGATCGTCCCTCATTGCGAACTTAAGGAGAACAACAGGGTTTGTTGTGTGCGCTGTGTAGCAATGCGAGAGTGCAGAGGGAGTTTTGTATGAGATTCGAGAGGCCTTCGAAAAGGCGCCGGGGAAGACCACCACAAGAGTTTTGATGCGTAAAAGCCTCTCATAATCTAATCTTTATCCCAGGGAGATGAATACAGGTAACAATTTTCTCCTGCGTAACTAAACAAAAGTATATTTTTAATTCACTCCATTTCATTTCAGAGTGACACTTTGTGTCGTATTCTCAGAAGTGCGATTTGGAAATTCTCTTTTAAGGGAGGCTGAGGCCACTTTATTCTTTCATATTTCTAGCTTCAGTCCGTAGTGAAATGAACGTTTACAAATAAAATTAAAAGTAAATAAACGTAATAATAATTAACAGTCTTTTATTATTAGTGACATTTCTATGTCACTAATCTATTTCTATGTCTATATTTTTAGTGACTAATGTGAGCTCAAGAAGAACCTAGTTATAGTATACTACAACAAAGAGTATCCTAGTGTAGAGACTAGAATTATTGTTGTAATATTATGTGTAATTTATTGTACATGAATAAATAAATATTTCATCATTTCATCGTCATCATTATTTCAAGAAAAAGTAGAAATTAAACGAAAATAAAAACGAAAATAACATCGCGGAAAAAGATTTAATGTGATAAATTCTTATAATTTTTAGCTATCTTCAACCTAAAATTCCAAAACCTCTAATCGACACGTGTTTCGCCTCTTAACGAAGCATCCTCAAGACTTTCCAGAGATCAGACTCCGTCAGCTATATATAGATTCTATGGATTTATAGTACTTATATATAGATCGGGACCGAATCTATATATAGTATACATATATTCAGTGCTGGTTAGCTGCTCGAGTCTGATCTCTAAAATATCCGGAGGATGAGGAGTAAATAATTTAAATTATTTGTTTGTTTTTTCTGGTTTAGAGTTATAAACTTATAATAGATACTAATTTTCGTCTCTGTGTCCAAACTTAGTAGATGTATAGATGAATACATCGACTGTGACAGTCGGACAGACAGACATACGAAACTATAAACTATAAGGGTTCGGATTTCGCCACTTTGGCTATGGAATTTTGCAAAAAACATTGGTAAGCTCCCCCCCCCTCCCCCCCCCCCCCCCCCCCTTGGAGTCCCGCAATCCGTCCACCCCTCTGACATGATCAGGGACCTTTATTACTGACTTTTTATGTTGTTTTTCTTATGCTTATTTACTTATTCTATTTACAGTATTACTTAATATTATTACATTTGCACTTTCACATTGTCCTCTGCATTTAATTCTATTACATTATACACAAATATGTCATGGAAACCGGTATTTAGCGTACTTATTCATTCTACTTACGTTTAGTATATCCATTGTTTCTCTTCATACAATTAAATATTTTTTACAGATTACACGTTTATAACTCGTTATAATATTTCATTATAATATTCTGCCAAAAAGGCCATCCACAATGCGGTGTTGGTGCCAACTTTATTGTACGGTAGTGAGGCCTGGATATGCCCGAAATGGGAAATGTAGAAAGATGTGCGGTGTCACACTTGCGGATAGGATAACCAATGAAGAGACGCAGTATGACAGGGTTGCGCGACAGTGTTATTGTAAAAATGAAGAAAGGAATGCTTAGATGGTTCGGGCACATAGAAAGATTGAGTGATGAAAGACTGACGAAGAAAATATACAGAGCGAAAGTGAGTGGTAAAAGAAGCCAAGGAAGACCAAGGCTGACTTATGAAGATCAAATAGCCAGAGTGTTAGCAGATGGAAATGTCAAAAGCTAGCATACCTAGGCGAAAATGTGTGAGGTGAATGATGAGATCCTCTCTGACTACCCCGTTAGGGATACAGCGTGAAGATATGTACATACATATGTATAATATTTATTATCCCTAATTTTCCTATACGATTCTGCATTTTTCATTTATTTTGCGTACTATTACTTTATGTCTATGTATATTCTATATACAATAAAAAGAAATAAGTGATAATATTGCTTATCGCTATTTGTTTTTATTCTCCTTTCCACAATTTTCAAACACTCCTATAAAAAAACGGCCCTTTGAGTTTTCTACCGTTATGATTTTTGTATTTTCTGTATTTGTTGTGTTAACTATGTTTATAAAGATTGCCAATTAATATATGGAACTTCAAGTGATGGAAATTACAATTTAGTGCGCAAAACAAGGGCAGTGGCTGTTGACCCCGTCGTGATCTATTGACGGCATCTGGCAATGATCTCGTAGTAGGCGCCGCTGCGCGCACGCGGAAGCGCGAAGCGGGAGTTGACCGCGTTTCAATGGGTCCTTGATTGACGCTTATTACGTTAGTGTAAAAAGAGTTTAGGATTAGAAAGTGGAATCAATCCACCTCGTTTAATACGTTGGGCAGTACCTATAGGCTTATCTACGAGTTCATTTGCTTTAGTTTCGTGGCCTTTGTTCTGTAATAAAGGTCAATAATGGTTTTACAATTCATTTACTTCTTGAATTTCGTTGCATGTTATTGTATTATTTAATAAGAGGCAATAATGTATAATATTGCACGATTACATTGAGTGATTTATTTTACATTGGCTTTTTAAATTGGCTTAAATATGGGCTAGCTGAATAACTAATGTTATAGAATTATTTTAATTTTAATGTAATTATACATAATACGTAGTTAAAGCACAGGTTATTGGACGCATGGAGTATTCGCTCGAAAGAATCCGTACTTCACTTCTTTACGAGGCATATTAATGCATTTTCCGACACTGAGTCTGACCTAATGAGATCACTGTTTACATAAAACAGACGCACGTATGTATATTCCTTTTGGATGTATTATTATCGCGTACTAAATCCTCGAATGTTGAACCCTACCTTGACATGTATGCGGGAGAGAGAGGACGCTCGCTGAACAGATGTGTATGCACAGAGTTACTCAAATAGCTTTCCATCACTCGAGTGCTTCTCAGAATATTTTGTGCGGCTGTTTATGGTAAAGCTTTATTAAACCGTAGTAAGTAATCAATATTAGTAATAGCGTCTGCATCTAATTAACATACAATAGATAACATAGTACACAAATCATTATTTCGTGCGCGAATTTTGTTCTTTGCAATACTGACTTCCTAGCAAAATATTTTTAAGAAAAGCCATTCTTTAACTTACTATGTATTTTGTAAGCATTATTATGAGATAGTTGAAACATTAAACGGTTATTGAATTTTTTGACGTATTGTTGTCTTGATGGTAATCGTGATCGCTCAAATTATGTATTTTTTTAATTTGTTCTTGTGGGTGTTAAATAAGTTTTAATAAAAATGTTACTATGTTAATTGAGTATGTTTGATTAAATAATAATAATAAGTAATAAATATGCTAAGTCTAGAATCAATTTTATCTCAGTTTGAAATCCATAATATCGGTAATCCCTTAATTGTAATATTATTTATTACGTATAAATCAACGGGGAACTTTCAACATTAGGCAGGTAGTTAAGCTCGAGATACACCACTGTTCCGTTCTCTAAAGGCCTGACAGGTGTTACAACTTCTATTTTTAACGAATTTATGAAGGAACCCTTTTAATTTATTTAATACTCAGACAGAAATATTGCATCTGCTTTATGTTCACATATTATTTATTATTATTATTGTATTCGATACTTTGACGGGTTAAATTACGCGAAATTTGTGATAAGTGATAAGTTCCGAATTTTTTTTAAAGTAAGATCCCGTCTGTTATTGTATTGCGGTAAATGTTGAGTAAAAGCATTATCTTTGTAGAATAACTCACAAGTATTAAATTCGAAGGCCAATAAAATCTGACTAATTTCTTGGTGAAGTGTCGTCTGACGTCTTAAGGTTGATAGCCATTAATGTCTATTGTATGGTAATGGCCGAAAATGTCGAGAAAGTCTCGTATAGTTGCTAACTCTACGGTCACGATGTCGGCCAAATTTGCATATTAGGTAACCGCGGCTCGTTTTGTTTCTTGGACAGGATATCGATAATTGACAAATGGATGTATTGGTTATCGATAATTTCTTGATCTTTTCACATCCGGCATTTGTTATTTTATGATTCTTTTGCTGATGGTACAATCAATGGGAGTTAATATTATTAAGATAGTCATACATCCAGCCAAAATTTGTTTACAATGCAAACTTATTTACGATAACTGTTTCAAACTTATGTTATTTAGTTTTTTAATCATTAAAATTTAATGAGATACTTATGTTATTCGTCCGGGTTGCATCATGTTCTGGAACATCCACATACATAGGAACAGATGAAGTCGTAAAAACATTTTCTTCTATTCTTGAACTACAGAAGAAAACATTTTTATGACTTTATCTGTTTCTATGTGGATGTATACGAAAATATAATTCACATAAGTATATAAATATATGTTCAATAGAAAAATAGCACAGTATTAGAGAAAATAGATTAATTAATAAATGAGTAGGTAACGTTAAAGAATAAATAAACAGATAAGTTGCAATGTAAGTTATGAATAAAATATATACCTACCAAAGTATGTTACTATTCATTAGTTGTTAAATGAATAATAGATTGTTTATGTTTCATAAATGACTTTCTTTGTTTAATTCTCACAAAACAGGAAAATACCAACCCTTTTTTAAATTACCGTTATAACAAGTTCAGCGTTAATTTGTCATCACCAGGCGTCTTGCTTCTAGTAAATAGCTAACTAATACTAATGGGAGTGCTGCTTCCTACGAGCTCTTTAATGACTATGTCAAGTATAAATAAAGACAAAAACTCTAAATAAAGGTAGAGAAGTGCTTATTCTTTTGGCGTATTATATATCTAACATTCTTTGCAGCTTAGAATACTTAGTTCGATATTGTTTAATGCTTTCTGTGGCCTATGTAACTATATAACTTCTAAAGAGTACAATTTATCATTACCTTTTGTCCCCATTGTTGGCGACAGTGTTGTTAATGAAAATGGAACTTCTCGCATTTAAACGATATAGAATGCAGTTTTGATTGCATTTCAATTAATTCATTTATAACAAACAATTAGTACCTATTTCGCTCTATAAAAATAGAAACAGGCGACTTATTTCAAAAGCTTTGAATTCTTTAAACATCGATAGTACAGTGCAATACAGTTTTTGCAGTTGTACGTTGGTTTTATTGCTATCGTGAGCAAGTGTGTCGGTGACTGCGTCTGTCGACCCACTGACTGAGTGGGGAACATTTGGCACGACATTTCACTATCGTTCCTACATCTCATTATTTGAGTGCCGCAGTTAGGTCTAGCGATTCAAATAATGAATTAGTAAACAGTAACTATTATCGTAGCTTTATTTTCTTTGTTATAAATATCATTTAGATATTAAGGAAGTCAAACTGTACTAAGGGCCTAGCAACAGGTGTGCCTTTTCAATGCCCAAAAACAATCAAAAGTAAACAATTCTAATCAGATATATGCGTCGTACGTCGCGGCCTCCGACACGCATGGAAGACAGCCGGCGAACGGCGTTTATTTATAAAGGGAGCTCATTCATTTCCCTTCAATATTCAAGTCCCTCAATTTAAGTACGCCACATATTAGACTATGTTGTTTATTTTGTTATAAGGATTCTTAAGTACTTTATTAATTATTTATTATTAGGATCACATAAGACTATATTGATGGGCTTGAAGTGCTTGTCGTTAATTATAAGGAAAGTTAAATTAAGTTAATGTTTACTTCTAATTTTAAATTTCTAACAAAGTCGTAGGAGCAAGAGGATGAGTAAAGAGTACGTTACCTTACATTCTAATGAAACATTACGCAATGTATATTGATTAAACGGATAAAGTTAATGAGTGTATGAAGATGAAATAATTCTATGCGTTGTATTGTAAGACCGAAAAATGACGGATGCGTTTGGAATAAAGTCTTTATATTATATATTTAAAAGGGAAATACACCGATTTAACGGAAGCGCGCGACGACAGATTTCGCTGGTGAATAACAAATATATCACGCTCAGTTTCATGGTCGGTGGGTGCAGCCGTGCCCTACACAATGAATATGCAGACGGAGTCGTATTAAAGGTTACCTGAGTTCGCTGTAGGTCCTTTTTAGGGTTCCGTAGCCAAATGGCAAAAAGCAGAACTGTTATAATTTCGTCCTATTCGTCTGTCCGTATGTCACAGCCATTTTATTTGGAGACTATTGGCACTATAAAGATGTTTGCAAGGTAGGTCCTATGAACCGCTACACGATGGTACAGTGAAATTTAAAACAATAAAATTAAGGGTGGCGTTCCATACATGTCACCGATAGTTGAAAAAAACTTAAAAAGCACTTCCAATGAAAATTGGTTTGATTAAGATAAGTTGTGCAGTTTTGATTGAGATATGAGATTGCAGTTATGTCGTTTGAGATATGAGGTATTTTGGGTTACATGCTCAGCGATCTAACTCTATGAAATACTAGCTCAGCGATCTAACCGAATACTTTGACGTTTTGGTAGTTCTTGTACAGAAAACATCTAACAACTGTCAAAATGCTTTTATTCATTGGTTAACATTCGATTGAAAAATTGATCCTCACAAAAATATTTGCATAATGGAATTCGGAGATAAAATAAATAGGTGAATAAGTGCACAGTGATGAGTTTACATAATAATATTATATTTAAGTGTCTTAAAATAAATAATATTATAATATTTCAATCGCGTCATAAATAGTCGTAAATTATTCTTGTAACCCGTTGCATGATAATAACGTAGTAACTTTTTGAGATATTTGACTTTGACACAATGTATCGAGAATAGTAACAGATTGTTGAGATTCTTTTAATGCGATTGACTTGATTCTTGCAAACTCTAAGAAATCAATTAAATATCTTTATTACTTTAAAATTACTGCAATTATTTTATATTAATTAATATATTAATTTTGGCCTTGGACACAAATTGGCCGTGTCATTTGACACAACCTTAAATACATCTCGATGTTATATAAAATATTTACAGACGAATTTAAGAAAGAGCAAATGTGCTGTTCGGATTCGATTTGACCATTTGGAATTTATTTGGAAACTACTGGGACCTAGAAATTAAAAAAAAATCAGGGTATATAAAGTTTTATCCAAATTTACAGGAAAAATATAACGAGTCCTAGGTCTTAAGACCTCCAAAGATTGAGTTTCGAAATTTGCAAATTTATAATACCAAATATTGTATGAAAGCTCTTTTTAGTTCTGAGTACGAAACTTTTTGTGCGCGAGTCAAACTCGTACTGACCAATTTTGCATTTTAAAAAAAAATTAGATTATCCGTGAAAATACATTATGTAATAGTGACTTGATTTTATGTTCTTTATAAATAAAGGATTGTAAGTACTTATTTATTGGAAGACTGTCAAGAGACAAGAGGCTTACCTTGAGAAGAGATGTGCGTCGTCGTGCGCCGCTCACATTATAACGGACGCCAGTGTTGGCTGAGTGGAGCTCTGCAACAAGGAAATGAATGATATTGATTGAGAAAAGACAGAATGTCTAATTTGAAATATTGTATTAATATGTTGAATCTAGAAAGAAAGAAGTACGATGTAATGATATTCATTATAATTATAAAGTTCGTATTATGTACTTTTATCAATTAAGTGCAATAGGCTAATTTACTGCTATTAAAACTCGTATGTTTAATATGCCATCTCAAACTCGCTGTGTCATTGGCCAGTGCTGGGGGTAACAGAGACAGAAGTTATCCTTACTCTTCTTGTTCACACTACTTGAGTGAGAGAGCAAATAACTCTTTTACGTACATTTTTCGTTGTATTTCGAAAATGTTTCCGCTTTTTCGTTCGTGATTACTAAATTTAGTTTTTATTTATGTTGTTATGAAATATTCAAGTAGCTTATTGGGTGAATAGCATAAAATTCTTGTAACTTTTGTTCATATCTACATTGAAATACACTTTTCTCGTTTATTACTTACTTCAGTATTAATTTATCCAATTGGCATAATAAGTTAAATTCGTTTTGTCATGAACTGGCGGCAATTTCTGGAATGCCCAAACACATTACGACCTGCCTTATGCTACGATCGGATAACGTATACTTATATAAACTCAAATTTTGTCTGGAAAAAGAGCAAAGGGATGACTACCACAATAATTGTGCAATTTAGATATAATTAATGATTCGAATTATGAAAAGTTGAAGTTGAATGTTACGTTACAGGATTTAACAAGCAGCGCCGCCATTGCGAAACATTCATGCGTCCTACGTAAGCTAAAGCTCAAAGCAAAATTAAAACTATCGTCCGTGCAAAATTGGCAAGCGCGCGTGCCCGACCGTCGTTGTACTCTGTGAGAAGCGCCATACTAACTAAGTAGTCGGCCGATAGTAGGTGGATGTTTAGTTGGAATGGAATCGCGTAGCCCTTCAAACTTTTTTATCGGCCGACATCTAATTAGTATAATATATAACCTACTTATACTCATTCTAATTAGGAATCTGATTAAACTATCGGCCAATAGAAAGTCTGCAATGTGCGGTAGGTTTATGTATGCCAATAAGACCTTAAATTACATTTAACTTCATCATAATTATATCATTAAAGCTAAGCAGACCAAATTTCTTGGTATATCCAACTGGAGCAGTTATAGTGTGATATTCGTGTACCTATTCATGGTATCCTCTTCGGAATTTATTTACTCTATAAATAGTCAGTATAATGATAGATCAGCTCACTACCACTTAAATTTATGAATTCTTGTTATATGTACGACTACAAGTTTGCACTTCGCAGTTATTATGTCGTAGAGACATGATTTATTCGGACGCTTTCTAGCAATATCTAGTGATATACGCGCTGCGCCTGCGCAGAATGTTGTCTAGCCACATTATAAATGCGCGTGTGCAACGACACACAAATTGAAGGAAAGTAGACCGGCCGCCTTTACAGAGAGCCCGAATTCTCGGACCCTTCATCAGTTTAATTAATCAAGATTTCCCTAGCGTTCGATAGGTATAGGCACATATTTCATTGTACTATATTTATTATAAAAACAAATCGCTATAATATGCACCAGAAGTCACAAAATATAGAAAACATGATAAGTACTTTTATGTCAACTTGAACTCAAAGAAATACTAGCGTTTGTTCTTTGATTATATTATTATATACAAACGACCCGCCCCGGCTTCGCACGGTTGTACAGTGTGATGTAGGTCGTATAGAATGTCTTTATATACAATGTTTAGAGCTGTTTTTTTATTAGTCAACACAAACAGATTTTAGTTAGATGTTAGACGCGAAAGAGTATAATTGTCCATGTAAAAAACACTCAACGCTTTGACCGCCTGTTTCGATGCGAGCGATTAATAATTTTAAATCTATGATGTCTGCTAAGATATTCATTTTACTGCTATGGTGCAAAGGGCAATTTTAATCTACATTAAATGCACAACGTATCTAACGTATTTAATTGGATAAGGATTAATAATTGTTGTTTCAAATAGCTTCGTAAATAATCCAATATTTTTTAGTAATATGTAAAAGATAAAAATGGTTTCTGTGGGTTATCCTTAGGAGATAGACATATACTATTTAGGACTTTTCTGTAGACCTTTTTAAAATATACAATTCCGTAATACATTAATTTGATTTACCTCGTAAGTTTTAGCCAGCATTAGCAATGTAAGCCTGCAAAAATATGTTTTTTACGACATTATTATTCATTGCAATTGCAATTCAAATCATTGCAATTCTCGGCTATTCTCTAATATAATATGCATGTATTATAAATATAAGTCTTCCGGAAAAAAATCTCTAAATTATAGTGAAAACTGCATCAAATCCATTGTGTGGTTTAGAAGAAGTTAGCGGAGAAATAGACAGACGAAAACAGCGACATTGCTTTATACTATTTAGAGATAGAGAAAAGACCAGAGAAGAGATAAAAATAACAGTATAACGTCGTGTTTACACGACCGAATTAATTGTTTCGTTACGTGGCGTTTAAGTTGCTGTCAGCAATTTACTTACCTACAAGTGCATGAGAAATATTAAGCTTTGGCTTCATTATGCTTTGATTATTATTAACTAATCTTCCACCTTTACCTCAAGGATACCCTTGGTACGAGCCCAAGCCCCCGACCCGATAGCGCTCCCGAAATGACGAAATCTATGCACAAATGCTTATTGGTCAATTAAATTAATCAATTTAAAAAAAACATTGATTTCACATATCAGTGAAAGTGTAATTTTTGAAACAGTGATCACATCACTCGTATTCGTCAATGATTTATATTTATAAAATTCGTACATAAAGTTAACCACAATAATCAAGAAACTGATTAAACAAAAGTATGCTTTTGGAACGAAGTTCCTCAATGTGGCTTGCGGGAGATGTGAGTTGGCGAAATCGTCACGTAACAAAAAAGTGTTATATCCCCTCCATTCAAATCTCTGCGACTCTCTTTCTGTCTCTTCCTAACACACGCTAGTTAATTGAGCAACGTGGAATGGGATCTGCGCAACGCGCGGCGCTAGATTCGTTAGCTCTATGTGATGGCTCTGTACATAGGTTCACAGTGATCTTTCTGTCTCTTGCTATTATGTACGAGTGTATATAATAGAAAGAGATAGAAAGTGTGTGCGAGTATCAAGATTCGAGCAGACGAGCAGCGTGCGCGGCCGGCTGAATAACCTCATTACTTTACACGAGGAAATTTTGTTAAAACTTATTTGTTTTTTTTTAAATCATACGTGAGTTTTATTGTCTCATTATAACAATTAAGCTTTGAGAAATGGAAACTGCAGTAAAAAACTTCGTTCCTGACGGGGGTCCCCCGACCGCACATTTTTTTTTTCTAACTTTTTATTAGCTTTTTAAAAGCGCCCTGAAACTGGATGTGACCAACAGTTTGTTTGGCTTAAGACGGCCCTGATGAAATATTTTAATTATGATGGTAACACAATATTTCTGAGCTTACGGTGAATCGCTCTGCTAAAGCTCTGTAGGCAGATCGAAATCAAAGTAAAATACTTGTCGTGGAAAACACAAAAGAATATCTCGCACAAAGGAGATTAGCCGTCAGTTAATAGACAAAGAGAATGTCAATATTGGTCTGTATGGCCGGTAAACATTGGACGTCGCAAGCGGGCGGCTCCCGAGAATCGGACTATAGAAGAATCCACGGTAGACAGTCCATTCGATACGAGCTCGTGATTGTTTAGCAACAATGTTGATTTACTTATAAAGAATAATAATTATTGTGTGGGTTCACTTAGTCCGTTATCTTATAACTGACGTTATCACATATGGAAGTTAAAACTAAATAAGCGTGATAATTTACTTTACTAATAATAGTAAATTTGTTATGATTAAGTACTTGTACTTACGATGTACCTATATTGATTATTTTTTATTGTTGTTTTGACATTTATAATGTGCATGAATGACAGAATGACATGTATTATTGTCCACAGTACATACATATCCTCACGCTGTATCCCTAATGGGGTAGTCGGAGAGGACGGAGCGCCAGGTATCGCGGTTCTTACATACTTCTTTCGCTTAATATTATTATTCGCTTAATGTCCATAGTACTTAATAATATTGAAAGGTGCTATAAATGTTAAGGTATGTGGTGGGAGATGGTAAACTGTTTCTTATACACTGACGATGCTATGCTTATAGCGCCATCAGAAGCTGAATCGCAAGCTCTAGTCGTGTGCATGAAAGAAGAGTGAGAAGTGAAAGGGTTGAACATGAATGTGAACGAAACTAAAGTTCTGGTGTTTGAAAGAAAAGATGTGTAGACGAAGTGATAAATATCGTTAAATGGAAAATGTCTAGAACAAGTGAAACTATACATCCGAAGAGTGTGTTTTTGAGGGATAGAAAGTGCGAGCTGGATGTAATGAGATGGATACTAGGTGGCAATAAAGTTAACAGCGCTCTGTCCCCATTAGTGAGTAATGTGAATATACCCAAATCTGCCGAAATGGTCATCCACAATGCTGTGTAGATAACAAGTTTATGTGAGAGACCTGGATGACCTGGTGAGACCAGGATATGCCCGAAACCGAGTGAAAGTAAGATAAATGCAGTAATTGTGATTTCTCAGAAATAATATGTGCGGCGTAATTTTTTGTACAAAATAAGCGACGAAGAGATACGCAGTATGGCAGGGTTTGATAACAGCATTATTATAAAAATGCTGAAAGGAATGTTCAGACATTTTGGGCACACATAATAATAGGAAGGAATAAGTAAAAATCGCAATGCTTGCGCGATGATGTTCACGATGCGCTCCATCCTCTCAGACTACCCCATTAGGGATACAGTGTGAGGATATATAAGTATGTATTATCCATAATACGTGTATAGGATGTACCTACATTATACACGTTGGATAAATATGTGGGATGATTATTAACACATACTTTTACTAATTTGGCTTTCAACATTAGTGTAATCGATAACGGCCAATATCTTAATGTGTTTTCTGTCTATTGCGCTTTGGATAGAAACGAAACGATAGGTTTCGCTTTATACAAGCGGGTTAGGTTCGAGAGATTATCAAAATGCTCTAAGACATCTTGAATATTGGGAAATATTATCTATATTTTAGAAGATGTGATAAAGAACACTAAAAATTACCCAGAAAATTAGAAAAGTATTTCGTAGAATAGAATCTTTTACTTTTATTGTTCTTGATGTTGTACCTACCATAACTACACTACGATTATTGCCAGCTATGAAACGTGAAAGCAAAACATAGCCGTTTGTTTCTAATCATAAACATTGTGTGCAAATTCTATTGCTAAAAGTAAATACCTACCTACGCAAATTATGTAGTTGATGTACATATATTAATTCGCTTAAAATATTGTATGGAACATGTTAATATTGGAACCTATAAGGTGGATTAACATTTCGTATATAGGTAGAAATTGATAATTATGTATGTATGTAAATAAGTATAATTCCTTTCTTTTTTTACTGTTGATTAAAATTTTACTGTTTCATTATAGTAGATTCACATTTATTTGTTAATTTTTACAAGTAGATCACGTAGCAATTGAGTAGCTCAGAATCATTCAATACTATTTTACTTTTATTTCTACACAATACGCGTTTGTTTACAATATTACACAATTTGCACTGTATTATAGCTATATAATAAAAGCCATTCCATAATACCTTGAACGAAAACACCACAATAAATGAATATGATAATATTCCTTAGAAAAGAAATTTACCTTCCATTAACCTGAATTCAGTGTTGATGATAAAGGCTAAGCGAGATAACGATTTTTTCTACAGAAAAAATGCCCTTGGTCACATACAATAGAAGCACAATTTAGAAATTTTAATAGCTCCGAATAATATACAGTTCCTTCCATTACACAAATAAGTGATTCACTGAAGTACAATTAGATATTACTCTATTTATTATATAATCAGAGTGCGTATTGTTGACTTATATTTGACTATTTCATTAAAATATTGTAGTTCGAAAGAACACAGTTAAATAAAATCAAATATCGGAAAGGAGCGATTTGGGTGGCAAATGTATTTTTTGTAATTAATTACATTCACGATAACTTTTTATTGGGGCAAAAGGTTGTTCGATAAGCGCACGTTGTCATACGTCGTTAGCATACCTCGTCAAAAGGGCTGCATTGGCCGTGATTACATTTATCTCAGTTTATAATATTCGCAATTCTTATTCAGTTTCAATATTTTTTCACGAGAAAACTTTTTGCTAGGTCAGCAAGCTACGCATAAGTTTCTCGATATTGATATAGATGTAAGTATGTTGTATATTTACTTTTACATATTATTTGATAATTAATTAATGTTCGTAAATTTCATCTTCTATCCATTTTTGCCATCACCCAGAGATCTCTCAATACGTTTTCTCCATTTGTATTTGACTCTTTCTTATTTCTAAAATTTCTTGTCATCGATTCTTTTTCTGTTTCTGGTCCTGTTACAAAACTTCTTTATACTTTAATGATGTTTAGTTAACGAGTTCAGAAGTAGTTCATTGATGCATTTTAATATCGAAGCAAGTTAATATTTTAAGATGGATTTATTGAAATGATACATAATACCTAGGTTTCTTGCAGCTGTATAATGTATTTTAAAATATGAAAAAGTTTAGTTGTGTAGGTTCAATTTTATTTTGGACTAATCTACTCTTATTATTGCACTCAGTAGTAATAATAATTTAGCTACAAAATTCAAATAGTAGGTTAGGGATTCTAATAATGGACTTCATTCAAGTCTCGATCAAAAAGTTTATTTCCTTGAAGTATTTCGATTTTTATCAACTTTAATATTAAAAAAAATTGAAACACTGACGAAGAATTATTCTTGTTGACAACGAGTCCCAAATACTAGTTTTAAAAGTCTGACCTCAAATCACGATGATACCAGTACGGGGTATGTCATGATAGAACTCGTCTAAAGAGTAGTTTTATGCTTTAGAAGGAAAACTTAAAACCTTATTTTTTAAACAACTTTACGCAGTTTACAGTACGTAAAGTAACTTTCGAAACAACGTTTATAGTTCATAATTAAATATTATAACGGACACTTTTTAATTAATCGTTGGTATCTATAGTCATAAATTTTCTATGCGATACAAAAATGTATGTCATAGTTTCAAAATATATACATATAACTATATGATATAATCAATACAGTTAGGTAATATCTTGTTAACAAGGATCACATCATACTTTGATTCGGTCAGGGTCATTCATTTAATGAAACATTGCTGAAGGAAACACTGGTATTTTTATGAATTATTTAAACTTATGTGTAGAAATAATTTTGTTTTTGTAAATGTTTACTTGAAAATTTTTAATTAAGTACATATTTTTTTACGTACGATTTTTATGGTGTAATTATGTGTAAGCTGTTTGTTATTTATGTGATTCTGTGTAAATGTTAATACTAAAGATGTGTCAGATTTTTAAAATTGTATATCCGCGAATATGAACATGGATATGGATTATTAGTGTCAAGATCCGCGAATGCGGATACGGATACGGACCTCGATTTTCGTACTTTGTTTGTTCGTTACAATTCAATTAAATTAATCTTATTTTATGTAAACATAAGGAGGTAGCTTACTATTGTAATGTATATCATAATTATTTGTTTGACTTTTGCAATAAAAAGTGCCAAAACTGTAATTTTGAGTAATAAAAATAATTCGATGTTATTATATTTCATTGCTATTTACTTTTAAAATTCCATTTAATGAAATTTATTAATATAAAACATCCGTTCAAGATCCGCTGAAAAGTGACACGGATACGAATACAGATATTTTTTTACCGGATACGGATATCTGGCTCATTACTAGTTAATACTTAACGTGCTGTTAATGTACTTTGAATTAAATTGTGTGATTGTTATCTTTACATCATTTTTGGGGTCGGCTGGATCAGCTTTTCGTCTGTAAGCCCATAAATCTTATAAACAACGTATTGCCAGGTAACAGGTAACTTAATTTCACTCGATAACATGTCTTTCACATATTTATATATTATTATTATTATATATCAATCACATATAACATCATAAAAAAATACCGTGAATTATTATAATCCGAGTTCACTAACAATGGTAGAGGTTACTATGCCGTCGTTCGCGTTATTCCATAAATGAAGTTGTATTATGTGGTTTATATATTTACCTAATTACATTGTTAGATTATATTTAATACTTTACAATAATATGTACGCGATTGGGCCGGCTCGACGGTGAAATACCACACTCTCACAGAATATTGGCGTGAAATAACAGCATCTATTGTTGTTGTGTTTCGTTCGGTGAGCGAGCGGCGGTGGCCCATCACGCCCTCCCCTCCTTTCCCTATTTCCCTAAAGGTCGGCAACGCACCCGTGATTCCTCGGAAAATTCATTTTTAAAAATGCATATCATACCGTGTTACCGTGTATCATTGTATGGCAACACTTTAAAGCCAATACGTACAATTGTTAGGTGTATACTGTGTTATGTGCAACGACAGTGTAGACTGTAATTTGTAATGACATAATATAAAGGATTACATTTTACAATTCATATCGCATCATAATTACTTTTAAATTCCACCAACAGTTAAATAATTGCGTAAATATTTCGTCAGAGCGAATTTAACGTTTTATTATCAGCTAACTATCCGCCGAAGTGCGAAATGTGAAGCTTCGCACGGGTAGAAATTTTTTGAAAATGAAATACAGCCCATGTTACTCGCTGATAATGTAGCTTTCTTTTGAAATTAGTTGAGTACTTTTTGAGTTTATCCATTAAATGCAAACAAATAAAGTTTACTTCTTTATAAAATTAAATATAGTAGTATAGACACAGAAAAAGCAATTTTAGTTATTTAATTTTTTATTGCCTTAGTTTTAATATGAAAGACGTGTGAACTCTAGCCCTCTAGCCTTCTGCGGCGCTGTACGTTTGATTCCATATAGAGTGCAATACTTTTAAAAGGAGTAATGTTTGCATGCTTAGTGTTTGAATTTAACTACGTTACAGGACTACACATAATTTTAGCAAATAGTTTAGTAGTTGGAATAACTCAGTAATTTAGTAGTCGGAATAACTCAGTTCACTCCTTTGCTAGATAATAGATCACACTCGTAAGGAAATAGGATTAAATCTTCTATTTTACTACTATGGTTAGTATTGACATGTAAGCGTAACATTTTAAAATTACTTTACATATCATAAATCTATCTAGATACGTCGTCAGATAAGTATTCAACTTCCTGAACACTTATTGTGATTATTGGTAGAACTAAGAAAAATTTATTTTTATGAATGTTATCTTTACTAAAGTCAAGACAAGTGTGAAAAAATACAGTTAATGTGGCATCGTGTACATATGTATATACTCGTATTATTGAAAATATTATACACGAGCAATATAACAAAATAAATAACAGATAAAATAATAACAAATAATAACTTAATAATAGTATTTTGTCAGCTTCAAAGTCAAAGTCAAATCAATTTATTCAAGTAAACCCAATTACAAGGTATTTTCGAACGTCAAATCTACTTTAGTTCGGTGCAAATAGAAAACCTGGACACTGAGAAGAACCGACAAGAAACTCAGTCAGGTATCATTTTTTCAACTTTATTTTACAAAAGGTTTATTAAAATACAATATTTTCATTAAGCCAGTAAACGCATGTGCAGAGAACATCATTTCCAGACTATTGTTTTATCTTCAATGAAATCGTTTATTTTATAGTATGATTGTCTAGTCAATGTACGTTTTATAACCAATCTAAATTTATTCTCTGTTAATTGAGTAATTTCTTGAGGAACTTTATTATAAAAGCGAATGCAGTTACCTAAAAATGAAACATTTGACTTATGTAATTTAAATTTTGGAATAACCAATTTATCACGACCTCGGGTTTCCATACCATTCATATCGCCATTCTTTTTAAACAGATCTATATTTTTTCTCGTATACATAATAATTTCAAAGATGTATAAGGAAGACAAGGTGAGGACATTAATGTCTTTAAAACGATCCTTAAGCGATTCTCGTGCATTCATCCTGTAGATGGCACGTATTGCTCTTTTTTGTAAAATGAAAATGGAGTTAATATGCGCCGCTGATCCACACAGCAGAAGGCCGTAGGACATTAAACTGTGAAAATATGCAAAGTACACCAACCTTGCCGTATCCACATCCGTCATTTGCCTAATGCGTCTAATTGTATATACCGCAGAACCGAGCTTACTAGCCAATGCCCCGATATGGTCCGCCCACTGTATCTTGTTATCTACTGTTAAACCCAGAAAACTGGCTGACTTAACGAATTGTAATTGTTTCCCACCCAGTTCTATTTTATCATGGATTCTGGGTACATTAGAAAGGGAAAATTTAATACATTTAGTTTTTTATTGGCAGCGAACCATTTCGAGACATCTGTTAGGATCCTGTTTACCCAAGTAATATCTAGATTTTTTCTGTCTAGTTTAAATAACAATGAGGTATCATCAGCAAACAATACTGTTTCGCATAAGTCCCTGAGAATAAATGGGAAATCGTTAATATATACCAAAAACAGGAAAGGTCCCAAAATTGATTCTTGGGAACTCCCATTTTTAACTTTAAACCCACAGACAAAACCCCATTAACACTCACTTTCAGCTCGCGGCCAGACAAATACGAGATCACGAGATCGAGAGCGTTACCACGTATTCCATAGTGTTTAAGCTTGCAAATTAAAGTTTCATGACTAACACAATCAAAAGCCTTGGAAAAATCACAAAAAACACCAATAGCATCTTGGGACCCCTCCCAAGCCTGAAGTACAGTCCCGATCAAGCTTACTCCCGCATGAGTTGTTGACCGCCCTCTCGTGAAACCGTACTGTTGACCATGAAATACCCCGTGAATGTTAAAATGTACCAGCATTTGTTTGAGTATTATTTTTTCGAATATTTTACTCAACGCTAGCAATAGTGACACTGGGCGATAATTGGTTGGATTTAACATACAGCCCGATTTAAATAGTGGAATAATTTTACTGTGTTTCATTAAACTGGGAAATACGCCTTGATCGACACATTTATTAAATATATCTACCAAGATTGGCGATAATATAGGTATTACATTAGTTATTACATTAATTGATAGTCCCCATAAATCCTCACTTTTCTTTTTATTTAATTGCCTGAACGTCCTTTCTATTTCATGTGCACATGTGTAGCTAAATTGAAAACTAGGAAACCATTTTCCGATATTTTTGCTCAAAAACGTCTCTGCTGTATGCGAAGACGATCCTAGACCACTAGTAATTTCTATGGGTACATTTGAAAAATAATTTTCAAAAGCATTAGCAACCTCAATTTCATTTGTAACAATTTTATTATCAATTTTTATGGAAATATTTTCGTTTTTTTTATTTTGTTTACCCCCAACTTCTTTATTAATAGTATTCCATGTAGCTTTTACTGCGTTATCTGATTTTCTGATTTTATTCGCAATATAGATTGCTTTTGCGTGTATTGATACCCTCTTAAATATTTTTGAGTAAGTGCGGACATAGTTATGAAAACTTTCATCCCCCGTGTAAGATTTCTCATCATATAACTCATAAAGCCTGTCCCTACTTTTCTTATGCCCTTCGTCGCCCAATTCGCGAAACATAACTTGTTATTAATAAGCTTACTGCGAAAACTCACTAACGACCAAAATTCGTTAAATTAAGTAAGCCTTAGGTTACTTTTATTAATAATTAATTAAATTCTATTTGTTTAAAGCTTTTGTTGTTATAAAGTTAGTACAAAAATATTCTGTCTGGTAGGTATTGTCGCTCCTTCTTGGTTATAAGTAGCTATATAAATGTCTCATAAGAATTTTATAAAAAAAGTCTCTATACATACACACAGACTTTACCCGAAGCTACTACCACGTTAAATGATGACATGGCATGATGCTTTCGAATGAGGTAGAGTGCTCCATGTGCTCTCGTTACAAAAATGAAGTAAATCAGTTACAGTTTTTTTCAAAAAAGAAATAAATCGAAAAATGATAGCAAAATATCTCTCAACTGCTTAAAATTAGAATAGTTGCCTTTGTTTCCAATTAGTTTTTGAAAAACTTTTGTTTTTATTTCTTTAAATTTTGAATAATAATTTACTACACTTTTAACTTAAATATATTTTTATTGGGGATATTATTTTTTTTGAATTAAGTTAAATGTGTTAATATACTTTACTCAATACCTAGACTAGTTGATGTGTGTAATATAGGTATTTTAGACAACAACAGATTGATTGGTAATTTATTGTCAAATGCGCCATTTTTAAGATAGTAATTAAGACATTATGATAACTATAAAAACAACTATTGTCGAATGCGTATAATGTTCTTTTTATTTGACGTAAACGGTATGTAAGATATTTAAGTGCCTATTATATGCAAAATCATTAACAAATTAGGATACTTTACATAGCATTCCTAATTCTCTCGTATGAGTATGTATCCAAATATTAGTGCTTATTAAAATATAGCTATGAACGTAGTCGACAGTTTTATGAAACGTTACATGTAACTTTGATTTTTTAAGTCCTACGCAAGTCTGATACATAAGATGAGGCGACTTAGATTCTGGTATCAGTTGCATTTTATTGCAATCATACGCAGCATGAGACTGCTGAGACAATTAATCCGATCCATACACGGGGAACAAAGTACAGAATAAAACTCAAGAAATATGGTAATAATTGCTATACATGTTCCATCAACATACATAGAATGCAATTAGTCTATAAATTGTATATATTGCCTTTTTCGATTACTTGTAATATGCACAACATAGTGTATGTTCTTAGTAGTATTGTAATTTCATACAAGTGATTTCATTTAGATGTATTTAGACTAGTCATACCAAAATTGTTGTAAGGTGATCATTGTTGACATTGAGCAGATAAGTCTAGTGATAGTATTAGTTATTATGTTTAACGTATATTTTTTTGTATTAATTAATACATCATATAATGTCTCTGCCATTATGAAAAGATAAATAATGTTTATTGCGTGAATATGAACTAAACGTTTACATTTTTTTTTCGTGTAGATATTTATACAATTATTTACTTAGAAATTGAGTTCATAATCTTCTGTTAATTATTCTTATAATAAACAGCAGTTTGTCTGCGGCAAGGGAGCGATTAAGTTTAACTTGAACTTTAGGAGTAAGTTAAACTATCTAAATAATCATTTATTCATGTAGTGGGATTATAAAATTGACTAAGGATTTAAACAAAGAATTGTGTTTTTGACAAGCTTTTGAGTAGAAAAGGATATGTATATTGGTACAAGGATTTTATTCATTTTAAACCAGTGTAAACAGATAAGCGTGAACTAACCACGACGGCGCCGGTTGACATTCTTGTCTCGGTATAGGAGCAACTTTCATGAATAGTTAACTGACTAGTTTAAGAGCTAGGAATAAGTTGAGTAAACACCGAGTTCGATCAACCATTTGTATACAGTATCTAGCTGTTTAGAATAATGTATTACAAGTAGAATGTAGGTAAACGATGGGTACTTTGGTCTACAACATTGTCGAAGTCTGATAAAGAAGTTTACCTTATTATTCAGACGTCTCGTATTTTTTCGTATTGTATATATTATACGATATGTAAAACAACTATTGTGTTGAATTCATATTGAAATGATAATGTTTTATCTGAAACAAAGTACTTATTGTTGTATATTTTGTTTAAATATCGCTCATTTGCGACAGGGATAACACATTTCAAAAAATATGATTTTTGAGATGATTATACAGTAAAATTAGGTAGTAATTCAAGTTTGTTCTCCAAAAATGCCATATCGTTATTTTAAATAAATGTATTGTCTTTCTTATAAAAAAATAGTCAAAACATTGTCACTTTAAATTTTGAATTTTCATCTGTAAAATTAGGATTTTTTTAAATTGTGTCTCATTGTCTCAAATGAATGGTATATTGATGTCGAAAAGAAAGCTTTTAGAGCTGGTGTTCCTGATATTTGAAAGTTCTTATAAACGTTAAGATTAGATAAATACTTAAGAGTTTTGAAGAAGAAAATAAGAAAACTACATAGAGAAGAATATTGAAAATCTTTTAACAAAAAAAATCGTAGTACTTGGAAAAACTATACAATTTCGTTTTAAAAAGAGATAAACAATATTGTAGCCGAGCAAACCAATTTTTTTTTATATCAGAGGGGGCAAACGAGCAAGTGTGTCACCTGATGGAAAATGATCACCGCTGCTCATGGACACCCACAACAACATTCACATTCATAACAGCTTTCCAATGGTTAAAGTTAGAATCATATCGTAATTTTTTAAATACACCCCTTAACCATTGGCCTACGGTCTACAATAATTAATAATTATTTTCTTTTAAGTTTTTAAATAATTTGTTTCTAATATCTCTGACACGAAAATAAAAATGTTATAAAACTTGTTCAATTCTAAATGTCGGGGAGTACGTACATTAAGGAAATGTCTTTTGAGCAAGTATAAAAATAATAAGTGAATAATATCAAACGCCATGTCACGTCTACGATACCAACTGTACCATAACAGGAGTGGTCGGTTACAGCACATCCGATACAATGCGATTCACTTTTACTTGAGACATATTGTGACACAGTCATTATGTCACTCTTGATGTCAATTAGGAAACTAGAGAGGTTTGCCGAATATAAAATAAAAATGTTTGCATTGATACTGTTATTGAACAAAAATCTAACGAATTCGATCGTACAACCGTTCGAATTTAACGATATCTGGGCTTTTAAAAAAAATAAAATTTTGCTTATTTTAACGCAGCATAATGTTTCCTTTCTGTTTGGGAGAGAAGAAAAATATAGAATACGCTAACTGCTTATCTTCTCGTGCAATGTAGATCGTAAAACATCTGACTACTATCTAGTTCCGTTTTGTCAATTGAAAGTCCAAATAAATTATTACATAAAGTAGTATCAAGGTTCGATTCTGCTGTGTCTTGATATTCGTCTCTAACGAATGGAAAATAGCGTCGAGGTATGTACCTACAAACGTAGGCTAAGAAATAGGTAATTAGGACAAAAATGTAGACTAATCTTATAGAGTATTATAAATCATAATATACCCGATATTATGAAAAATTGTTTGTAATTGACATGTCCGGTGCAGATTTCAAATAAATCGTACCGCCTATTTTTGCAATCTCCCATAAAAAGTTGAAGCACTTAAGTAAGGTTAAACAATTTATATTTTATTCGAAATTAAAAAATGAAGCATTACTTTTAAACGTTTTTACATCCGTGTTTTTAAATAACGGTTTCAAAATATACACTTTTAGCAACTCGGAATGGACCACGTTGTTTGTAAACCCTCTGCTACTTGTACTGATATTTGTATTGATATTACTTAAATCTACTTACTTCTATTATGTAACTAGAAGTCTAATGTCTAAGTCTAGTCTATTAAATCGATGTCTAATGATGAGGCTTAGCGCATTTTGTATAGGAAGGGATATTTTATTAATAAACTGCGTACGTATTGCAGTAGTTTTCGCTTTCTTCTGGTGGTAAACGGACTGTTAATTACCAATTCTTCTCGGGGATAGGAAGTCACATCACATCACAGCTTCCGCGTTAGTTACGTCCCTTGATGAATACGTTAGAATGTCCAGTGCAAGAGTCGCATTAACTCATTAAGTACTGAGTTTATTTTATTTCACACGTGCTTTTTTTTGTTAATGTCATTTTGTCTTTACTTATAACATTTTGCTCACAACTTACAACTAAAAAGTACGACGCCGTTTAAATTTTTTTTCCGTTAATTTGTACTATCAACTGTAGGGGAGACCGGGTAGGGTTGACTCACGGGTTGGTTTTCACAGTAGCTATGACAGAAAACTAAACGAACTTTTAAGTTGTATAGCGTTGAGGAGCGCGACAGCAATATCTCCCTCCCTACCTCACTTCAGTCTGCTCTGAAGTGCCGTGACGTAGATATGTACGTACGTTTTTTTCGCACAGAAAAGTAACTTTTTGTGCATCTTTGTCGGGTTTATTATACTTGAATTTTGCATAGTAATATATTATTTCATGTATTTGTTTTTTTTTCCTTTCATATTAAATATATGTTTCATGATATTGTTATACGTTTTTTTAGATAAAAATGTATTTATATATATTTTGAGAGGTTGCATTTTAAAATGTGTTTTGGGGCTGGTTGTCTCAGGTTGATGGGGGCTGGTTTTCACATATGACAACCAATCCTATGCATGTGTGCTGCCTTTTTTTTTGGGTTTTTGGGGTTTTACTTCATAAACGTTAGTTCGTTTTAGAGCTAGTCACGGAAAATGCCGGCATCACAGTCGGAAGTATGCTCGAAGGCTTGTTTTGCCAGCATTGATGCTGTGTGCTGCAAGGAAAGTGAAAAAATATGGCAAATCTGTAAGCCCAGTCGCAAAAGATTTTGCAATTAATTATAGCACTTTAACAATGTATCGTAATAAATTTACTACCGAAGAGAGAAAAAACACGACTGTATCAATATTCAACATCAAAAATAGGTTACCAAAGGAACCAATAGATTTTTACCGATGATCAGGAAAAATTGGAAAAATACATACTTCAAGTATTTAATTCGGGTTATCTCTAAAGAATATTCGGAAAATAGCATTCAAGCTTGCAATATCTAATAACTTGAAAGTTCTAAAGTCTTGAGGATCGAACATGCTAGCTAGCTCCGACCAGTTTATGTCATTTTTAACTTGTTGTTAGAAAAGGATTTAAGCAAGGTGAAACTATTACCTCAGCCGAAAATGGCACACTGGGCCCTCTAGCCGCTGCTGTTTAGGGAAGTGGCAATTCAATTCCACCGTTCTTAGTTTTACATTTTCATTCGAGTTCGTTAGATTGTTATACGCTTAGAGCCAATTTCAGTTATTTTTTAATATGAATTAGACATTTTTTGTTCTTTTCTCGGGTACAATTAGTTACATACCGTCAATAAAAATACTCATTTTTTTATATTTCACCCATAATTCACCATGTGACTATCTACCCCGGACACTGTGACGACCATCTCCGACACAGGGTTAAAAGTCACACTTCCCTTTTTTCACAAAAATTATAACATTTCCTCAGTAGATTATGTTAGAGAATACACTATCTACGAGTATTGATATATAAATGTCATTGCTAAACTGAAAACATGAGCACTATAAATGCAAAAGAAAATAAATGTGACTTCTAACCTCGGTCTCCCCTACCATTAGTTTCCCTATACTAGAAGTACGAGTCTTAAAAATATGTGAGGTTTCCATACATACTTTGATACTTTTTAGCCGGAATGACAATGGATTTAAAACAAGTTTACGATTGTACCAAAAGTCAAATTTACTTATTGATAAAGATATTTCCATTTAGTTTCAATTTAACATATGAGGATTTATGAGTAAGCGTCATCGTCCAATTTGAGTTAAATTGAATAGCATCACGCAATTACGTAATAAAACACTTGAGTCTAAACACAAATATATGATTATTTACACTTATACTTGGTAATCTGTTGTATTGTATATGTTTAATGTATTAACTTCAGCGCTTAGTTTTTACTAATATTTTGCATATTTATTTGCATGTAAAAAGGTATTATTATATGTGTATTAGGCTTATTATCTACTATTTAAAATAATGTTCAGCATTCTTTGATTTTAAACGCATGATAAAAAGTTGTGACTTCCACGAAAGAGTGTGTATATTCAATATGTGGTACTATAACTAATGTATAACTATTTGCTGTTTCCGTAAGTTCTTTTTCTGTTCTATTTTCAACTCGTCTCATATTTATTACAAATACTCTTGCCATTCACATGCAAAAAATTGGTATAATTTTTTATTGGTATTGGTATAAAATATTCGTCTTCTAATATTTTCCAGTAAAGTGATAGTAGGCTTTACTGGCGTTGAAAAAGTTCTTCTTAGAAGAACCTGAAAACTTAAGTTGCACATATTTTTTGATTTGATTTGGTTTTAATGCACTATGTACTATTGAGTCCAAAAAAATAGAAAATCTAAATAAAATACCAACTTCGCTTTTGTGGTTCCCGTTAAAAAGTTCTTTCGAAAGTTTTGATCTTATTCAAAAATAAATGTTGATCACCCTACTGAATTTTGTAACTGGCAGGAAGAAATTGAAGAAAGTAGAGAAATACGACCAGTGCAATGGTGCACACTTTTGCTTTCTATTCTTTGTGCAATCAATAACTACGCATAACGATAATTAATGTACATTTAAAATTCAAATCCGAACTATGTTGATTAGTAGGCGGATAATAGTGATTGAGCTTTCACTGATATGACAACTTTTGTTAGATATATTATTCTACATAATAATATGCAATGTGGTATCGTGTTAGGAAATGTGAAAGAGAGAATGTAATTCAATATAATCCATTATTACACTATATTTAAATTTCTTAATAAATTCATTGTTTTTAATATTTTAATTTATTAATAACAAAAAAAGTACATACATACGTTAATATTTACGTACTTAAAACTACACATTATCTTTAATAATAGACTTCCTCTAATTTGCCGCTTAGAAAGCTGTCATTGCTTAAGGTGCCCAGCAGACTGGCAGCATTACCTCTTTGAATAGCCAAACTGATTCATTAGCGGAAGAAGCTGCCAGCCCGACGGTCTCCTGAAGTCTCGACCAGTCTCTTACAAATATCAGGAACTAGTCAATGGGCTTCGGGGTCCCAGAGACATTTGTCATTGGTATTTACGTCATAATAAATATAATCGACAATTTGCGTTAGTTCACTGCTAGACATTAGGGCTTTCCTAATACACGCTCGATCTGATTTTCTCTTGCAATTAGGTATATTTTGATTCATTATTATTAAATATATATAAAGTAGATACTACAAAAATTTTCGACTTTCCTGGTATAACATTTTATTGAAATAACGTTTAGGCAGAACCGTAGCACTATGCTGAGTTGGAAGTCCTGTTCGGCATCACACCTGTAATTTTTGAATGTATAAAACTTGTTTTTTTCCCTAATATTGTATGTTGATCGTATTGTAAACCATAAGTGTATATTGTCTGTGTGTGTCGAATAAAGTTTGTCTATTTGTCTATACATATAAGAAAGATGTAGCAATAAAAAAAAACAGGAAAAAAAATTTAACTGTTGTGCGGATATCGGATAATAATTTATGTTTGAAACCTTTCATCGCTGTTGTTATGTGGATAGTATCAATATTTATTTACCGTATAACTATTATTGTAATTGGTTATTTAATTAGTTGCGAGACTACGTTTTGTTCAAGTTCACTTGCGTTCTAATCGTATTAAGTTTTATTTTTCTTTATCTCTATAAGTCTAATCTGTAACCGGATGCGAGCGTGAAGATGCGAATCTGCGAGCTGTCAATCATGTTGCGTAAGTGCAGGCCGCGACTCGCTTCACTAGTTAGCGACTTACATTTACTTTTGTCTTGAGTTTTATTTTGTGTTGTGTTAGTTATTTTCTTATTTTGCTAAGGTCAATGTCTTGCAAATACACGTTCATGAATTAATAAAAAATAAAAGCAAACAAAGTTTTGTTCATAAGATTTCAAAGGCAAATAGAAGATTAATTTTTTTTTCTCACAATTCTTTCTCAATTCTCTCTTGAGAGGGAAGGCAAAGGGATCCACACCCATAACAGCCGATGTCTTCGGTAATAAATAAATACATTCATCATTTTATTTAATTAAAATTCCACATATTGCACAACAGAGTAGATACTTGGGACGCAAAACTACGCCTAATTTTACATCATGATATCCACTAACAACAATTTTCATGTAATTAAAATAAACGCCCAGCTGCTCTCCACAAAATCCCTGCAAAAACCCTTAAAATAAATAGGTATTGCTGGTTCATAATTACGAAGGTATCATAAAAAAATATATTTAATGCATTTACAGTAATTACCTACACGAAATCTTCAGATATTAGTAGTACTATGCTTAACATAACATATTACGTATGTACGTTAAACACTTTTATGAGTGATCAGTGTCAGTTATAATTAGTGATAGGAGGGGAAATGTTTGGAGTCGAGTTGTTGTCATTAGAAGAAATTGTTTCTTGGAATGCTAACGACGACGACAATTACACTTGTATGAACTATATTACATTCAAAAGTAAATGAAATTCATTAGAAATTACTACGTATTCACATTATTTTTGAATATTACCTACCTAATTAGATACGAGTAGTATTAATTAAGTACCTACAAACGCATTAATTTATTAAAGGCGACCTGTCACCCACTGATAAGTCTGCAAATAAAACTTTTAAAATAAAATCTTAGTGAAATTGGTGGTAAGTGGATTGGACCAATGCTGTTAATATGGTCACTGAACTCGACCGGTAGATATTTCATTCAACTATTAATAAAATACCCAATTGACTGATATCGATTTCTTAGAAATAAGATTGAATCAATGAAGATATTGTTTTAATTTCTTATTAACTATAAAGATTATATAATTAATAGAAATTATATATTAATATATTTCTATTAATATTAATGTATATAATATAGTATAGAATTCATATAGTTAATCCCTTGTTCATTGAATTTAATTACTTAAATGTTAGTTAGGCAAATTAGTCTGTTTGGTTAGCACGCGAATGTTGTATTTTGAAATCGTATGCTTTGAAAAATAATAAACGAATAATTAATTCCTAGTTAAATATTAATATTATAATTGAGCAACTCGGTATATTCATAATTTTGGTTTGATCACATAATATTATAACGGTAGATACTTACAAACATCATTAAAATACATTTTATAGGTATATTTACTGTATTTGATGAAGTATTATCTGTTGTAGATATTGATTGTAATATTTTTTTTCATAGGGTTAATAATAAATTTATTGTGACCGCTTGACCTCTTTAATATTAGTACGCTTGACGCCGATACGTGGAGATGAGAGGCGACTTTATACTCAATAGTAGGCAGTAGCAGGTAGTTGTGAAATTCTACGGTACTTATGTTAGTGAAGATTCTTTGAGATTGCAGAGTATTAAAAAAAGCTTTGATAGAATGTCATATTACATCCCGGGATTTCCCCAGCGTTTAAAATCGGCACAAAAGATATATCTCCTCTTTTTATAATTTATAGGAACATAGCCTGTCAAGTTATTATAGAGGTTAGTGGACCCTCTAAATGTCTTTTTTTAAATTAAAAAAAAATTTAAATTGTTTAACAATGACTACTGACAAATTAAGTAAGTTTCGCTGGTGTTATTAGATTTACAATAGTAATACAGTAGTGAAAAGTACTCACGGTAGACAATGGGATAAACGTTTAAGATAACAGCAGGCGTCACGTCTGGGGACTAATAATGGTGGCACTTCACAGTCAATAAAGGTTAGTAGATAACGTAGTATTTAAGAGAGGTCGTCTACATTTGAGATTTAATACACCTCTTGGAGCACGTACCGTGTGTGAAGGTGCTAGACCGCAGACAAATACACGTCACTTGTAAATTAATATGTATTGTGTACTCTGTTTACATTTATGACCACAATTTGTTTTTATAGTTTAGATATAAGGTAAGAGCTACTGTAATTCTGAAATTTTTCATTCCCAATTTAGGGGATTTTAGGTCATTGCCTGCTTGATGCGTTTTAATCTAAACAAAAATTTTCAAATGTATGCGTGAAAATGTATGAGAAAAGGCATAGGGATGTGATATTCAGATAGTGGTTTTTATGGCCCCCGTCTCGTTCTCGTTCCGTCCAGGTTCGTGCCTCGTTACGTATATGTGCAGTTTCAAAAATATTTAGTACTTGGAACTTTAGAGTGGATAGTCTAATTTTGATTTCATTTCATGTTATCTCCATTTAAATAGTTAATTATACTGCTTTTCCAACAGTTTTCGTGATTGACTTCGAGTTTTATTAATTTCAATGAAATGAAAATTTGAAAATGTTAGTATCGCTGTAATATAACAGAGGTGAGTCATGACCAATGGGTGTTCCTTTGCCTTTAAGTAAACATACATAATTATGAATAAAATACATACACAACTAAGAAGATAGCAGGTTTTGTTTTATTATAGCTTAAAAGTTTTAGCTTTTTATTATAAATTAATTTACGATAAATACCGAGTTTAAATTATCTACCAATTTTCAGACACTCTTGATTCTTGATTTAATACACCGCAATGCTTTCTAAGAAAATTGACATAGAAGAATTCTACATGGCCATTTACTATGAATGCTGATTGTACATAATTAGTATTTACTCGCACAACTATTATTTCTAGCTTATCTGTTATAGTGTATGCGTATTTGTAAACATAAAAAAATTGAAAAATGTACTTGGTAGGTGTATGGGTAAGAGTTGCTTTACTGTATCTTAATAAAATAATATGACGATTGCACAGATAACTACAGTTTATATGTACATAGATATATATAAAATATGATTGGTGATCCGCCCTGCCATTGTACTGGGACTTTATTCTGCTGACGTTACCGATCACGATCTCGTTATTATGGTAATCAAAATTACATCATCTACGCATGAACGTGAGAAAGCGTCTAGAAAAAAAATCGAAGGCATTATAAGGCTATCGCGAACGAATTAAGAGGAGTCAATCGGTCCTCTGTGGACGGTGCGGCTTTTGAGGCGGCTGAAGTTTTCATGTCTATTGTGACGTCAGCGATTGATCGGAACACTCACGCCTAAGGTTTCTAGATCTAGGTATAAATAGAGGAAGATAGGTAGGTATAAATATCCAAACAAGCTTGGATGACACCAAGGTTACTGAGACGTTCCAGACACAGGGACAGACTGCACGCAGAAGCTAGAAAATGCCCTGGAGACCCCTTAAAGCAACAAAACATTTGTTACAGAAATTTTGTCAGAGGAGTATTGCGACTATTAAAAAATGAGTACGAATGCAGCGAGTTGAGAGAAGACTGCACGAACCTAGAGGCTTAGGAATACAGTAAGACGAATTGCTCACATTAACAAGAGACACATAAGCTCTTCCGAATTATTGAAATTAACAAATAATCCGGTTGAATCTTTGGACATTTGTATTTATTATTTCTCTACAGTAGGCACAAAGTTGATAAATAAAACGTTGTCGGAACTAAATGAAACAGAAGATTCATTAGCTTCACAACTTAACTTACCATTTACTACCAGTAACACTATTTTTCTTTACTTTTCTTTACCAGTAACAGTATTTTTCTTTATCCGACAGACTGAGACGAGGTATCTGAAGTAATAAATCAGCTCAACTCTAATAGTGTTCCTGGTCTTGACGGCATAGACAACAGATTAATTAAAAACATTGAGGAATTTATTGTCCAGCCATTTACGGAAATCCTTAACATGAGCTTGGCTATTGGGGAATTCCCTGAGATCTGGAAGACAGCAGTAATAACCCCAATACACAACAAATCTAAAGAAAACTATCGACCTTATAATTTTCGTCCAATTTCTTTACTGAGTACTTTTTCAAAAGTTCTTGAAAAGATAGTTAACAAAAAACTAATTAAATACTTAGAGTCACATAGTCTCCTTTCAGAAAAACAATTTGTAAAATGGAAGCTTTGAGCGTTAGACGTGTTTCGTTGCACTGGTTTTGTAGCTATTTGACCGGAAGGACTCAATACCTACATTAGCCACTTAAAAGCTATTGCTTTCGGGGTACCGCAGGGTAGTGTTTTAGGCCCTACGCTGTTTCTCATGTATATTAACCTTAAACGTTAGTTCTCTCCCACTAGTAAATTTTGAGACGATATGCTACGCAGACGACACAGTTATGGTATTTCATGGAAAATCCTGGGCTGACACTTTTAGTATGTTGGTGGCTGCAATGATACAAATAACAAAATGGATAAATGAAAACTTGATTGCCCTTAACACCAAGTAGACCAAGTATATCTGCTTCCACAAACGAAGCGGCTTGACCGGAAAATTTCCCTTCAATAAAAATACACACATCTAATCCAGTTCCCCAAGTTCTGGAAAGGATCCCTGCCGATATTATGAAATTTTCCAAGTTAAATCAATTAAATACCTCGGAGTCATGCTGGATGAAAATCTTTCTTTTAAAGAGCATATTGACTCAGTGTCAATCAGGGTCAGGCGCCTTACTTTTGTAATGAGAGAACTTTGAGATATTGCTGACTAAAAGCTTCTCAATACCAAATACGTGGCTCTCTGTCAGAGTGTCATAATATGCTTATTGGTGTGGGGTGGCGCAACTACTTTGGTTTTAATCAAGCCGGAGCGCGCACAATGTTCGGTCCTCAAGGTAATGCTTCGGAAATCGCTATATTACCCTACAGAATCATTATATAATGACGCCCAAGTACTAAGTGTTAGGAAGTTATACCTACAAATGATTGCATTACATGTCCACAAAGTTGTTTTGAACTCCTCTGATTACAAACAACTCCTCATTAACAGAGTTTTCCGAATCCCAGTTCCAATCGTTAGGACTTAATTTGCAAGACGTTTCCGTAACTTCATATCTTCTATCATTTACAATACAATACAAAAAAAAAATTTAAAATTAAACCTAGGTCGCTCAAAGATACTAAAATAGAATGGTTTAAATGTCTTATAAACTTAACATACAGTGAAACCGAAGTAATAATTAAAGTTATATTTGAGCAAATTTTTCTTCGTTTGTTTTATTTATTTATTTTTAAAATATTGAGCATGCACGAATGATTGTTTTATTAGTTATTTCGATTATTATTTTGATTTCATATATTATTGTCATTTTTATTTATTTACGATATTTGGTATGATTATTTAATGATGTTTTGATTTAGTTGATATAATGATTGTTAGTATTGAGCACAAATCTGAATAACCGTATACGGATGGATCCTCACGACACAGGTTGAGCCTAGTGTGGGGGTCGCTGTAATTTAATCTACATAAATAATCTGTTTTGTGTTTATTATAATAATTACAAACTTAAAACTACACATTATCTTAAATAATAAAACTTCCTCAAAGTTGTCGCTTAGAAAGTTGTCATTGCTCAAGGTACCCAGCAGACTGGTAGCATTGCCTCTTTGAATAGCCAAACTGATTCGTTGGCGGAAGAAGCTGCCAGCCCGGCGGTCTCCCGAAGCCTCGACCAGTCTCTTACAAATATCAGAAACCAGTCGATGGGCTTCGGGGCCCCAGGGACCCAAAGTTTCGACTGCAAAGGGCGTAAATATGAAACTCTCAAAGAGAGTCGCATACTTACGCCGCTTCAAGTTTTCGGCAGTGCTGGCCGCGGCACCTGCTGACTTGGAAGTCGCCGGCACATGCGAAACAGCAAGTGTATCGACACAAGTGGCATCCCACACCAGCGATCTTCCAAGTTTCCAAGGAATGAGCGTCAAACCATCCGGTCTCCTGCCGTCGCTGCACGCAATACCTACAGGCTCTAAGACTGCAGGAACGCCAGCGGTGACAAGAGCCCGCCGAATGACGTCATTCAAGGCAGTATGTCGTGACATGCGGTCCGCACTACGTAAACAGGATAAACCGTGGTGACCTAGTACATCGGCGAGATCACCACAGCGGCAACGGTAAAGAAGGTTAGTCCTGGCCCCCAGACGAAGGGATACTATGAGAGAAAGCGTGGTATTGTCGATTAAGGTTCCTAAGTTTTTTGAAGGTATTACCTTCAACCAGTGTCCTGACTCCTTCTCAGAAACAGCTAGGAGGCGAGACCGATCTTTTTCGGTACTGCAAGAATCTAAAAGTTGTAAATGAACATTTTTGCATAGAGGCTCATCCCAGTGTTTCTGAGAAAAGGTCGAGGTAGGCAGGTTAGTACTCGGACAAACACTTAACCAAGCATTTCGAGCATCAGTCAAGCACGGCACCTCAACCGATCCTAAGGAAGGGCGAATAACAGATAGGAAAAGGTTTTCCGTGCTGTAGGCTGACGAAAGAAAAGGCAGTGACACACTCGAGATTTTGCGTATGCCCAGGCCTCCATAACAGATATGAAGCGAGGCTTGATTCCAGACCCTGTCATCAACAAAGGAGCAATTTAATATTTTAGATAATGTATTTTTTAGAATATTGTCTACAGATTTTAAAAGCGTTTGAAATTTAAAAAGCTGAGAACAGCGAAGAGCATATGTTTATGAAATGACAATATTTTTCTACTTTTTTAGGGTGCGAAGAGAATAAACGTGTTACACATATGGTATAAACCTCCCTCGATAAGTGAAATGTGTTAAGATCCACTTAGAAATTATAAAGTTGTAAGCATAAAAACAAAAAACAGGGATTACTACTTTATTTATATACAATTCAGAGAGTGATATTGGAGTTGCCATTCAGGAATTTGAAAAGCGTCTAATAGTATTCTATGCTGATAGGTGAAAGAAAAAGGATAGAATGTGCATGTTGATTATTTTCAAGTAGGCTGTATAGGTCAGCCAGGGATAAGGACCTTATATAAACGATGGGGTAACTACTTGTCGTTATTTGGTTCGCTATACAATCCGTAAGCCTAATAAATACTGCTGAAAATGACGACAAGATGTGATTTTGTAGTTTGTTTTCGCTCTATCAACCCGAAACAGCAAATGGTTGAAGATATAGGTATATTTGTGTATATTATGTAGTACATACATATATACAAATATTCACGCTGTATCCCTAACGGGGTAGCCAGAGCGCCAAGCTTCGTGGTCCTTACATCTTTCGCTTCCTCAAATCTCATCATTCCGTTAGCTAACTCTGGCTATTTGATCTTTGTAAGTCAACCATGGTCTTCCTTGGCTTCTTTTACCACACTTATTTCTTTTCTATTATATAGTACTATAACTTATAATAAAACATTTATGCATATGTTAATTGCATTTTCTCGATACATAATATAGGTAGGTATATTATTGTATGTTTTTGCGCATAAGCTATTTCCATTTCTTACATACATAATATGTAAGTAGCTTTTTGTAACATGGATATATCTAAATGCTAAATGGTAATTTCTGAAGAGTCAATTTTAGAGCGGAATGGTTGAACGAGTGCTTGTGGTTGTGGTATATACATATGTATATGTATTATAAGTACAATATGTATGTGTATAAAGTGTATACAGAGATTGGCGTATGTACTATTTGTTTATTACGAACTTTACGTGAATAAATATGTGGGAATCAAAACAAAGTATATTTATGCCGTTGTAGGTACAATGAGCAAATATTTAGCGTTCATGACTATTAAAAATGGTTAAACGTAAATCTTGTCTCGTGTCATTTTCTCTTTTTAGTCTCGTTCCGAAATTGGAAAAAGAAATACATATGGAATTTAGAATTAATTCTACTGCTGTTTTTTTATGGACAAAAATTATAATTTAGAAAACTAAAAAAAACACGCTTTTATACCTACCTACAGCACTAAAAAGCAGAAAACAATTATAGAGCCTATTCTCTTTGTATACTCCGTAAGGGTTTCGGTGTAAGCCATGTTTCGAATTAAGTACTATGCTATGATATTTGAGTGTTAAAGCGTGGGACGAAAAAATATTTTTTTAGCTCCCATTTTTGTATTATTATATAGACGTATGACGCGGATATCGGGGAAAATTGTAATTTGGCATCAATCCACTAATGAGGACCTTGTTGCAAAACTCGCAATGAAGATGCGAGCGCTGTTTTTAAAAATATTACAGCGCTCAATTTACAACACCCACAGTTAAAACATTATTTTGTTCTTTAAGACCAGTAAATATTGAATTTTTCGTCTATACAGGCTTCCAGTTTTACACGTGTCGGCTTAGAGATGTTTGCCTTTTAAAAGCTACGTAGACTAGGGCTTGCTCTTGAACGCGCCCGTTTTCAGTCAATAAAGTCATACACGTAATTCAGACGCTCACCAACTAGTATTTAATTTAAAAACATCTGACACAAAAATTAAGCTGGATCAACGTCCAACTCCAGCATTAAAATAAAAAACCGCATGCAAATCGTTTCAGCTGTTCAAGAGTTACGATGTCACAGACAAAGACATTGATAACGGCGTCAAGTTTATGATAAGTACTCCTTTCTGTCGCAAATTGAAGTATTAAAATAGTGAACTTGTAAAATCACTAAATCTCGTGTTAACTCTTTAGTTGATTCAATGAAATGTAAAGTTGTTTGATTATGCTCTTGTAATCCAATAACAACACAAAAAACTCCATAATCTGTGGTATCATGCAGTGTCTTTCAAACTTTGAAAATGACAAGAACGATATTCCGGCTGTTCACTTTTCGCAGAAGTGCATTCCGTGTAAACAATTAAGTACAGAGATACTATGAGGAGTCGGTCGAATCTATTACGCTCTTCGTTCAGGCATGTACTCTGTAAATGATGAACTACGGAGTATTTTGAACGAACGATTCGGGTAATAACTCAGGAGACTGAGGCGCTCTGGCTTCATAAACTCAAAACTTAACTATTCTCGTGGCCGATGTACTATTCCAGGTGGGGCGGTACAAGTGCCTAGGTCTCCTGGATAGAGAAGACGGCGGGTGCCTTGCTGCTCAGGAGGAGGTTCGGAGGTCGTGTGCTCCATGGTCTTCTATGAAACGCCCGTTTGGTCAAAAGACTAACCAGCGTTTGGCGCTGCAAGGCCAAATTTAATAGCCTGCAACGCAAGAGGCGATTTACGCCGCACGAGGGTATCAAATGATTTCTCAAGAGGCGGTGCATGGTCTTGTCGCGGTTTTTTGTATAAAAATTTATAAAAATACCGCGACATCCGCCGCCCATGGACATGCGCGACGTCGGAAGAATCACGGGCCTTTAGGGAAAGGAGGGAAAATAGGCGGAGAGGGGAGATAAACCACCGGCACTCTCCCTCACCGGACTAAACACAGCAGCAATAGGTGCGAACGTCCTAGTGGAGATGGACGCGGGGATGTACGTTCGTCTCCGCACCAAATATAGGAAAACCCTGGCCCTAACGTCTGCCGGGACAGCAGGCTTGTATATAAAATTTATGTATTTAATATTAAATAATGCTATAGCTAAAATGTGTTTTAGAATTTTTAATAACTTCGCTAATACACATATGAAAAACTTCATGTTCTGATCACAAGACTTTGTAACTCGCCTAACTCTAAATGCTATGCATTATTACTTGTTCAATAACGTTAATACTTGTGTTATTGTAGTTAGAAATAGAATCGTATTCAGTTACTGAAGCGTATTATTGTAGAACTACTTTTGGAATTCAAACAAACTTACCTACTGTTGTAGTCTAAAATGGCATATCTTTTTTAGTATAATCAGACTGCTAATTGAACTATGAAATTAAATATCATAATGTGTGAATAATTACTTAAAACAAACACCTCAGAATACAGACAAACACGTTTATTCATTTTTTTTGTGTCTGCTTCAAGTCGCCAAAGATGTCGTGTATTTTAAATTTTTAAAGTTTCGAACACGATTTGCGTCTTAACTGTTGAGTCAAGCTTAATAATATCGCTCACAATATCTTAAAGATTACTCTCGCGTTTAAGTAAATACTACTATGACCTTTATGAACTTCTTTATTGGCGCATAAATTTTTTTTCGTTTATGTATTACGTTATTAATATGAGAGGTTGAAAAATGTGTGTGTTGCTAATAGCATATGGTTAATTTTTAGTCTATTATGTGACAATTCAACATGATATACAGGTATAAAACTATATGATGCGATGTCTGAGAAACGGTCGAATTAACGGAAACGCCTCTGGTTCATTGCAAAATTAGTCAGCGTTACCGCTCCGCTTTGTTGAACACGTTGACTCGGAACTCTCGGAAGGCCTGCTTAGGGAAATTCATTTCGTTATCTGCCGTCCGTTACGCGAGGAGAGTCGGGTAAAAGGGAAAGCACGGATCAAATAGGCATCGATTCCATTGTTTGCATCTACTTTTACTGCATGAAACACGTCTGCTATGCTATTATTATTGCCGACTCGCCGGTTTGCCTCTGTTCACGGACAATGGACGCGATTGTTTGCTTTCGTACTTTTCGGTGGACAATCAATTAGTTCGAAACAGATCTACAGATATAATGTACAATAGCTTCTAATAATTGTAAATCACAGTTCCTTTTTATTAATAAAATGAAAGGACTTCGAATTTTTAATACCGAATATTGCGTAATTAAGAGAGTATACATACTGTTTTAATGTTACTTTTGAATTATAACTTGTTATTGTCAAACCGATTTGAAATTATGCTTTCTCGTCATCAATTTTAAATTCCTCTCTCAACTCTGCAATTTATAAAGTGATATAGTTTTAGAGTTAAACTAAGTTGAGTAAGATGTAAGTAGCAAACACGTTCTGTTTTACTTGAAACATGGGTGTAGTAATATGTCATCGTACTTGTAATAACTTTCACTATTGACAATCTTCATTGTGTTGTGTTATTATTTTTAAGTCTGCTATTCAGTCACATGGGGATTCGTCAAAATAACATCTACATAGTTATATAGCATAGAATATACATATATGTATGTATAACAATTATGTAATGAAAACAGCAAAGCCAAGCTAAAGTGCCGTCTTCATTGTTTTTGTTCGTGTTTGAATGGTTACTACTAAAAACAGATTAATACATTTTTGACGACTTTATAACGTTCATTCCGTGCATTATAATTCAGAATGACAAATGTTATCTACGATATGGGATATTAAAGAATATTTTTATCTTATAAACCGTCAAAGCAACCTTTTGAATTTTATCTGATTTCATAAGAATGAGGTTTTCGTTTGCATGTTACAACTAAATCTAATCCATTACTGCAATATGTGACTATACAAGATATTGATGCAAAAGGAAAGAATTTTTGCTAAAAATTTTTTGAATGTAAGGTTACAGAAAAAAATACAGTTAAGTACCAATGTATGTACTAATAATTTATTTCACAAATTACACAACAATATCAGTTTGGAAGACGATTACCTTTAGAAGTTTTATGCAAATAATTAGTGATAGGTACATAAGCTTTTTTTTAATTTTACAAAATTATATTTTCTCAAGTACAAGTTATAAAAATTTTAAATGTATCGTTTACATGATCTTTTCATTTACTTATATATATTACAAACATGCGCGTAGCGCTTATTTTCTGTTGTGTTATATAAAAAATGCGAATAATTTGTAAAATACAATGCATGAGTGATATTAGAACATGCTTCCTTATAGGAATTTCGTATCCGATTTTCCCAAAATAATAATAGATGAACCAAATGTCAATAAAAAGTTAATTTAAAAATTTAAAACAATAGTTTTGTGTCGGGGACCGCTAAGATTTTTTATAATAATTAGTTTTTATCTATATATTTATTTCCTAATACCAGTATTAATTTCATACCGCTATTCCAGAACGATACTGAAATGTGAGTCTCTTCTCTCCCTAGAAATAAATGCCGCTATTCATTGCATGTACATGTAGGCGGCTGTATCCCTTTCTAACTGTGCTTATTCCGAGATACACAATTTTCACAACCTTCACAACTGAGTATCGTCCTGGAATAGTCCTTACTCTGCTGTGGCTTATTGAACACAGTAAATTTTTTTTAGTGCAACGTAAAAAATCTATTGATTCATAGTATGTTCTTCTCGAATGTAACACGAAGTATAGATTGAATCAAATTGTTAAGATAGGCAATATTGACATTTGGTACATCATTGTAATAAATATTCAAGGTGACGTTTGGTACGCTTCACATACTTAAGAACAATTGACAAATCTGTGTACGGAAAAGCTGTCCATTAAACATTGAATATTTATTGATAAGACTTGACTTGACAAGGGTTCCTTGTTATGAATTTGATATAAATTATGAAATTTAGATATCGGATACAAAGCAAACTGCGATGACGACTTTATTGTTTTTTTTAAAGTTTCATCGGATAGGTACCTAAGTATTTTACGTGTATTTTTTATTTTCAAACATTAAAATTAATAAATTAAGTAACAATTATCTGTTGTATATGTAATGTTCCGCGTGAGGTGAAAATAAATTTATAAAATTCTTTCAGCGTTTGTCGCATTTTATTTGGAGACTATATAATGTGTGCTTACATAATATTTATATAATATTATTTAGGTTAGATCTTGAATCTTATAACTTAATTACGCGAATCCAAAAATTCCAAATTTTTATTCTAAATTTGTATAATGGTCATCTATTTTATACGAAACTTTAATTGTGTGACCCTGATTTACATTTATGGTAGCCGGTTTTATAAGATATATGTATAAATTATGTTTAAACAAGAAAAGTAAGTGTACCATTTAGTGAACCACGTACGTACGCACTCAAATTTGTAAGTTCGTAGTATGAATAAACTAGTATGAATATGTTTTTCGTTCGTAGTATGAATATGTTTTTTCTACATACGTAAATAAGTAATATATTTGTATAAGCAATATATTTGTGTATACTAAGCATTTAAAAACGTTTTTGAAGACTTAAGTATCATATATTTTTGTCTGTCGAGTGTTGCGATATAAGTCCCTAGTCTCGAAAGGAGGCAAAAGTAAGTAATAACCTCTTATGCAACACATAATTTAGGAAACGAACATTTCTAAATTGGCTTGGAGTCTGGGTGTTACTAGGAACTCCTCCAGAGTTCGTTGTGTGGTTGGTACTCATAGTACAAGCTTACAGCTTAGTTTGGGATCACACAATCTGTGTCTGTGTCTGGAGTATTATTATTCTTATTATAAGTTATACAAATATTGTAATTAAATTTATGAAAAAGTAAATTAGAATAGATTTTTTGTATTCGAGTAACCTCATACATATTTTCAAGTGTCAGCAGCACATAAGTTACATATTAAATATTATAATTTAATATATTAGAAAGAAAATTAAAACAGGTACAACCCCATATTGGTAATTATTTTCTATTTTATTTCTATTTTATTTAACATTTTTTTTTTTTCTACAAAATAGTCAGTCAAATATAAGTAATGAAATAAAAATCTTTTGCATGTTTCTGCTAAAATTTTAATAGGATTAGGTATTGTTTATACATATATGGGCAACTTTCTAGTATACCATTAGCAAATGAGCCAGTTTCGGCTAAACGATCGCTTTACATGCCCAATGTAAACTATTGAGTTTATTTATGCACACATAGTATGTATGCCTAATCATTTGTACGCATTTCGTTCATATGTCTATGTAACGTCGTATAGACTACATCATAAGCGTAAATATGCGAGTGGTTTGATCTCGTGGAAAATTGTTTTTTGTAGCGATCACAATTGATCAGTCGGTTGCAGTGATACAGATCTATTTATTACAGCTTACATAATCACTATAGAAATATAAATAAACTTTATTTCCTAGTTAGAATTTGATTATTCAATTACTTATCGCATTAGGGGAGCATTTAGACCATTTTTATTACAGCGGAAAATGATATATTGTATAATATTATATAGAGGAAGTGTACCGGATATGGAATACTATAATAAAAGCTCATACTAAATCATGAAAACTTATTATTAAACTGTCTTATTTTATTATTTGCCTAGGAAATATATTCTAGTTTAAAATAATAGTAACGAAATTATTAAAACAAACTTAATTTTTTCTCCAATCATCTTAATATAAAAACAATCAAAATGCACCCCTAAAAATGTGTACCGAATATGGAATATGGTATTTCATAGAAGGTATACTTAAAAATACTCTAATAATATACTCAATATGTTCCGAACTAATTTACTGAGTCTATACAATGTCGTTTAGGAAACATTGTAACGAACAGAACGTTTAAAATCCACTTTTTTTAATTTTACGGCTTCTGTGGTTTCCTATCTTATTTATATTCTAACGATTAACATTTTTCATTGTTCATCAATTTCTAATGTCCGAAATATGTAATTGGTAATTGACCGATAAAATATGTACATGGAATAGTAGACCCCATTATGGAAGAGTATTCCGTAATAGGGTCCTTACTAAATTCCATATTAAGAATATCACACTATAAAACAAAATATAGAGTGTAACACTAGTAAACCTGACTAAAATACACCGCGCTGTAGTAAACTATGTTGTTACAAGATAACAATACACTAAATTAAATTAAAAGTAAATGTAAAAGTTAAGAAATATAAAACGAAACGTCGCATTTAGTAAACTAATTAATCTGTGGTCGTATCTAAATTTTGCTCAGTTGTGCACGAAAAATTTCACCTTTCCCTTAGAAATGTAAATAGCGCTTAGCTCGCGAACGTGTACTGGCCGTGCAGTAGTCTTGTGGTAAGACCTAGGGGGCGGTGAATTCAAATATTTACGCTGCTTAGTTTAAGAGAAATGTCATTGGTGTAACATATCTTCACGCTGTATCTCCAACGGGGTAGTCAGAGAGGACGGAGCGCCAGGAGTCGCGGTCCTTACACACCTCTTTCGCTTCCTCAAATCTCATCATTCTCCTCACACATTTTCGACTAGGTATGCGAATGCTTTTGACATTTCCGTCTGCTAACACGCTGGCTATTTGATCTTCATAAGTCAGCCTTGGTCTTCCTTGGCTTCCTTGGTATATTATATCCATATTCCATAATCGGTACACTTCCTCTACCTAATGTTGGATTTTCCAGATTGTTGGTTTAAATCGAACGCAATAACTAGGTAATTACTAATTAGTTATTTGCCACCAGTTACGTATTAAGTACGTCTGATTATTTTCATATCATAACATTAATTACTATTACTACGAATTCGTAAAGCTACTCTTTATATGTGCATTTCAAATTCAAATGGACATGTTCAAAGTAAGAAATTAAGTACCTATTGCGATTTTTATTATTTTAATTCCAATGAATTTCAATCAGTATTTGAAATGTTGATCTGTAGGCTCTTCCGCAACATATAGCCTCTATCTTTAACACGACAGAACATTTATACATTCAGGGGTATTTCGTCTCAGTTTGTTATTACATTGTTTACCTCACCTTAGTTGCCTTCTTGTCTCGCTCGTTGCACATTAACGAGGGTTGGCGAACACAAACGAGGGGAAATCTAAATTTTACCCCAGGGAGGTGCACGATGGATATATTGCAACGTCTTTCCTATGGATGTGTAACCTTTAATAGTGTGTAACCCTCCCAATTACGTTTTGTTAATTCTCTTGTAAATTAAGATAGACATTAAAACAACTCCAGTCGCATCAAACTCTACTGATTGCAAACGGAAAATTGTAACCAATAAAACTATATGACATGACCCAGGGGCATATATTTATATAGAGACAAGTTATTACAAATGGAAATTTTGTCACAGCATAGATCCGACGAACGGAAAAGAAAGAATACGCCATGAAAAAAAGTGAACGTGAAGAATATGCTATAAAATGACTTTCCCTGTTTTTATTTCATCATAAATATAAATTTGTGAAATAAGAAATAAATTATTTACTTGAAATTGAAATAACGCATGTAAACACTGCACGATATACTTGAATAAGCCTTTAAATATGTACACGTTTTATTTGAACATTTATTAAAAAAATTGGTATTAACCGCAGACGACGCGACGTATCGCTGAGACTAGCTCGTTAGAGTTACTGCTAATTGGCCGCAAAGAAGTGAGCAATTTCTCAGTGCTGCATTATGAGTCTATTATGTTTTACATTGTATATCAGACTTCCTAGTTATACCAATTCTAACCGCCAGCCATGAGCTGTCAAATAGAAGTAGTCCAGTGCAGTCAAAATTTATACATTTTAGCTGTATCCGCGAACGGTCATTGTTTAATTACATCAGTAACAAGTTTGTGAATGCAGTGTGTGCGCTTGTAATTGAATGACAATGGATATATAATAATATAATAATAATAATATCCTCAGACATTTCACACAGCGCCATCTAGTCCCAAAGTTAGCAGCACAGCGCTTGTGTTATGGATACTAGACAATTGATATACTACTTATATACTTTTCTTTTGTAAATAAATATATATTGTACATAAACACCCAGACTCGGGGCGGGATCGAACCCGCAACCCCCGTTTATTTCCGACCTCCGTTGCGCCACGGAGGTCGTCTTAATAATATCTAGTTCGTTCATCTCGGCAATCCCATTGTAACAATATAAAAATATCAAATTTTTATTCATTTTCAGACAACGGAAACTATACACAAATAGGTTCAGTCCTGAGAAGAACTTCACACAAGTTCTACGTTATCAGTTTTTGCAATACTTGGGGTAATTAATTGCTATTGTTGCTAAAGCTGAATGTTGTATTTTACTAATTTTGAACAACCAAGATTCATCTCATTACTAAACTATTTCGAATTCTTCCAGGCTCAATATTTTGTTGAAGAAATTGACATTGAGACAATGTTTACCCCAGTAGAGCAGTATACATATAGGCATTATAGATGTAGAGTTTATATTACCGTCTAGGAAGGGCGGCTTCAACAGTATGAGAGGTTGCACATGCGAATGAATTTTTGAAAAGTTCGCGTTACCGTTGGTATTGCTTTACGTCGTAAAATTTTATTACAATCCTGAGATATCTCACGTGCCTCAAGAATATACGGTTACGTTAACTTTGATATAGATATTGGATTGAAAGTGATACAAGAAATAAACGAAATTCATTACGATTTGTATTTTTGCTGTAAAATTAAGTTACACTTGTAATGACTATAAGATTAATATGCATAAAATAATATTTTATAAGTGCTGCAAAGTTGTATATTTATTACAAGGGAATTATTTTAAGAAAAATCATAAATGTTTCACGAAACGATAATTTAATAATAATAAATCGAAATAATTGAAAGAAGAGGCACTCGATCAAAAATTGTTTCACGGCATTATGAAAAACTAGCGACCCGCCCCGGCTTTACACGAGTACAATTAAAAAAATAGAGCCCATGTTAGCCGCTCATAATGTAGCTTCTTGTAAGTGAAAGAATTTTTAAAATCGGTTGAGTAGTAGTTGAGGTAGTTCTTGAGTTTATCGATTACATACAAACGAACAAAGTTTACCTCTTTATAATGTTAGTATAGATAGTATAGATGACAAAATCAGCACAAGAGTCACGGTAGTGGCCCCCACCCCCCCCAAGTCGACTAAACGGTCGCCATCGGAATCCTTTTCTAGAAGCAACTCGAGTCACTCTTGAACTTTATATATCGCTGTCACGAATGTAAGCAAAAGTCTGAAAATTAAGTTGGAGATTGTTTTGTACCTAACATATTCAACTAAATATCAAAGTTTTGCTATTTCGTCACACAATCGATCGATCGATCGATCATCAAAATTCTAGTGTAATTCTAGCAGACCTAAGAACCCGAATTTTCGACTGTAGTTTAAACTTTGAAAATTATCACAAAATTATTATTTACGGTTGGATAAACTAAATATCCATATAAGATTATATGAAACTTATTTTGTGACCTATAAAAATTAGTTTGCTCGTTAGAGCGTTGTAGTTAAATATTCAAAATAAAACTTAGATGAGTTCTTTTAGCACTTACTATTATAGTACTACTATTCGGACTATTCTATTTAGACTACGGTCAAGTGCCGATGCTTTCTCGGGTTTATCCACAGATAATAAAAAATACGAGTAATTATTTATTATTCTTATGCCTAGAGCTCTTTTTTTCTACATCTGTTGTAATGTAGACTACGGCAGTAATAAATCTCAAGAGCCTGCCACAGCTGAGTGTAACGGACTCCGATGCACTTACCTTCCAGACTGGTCTAATCATCGATATACCGAAACGCTAAAGAAAGACAAACAAAGGTGGAGAGTGGAGAGTGAGCTTTACGGAAATCAATAGCCATTGTGCACGAAATAGAATAAACGAAGAAAACAATATTTGTCCACAAAAAGAAATGAGATCTCAAGAAAAAGTACAAGTTCTAAGTGAATAAAATAAAATTAGATCATCATAAATAGTAATGAAATATTATTTATTACTCTTTAATTTACCTGTGAAGACAACTATCGAGTATTTGCTAACTTCATAGCAAAGGTAATTTGCTATGAAGTTAGCAATATAGGATGGCTGACTTAGTTCTTCACGGGGTCTCAGAGCTGTTTACGGCGAAAGCATTGTGAGATTTGGCATTATTTTTTTTACAGGAATGTTTTAATGAGATTATAGTACTCGTATAATACGAGTAAGAAGTGCTTCATAGGGAATCTGGAAAACATGCTTTAGAATTCTGCTTTACAAGCGAAAACTGCATAACGAAATAAATTCTTTATGATTTATCTGTATTATTATTCTGTCAATTTACTTTATTAACCTATATTATATACCAAGTACACGAGCGACCTCAGCTGCACCTTTCTAATAAAACAAAAGATTAATATATACTATATCATGTTTTGATTGTTAGCTTTTTTAAATTTCGCAACAATGATTGTAAGTAATTGGGTTTTTAGTATTTTATTTCCTTTCTACTCGTATTCCATATCATTTAAATATTTTAACTATTGAAAAGTATTGTTTTCATATCTTAGCACTCAATATTTCAATGACAAATTACTGTGGCTCATAACTTTTAACAAAGTTATGTATCTAGGTCTATGTAACAACTGGACACTACGACTAATTACCTGGTCTTGCGACTATTATTGACGAACAGGTTCCTGGCTAGAGTATTTAGTCGCTTGTTAACATGCCTATAATATCCACCTATCTCACTAATTTTACTTTCTATAAAAGGAAATCGAAATGATTGTTACTACATGGGGCATTCCATTTCTCTCTCGGCAGTTTCGATAATTGACCCCTCCCTCAATTTAACTTTTATCGGGCGATATTCGAAATAAAAAAATGTTACAATCGACATTCCACGCGTGGTTGGGTATAAGTGTTTGTATAATACATTTGTTTAGAAAAATACTTGTTTTACTGATTTCGTTATATTTATTCAAAAGTTTAAATGATTAATACTGATATGAAGCTTTTTATGTGAAAGTAGTAGCATCAATCGCGCAGTGAGTGTGACATCCTATTTGTGTTACTCAATTGGGTATGCCCGCCAATCATTGGACTGTGCACCCAATGTTCCATTTACGAGCTTATTGTTTTGATGCTGACCTCATGTAGTCGAACATCCGATCTCATTTGGTTTTGCCTCTCTCTTATTTGTTACGTCGTGGCTCGCGAAATTTGATTTCTTTTTCATCGCGTGGAAGCTTTACATAATGTAAGATAAGGATCGTTTATACACATACTTCAATAATTAATTATTGTCGTACCTCTAAATAAAGGGCTTTAAAGAGTATAATTTCATGATTCCATCCATTGTTGAGAAAAGTAAGACTTAAGGAAGTTACTATAAAATGTCTTGATGCAAAAAACATGAAGTTAATTACTTAAATTGTTGTTGGTTGCTAAGTATTGCATTCTAGTTTGCTATAAAAGGAGGCAGATCTTTGCCTGGAAGGTTATAAATAGTATAGCGGACCGCGTTGTGGATGTAAAGTAGACACCAGTTTTAGAATTGCTCGCATCTATTTCGAACAAGTGTAAATAAATCTAGTGACTCGCTTTCGACGTTTATTGTCATGTCATTTTCTTTCCGCATCACCTGCCTTCTTCTTGTTGTTAGTTACATGTCGTTATCATGTTCAAGGTTTTTTGTTTGTTATCATTATCACACTGTGGTCAAAATATAAAAAAAAAATCTCATATTATATTCATTAAAAAAAATCTATTGTATAAATGACTTCGATTGTTTAAAACGAATAGTTCATTAACAAAATAACAAGTTAATATTGTATCGAGACATTTACATATTTCCATTCGAAATTATGATTTGAAGTCATGACGTGAAGTACACATAAATGTCATCTTTATAAATTGAAATATTGATAACCTTCCTATGATATTAGTTATAATGCCGAACTAAACAAGCGGAAAGTTTGTTTGTTTTCATATTCAAGCTGATTCATTTGATTTACATTCTGCATGTACACAAAACTCATCACTGTTTCTATAGGCTTTGATATACCAGTTTATGATTGTATAATCAACTCAAAAGTAGTTGATCAAAATTCATATTTTAATCAACTGCTACTACAACTATGTAACATGTCACCTTTTTGGAAAGTTCATTTTAATAATTCAAAATAACTTTGATTGAGTGTATCTAATATAAATTAACTTGATTTGATTAACAATGTTCATAATAAAATTGCAGAGCCGTTGGTGTATATAATTGGAGTATATTTTCAATAATTCTTATGTAATTAACGACCACCTCCGTGGCGCAATGGCTTAGCGCGTCGAAAAGTAAACCGGGTTGCTGGTTCGATTCCCGCCCCGAGTCTGGGTGTTTATGTATAATATGTATTTATTTACAAAAGAAAAGTATATAAGTAATATATCAGTTGTCTAGTACCCATAACACAAGCGCTGTGCTGCTTACTTTGAGACTAGATGGCACTGTGTGAAATGTCTAAGTTTATTATTATATTATTATTATATTATTAATTAATAACTTCTCTAATTGAATCTTAAATTCCAAGCTATAATTGAAATCCACGTGTTGCAGTCCTAAGCTCATATTTTGTCAATGTCAGTGAATATCTTATTATGTGTATGTAGAACAAGATATATGTACAATTTTTTTTTTAATTTGACAGTATATTTACAAAGTTAAATTTACGCATTATCTTAAATAATAGGTTTTCCATTATCTTAAATAGTATATTTTCTCAAAGTTACCTCTTAGAAAACTGTCAGTGCTTAAAGTGCCCAGTAGAACAGATTGGCAGCATTAGCTCTTTGTACTAATTTATATTTTAAAAATAAAATAATATTTAATATATTACTGTTTCAGTAGGAAGTATATGTGGTATACACAGTTTATGGTTTTTAACCGCCAGTGGGAAAGAGGGACACTTTTTTTGGAAAGTATAAATCGATTTATAAGCAAATGACTATTATCATTTTATCATACACTTATTACAAATTAGACATTGTTTAAACTCCTTATCGACCACATCATATTATACATAATTGAATGATATCATAACATGATGTGGGTGTATAGCAAGCTTCTGTGTGCACTACACTCGCGAACCAAAACAAATGGACACGACACCGTTACACCACTTCGCGGAATTTAATAAAGAAAAAAAATGAATGACAGCGTGCAACGGTAATCTTTGTTCAACGCGTAAGGCCAAAAGACTTCGCAGTAAAGCACCCGACTGCTCAAGATAAAAGATAGTTTGGTTGTAATTAAAATCGACGCCAGACCGGAACGCCACTAATGATGTCATTGTCCGTACGTGCGCTAACAGAAAATTTTATTACAACATTACGTTCAAATTCATGCAATCTACTAACATCAGCCGGCTCTTTATTTTAAACAGAATCCGTAATTAGACGTCATCTTATTTATAACCTTGTAGCAATGGCAAAAACTTTGAACAGGGCTGTTTTTAAAGGCAATAAATAAACCGAACTCGGTCGGTTGTCACCTCTAGTGCATCCACATGGCACAGTTCCCAGTAAAACATTTCTGGCCACTTGAGTTGAGGCAGTATTGCCTGTCTGTTTCAAAGATGTTATATTTTTTACCTCTTTTGTAAAATAACATCATTGGTCTGTTCTAACAATACTTCTTAGAATTAAGTTATCTTATTGTTTGTTTAATTTTGTGTGTATTAGTGTTGAATAAGAAATTATATAATTACAAAAAAGTTTAGTAATAATTACATATTATTTATAATTTAAATACATGCCATAGAGGTAATTTCTTAAAAGACGTTCTAGATGCGATTAGATCAGACCAGCGCGCTCTAAATACCCTGAAGGACGTCTTAACGGCATCGGAGAGAAAAAAATCGATACACGGAAGCCATCGTGATTCCATAAAACAATAGAAAAAGACAAGTTTCTCTTCCAGGAATTCTTGATGAACGTTAATCATTAATATAAACAACACCAGGGAAAAAAGTGACTTGTACCGAAGCCATTGTGTGGGTTGTCAGCAGAAGATGGGAGCCGTGGGAGTGAGCGCGGGGGACGACCTGCAGCCGCGGTAATAGTCTCGCTCCATACATTAGCGCAATAAAAATTCTATCACTAGTTCTCATGGAATGGAAAACAAATAGCTGAATCACATTTGCAATAGTAATTAATCTCACCTGGATAAAATATTTAATTGGATTTCCTATAATTGGCATTATTGATTATTGATATTGATTAACATCGAATGTGTGACTTCCAGAAAACGCAAACAGTTGAATTTTAGGTAAGTTGTAAGTCCAGAAATAGACGATTAGATATTTACGTATCATATTGAAAGGAATATAAAACAACAATATTTTGATATTTAAACTTATTGAACACTGCGCATTTGAAATAAATGAAATCGAAAACAAGTCAGCGCGCTAGACAGTTGTTTTTATTGGCTCTGAAATCAATTACCTACACTGTAATTGAATTAATATGTAAGCGTCCAAGCAAAAAGGGTCCAGTAGTGGGGTATTGAGTAAAGACTAGATTCAGAATTTAGAATAGTCAATTGATAACAAGGAATAAAAAAATATTCAAAAACTGGCATTTATTTTTTTATCAGACATTTAAAGTTGAAACTCTGAAAAAACTTGTTTTGAAAAAGCATTTTTAAAGTGTGATTAATGAAAAACACACTTCTAATTGTTTGTTTCTACATCATATATAGTAATTTACTATATGAACTTGTAGATAATTGAGCATTAATTAATAATAATCAATTAAAATCGCGAAATGCCATTTTTTCACCCAAATTTACAAAACTGCGTATATCTCGGAAACTAAATGTCGGCCACTGGACCCTTTTTGCTTGGACGCCCACATATAATAATTTCATGTGGTGCAAAGCAATCATTGTTTTTAGATGTACAAACGCTTTGAAGTTGTATCAGCGTCTCAAACTTCTCAAACTTTATTAGCTGTATTGTAACTAAACGACTGATTAAAACTTTCAAAAAATTAAATATCAAAGACGATATGTTGTGATGTATTGTGATCTGCCCGATTCACAGACATTTTCCAATAAATAATAATAATAATAAATGGACCAGACAAAGCACACCGATCACCTCAAATTAGTCTCAAATTAAGGCATTCCCTGTGCTATGAGAACCAGACAACGACTGCTAGGCCGCTAGGGGCATCTCCCAGTACACGCAGATTCAAGAAAATGTACAAAAGTTCGTTTACGTTTAAATGTAGTCAAGTACGTCAAATACAAATACACCGCAAATACTGTTGCTTATTAATTTAAATGCCATAAAATATTACTTAATGAGTACACACAAAGGGCGGTGTCTTAATAGGAGGTGAAAGTAGAAAGATTTGTTGTTAAACAGACTTGTGTCTGAATTGAAGGTCTCCGTAACTTTTACTTAATTATACAAAATGTAACTGAAATGAAAACAGACGATGCTACTGGTAGAGTGGCAGCTATTCATTTTCTCTGTGATGAATTTTACACTTTTGGTCTACTTAATTCATAATTTATAGGTCGACTCGTTATTTTCTGATTGTGACGGTTCCCTTTCGTTCGAAAAACTTAAATTCAAGTTCTTGTAAAACTTCACAAATTTCGTTTGATTTCGGTTTTCCTTGTTAGTCTGTTTAAAATTAAATTTGACAGTTGCTAACTAAAGAGACTGCTACGAAGTGTTATCTTGTTCACTCAGAAACAGCCGGAAATAGTACTTAAAGACGTAAAATATTTTTAAATTTTTGAAAAGAAGCGATGTTTGCTTCAAATTGATGGAAATGTTTTCGTGATATCGCCAGAGTACATACATTTTGTACATTACTATGATAAACAGTCGTTTCTACCTTAATGGTGTCCATATTTAGAGCTTCCAATTTCACGTCGAAGAAATTCAATTCGATTGATCATACATTTGTTAGGTTTGTGTGTCGAGAGGCAGGTGTTTGCCTGCGGTGATGCCGCGACAGGTTCTAATGCCGTCTAATGCTAAAGGCTCTCATGTGAATGTCAACGTGATCAATGTTATTAAATTTTAGCGTTTTTCTGTTAATAGTGAAAAAAATGAACGTACATAAATGAATTATTTAAAACAGATGAAAAATAATATTATGTCGCACCTAAGGATATACTGTTAATTCTAAAAGTAATTTACTGCAGTAAATGTACATAAAGCACTAGCGTTCTCATATTTATAATGACGCTGTCTTCCAATTCTGCCATACTGCGGAGATCTTCATTGCTAATTTAGTAAAAGAGTTTTAATAAAAATAAACAAGTTTTTAAAAGATTGCAATATTAACACAGAAAAAATAAAACAGACAATAAATTGGTTTTATTTTAATTTCGGAGTTTTATTTACTATATAAAAGTTACATGAGGACAGATTTGCTCATTGTAGAAATATATATATATATATGTTTTAAATATTTTAATAGTGTAATCCTCGTTTTCGCTATGCACTTACATATGTAGTTGTTGTAACATAATCTGCGATTATGCAACGACGGTATGAACTCTATACTGTCATTAGTGTCTGTTCTGTATTGTCGTAGCTATTGTGTTAAGAAATGCACTAAAATTAATGGCACAGTACGTATGTATCTAGTTAAGTTAGGGAAACTACTTAATTGCAATGCATTTTAAATATCACTTTAACTTTGAGTATTTTTTTTTTAATACCACTTTTATTTTAAAACCATATGGCATTAATTCAAAACAGATGAATTCTTGCTTTTTTAAATAAGTAGTCCGACTAATATAAAGAAACACTTTTTTACTAGTTTATGATTATGATTTTAGACGTATGTACAATCTAAGTCTCGTGTAAACCCAGATTTCTGTACTTTTAGACATTGGACTACAAAGTTATAAGACAACATTATTAAGAAGTCTGATAGATAGTGAACAGGTTTGTTTAAAGTAAGACTTGACCATTGCGCCTGAGGCTTGCGATATTGAAGTTGCTGCTTTCAAGAAAGTAACATTCAATATAATAATAATAATACGTATATTTAATTAATATTTTACATAATAGCAAATATGTACTTCATTTAAAAAGGAATCAAGTTCAAAAATATTTTTATTTATTATAAAGTGAACTAGTGCAATAATATTTTTAGAACAGATTGAGAGGTGTTTTTGATGTTCCGTAAGGGAAAGGAAACAATAAATACATACTAAATTTACATGACATTTAACTGTTCACGAGATCGCAACATTTAGCAAGTATTTGACGACGTGAAAGTCTGATAGTTAATTTCATGCTCATGTTTGAAAATATTTGCGACTGCCTAAGTTTTGGTTAAAATAGTTGTCGACAATCGTTTCGTCATGAGCGTTTTGGTAATACACTAAACCGTGCAATTAAAGTTTAACAAGAAGTTTTTTGTGTGATCGCAATTAAACGTTGAGTAAAACGTAAAATAATGTTAATAAAAATATCGTATAACATAGTTCTGCAATATGATATTTTTTAGAAATATGAGGAAACTGTTTTAATTATCCTAATATTATTTTAATAATCGAAACTTTTATTTTAATTTTTCGATGTTAAGAAATTTTATTTATCTATTTCATAAAAAGCAATACTGATTTGTACTTCTACCTCTGTTTAATCAATATGAAGTAACTTCCACTTGACGGAATTTTAATTAGCTCGTTTAAGAGGGAAGAATTGTAAAAGAATACTTCGATGCGAAATAGATACTAATATTTTGAATGTATGTAATTAATTTCTAAAACATGATTATTACGTACTATGACTTTTTACTTCCACAATTAATTATGATCAAGTTTACATAGATTATTTTTCTCCTTAAGTAATGTCAACCAAGGAGCACTGTACTCATTTTTATAGTTGTATTTTACTAACGGTGTCCAATGTCGGTAAGTCATGTCAAATGTGTACGATTAGTACATTAGTAGTGTACTGTTTACTTACAAGGTCACGGTTAGAATGAGTTGTACTGAGCCATTGACGGCCATTTACAGTTTAACCTACAGTTTTTATAAGTTATATAACGTAATAGATATGTAATAAAACAGAAACTCCGAACAACACATGAAGAAACCGTTAGTTGCTGTTAAGTATTGCTTCGAAGCTAGCTATAGGATAAATACACGGAAAAGCGAATTTTTTTTGAAATGAGGTATTATTTACCGTATTTAAATATACATTGTATGTATTGCCTCAGCAAGAAAGTGATGTAACATAATTTTTGTAATTTTGGGTTATGTTATACCTTGAAATTCTATTTGAAATTTTAGTTATAGTACAGATCGAATTTGTCTACTCCTTAGGGACATACCTATATATTTAATTTTAATTATTTTAGGTGGAAACTTAGAAAATTTTAAAGCAGACCCCATTGTAGATTTTATAAATCACGCCCTGCCTTTATCAAGTTATCATTTCGAATTCTTTTATAGACCCTAATTCTTATTTTGAAGAATTTACTATAGGAATCTAGTTTCCATAGTTTAATATCTGATTTTATTATACTGTAATATCCAACTGTTTTTCTCCCTGTACATCTCTTTCCAAATATTAGGTACTGTACAACATAAATTTGATAATTATTGTACTTATCTGAACATCAATAGGTTGGTAATAGTATGATGTGATCTATCTAAAAGAACATCTATAATGTGTTACAAAGGTTAATTTTCTCATGGATAGTAGACTTTTTATAAATTGTAATAGTTATTGAATATCCTTGGAAGCCTTTAGTAAAGACGATATTATTTAATAAGTTACAGGAGTAATAAATTAAATTAATTATAACGACTGCATTACTTTGTTAGTTAAGTAGGTTGCTAGGTTTGGGTATGCAGGATGCTGTTGGAAACCTATAAAAATCAACAATGCGATAATTACCTATTTGCATTCTCTATATTCACTTTACTGTAAACATGTATCTATGTATTGCGTATTGTATGATATTATTCGAAATTAATTTATTCATGATAAATTGAAGTATGTATAATATTTCACAACAATTACGTGACGTCATTATTAAAATTTGAAAATGACGAATCAACTCATACAAATAATTTTTCCCATTTATAACAAAATATATTAATTGAGATAGGTTTGTTCTATAAATTGTTTAATGTTATAGCGTCTATTTGAAGATATAGATTGTTTGGTAAGATGGTTGTACTTTACATTGTAGATTCTCCAAATGCAACAAAATTATAGAAAAAAAACGCAATTGGCGTTTCTTTGCGTTTGATTGATTTTATGCACAACACAATCATCCTACTTATTTAATTCAATAAAAAGAAGAAGTATGTTGCCATTGGTAAGTGCATGTAAACGATATACCATTCATAATATTGACTTAACGATTAATTATTTTTGTATAATATGAATCGACTTTGAACGTTGAACGAAAATAAAATCGACACAGCATCGTTTTCCATATATCATATTAGTCATATTATGTGTGATGATGAGGTATGGTTAAAGCACAATTTTGTAATATAAAAAAAACAGTTGTGTAGGTAAACACAGCCTTTCAAAGTTTCTTATAAAAGACATCAACGCGCGCTAGATAAATGTATAAAATTGATTTATGACTACGAACATAAAAAAGTAGCAAGATTATTTAAATGGTTATTATCAATTTTATAAATTGCCGTAGGAAGAATAGGTTTAGTACATTTTGTTTTTAGTGTAATTGCAATATTTAACTACTACTTTTTTATCTCTGAAAGTTTGTTACTCTTTTTCCTGCATAGTGTTTTTGTTTTATTTTGATTTAGAAGCCAACGAGTGGGTAGTTACATAAATATCAAAAATGTTTACGATACTTTACAGCTTGTTAGTTGAGTAAATGAGAAGATATGCATTTAATCATGTAATTAATTATTAATTAATATTATAAACAAGAACTACTAATTAATTAATTACTATGTAAATGTTGATATTGATAAGTGAACTGCTTTGACCCTATAATGAGTACAGTACAGTGACATAGAAACCGAGTCGATTGCAGTGAGACGTACGACCTTCGTACATAATGCAGTTCACGGCAGATAGAGAGGAGATCGCATAAATCGACAACTCCTACATAAAATAAATTAAAATTCAACACTACTCACCGCAAACAGTCGCTCGTGTTCGAAATAAACCGAACACTGATGTGTCCACACAAAAACAAAACATAAACAACACAAAGTAAAATATCAGTTTACGTAGATAAATAACAAAAGAAAGTATCGATGAACTCAAAAATTGTGCGATTTATAACACCACTTCATTCACTAATTCAAACGGTGCGAGTAAAGTTTCGCTTCGCAGTACGAGCGAATCACGCGTGCAGTGTGTCCAACAGTTTCGACGCGAGTGCTGGCGGGCCGGGCGTAGCGCGCGAATATTCGTTCTTGTCGTGGCGTTGCGTCGTCGTCGTTTTGCTTTGTTGTTTCCTACGGCGATGCATCGCAAAAGAAAATTGAATGCATTACGCACTAATATACATATAATCGACGATCTCCGACGTCCGGTGGGGAAGAGAATTTTAAATTTATTATTCTAATTTCAAATCGATTCCTTAATACTTACACACTGTAGATACAATGTTTTTGTATATTTATCTATGGTATAGGTGTTTACCTTGTTGTAGACAGTAGTCAGATTTCACAACATTATGGCGATATAATATTATTACATTACATTATCTAACGGAAAAATGTAATATTAAGAGATCAAATACTTTAATATGGGGTAAAAAACGAAACGGGACCTATTCTTCTATCAAATATGCTTTAATGCTTTAATAATGCTTGATTGCTTTAATAACTACAAACTAAAAATACAATTTTAAGTTTTGCTAAGTTACAAGAAGATAACAAAATATTTTACAATACCCGATGAGAATAGTCTGTTTTGTAAATTAGTTATCCTGTACCTCTTTACTAATAAAAGAAATATCTTTAAACACCGATTTAACTTATAGAATAAGAACATTTTAATAATGTTGTAAAAGTATTAAATAATTCTTTGGGGCTGCTAAGGGACACATAAAAAATTTTGCCTCCGTTTTGAGGACGAATCTGGAAGGCAGGAAGTCGGATGCTTCTTAAAATTGAACACCGCGACATGTGACTCTATAAGTAAGGGTAAACGAAACAGCACTTTCACAACGAAATAACATCAATTTGGAAGGGGCTTATGTACAACAAAAATTTGAACATATCTGTATTGGTAAGCAAGCGCAGCAGTAGCTATCATAAAAGTACCAAACAATTATTTTTTGATTTGTAATTTTGACTGCAGATTATGTAAGGCTTTTAAATGTGCTTACGCGTCTCGCATTCAAATCACATATTAGCCTATAATTTCAATTTTGTGCACGAATTTAGTGACGTAAATGGTAAAAGATAAAATGTACAAAAATCCAAGTCTCGCAACACCTTCCTTCCACTGTAAAAAGTAGTAAGATCTCATGTAAAATAAAATCAGTTATTTTAGTTAGTATCTATGGAAGCAGCACCTATTCAACAATTTTGTCATAAGTTGTTTCCTAGTTATTTACCTACCAACATTTATAGTGACATATCAATATTAGACATCTTTGTTTCTATAATAAATAGTATATGACTTGGCAATCGCACGGCAACATCTCTCTAATATTAGTGATCTGAGCGCTTTATTTGCACTTGTTTACATATTACATGAATTAGGCCTGCTAGCGCTATGTTCGATTAGAAGTATTTTAAATAGTAGATCGTTCTTATGTTATAATATAATGTTACCGTGCGGTTACCAAGTCGCACGTTATATTTATTATCGAAACAAAGATGTCTATGATCGGTGAGTGTCTCAGTGTCGACGCTGTCGTGCCCCAGATAATTAGGGAAACGTTGGTATTTACAATATGTCTATAGAATAAATAATTACATTAAAATACATTATATTAAAGAAGAATATAGATAAGTGAAAAAAAACTATAAATTCAATTTAAAAATGGCGATGTACGAACAATAATAAAGTATTTGTAACGAGCAGTACCCATCCGCTTCTCTGGATCCTACATGCGTACGAAAAATTTCATCTTAATCTGGCGAACATTTAATTTGTTAAGTATAAGAAAACAAATATGCAGAATTCTGTACATAGTAAATATAGATACATCGTTAGTGAAATTATAAGTGAAAACATTCAAGTACACAATTATCTGTATGTTTTCCTTTTTCAGTCAACTAGCCGGTTCTATTTTTGATAATATTATATGTACTTTCACGACCGACGATTGGCTCTCGTATGTTGCGAAAGTGACAGTCACATAAAATTGTTACAGTTGATTTATGCGCGGATTTAACTTAAAAATAGTTCAGTGCATTCCGACTACTTCTTCTTTAGTTAGTAGTTAACAGAGGAAGTTAAACACTGGATACTACGTTTATAACATACTATATACACATATATATGTAGGCACATTACGTACAATGCAGGTAAATCGTTTTCTTTAAGTCGTAAAATACATAGTTGTAGTAGAAAGTTTGCGAGTTTTGTTATGCGTGTTTTTGCTCATCAAAATTTATATTATTTTAGTAATAAAATTATTCGAGTCGTAATAGCGTGTAAGTTTGAAGTAGTTGCGCAAGGGCTTTTTAAAATAGGTTTTAGTTAAAAATAATAGGATTTGAATTAGAAAAGTTTTGCCGGTAATGACGAAAAACAAAAGGACATGAACATTTTCTTATCATTACTACAATTTGTAAACAATTGGGACTAAATTTCTTTAAGTTGGATAAACATTCTTTTGTGTTGATTGGTTCATAAAGAAATGAAATAAAATAAAATGATAAAAAAATTATTTAAAATAACTATTAAGATTAATTTTAAATATTGTTATTCATAGAGACAATTGGAATCCATGCTTTATTATTTGCATGAGGTGAGGTGTGTAATTTAAATATGTACAGTTATATATGAAAAGTAAAAGAAAATTGAAAGAGAAACGAAATTTCCGATAAAAAATGTTCTCGGTGTTGATGATTAAGAAAATAAATATTCAAGTGAAGAAAACGAAAACGAATATTTGCATTGACTAATAGGTAAAGAATCCAATGCAGTGTAGCCAGCAGCCACAGTATCGAATGAAACGAAAATAAATAAACACTGTTCGATGTTGCATCAGTATTTTTACAATTAATTGCAGGGTACATTCATGAGGAAATGTATTTATAGAAGAACTTGTATGTACTCTCAAGAAGCAGTCATTTACAATGACTATTATTGAAAAACTACTACTACATACATAAGAAGTATCATAGTAATAATACCATTATCGAAAAATTAAGTCAAAATCTTAAGTTTATACACTCGTATGTATTTGGAAGAATTGTAAGTGACTAATATAAGAAAATGAGTTTGAAAGTCATATTTATATTCTTTTATAATCTAAAAGTTATTTTCATCAGTTATTGAAACTTCCAATACTACAAAATTATAGGTATTGACATTTTTTTTAACTTGTATGTATTTTAAAATATTACGATTGACATACATATTACAATTTCCTTACGTCATTATAATTTGGGGTGGAGAACAACATCACAGCTCCACTCCCAGTAGCAAATACTTTTCATTAGGATTTGAAAATTTTTACTGGCTTTAGAGGTCATTATTTATTCAAATATTGTGACTGTTACGCATTACAACTTATAACAACAAATACTTTTCACTTAGACTAGTCTATTTTATATTTTATTATGCTGTTGAAAAAAGAACGTACCTTTAAAGAACTTTAATGTAAATAAACTTTGTATGATATTAATAATATTTCACTCACGACTTGGGGCTTTTCGAAAGAAAATTACTTCTCCATGTTAATTAATAGATTATTACGATTTTCATAGTGAATGGCCAATTTAGGCTAAATTCTAAACCTAGCGAGATATACAAGGCAAGTATAACCTCAAAATTAATACTGAAATATTGGCATATTATATGTTATAGTTTTTATACAATTGTTTTCGTATCGTATACAATTGTGGTAAATATCTACAGAAAAACCACGAAATATTGGTCTTGAAATAAAAATAGCGAAGTTATTACATGTATTTTCTATTGTTCTGAAATTCGAATTTGAACAGACGCCAAAAAAATTCAAAGTAGTCAGTAATATATTGGTTATATCTTAACATCTTATCAGCATCAAAGACAGCACATACATAATAATATGATGTTTATTTAAAAAAATATAAGATACATGTACCTATGATATAAAGTATGTACATAATATACATATTTATATCGTTATATAAATATGAATAAAGTATGATATATGCTATATAAATGTGGTTGACGCTCCGTCCTCTCTGGCTACCCCGTTAGGGATGCAGTGTGAAGATATGTATGTATATCGTTATATGATATTATGTATTTTAAATTCTAAATTTAAATATATAAATGTATAGATTTATTTACGCACATAAAAAATAAACATTAAAAATTAAAACTATCTTATTCTAAAATGTGTAAACTAAATTAAAGTAGGTATTAAGGAATTAAACTAAGAAATTGTCTTTACATTTTTATAATATTTATATACGTGTTTCGGTATTTAGAAAATTAATGTCAGCATTGGTATGAAAGATTTATTGAGATATTATAAAAATGACTTAATGTCTCACATTATAGGTTAGATTTTCAATGTGTTACGACCATAACATTTTGCCGATGTAACTGAATACATTATTATAACTTACAGGATTCTGTTATAATAGGGATCATCTGGCGCATTTTAATGAGTAGGGGTTATCGTCTCACTCTCACCTGGAATTAGATATGTTAAGGCGACGCATTGGAAATTTTGACGGTAGGGATCTCAATTTTTCTATGTGACTACAAAACGTATGAAAGTGATATTTGGTAACCTGATTCTTCATTTCATTGATTTCATTTTGCCAGTTGGGTTACACGATTGTTTAACTTTTGCAACACAAAAAAAATATCAAAAAAAAAACCTCGTTTAAAACAGAGATTTACATTTTTTGGAGCAACGGGACCGATTTAGGTTTCTAAATTTTCTGTATAATTTAATCTAAGCATATTCTTCAAAACAACAGTTGGATTTTTTAAAATTAATTATACTTATTAAAATAAACAAAAATAACTATTTTTTCGTATTTTTCATGAGCTAGCGCGCTCACGTTTGCATAGATCAGGAGATCTATTTTAGATTAAATTATTGTTTATCAATGTGTCGCCTTAACCGTCTGTTATGAAACGACTTTCCAGCAAACCATTCTCAAGGTTTGAATATGTAGGTGTAGGGTGTCTGAAGTGCTATAATATAACCTTCACACCTAGCGTTAAATAAAAATGACTGATAATAATACTAATTCATAATGTAGTTAGTCGTTTATTGCTATATATTATATTATTGCTATATATAGGAGAAACATGAATTGTCTAAAACCTTATTCGAGTAGAGAATATTTACTAAAAATTGTCAGTGACAGCTGTTCTATTTGTCAGCGACTATTAATATTAACGCTAGTGCAATATGTACTATCGGTACAGTGCTGTTTATAAGAAAAGAAGAAGAAGGAAAACCAGTGTTACTTAATATGGCGTAGATATGTAAGTACTTATTTTTTATATAAGTAATAGTATCTACACTGTTATTTATGTCAAGTAAATAAAATTAGGTGTTTTATTTGGCGTCCTGACATTGACCCGATTGAGAGATTAGACCCATAGGAATAATGGTGATAGTAAGTAGCTCGACCCAACATCTAATATGAGACAGGAAGATGAACGATTGTGACCGGGTCGAGGTTAGAATCGTGGAGTTACTGATTTCAATTGAATTATAATTTTACATCATGAAACCATAAATAAATATATTACTATATATAATATATAATAATATAATATAATAATACTATATATAATATATTTCAACGTGCTTCCATTACGATACTAAACTACTACTAATACTAACTAAATATTAACATTAATAATGAAAGTAATAAATAATAATGATGAATTAAAAAAACCGGTCAAGTGGAAGAATTCACATGGCATTTTAACAATTTTAGACTAATATAGTTTCGTAGAGAAAGGGGAGAGGGAATGCTGGAGAATATATTTGATAAACGGTTATTCTGATATTTCATTTTTCCTATTTTGAGGAAAAAACCAATAATATTATGATAACGAAAAATATAAATTATCGTGTAATCATGGCATTGTGTTTTAGTACCTCTCTTAACAAAATGTCTAAGACTTAGGCCGTTTTCCTACGAGCCACCGCACGACACGACAAAATGCAATGACGACTCCTAACGTCATACATTCGTATGACGTTAGGAGACGATTTTTTTACGGGGACGACATAGCCACTTTACGAAACCTGTATGAACTTACTCACGAGGGACCGCACGGCAATACAAAATAAGCCTCCTTCATCATTTGATGAACGCGCTCGTAGTTACACGGCGGAATAGTGGAGAAAATAGTGGAAAAACGTTTATTCGAATAAGACGTCACCATCGTGTCTTGTGTCGTGTCGTCACCGCAAGTCGTGTCGTGCCACCGCTCGTGATAAAACGCCCATAGGATTTTCGTTTCGATTTTCCTATATTAAACTGCGACTCTATAATTTTAGAGATGAGGGAAGAATGCTCCATTTTCGTGTAGTTTCTTTAATATTTTTTAAACCCTGTATTTTAAAAATATAAAAAAATTATATTACTCGTAACGAGCCCTTTCTTTTAATATATCGCACGATGTATTCGAGTAAAGCCTTTTTATAGTTTTTTAATTTAGCCTCCAAGATCAGTTTTCGTTGATTTATGCTACACATTCGTGATTGGGTCACCTAACTACATGTGCACCGAATTTTATCTTTTTACGTCGGTGGGTACTGGCAGTGAGAAAATAGGCTGTGACAGACGGGCAGGCAGATACGCGAGTGATTCTATATGGGTTACGTTTATTCATCGCACGTGTGAAACTCCAAAAACAAATGAAATCTTTTAAATGTGCTTTACCTCTTACTATTTCAAATAATTTGATTTATTTATGTACATTTTTCTGCATTTTTAGCTTACAAATTATATATACGAGTTAATAAAATTGTCTATGTTCAGAACAGGCTTTTTCTTAAGCCTGTATAAGTTTAAGAAAAAGCTTAAGAAAAAGCCTGTATAGGCTTAAAAATTTGAACGTTATCAAAATATTTACGTTTACATATATACGTTTTTTAAATTTTCGTCTGTCTGTTTGTTTGTTCGGGCTAACATCCGAACCGATTTTTACGGGACTTTAATTAGCACAGTTAGATGACTTTAGTGTACTAATGAAAGGAATAGTGTTAACTAACTGACTGATTTATCATCGCTCGGCCCAAATCGCAAAGAGTATAAATTTGAAATTTGGAGAAGGCTTTGATTTTATGTTGTAAAAATAGTTTCAGAAGGGATTTCTCGAGATTCTACTCGTACTCCTAAAGGGACTAAAAAGCGGATGGAAAAGTTCATATGAGAAATAATATTTTTATTGTCTTTACTTCAAACTTGGTATTAATGCTCTCAATACAATCAAATACAAAATTGATGTTTTTCAAAATTCATTAGGTACCTAAGGCAGGAAAGGCGGTGGCAAAGTTTGTACGAGAAATAATATTCTTATAGTCAGATTTACCTGAAAGCTGGTGTTAATGCTAATTGATATAATAAATGTAACACGTATTTTTAGGTTTTTCAAAATTCAACAGGTAAAGGTTATTTTATAGGTTAGTTTATTATATGGCATTTTAAATAAAATATTAAGGACGTAAGGTGAGACACATGCCTTTAATTAGTAAGCACATAAATGTCGATTTTTCTATTCATTTTTCTAAGAAAAAAATGGTTAATTTTAAATTTATCACTATTGAACATATCATAATAGGTGTGTATTTTTACGAGAGGAAAGATTCTCATCTAGACTGTACGTGCTATAGATCCGTCAGCTTGTTCAGTTTAGCAAGTAAAGTCTACCAAGGTCACAGACAAACTAGCCTAAAGACAGGAAATGAAAAGGCACCGTTTTCTGCCATCGATATGCGCAAATGCTCATGTAAGTTCAAACACAAACGCGTTCTCCTTTAGTATTAACCAGGAAGCAGATCCGTGACCTGTGTCTAATCGTTTTAAAAAATATAGAATAAAATACGTAAACAATGCTAAATTGCGCTGTAAAGTGGTGTGGTAGTGACAGTCGTAAAAATAGTTTAAAAAAAGACAATATCACGTACCGTCGGTAAGTACAAAATTAATAATAAAAATTTATAACAGAAAAATGCAGAGCTCTAGTGATACTGGTTGCTGATAGCTTTGAGTCAGCGTTTGTCTTTGTCTAGCAAGCTATAATTATATGTTGCGTCCTCACTCTTGCAAGATGGCACGTGTAAGTAGGGATGCGAAAAAACGTATCGATATGTCAATATCTTTTCCATTAATTTTGAGAATTTATAGCGACTACCATTCTTTGAAATTATATACCTAGTTTCATATTATAATATCTTGTTTCTTTTCTACTATTGTTACAAATTTAATTAGGTAAATAAAATATTAAATATAACACACATTTTTGAATACAGGCAGTCCTCGTACTTACGGCATGTTAGGTTCTCGAAATACGCCACGTAAATCGAAACGACGTAAGTCGAGACATATTTTTTCATATGTTTACATGTAAAACTCAAGGGTCAACATCCACACGGACTCGAAATTAAAAAAAAAACTGCATTTATAACAAAGGATATACATACTTTATTATCAAAAGTAAGTTCTTAAAATAATTATATATGCACTTATGAAATTGCTAGTTATTTTTGGTATTTGTGTGTTATTAATTTTAATAATAATTATAAAACTAATATGTAATCAAAATATGTAATGAAAAATAATAAATTAAACTTTTGGCTTAAAGAAACTATCAATTCTAGATTGCTTCGCTTCTTTCTTCTTGCTATCATACAGATCTTGGTAACACTGATAGGCTGCACAAGTTTTGTTATTAACGTTGAAACTTCTCTCAAAATTAGGATCATTTTCTTCAAAAATTTCAACAAGACAAGTGAATTCTCCTATGCCGGAAATCGAAACAAATGACGTTCGACGTAACTTGAAACGATGTAAATCGAAACGACGTAAGTCGAGGACTGCCTGTAATTGTTTTTAAAATTAAAAATTTAATGATTTAAGATTTTAAACCAATAAAAATAAATAAAAGCGGATACCTGTACTAATTTTATAAATGCGAAAGTCTGTCCGTCTGTTTATATAACGACGAATGTTTCTTTTTTTCAAAAAATTCGAATGTCTGTCTGTCTGTTTCTTTACAGATGAATATTTCTTTCTACATTTGTTTTCTATGCGTTCCTGTACCATTTATCTGATTGCGATGAAACTTTAGGAGTTGATGTGCGCACGCCTGGGAGGTTTCTGTATACGTGACGTTATCATAAATCCAATATGTCGAATGCTCTGTGTTAGAAAGTAAAAGACCTCCAGCAATATAAGTATCAAATGAAATGGAATACACAGGGAACAGTTCCTGTATATGTGACGTAATCATAAATCCAATATAGCAGATACTCCAATGAAGGAAGTAAATTTTTTGTTCGACACCAACAATATTGGTATCAAATTAAATGGAATAAGCAGGGGAAGGTTTCTGTTTATGTGACATTATCACAAATCCAATATGGCGGATGCTCTGTAATAGGACGTAACATTTTAAAGACTGCCAGCAATATGGGTGTCAAATGAAATGCAATAAGGGGAAGGTTTTTGTGTATGTGACATCGTCATAAATCCAATATGGCGGTTTCTCCACGGTAGAAAGTAACAAAAAGAAAAAGGCTACTTTTTTGAAAAATCTATGTCTAAGGGAGAGAAAGGGAAACACTAACCCGGAAAAGTAAAAAAAAACAAATGACAAAAACGGACCCTTGTAATTTCTTCCTGGTCTATCTGTGGATCAGGGAATTACAGTCACGTCATTCGGAGAGTACTCTCACTATATTATACAGAAGTGGATTAGTGGATTAGGTGTATAATATAACCCGCTATACAACGGCGCAGTAAAATTTACAAATGAAGGCCTGTCCCTATAAAATTGTTATATAAATAAGTGGTTATATAAATTGCGTACTCTTTTTTACGACTTGGGGGGTGTCGATTTTCTATAAAAACATTCGTTAGATTTCTTCGAATTAACAATAACACTAATAAAATGACCAAATTTTTTATTTTAATTCAAAGTAGTAGGTACTGAGTGCTGACCACAGTTGCTCGCTTTCAGAATATTTTTCCATGCCTGAGAGTGGGTGCTATACCCTGTAATGCTTAAGCCCCGGAGCACTCACAATTTTACATCAGGTAAAACACGACTACCCAAACGACTCTCATTTGTATTGTATTTCAAATTGATTCATTGAATTCTATTTCAAATTTTTGATTTTTATTTTTGTTTTGATTATTTATATATATAATCAAAACAAGATTCTTTATATTGAAATATATATATATATTATTGGAAATCAGAAGTGAAAACAGTTAAAAAAACAATTTATTAACCTAAAACAGGTTTTACAATCGAATTAAGAAAATAACAACTTCATTACCAATCAAAATAACAATAAAAAAATAAATACCCTCTTAGTCGTAATAACAAAAAAATCAATTAATATCAAGTAAAATAGTAAACACGTCTTTCCTGTCTGATGCCAGCAACCAAGAGAGCAAACGTCGCCTCTCGGCCCGCTTTTATAGGAGCGGCCGGTGTTACCCACATTACTTCTTATTTAGGTTTCAACAATATTATATATATATATTATTTCTATTTTTAAAATAAGCTTATGAAAATAATTCTTGTACTTATCGATATATACAATATCTACGAGTACATCACTTTTTCGTTTAGTACGTGACGTTACCACCCCGCCCGCTTACGTCCCATCTAACCTTACCGTCTAACCGTCTAACCTTGACAGAATAGTTTGCTTAGAAATTCGTAAATATTTCAAGTCTGTAGGGTAGTTTGTCTGTGACCAAGGTATAGAACGAACGCATGAAAGGCATTTCTGAAAGATATTTGTGTGAGACACAAGGTGATTTAAGGAACGGTAGGGGCTGTATGGATCACATTTTCTCGCTCGGCATTATCGTAGGAAGTTTTCTGGCCATATTTTTCTGCGCTTTTGTGGATCTAGAAAAAGAATTTGATAGAGTAGTGTGAATTCTACATAGCTTTCCTATAGGTAGTGTATTAGTGTTTCTAATTACCGTGTCGGGAATAGGTTTCTTTATACCAACGTGGTCAAAAGTTAATAATCAGATTAATGATATTATTGTGTTCAGCGTGGAACATAATATCACATACGTGTAGATCAACATACATATATATTATGTTATACTTTCTAAATATATTAAATAAAATTACTATGTTCTGACATTTGTTTCATTATATGTTACTGCATAAACAATTTTTTTTTATTTTACTTTATAAATATTTCAATAATCAGATAAATAAATGATCTGTGTAGTAAATGGCATTTGTATAGCATATGAGAAAGTAATTCTTTGAAGTAAACTTGCATAAAAACAAATTAGTACTTTTTATTTTATCACCAAATGAAACTAAAAAACTGTAATTAAAAAAATAATGAAACTATAATAATTTCTATCAATAGTCAACCGCTCATATCATTATAAATTGTATTTAAATATTTACTCAGGTATACATTTCACGCGCCCCACGATTTTATTTAGTCTGATCAATGTCCTAGATTGATGAGAAGAGTGGTGTGATGACTCTCCTAGGACCTACCTAATTATTTTTTAGCTTTTAGTACCTCATCTACATCATTATTAGACTTCTTTTCAATAAAACCGTTTCATTTAAAAAAAAATTGTTACTTATTTTTTTTAACATACTAAGGAAATAATTTTTATCGGTATTTTCTCTTTTGTGAATACATGGCGTAGTCTATAAGGTTTCTTTATCTACGCTGTAGAAGTGAAATATATGGCAACAGTAATTTTTTGGAAAACTAACGAAATTTTAGAATTTGTACTTTTATTTGAACAGTCCATATCACAAGAAGAAAGAAATTAATGTAGGTATACTACTAGGTTATAGGTATACAGTCATTTGATCAGGGGAGTTATTCACAAACGTCGGAAACTTTCCGTGCCGGAAAGGCCGATCGTCGAAAAGCATAAATTCAATCCGACAGCTTGGATTTGTGAATACGACTATTTATAATATGATATATATATAATGTAAATATAATAATATTTCGGATTCGTGAATCGCGTATAGACAAAATCATCGAAAAGCTTTCTGTCGGATACGGAAACTTGAGTTTCCGACGTTTGTGAATAACCCGCAGGTCCCAAGCTCATGTCGTTTGTAATTATTATTATTGTTTGTTATTAATATTATTCTCGCGTTTCTTGGAAGGCAAAGAAAAATAAGCCCATACAGCTTTGTCTTCCCTGTTCATTATTCAGATTTCGATAACACTGTAAAAATACTTCATCTTTCACCATGAAGCACATGTTTGATGCAAAATTTGTTCTTATCCCTAAGATCTTAACACTTCTTAAATAAAGTGCTAGTAGGCTCTTCTGGAAAAAAAAGGTCTTCTTGGAAGAACGCGAAAACTTCAGCTGCAGATGTTTATTTCAACCTTCCAATACAAGTACAAAAATACGGAATTGCGGGTATTTCAATGAAAAATTATTTTCAGTAATAGTTCTATTTTATATGCTTTATTTTTATTAAATCTTTGATGTACTATGAAGTCTTTCACAGAAAGTAGATAGCAATTATCTTGTAAACACAAGACTATAATGACGTCGAACTTAACACTTACGTAATAAAGAATGTAATTACCACGAACCAAATTTTGAGCGAAACAAGGGCCATATCAGTGTCTATTCTATACCTACCTGTACGTATAACACGTGCTACTTGCTTTTATCATATTATATGCATGATTTACGCTTAAAATGTAATATTTTGTTAAGGCCCTAGTAATCTTATCGTTGTGCTTTTAGCATAGGAAAGTTCCTACATTTACACAGTAACGAATTATCAGCGACAATTTTTGTATTTATTTATCAAATATTACAAAATAGAAAGTTTTTTAAAGTTTCTATTGCATGTTTATGTATGTAATTCTTGGATATTATATCTAATATACCTATATAACTATAAGTGTCAAAAATGGTTTTAACGCGGGGCTGATCAATATTCAATATTACAGCTATACATCGTTAAGCGGGAGAACATTGACATATCAATGCCTCGTTGGTAAGAAATGTAAGAAACATTGTCATTTTTACATTCAAAAGCAGCTACGAAATTTTAAAAAGTATGCAATTCTATTTTTATCTAATTTTGTTCAGAATAGTGACCAAAATAATGAATTTTGTTTATTTTTTCATAGTTTCGTCAAAAACATAATAATTAAAGATATCCATTTTTTTTGCGATATTCGTCGGATATCAATGACTGAAGACCGATATTGATATCGATGTCAACATCGATTTTAGATGTTAAAGGATCTGGATAAATTGCGGGTAGTAGTACTTAGTACGGGGTCCGTCTGGATCACTACCACCTTCGTCCTCGCTACCACCTTCGTCCTCGCTAATTCTGCCGCCAAGCAGCAGTGCTTCTAATATTGTGTTCCGGTGTGGAGGGCACGGCTGCCAGTGAAAGGGTTTTAAAGATTTTTGTTCGAAGCCTGACATCAACGCCAAATAACGCCAAACGACAAACCTATATACATCGCTAATACCATTTAGAATATAATAATACTTATAGTAAATAGTTTAATCTATCTAGGAATTGCTTTTTGATAATACAACAAAGACAATACAATGGGCAAAAAAATTAAGCGAGTATATCTAATATTATCATGGTTTGAAGTTTTCATATATCAACCTTTTCTTGCAAATAACTCTGTAACGTGACTGTAGGACATAGAGACTTCAGTAATTTTTTGTTCATTTATGTTAATCGATATACATAACAAGTTACAACGTGAGCCGCCATTTCAAAAAAAAAATGGCTGATGAGTATGTCAAAATCTTCAAACCTCTACTAACACAATCGTCTTAACATCTTAGTTTTTAGGGTTGCTAATACATTTGCAATCTAAAGTGCTTTCTTGCCTTGATATTGTCCATGTGTCTCAGGCTACTTACTATCAGGTGAAGTGTTTGCTTATTTGCCTTCGCAGTGATACAAAAGGAAAAAATTTTTATTAACTTTCAGATTGCAATTTCATTTGAAAATTTCGTTTTCTATGTTGTCTTTATTGGAAATCGAAACTTAATTAAAATCAAGTTAATCGAAGTTAAAATCAAGATATTTTTAACCGACTTCAAAAATTTCTCAATTCGGTTGTTATTAATTTTATGTTTGTTACCTCAAAACTCAGTCATTTATGAATCGATCTGAAAAATTGTTATTTTATTTTAAAGGATTAGATTGGTCCCATTTAAATTTCACTAGTATTGAAGTTTAGATTTCGAAGATACACCAAATAACGCGAACTGCTTATAATCTTTATTAATTTATTTTGATGATTCTTTTGTATGTCATTGCGCTCCAGAATTAGGAAAGAAGTGAATTGTTTACTTGTCTTAGATATTTATTTAAGCCAAGGTCACTCAACAGGAAAATATATTTTTTTTTTATAAATAAATTAAAGTGACTTAAAAAAAAACATTACTGAAAAGTGCAAAATAACTATTCTTTACTAAGTAAAACTCATGTTCAAGAATAAATTTATAAATACGATACAAATACGTATATCATTAAATTTAACAGTTATTGAAGTCGGTGCCAAATCAATGTGCACCAACAGAAAGTCTATTAGTTTAGTAGGCTTGGCATCGACTTCAGTAACTGTTAAATTTAATTATAATATAAACTTGTTGTAAACTTGAAAATTATAAAACTATGGATGGAGAAGAAATGGAATAGATACAAAAGAACATTTGCATACAAATTTATATGTGTCGGTGTGTAGGGGTGTTATTTTAATGTACTCATAACGACATAGTCATTGCCATGCCGTCAAGGGCGAGCGCATAAACCTGCCAATTTGTCAATGTCGCTCTTTCACATTGTTTGTACAGGCGATAAAACACTCAGAAAGCTGGTTAACTGCGTCTGATATGTAATGTATCCTCTAATGATAGTGGATTTATTGAATTTAGTGGAATAAGGCGATAACTCATAATTTATCATAGATAATATACGGACATAACACGTAATTATTATTTTAAATGTAAAATTAAGAATAATAAAAATGTGATATAGAAAGTAACCATTGTTAGGAGGCAAGAATTATATTTAAAGAGGTTTTTTTTTATAATAAGTATGATTTTTGTGTTGTACAAGTGTCTAAATAATATTATTTCATGTATATCATCGACCTAGCTACAAAGCAAGTAAAGCAAATGAAAACTATCTCACTCACATCAGAACAGGATACGAAAAAATATTTGTCTTGCTATCTCGATGCTCTTGTGCGAATCCATGCTTGGTTATTCTTTTAAAAAGAGCACTAATTAATAAATAATTATAATATTATAAAAATATGTCGATGGAAATAATAAAAATAATAAATTTGACTATGCTAAGACAAAGCGCGACTTCTGGTTTGGAAGGGATGTGCGCTAACGGAACGTCGGGCCCGGTGCTGGCAGTCTATTGGACTACGGCGGCCGGTGCGATAGCATTTCTCCGACGGATCTTTTGAAAGAGTTTTTTGTCATTTGCACATTAACCTTGGTATTTAATGGAGTAGCTCGCCTCTTGTAAGATTCATCTTGTGATGAAGTTTTAAGTATTATATTTTAAGTATATTTTAAGTATATTTTAAGTAGTAAATTTTAACTTAAGGGCTTTGGCGACGCTCTTACCGAGTAGCTGGTTAACCAGTTATATATACCTGGGTGATAGTTTGTTTGTAAATGCCAGTCTTTCATTTTGTTGTATTTCTTTTTCTTTCTTCTTAGTTGCCATTTTACTTTTTGGTTATTTTAAAAGAAATCATGTTTTCAATGGCATTTCTTTTCAACTCAATAACATGAGAAGGATGTACGTAGACGCTTGCATTTTATAACGACGATAAGTGAATATATTTTCATGTTTTCCACATAAAAAACTTAGACTAGTGGTTCAACAGCGCTAAATTCGCTTTACATTCAAGGTAAAGGTTAAGTTGATGACTTCGACTCCTATCTTGTGACCCTGTTCTAGGTACATTATAATTGGTTTCAGCGCTAATGTTAGCTGCCAGAATTATCCGACAGGTAATTTCCAGTTTTAATTCAAGGATATGTGCATTAACATTAGAACTTGGGTTGCAATTCGATCTTGCGGTCCTGTTCCAAAATCCACATGGCGAAGTTGTTTGTTTTTAATAAGTTTTTGTAGTAGCTATATCGTCTAAAACCCTCGTGGATTTTAGACGAGCACAACAAGGGTTTTTATGTCGAAGCACTCGAAGACTTGAGCTTTAAAGCTCTAAATGCTTCTTCAGTAAAGCCTCGATCCGTTTTTACGGATCCATATACCAATTGTTTAGAGTTCGAGAGTGTGGTAAAACCTTTTTACAGATTTGTTTTACATGTTTTTAGGTGACGATTGTTGCACTCAACAAGCGTACACCACTTTTCTGAATTAAAATACTCATTTAAACTGCAGTCTAAGTGTACAATATAGTTTTATTATATTAAACTTTACGAATAACATGAATATTATTATAATCAATAAGTTGCCTCTATTTTTCCAGCTTTTACAGAATTCCTTGAAATGGAAGGCCACATTGGGCGCGTTGTGATGAAGCACTTTTCATAGGGAGCGATAGAGCTTCCCCAGAACTTCAGCACCTGCGCAGTGTTTCGCGCTGTCTATTTGCGCTATCCACATACGCTGTCTTTCTCGGATCAGCATGGATGACCGACTGGACTTCCCACTCCGATCGGACACGACTTGTACGCTGCATAAGACGCCTATTACAACAGCTGGAGAACATGGTAGCCTTATTCTCTGGCCCGGGATACAAGGACGAAATTGAATAAGTACACAATGTAAGTAATACATAGCTTGGATAAAGTCGTTATTAATGTCTAGTAACTTACCTCAAGATATTTTTGTTTTCAGACTGGGTTTGTTCGAAATTTAACGTTTATTTTACATAGCAGATTAGTGTTCAAATTATTTAAACGTCGTAAAGTAAAACTAATATTTCAATTTTCAGACCTTTTTGTCTCAAAAATATTGTCTCAGTTTTGTTGCGCTTCTATTTAAAAGCCAGCTTTGTAAAGGGCTCTTAGCTATATTAAAATATATTGATTTTATCATCTTTTTGTATTTCGAAAGGAGGTATGAAACATTTAGTAAGTGAGAATGTAGTACTCGGTCAGTTTGTTATATGCGATATTTTTGAACGATTTTGGTATAATATAGGTGGTACAATATCGGTGTTCTAAAATCATTATATTATTATTACTTGTGATTTCGCAAAAACTTACCATGAAGGTCACTTCGGCATGACTCTAATCTTTAAATCTCCGATTAATGCTGTCGAGAACTGAATAGTTCACAGGTGTTTGATTGTCACAAATCGGTAGGGCCGTCGCAATCATAATTTATTAGTATGATTGAAATTCGTAATGTATAGTTACATAAAATATTATATCAATGTATCCGTTAAAGAGGCTTCCATAAAAACAACTGAATAATCTGGCTGTACATTTTAAAATACGTATTCAATTGAAAAACACAACTCTTTCCCTCATCTACGTTTGTAAAGTGAAAATTTTGAAATAATTGTGGCTTGTAATGGTTCGCGTAAATATTTTTAACGAGCATAGTTTTTTATAAATCAGCGAAAATCTTTTAGAAAAAGAATTTGGATAAACGGTACTCAACGTTTGAGTTAAACGTGCTCAACGGTTTGTATAATATTTATACATATGTTTGCATTGAATTATACATATGTAATGTATGTAAGCATTAACTCCGATTTAATTCACTCTTTAGAATTGAGCAAAGCTTAAATATCTTCTGTACTCTCATGGATTTATACTCCAGACAGCCTGTCCGATACTACGAAGTGAGCCGAATAAAATCAAATAAAACATAGATGCGTGAGTGCTGGTTTTTAACGAAATAGTGGCCGAATTGCTTATCTGATAAATGATAATAAATATGTATCGCATTAACTGATTTACCTCACCGTTGCTGCTCGAACACGGCGTCTTTGGTTGTTTATAAGGTCTGTCTAATCCATACATTTCTTTTCAAGGTACCTCGGTTCTTGATCCTTGGTCACTCGGTGAATTCGACTCACACAGGCGGTTTTTTGCACGTTTCTTTTATTCGCATGTTGGTAAAATACGAAATTGTTGCCAATTTTATCTATACTAATAAAGTATTGTGACTGCGACTGTCCTACTGGTTTACGATAGCCAAACCTGGTGTAGACAATTAAATTGAGGAAGGCCTGTTAGTTGTGTTACTGATTTATTTTTACTCGCGCTACTATCTATTTGGGGTGGACAGGAGTAGGTATGAGCGACAGACTCGCTATAGGTATGTCACTATCTGGTGACTGGTATTCCGCTTTGCCGTCAGTATTGTTTAAAGACAATGCGACCATGCGAAATATGCGACCGCTTCCATTTGTCTTTAATTCGTTCTTCACATCGTCATAAATAGAAAAATGTCTAAATTGCTTAAACGAACGTATTATATTATCATTAAATGCTTAAATAATTTTAGTTATTCGAATTCAGAGTTATCTTCTATATTCTATATAGTCTTCAAAATTTTTTGTATATATTGTTTTTTATTACTAAATACTAAATTTATAACTAAACGAGATGCTCTCCGCATCTCACACCCAACGAAACAACCCTACATATTCAGTCGAGAGTAGTCAATTCTGTTACTCATGAGGCGGGGGTCGATCTTCTTTTCTATATATTCTCTGCCAATGGTGAGCCAGCTACTGGAGAAACTGTGTGAATATATATAAAAATTTAAGTTATTAAAATTTAATTAGAGTAGGTAATTCATATGTTACAAACGAAATGAAAACAACCATAGTTTAGTAGTTAGAGGATGGAAAATATACGAAGGTGGGAAGTTTTGGGGATTGGATAATATCGTTTGGGATGCTATTTCTCTTTCAGTATGGAAAGAATATAAAAGGAAGGAAGAATTACACCATTTCTAGTGATAAGTATTTAGGCTAATAGATGGTAAAGCGTAATTGGATTGTGAACTAGATAGGTTCTAAGTCCTAGCCCGTACGAGTTAATTACATCAAATCCTATCCCTCGGCCTGCTTTTATGACATGCGCAGGAAGATACAAGCCGCTGGCACATTCTGTGTTTTTCTTTATCTCTCATATAATAACACTAGTATATGTATAATATATAAAGCATGAACGTGAGAGATACAACAGGTAGGTTCGTACCATCTCGTAGACCTTCATGAAATTGGATTCTCTGTCAAATCGAAAAAATGCCACAATAACACACGATCCATGCTTCATTGTTATATATATTAATAGATCATCAATAATCACATGATATATACAGGATACATATATATATATATATATTTACATAAATTATATAATTACACTATCATATGCTCATACCGCCTCCCTTCTTTTCAAAACCCAAAGAAATATCTCACTTCTATAAATGATATCCTAGCAAATTCACACGCTAAAAATTTAATTTTTACAGGAGACATAAATTTGGACATTCTAAAGAATCCATTATCCTCGCAAGCTTCTGAATATCTCAGGCTCATGGCCTTCTATGGACTTAAACAGGGAATCAATATTCCTACTAGGCTAAATTCATGCATAGATCACTTTATGGTCAAAACTGAACTTCAGTCTCAAACAGCTGTATTCGAACCCTTTACGGATCACTCACCCATAATGCTAATAATAGAAAACACGGTAATAAAAACAAACAAAGTACACAAACATACAACAAAAGTTAATGATAAGTTAATTGGGGAATACATGCAGAATATAGATTGGACCAAATTTTATGCAATGAATAACGCAAACCAGGCAATAAATTTTTAATACATAAACTTCAGGAAGCCATTAATAGGGGCTACTCATAAATATACTAAACATACATCACATAGGTAGAGACCATTAAAACCCTGGATAACCCCCACAGTTATAAATAAATTAAAGAAACGTGATAGATTACATATGATTCTTAAAACCAAAGCGTGCAAAGAAGAGTTACAAACATCTTTCAATTCTTATAGAAATAGCCAAAGTAAATTAGTCAAAAAATTGAAAAGATAATTTTATCAAACACAATTAAAATCAAATTTTAATAACACAAAAAAAACATGGGACATAATTAAGGACATCTGCTCTTTGACAAAACCTAAAGTTTCCCCTAAAGAGCTATTAACAATAAACGGATCTCCCATAGAATCTTTGAATGCTGTAAATGGTTATTTTTCAACAGTACGTAGCAGTTTAGCAAATTTTACACTAAATAAGTTGGATAGAACAGACAATGAATTAGCAATGAGATATTGTATTTCTAACACCTCCGTGCACTCAATGTCCCTATATCTTACAGACCCCGTGGAAGTTAGAGGTATTATCAATAACTTGAAAACACGAAGTGTACCAGGTTGGGATAAAATAAATAGTAAAATCATTAAAACGTATGTTAGTCTGTTAGCCAATCCCATTACACACCTGTGTAATCTTAGTTTTTCAACCGGATCTTTTCCTGCTCTATTTAAAAAAGCTGTTGTATGTCCCATATATAAATCGGGGAACAAATACTCTCCCAATAATTATAGACCTATTTCCCTTTTAAGTGTTATGTCAAAAATACTTGAAAAATTAGTAAATAAAAGGCTTGTCACGTTTCTTGAAAAAAAGTGGGTTTTTTGCTGATAATCAATATGGTTTTAGATCTGGCCGTAATACTGAAGAAGCCGTTTTGAAATTAACATCTCTTATTACAGCACATTTAGATAATGGACAAAGATGTCTTGGAGTATTCCTAGACCTACAAAAGGCTTTCTATACAGTATCTGTACCTATTCTCCTACGTCGGTTAGAATTATTCGGTGTTAGGGGTTTGGTGTTGGAGTGGTTTAGGGACTACTTATCTAACAGAGTACAATGCGTTCGTGTAGAAAACTATTTAAGTACTGACCAATCATGTTCCTACGGGGTGCCCCAAGGTAGCACATTGGGACCAACTTTGTTTTTGATCTACATTAATGGTCTATGCAACATTTCTTTACTAAACGCTGAACTTATAATGTTTGCTGATGACACTGTTATCATGTTTCACGGAACTGATTGGTCTAATATTAAAACGGTGACAGAACAAGGGCTGAGAAGAGTCACTAAATGGCTTGAGGATAGTTTGCTGACTCTCAATGCTTCTAAAACAAACTATGTATGTTTTAGTAAAACAGCCAACTCCAGGCCAGATAGTGATTTTGAGATTGTCATTCATACACATCCGTGTAACCGAATTTATATCCAAAGAGTAGATTAATGTCATTGTACAAAACTTAATAGAGTGAATGAAATAAGGTATCTTGGCATTACTGTTGACTATAGGTTAAATTGGGGGTCACATATTTCCAATATGGCAGCGCGTGTTAGGAAACTTATATATGTGTTTAGGATACTTCGTTGCGTAGTAGACAAACGCATATTAATACAAACTTACAAAGCCTTATGCCAGTGTATACTTACTTATTGTATTACTTCTTGGGGAGGAGCAAATAAAACCTACATGCTGGAAATTGAACGTGTACAACGTGCCGTATTAAAGGTGTTATTGAGATTACCTTTTCGTTATCCTACTGCTTCGGTTTATGAGATTGCCAATGTACTGAGTGTTAGACAACTCTATATACAACAGTGCTTACTAAGATATCACCAAGTTACAATCCCTACGCTACCACAATACACAAAAAGATTGGAAAAATGTCCTGTACCAATGACATACAGTAGATTTGCAAAAAGGCATTATAATAATTTAGCGCCACGTTTATATAATGTAATAAATAAAAGAGCGAAAATAAAACAATATAATAACTACAATATCAGAAGTAAAATAGTGACTTGGTTAAAAGAACTCGCTTACAACGACATAGAAGATTTAATATTGGACTTAACTTAAATATTAGTTAGTACTATACGTCTTACTTACTATACTAACACACATTGTCACTTGCAAATAAATATGAATCCTTGCACGTATAGATACAAACTATCACACAAAGTTACACACACCCAACTTTCACACATACAAACACTCACGCACACCCAAACACACACACACACACACACACACACACACACACAAAAACAAACAAACTCGCGCACATGTGTGGGCGAGTCAACTATAATTTTGTAATATTGTGAAATGTTCAGATTAGTACAACGTTTTCATATCTACAGCTTTGCAATTTATACAATTGCAAAGCTGTAGATATGAAATTAAATATTGTTACTATTATTTAGTTATTATATATTTAGTTAATTTACCTTGTTTACCAAAACGAGTTTAAAAATAATATATTATGTTGTGACATAAGTACACAAAAGTTACGAAATGTTAACAGGGAAGGGCATTGACAACTGCGATACAGTCAATAAAAGACTAGTGCAGTTGTCACTGTCACATGATGTACAAAACTGTATCAAAAAAAAAAATTAATTAAAATTAAATTAAATTAAATTCCTTTCATCATTTTTATGATGACACTGTCGTCCAACCCTGCCATACCGCGTATTTCTTTATTGCTTATTTTATCCGCGAAGGTAACACGACACACTTTTCTAAGAGATTGCGTTTCTATATACTGCGTTTATCTTACTCTCCCTCGTTTTCGGACATATCCTGGCCTCACTGCCGTATAATAAAGTCGGCACCAACGCCGCATTGTCGAATATTTTGAAAGATTTAGATACATTCACAATGCTCACTAATGTGGACAGAGCACCGTTAACTTTATTGCCTTGTTACCGTGCCGTATCGTGCTATTCTTGTCTCTACATCTAACTCACATCTTGCACCCTTCGAAAACGCACTTGCCCCAGATATATAATTGCATTCATTTGTTGTATACATTTTCCATTTATCCATATTTCAGACTTCGTCTGTATCTCTTTCTAACGCCAGAACATTAGTTTTCTTTGCTTGTGCTCTTACAGGTTTTTGCAGTTTCTTAGGCGGATTTTCGATGGAAAGTGTAACTCCTCCTTTCAAGATTTTGGATCAAACTTGCCGGTTTTGATTCACTCTTTTTAGTAATTAGGTAATAACTTCAAAAAAGTATATAATATTTTATATCTATGTACCTATAGTATAGGTACCTATTTTGCAATATTTAGCGAAAATATTTATCATTAAAAAATATATAAAACTGTTTATAATAGTATCTCTCCTGGCGCTCCGTCCTCTCTGACTACCCCGTTGGGGATACAGCGTGAAGATATGTTATGTTATGTTATATAATAGTATTAGTAAAAAGTATTAAGAAATTTTTCACGTATGCATCAACTTTTAGATTTGCAATTCGCGTGGGTTGATAACTGTACAAATCGTTTGTAAAAATGTTAACATACTGCGGATACTTTCTTTGATAATTTGCATAATATGTACCTAACTATTCAGATCTTGTTTCCTATTCCCATTTCCACTAAAGGGCTTGGGATTCGTGTTGGGCCAGAATAGTTTAATATTAAAATTTGTTGTCTCTATTGGGATCTGAATCTATAAGTAGTTGGATATAGTTAAGGAACGTTGGATTGTATTTGTATCTATAATTTTACTTAACTTTTAGTCGGTCTTATATCATATGGATGCAAATTAACCTATTTAGAAGTTACAGTTAGATGAATTCAAAGTAGTAATAATTAACGAATAAATAAATGGTCCCTACGTACAAAGAGACATGTTAAACACTTATTTACAGGATCTGGTTAATGTTATTAAAAGGGGTCTAATTAAATGTGAAATATGAAATTACATAAATACTTACTAATTTCAAATATATTTTACGAAAAAAATTTATTTATAAATATCTATAAATTGTAGTATGTATATCATGGGATAATTTTTATTTACCTAATTGTTTCATGTATAAACAAATAACAGAAAAATGAATCACAACACGATTAGTATTGAATTTAAAACAAACAAAAATTCTATACGGTAACTACGTAATAAAAGGAGTTTGAATCAAAGAAAAAGTTTTGTACAAGTTAAAATTAGTACAAAGGACATTTTGTGGAGCAATAGGTATGTGAGATAGGTTGGTCGCTGGAGAATATAAAAGCTTTTAACGAGGTCGTAACTTACATAGTTGTGGTTATATGACAACATTAGTTTCTCTTTCAGTCAAATAATTTTAGACGACGATATGTATGTAGTATCTACTAGACTGAGTGTTCGAAACAATTGCCATTCAACCACGATTCGGGAACCACACCTAGCCTACGTTCAATTTAACACTTGTACAGTGAACGATGTAGTTGTAAAAATATAGAACTTGTGCTATGCAGTATGGTAATTAATAGAAAATTAATGCTCAATTTAATATTAGACTTATTAAATTTATTTTATTGTAAGAAAAACTTAGATAAAAAAATACATAGATTGACCCTCCTATACTAAACGAGTGAAGACAACAAATCGAAAAAGGGTTGCAAGGGTATCTGTATTTTTTAAAAACTTAAAATAAAAACGTCGTGGGCAAGCCTATGGTCGCACTTTGAATTGGATTTGCCCATTTAGAACGACCATACAATAGCACTGTCTCACTTTTAATTAGAAGCGCTAGTTCCCGCGCCACGTTCTGGTAGCGCGTAGCGACACAATAAGTCTTCTTGATGTAGCATTCTAGTCGCTAATCGAACTACAGCTTCTCGGCTCAGAAAGTCTAATAAAGTTATTGTCAAGCTACAGTTTTATTGATCTTACAATATTTACTCACGGGTCTATGTTGCGAGTATCCCGACATTTCGACCGGATTGCACCTATCGCGGTCACGGGTAGACTGATGACGATGAATGTCGTCTTCGTAGCGTGCGGCTTTTCCAACTACCCACACTCATTCAAATAGTGTAAGATGTGTACAAGTCCTGAAAGTTTAAAAACATTAAGTTTTATTTATGTTGTGTATGTATACGAGTATATATTTGAAATATTCAATTGTTATTCTTTTTATATGGTAAGCTCAGGGCGAAGTGATTAAACTAAGCGAACTTGGCGAGATCGTCACTTCAATGGAAGACATAATTTTATCAGCTTGGACTCCTAGAGACAATCAGTTAGTGGTTACATAATATAACGCTGTAACAATCAGTAACGTTACGAGCCGCTTATATAGGAAAATCAACCTGTCAGTTAAGTTAGGTTTTCAAAGTTCAAATCGTTCAGTCGAGTTTATTTGTAACCTGTTAGAAGATTGACAGAAGTGTTTATTTAAAATCCTATTAATTGTTTCAAAATCAAGTTTTGTTTCAAATAATTTACAGGCCACGTATATCATCAGATCACAAAAGATGAAACAAAAAAATTGTACAGACTAGGGTGTCACTTTGTGGAAATCTTTTTCGAGTGATCAATTTGTGTAATATTTTTGAGCTATTGGCCGCCCAAAATTTCCAACTTATTGATTGACCGCGACTCGCTTCTTAGTGAGTTCCCGAAAATTCCAGAGGAGGAGGAGAGGAGGTAACTCGGACAATTACCCAGCACCGAATTAATAACGTCGCGGATTAGGCAATATCACCTGTTTCCGGTCCACTTGAACCATTCCGACATTTATTTTCTACGCTTACGTAAATAGTAATGCAAGACATAATATATATATAATATATACATAGTTATCATTAATAACGTAACATATGATTAATCGTAAACTTACGAAAGGGTTATTTTTCTCCTAGACTGTGATTGTTTTATGGCAGCCAGGTAAATTAAATTTAAGGAAGACAAGTAGATCGTCTTATTCACATTGCGATATTTACTTTTTACTTATAACATTCCCAGTATATTATACGCACACACGCAGTCACATTCAAGTTCGTGTCACATCGTAGTAGAACACACCTTTTACAGATATTATTATATAGAACAAACTACAATCAAAGAAGCTTGGCGTTCCGTCCTCTCTGACTACCCCGTTAGGTATACAGCGTGAACATATGTAAGTACATATGTATATACCACAAGCGTAGTGCATATGTATTTATTACAGTGACTACCCCGTTAGGGATACAGCGTGAAGATGTGTATGTATGTATAATAGTTTATTTTATGGAGGTTTCATAATAAAACGTACCTTAAATCCCATAGCGATCAATTATTATAATACTATTGTGTTTTATTATGGTTTGGATTTCGTAGTTGTACAAATTTTACACAAAACTATTGCAATTTCAAACTAACTTTCTCTGCTTAACTAAGTGATAGGTATGTCGAGTTCCCTAGCTGTTTTCAAAACACATTTCAATTGATACGTTACAAAGTTTTAATTAATTGTTTTGTTCCGGATGTTCTAGTTATTAACTTTGTTGCGAGTTTTGAGATAACAAGGAAACTAGAAACAAATACTAAAATCATTGTGCGTTTCTAATTGGGTCTTTTTTTCTTCTAGTGTCCTAAATCATTATGTACTTTTTAAGTAAGTATATGTAATTTTTAGTGTTCGATTTAAAAAGAATTGTGCGTAAAGTTGGTATATATAGTTTAACAAAATGCTAAAATCAAATAAAAAAAATCGAGGTAAATAAAAATGATATCTGGTTATCTGGATATGCATTGGTTGCACATCAGTTAAATGTGATTTATTCATACCATGCGTTATGCGACAAAGTTGAAGAAGAAAACATCACGTGTTAGTCGCTAGTCTAAGTGGCAGGCACGTGGCAATCCGCATTGTTATGTAGACGTATGCGCCGCCTGGCGTGTGTGCGATAGTTCTCCAGCACTGACATTGTTCGACAATGAAAATGATAGTTATGCGTATTATATTTAAGGACTTGTACTTAGGTAAAATCTTAGCGGATGTTGATTGCGACTTTTGATCGATGTCTTAATAAATGAGGTTTTCGACATGTATTTAAAGATAAGTTGTGATTATAGGGCTGGCAACTTTCTAAAACTGAAATTAGTAATTATTTACACTTTTAAACAATTTAAAAAAAAATTAAAAAGGCTTTTTATTTAAAATCGTTGCACTTATTTTATATATCTTTTTCTTATTTTGTGTTTTTTACTTTATTTGAATTTTTTACAACCCATTATTATACATAATACAATACTGATATGTACTATAATACAATATAATATAATACAACACTGATAATAATTTCTTGCACTAAGTCGACAATACACACATAAATCGTACATAATGTTATAAGTAAAACAAATGATATGCTTATTTTCGTAGTAAATTCTCATTACACACTTATTTTCTTTATGTTACTTTATACTTTATCAACAAACATTAAAGACTCAATTACCTCGATGACCTGTTGTATATTATGTCAAATTTTAATATTAGTATAATAGGTCAAATTGAAGTAATGGTGCAGAAAGAGGACGCTGAACGTGAGCTATTCCTGCTAAAAAACGTCGGTGCCGCTCGGCGCAGTATTAGACTTAAGGCGACGCATTGATAAAGAATAATTTAATCAAAAATAGACCTTGTGCTCAATGCAAACGTGCGCGCGCTAGCTTACGAAAAATACAAAAAAACAGTTATTTTCGTTTATTTTAAAGACTATAATTAATTTTATAAAATCGAATTGTTATATTGAAGAAAATGTTTAGATTAAACTATACAGAAAATTTAGAAACATAAATCAGTCTCGTTGCTCCGAAAAATGTAAATCTGCTTTAAAAGAGGTTTATTTGATATTTTTTTTTATGTTACAAAAGTTAACCAATCGTGTAACGCAACTGGCAAAATGAAGTCAATGAAATGAAGAATGAGGTTACCAAATATCATTTTCATACGTTTTGTAGTCACTTAGAAAAATTGAGATCCCTGCTGTCAAAATTTCCAATGCGTCGCCTTTAAGCAATAAAAAGATAAACTAGTGTTGCATACTTCAAAAGTACAGCAACTTTTTTAAATACGGCACACATTTACATCAAAGAAGCCAATCGGCCACCATTTCGCTAGAAAACAGCGCTGCAAGTATTCAAATCATTGTTCCGGTTTTCATATAAAATATCTTTGAGATGTCTATTTTGTCCACGTCGGATAAAAACTCACATCGTTTTAAAAATAATGTAGGGTTATGAAACTGTAAGGATTTTGAGAACTCTTTGAAGCTCTTTGTATCGTGGTGTCGCATCGTTCAAGGTTTGTCTTAGGGTCTCTACAGCGATACCTACTACTGTGGAACTATGATGTTAAGCCCTTATTAGTCACGTGTGCTGTGTTTGATAAACACCACCATTCGTCCGGAAACTTCGTAAACGTGATAGGAGCGTGACTGCCACGCGTCGCACTCTATGTTTTCTTTCAGAAATCTATAAGGTAGCGGCGGTTTTATGGGTTATTTAGAGATCGATATGTGAGTGAATTACAAGCTTGTTTCTGAGTATTTATAAATAATATAGTGAGATATTTCAGAATTCCTTTTAAAAACTTCGGCAGCCTAATTATGATGTCAAAGAATAGTGATTTCGTATGTTAATTTGAAAAAATAATATAGGTAAACAAGTATTGACTTTGTTTTAGGTTTGACAGCAGATATTTCAAGTAAAATTTTTATTTTTAAAATTGAGCTAATTATAGTATCAATTTAAAACTATTATTTTATTATAGTTAATGTTAATTGAATTTTAGTCACTCATGTTTTAGTGACTAAAATATATATTATTTTTTATTCTTTATAACTGTGACAACCCGACAAGGTTGAAAGGTATAGAAATGGTTGTTTATACATAAGTGTATGTATATAACTGTCAGAATATATGTATGTGTGTACATGTCAATAAATATTCTTTCTCAATAGAGAACGTGTTATTGTTATTATATAAGAAACAATATCAAAAATAGATAAAATGTAAACATTTATTATAAAGTTCAAGGCATTTTATTAATAGTTTGTAACAGGAAAGAATATAGAATTCTTTAAGCAAAAATCTGATAGAGACACAATATGAAGTAAATCTTATAAAAATAAAGTAAAATGGAAAGAAGGGATTGTAGACACAGGTGAGTTGGACCAGCCACGTGACTACGCCACGTGTCACGTGACAGACTTTCAAGTTAGGTATTGAATATGGAGCAAGGGAATATCGAACTATCGTTAATTGTTAGTAGGTAACTACAATAAAAGTCCGATTCAATTCTACTACCACTTGAAAGGTTTCTTTGTTTTAGACAACTTTTAATAAGAGAAGCTTAAGAAAGTATAAAGATGGCAGGCGTTTTGAAATTACGGTAAGAAATATGAAATGTTACGTTAACTTAAATATATCTATATAATAATACAAAGAAAAACAGTTGTTAGTATTTCGTAACAAAATTGAATATTTCTCGGAAACTATTCGATCCAGAAAAATGAAAATTGAGATAACATGAAAATAATATATCTAGCAATTAGGTATAAAACTTACAAAGATTTTGATTAAAGATTTGATTTCTATGACCTACGTAATTAGTATTTAACATACCTAATGATGTAAGTTTGACAAAGGTAATTTATATAGTATACTTATATTATAATCGCATTTATAGTCTACTAATATATACAATAAATGCGAAAGTGTTTGTCTGTTATGTTTTCACGGCGTAAGCCATTGAACTGTTTTGTATGAAATTCGGTATATAGATAGCTAATAACCTTGGGAAGGATATTGATATTCAACTTTTTTATTAAATTCGACGATGCATTCCACAATGTAAGTTAAATTAATCGTAATTAACGGGTTGAGTTTGAAACGATTTGTGGACAAGAATAACGATACCTAAACTCAAGTTATATTATTAGTTACTATTGAGAATTCAAGTCCAGTTTTAGTGCACAGTATGTAAGTGATGTCTGATAGACAGATCACTCACATTTCGAACTTTAAATAAAATGTAGAAGTTGTTAGTTGTGTGCTTGTGTATGTTACTAGTTGAGAAGGTATTATATTATGTGGTATTAGGTATAGGACAAGAAGAGTGAATCAACAAGTGGGCTAGTGGGTCAGGGCCCGCGTCAGACAGCAATCTTACCTGTTGCCAAACATTGGTGTTTCCCTAGATTAAGACTAATGTCGTGTGATACGAATTTATTTGGCTATTTATTAGTAGAGAAGAATTCTTTTACAATGATGGATTTATCATTTTTCTTTAAAGTATTTTTATTGTGTCATTACATCACTGACATATTACTCAGAAAAACGCCGCTTTTATATCATTACTAGAACTATCTTGATAAATAGATGGAGTCGCAACATATTTACCTCTAAAATGCATGTCAGGTCGCAACAAATCATATTCAATAATAAACTTTTCATTCTAGTATGTAGTCCAATAATAGCTTAAAATTAATATGTTAAAATTTATAGTGTATACTGCAATGATATTTTGTAAAGGAACTCATTTGAGGAAATCCACGCTCTTGAGTAAATAGTTCTTTATCATTACATAAAATATATAAAATAGTCGATCTAAATTCTAAATTGCACAGATGATTTTATTTATATATATTGATGATTTTCTTTACAACGTGTCGCTGCGATTTGCATCGGTATAATATACCTACATTAGTCTTGAAGTTCGAGATACAAAGATTTAGCATTACGGTTTGTCTTTTCGAATATAACGTAGGTACCTCCTTACTTATTTTATTAAGTACTAAAGTACTATACTGTAATAAAAGTACTTTGATTGTAATCACAGTAACAAAAAAAATAAAAGTACTTTAATCCATTTTTGCAATAGAGTGAAATTCTCTCAATATATTTGATTAAAATACGAACAATTTGATAAATTACCTCCAAAGTTGATAATATACTCTGTGGTTGATATCAAGATATTAAATTGTGAAAGGATGTGAAACCGCGTAACAATCGGGTGACGTGTACTGCCCGTAACTAATTACAGGTGGTTCCTATAATACGCAGATGACGCATACATCTTGAGATTAACTCAGATTCGTGATTACAAATTGATGAAGTATTAGATTTAGTAACTGATTTGTAGTAGACTAACCTTTGCTCTTGGCTTTGTGTATAAATGCGAAACTAATATTATAATTCAAAATCATTATTAAACCTGTCATATTTAATTAACGTATGAACACTGTATTCAGATATTAAGAAGATATAAACATCTTATTTTATTGTATGTAGAAATTATACAAATAAAGAAGATTCTATTAAATAGTACGTGAACGAAATGAAGTACTTAAACAAACAACTTACGGTTTTATATTATGATAATATTATTTAGTATACAATAACATGTAAAAATATTATAATACTCATAAGTATCCTAAATATAAATCCTTAGTGTATTTACGTGGTCGTATGCTTTGTTGTATAAGGTAATGAGTTTACAAACACATGACTATATAGTATGTATGTAGATATATCGAAATTAGGAAAACGAAGGAAAAAATTATGTAATTCTTATTCAATTTGATGCATTATATCATAAATTTTATAACTTTAGACAGACATTATACGAAGTGAGGCTAATAAAATCAAATATAATGCAGATGTGTGGATGCTGTTTTCTAAAAAAATGGCTTCCAATCAGCTTATCTGATAATAAACGTGAGTCAAATGTACAGGTGAATCGAGTCAGCTTATCTGATTTGCATCAACATTGTTGTTGGTACACGACGAAATAAATATTATACATACGGACATATTATAATTTGATGCATTATATAAAGCTACGTAAGTTAGATAAAACAAAAGTTACATGTGATTTATTGATTTATTCTGTAATCTTTTTGGCTTAAGTTAAAGTTGCTGTACACATACGTATACTACAGAATATATATTGAAGCGTAGCTTTCATTATGATGAGGTTAGCAGTGAATTTCCATGAGGACAGGCCCTTTCCTCGACTAAATATTTCATATTGTTCAACAATGTCATGTAAATTGTAAAGCTTATTGTGGATGTTCAGACTTTATGGCAGATATATGCAGATTTTAATTATATTGACGTTTAACGTTCTATTTATATTTATTTTCGACTATAATTTGAATTAAAAAAAATTATCCTGATATTGTTTCTTATTGGCTTCCTACACAATTGACCACAGATTTTTGTTCATACTGAATACGGATATTAAACGTTAATTAATAACAATTATTAACAGTTTTTACTGGCTTTCCCAATTTAAATGTCAATGTAAATGTAAATATAATGTTTTTTTAATTTCGTTGCCAATATGGACATGTTCCCAAATAAATCTGAGTCATTCTCGGGTATTTATTTTTTAAGTTTTAATTTATTCCTTGTGTCTTACACTCTCCTATTTTTACAAGCAAGGTAGTTCTTTCAATGTTATGAGTCACGATTGTAACGTTAACCGCAAAGTGTTAAAACTCGTTCTATCTTAAAATATTTATTGAAATTGCCATAATGGTGGCGGTATTGTGACTCATGATCTGAGAAAGTAATAATAAATATTGAATCGATTCGAATACGCGTGAATTTTTGCATTATTGTTTCATGAATAACAATGGCGTAGAAAGTCACGAAATAACGCCAAAAAGATACTTTAAACTAGTTCAGAAACCTTCCCGGGCGTGTGCACAACAATCAACAACTCATTAAAGCATAAGGGAAAGAAAAAGAAACATTCGGTTTTATATAAAAGTGGAGTTTTAGTGGGTAAATGCCTATATAAGCCCAGGCGCGGTCGCAGTCAAAGACTAGGTTCCATATTAACACTAAATTAATTAGCAAATGAGAATTTATGGCCCAAAAAAATTACGAGAAATTAAATAAAAAACATAACACGTTAAATGGAAGTCTTATTCTTATTGGCAAATCGGGTGATAATATTTGTGACGTCTGGGGCTATCACTATATACCTAAGCTAAGTTCATCTCCAGAGGAGTGAATACCTGCAACGCCGCCCTTAGGTCGGAGGGCGGCGTTGCAGGTATTCCCTCCTCGGGAGTCTCTGGAGATCGTATTTGAGGTCCTCAAGTAAGATTTTCTTCAGCGCCTATTATTTCTTGTGCAAAAAAATTAAAAAAAAAATGTTAAAAATGCTTTCAATAACCCGAAATCTTGTTTAAAGATATTGATACAATTAAACATGTTTTTCATAGATTTTGAAAGACCGATCTCTAATGAGTTAAAAAGAAGTGTCATAATTATTGTTAAAAAAATTAATTCTTCGGCAAGCTTTTCGTTTTAAACTAATGTATCTACCCGGGAGAAAGCGGGGCGAATCCCTACTTATAAGTAATACTCAATTTCTAAATGAGAAAAAAAATTAAATTTTAATTATTTGGGGTTTTATAACGAAAAACAATATTTTATGGAGTGTGCAGCTATTATTAGTAGTTTAGCAGTATACATAAATGTTGAAGCGTGTTAACCTCAATTTGTGTGCCTGCTTCCGTTCGCTGCATTTCCTGTCCCGTGCTCCAGGCACTCACTGAATTACATCACGATTCTACCATTTTGCGATCTATAAGCGAATTCTGTAAATAATTGATTGTATTAGGACTTGGAAAGGTTTCTTATGACGTTGTAGTTTTGTTGGAGATGTATTTGTTTTATGAACAGGTGCAGTACCTATAGGTACTGGACCTGTTCATATAACAAATACTAATTCTTTATGCCAAACTATAGTTTGGCATAAAGAAATAGGCCGCTACGTGTATCAATAAAGGGTTACACATTGTATGTTTATACTGAGACATCATAAAATTATTCATTTAGTCGTTTATTATATATTTTATTATTTCGTCGCATATTATAAAGTTTAGATCGTTCCCAAACTTATTTTGTCTACTGAGTCGAGAGCTCATGCAGTCGTTGTCTAAGATGCCTCCTAGCTAAATGAAATTACAAATCACCCCCCAGGCCTCTACACAACGCCCCCACTTTTTTTCTGGGTCTCTTACCGCCCCCCTTTAGGCCCGCAGCGCCCACAAGGGGGCGTTATCGCCCACTTTGGGAATGGCTGGTTTAGACAATGAAAGGAAAAAATAAAATTTAAGGACAATTCTTAAATTTTATGACTATTCACGCAACAGAGATAAAGAATGAATAATTTTAAGGTAAAAATTTTAATTGATAAATATAGTTAATAATAGAATTAATATCTCAAATATATATACAAGTCGTTTGTGAGTGTTGCTACTTAAGGCTAGGAGTTCCTATGGCCCGCAGTCAAAAGAAGGCACGATGCCGAACAAGACGCTACGCAGCCACAGACACACGCACACATAGATAGTTCCACACAGTGGAACCACATTTGTCGCGTACTCGTGTTTCAGCATTATGTATTTAGATATGACACATTATAAATATAATTAAATTTTAGACAAAATTAATTGTATGTAGTAGGAATTGCATACGTCTGCACTAACTAAAATAAAATAGAGATGCAAGACAATTATAATTTTATTTTGTTGTAAGTTCTGCAGCCAAATAGCAAAAAACACATAGATAATTTCGTCCTGTTCATCTCCAATAGCTATTTTACTCTGAGGTGTATGAATATGTCGGTGGAAATAATAAAAGGCACTCATTTGACTATATCATGGCAAAGCGCGACTTCCGATGACGCGCTAACGCAGCCATTCCCAAAGTGGGCGATAACGCCCCCTTGTGGGCGCTGCAGGCCTAAAGGGGGGCGGGAAGAGACCCAGAAAAAAAATGGGGGCGTTGTGTAGAGGCCTGAGGGGTGATTTGTAATTTCATTTAGCTAGGAGGCATCTTAGACAACGACTGCATGAGCTCTCGACTCAGTAGACAAAATAAGTTTGGGAACCAGTGCGCTAACGGAACGCCAGGGCCGGTGCTGATTCTGTTAGACTACGGCCGCCGGTGCGATAGCATTTCTCCGACGGATCGTTTGCCATTATTAAATTTCCAATTACCTACGTAATAATTGTTACAAAGAGTTTTTTGTCGTTTGCACATTAACTTTCTCTTAACGTTGTATTTTATGGAGTAGTTCGCCTCTTGTTAGATTAGGTACCTATTTGTCATGGCTGAGTTGCAAAAGCACGAATTGCCCCGTGTCTTTTCCGACATCAGAAGTGGGATTACGGGACCAGTGAGTCTGATTGAGGTGTAATCGCAAGTGAACAAAATGCAGAAGCCTGCCCATCCACGTTGTTAACGCCCTTACTCGTCGCATCCACGGTCTTTTGTGAAAGGAGGTTCAGCTACTGAGCGACATGTGGACCCGTGCGGGATGCAGGAATTACGTTAACTGCAGATACTACATACCCGGTGAGTCGTTACCATTTTATTATGTTTCTAGCGCCCAATGATCTGTCTGTTGATTTTGTTTTACTGGCATTTGTGATTCAGGAGTGTATAGTACCGAGCAAATATCGTGGGAGGTTATGATTAAAGTTATTGGTGTGAAAATTTTATTTCATGTCGAACCCGACGATTGTAAAGGTGTGATCTAATTAATAACCGTGAAACTCTAAAACCTTATTATCACTATGACCGAAACAAGTTTAAACATTGCTAGCACTTTTGATTCCATCACTAACAACTCTCTAATTAGAATTTCATGATTTCGTAAGCATATTTCACTAAAGTTAGAAGTTTAAAGTTATTAAAAGCTAATTATTAGATTTATTAAATTACCCCGTTAGGGATTCAGTGTGAAGAAATGTATGTATGTAAATTGAAAATGTTACATTACATGGAGTTTTCAGCCAGGCGGTTTTTATACATGGCAGCACTGCCTACATACAATGTATGGAATATTATAATGTGTTAAAATTTGAGTATAGTATGAACTGATTTGTTTTTGAGGTGAAACATCTTTTGCGAGGGGTGCAGAGGCGGACTAGTAGTCTTGGCCGCCCTAGGCCGTGTAGTACCAGCCGTCCCTTTCTCAGCTCCATCATCTACTGAGACATATGATACGAATTTACTTTGCCACGATTAACCGCACCTAATATCCTGCCGCCCTAGGCCCGGGCCTAGTCGGCCTCATGGGGGGTCAGACCGGCTGTAGGCGTAGCAATGCTGACATCACGCATCGCCCGCCCGTGCTTGCGCTGAGCTCGTATGTATACTTATAGCCTATGCAGTGTTGTTATATTTTTGAGTATATTATAGGTTTATCGGGGTTATGATTACGAAAGTAATGTTCATTTTCAAATCCAAGAAAGCGAATATTACTTTTTTGGATAAATGATATGGGTGTCATATTATAGGTTTCTCGGGGTGCTGATTACAAAAATTATGCTTATTTTATAATCCAAGATGGCGTCTATTATTATTTTGGGTAAATCGACATGGATATCATAGTCTAGGCTTCTCGGGGTGCTGATTACGAAAATGACACCCATTAGAAAAAAATAGAAATCTTGAAACCCATGTCAATTTATCAAAAAAATAAAAATTAGCCATCTTGGATTTGAAAATGAACGTCATTTTCGTAATCAGCACTTTGAGAAACCTAAAATATAATACCCATGTCGATTTATCCAAAAAAATATTGTTCCCTGCCTTGGATTTGAAAATGTACGTCATTTTCGTAATCAGCACCACGAGAAACCTAGGATACAAAAACCATATCGATTTATCCAAAAAAGTAATATTCGCCATCTTGGATTTCAAAATAAACGTAATTTTCGTAATCAGCGCTCCAAAAAACCTAGAATATGATACCCACATGGAGTTATCCAAAAAAGTAATATTCGCCATCTTGAATTTGAAAGCGAACGTCATTTTCGTAATCTTCACGCTGTGTCCCTAACGGGGTAGTCAGAGAGGACGGAGCGCCAAGCGTCGCGGTCCTTACATACTTCTTTCGATTCCTCAAATCTCATCATTCATCTCAGGCATTTTCGCCTAGGTATGCGAGTGCATTTGACATTTTCGTCCGCTAACACTCTGGTTATTTGATCTTCATAAGTCAGCCTTGGTCTTCCTTGGCTTCTTTTACCACTCACTTTCGCTCTGTAGATTTTCTTCGTAAGTCTTTCATTACTCATTCTTTTAGTCTTGTAATTGGTCATGTTAGGGAGTTTTGCACGTCTGAGGTGGACCGCAGCGGACAATGCTACCGCTGCGGTCAGGAGGGACATAGGGCCGGTACGTGTACGGCAGCGCCGCATTGCATGCTATGCGCTGCCGGAGGTCATCCGGCCAAACATCTGGTAAGAGGCAAATCCTGTAAAGGGGATAAACCCAAAAAGGGCGAAAGGAGTAAATCTGCAGTCGCTGCGGCCAGTACGGAAGGAGGAGAGCGGATGGACACGTATGGTGACGTCCGCGATAAAGTTTAACGCCTTGGGCGTGCATAAGCTTCGCCGACCATAACGGCGGAGTGCCTACAGAGGCTTGGGGTGACTTTCAGGGGAAAGTCACTCCTAAGACAGCCTCGAGATGGCGCGCGCAGTGTTCCCGCCCGCCTCTCACGACATTACGGGTGGGAGTTCTGTCCTCCCGCCCAAAACGAGACGAGGCTGGCGACTTAGCGCCGGCCGTTGCCCGCCGGGGTCGCGAAAGAATGCCAACGTACTCCCGTTGCCCCGGTACCAAGGCTCTCGAGGAACACCGTCAGGTTTTAGTGGGTAGCCCGGCATTGTACCTTACAGCCGTGGAGTCCCACATACCCTCCTGCCATCCCCCATGGCAGGACGGGATGCATAAGGCATTTCCTGACGCAAAAAAAAAAAGGGCTGAAAGTAACTTATTTAGAGCTGAGACGGGGCTTGGCGCCCGAGCGCAGCGAGGGCGCCAATAGTTCGAGGGACTAAATAAGTCTTTCACCCGAGGTAAACACTGTGCTTTTCATTACGAATACGAGGAAAGTAAAAATAAAAACATTAATTAGCTAAAGAAAAAATGAGTGAATTTTATTTTACATAAATCAACAACTTTGGTGAGATATTAAAGTTTATGGTAAAATTAGAGCAATTAGTTATAGTCAGTGAAAGATTTTTTCCGGGTATGTTGATGTTTGATATTTTCTGAGAAACTTGAGTTTCTGCAGTATCCAGGGATTCTTGGGTGTATGTTGGGGACATCGGTATTTGTCTATTTTTTTCAGCTGTTACAGCAATGTTTTTGGATTGCACCGGATAATCCTTTGAAGTGCTTTGTTGTGGAGAGTCAGTGGAATGCAGATTATCATTTCTGTTACTCTATGCGATATCTTAGTTTTATTTTCCACTGACTCTTCTATGTAGCCTTCAGCTACTTTAGTCGACTTCCAACCTCCATGCCTTTTGATGACAGTTAAATCGGCACCAGAATCGGCTAGCAAAGTCGCTGATGTTCTGCGAAAGTAGTGACACGAATATAGATTTGAGTTTGGCAAATTAAGGTATCTCTTTAGGAATACTCGAAATCTTGTTTTTGCCAATTACTTGCCGCAGACACTTCCCTTTATGATAATTTATGAAAAAGCGGTTTGTATCCATATACCACTTGGTCGAAGTTTTTGGTATTTTTCTATTATATTTACAAATTATTTTTTAACAACGGAGGTTCGGTCAACTTTGGTTTTAGTGCCAGTTACGTGGCCAGTCACCAGTATTATATCACCTTGTTTCTCAATATCATCAACCTTCATATTTACTAGTTCGATACTTCTGCAAGCGCCACTTACTGCCAATATCAACACTTTTTTTTTTTTTTTTTTTGCGTCAGGAAATGCTTTATGCATCCCGTCCTGCCGTAGGGGGGTGGCAGGGGGGTATGTGGGACTCCTCGACATTAGGGTGCTAGGCCGAGTCTACCCACTAAAACCTGACGGTGTTCCTCGAGAACCTTGATGCCGGGGCAACGGGAGCGCGTTGGCATTCTTCCGCGACCCCGGCGGCTATGCCCAGCCTGAGCCGAGCCCTCCTCCGTTTGCGGGCAGTTTGACCTGCCCGCTCTCCTGGGAGGCGCGCGGGAACACCGCGCGCACCATCCCGAGGCCATTGGTGAGGCGCCTTCCCCCGAAGGACACCCCAGGCCTCCGAAGTGGCGGCTTCCGCACCCCGCCTACACCACGGCAGGGGCGTCAGCACGCCCACCTGATTTTTACGTGTTTACTCACGGGTTTTAACAAGTTTTCCTTCTTCCCACCTCTGATTTTAACGTGTTGTCTCACGGGTTTCATTTCGAGTTTTCCTTCTCTCCACCTTTGATTTTAACGTGTTTTCTCACGGGTTTCATTTCGAGTTTTCCTTCTCTCCACCTCTGATTTTTACGTGTTTCCTCACGGGTTTTTAAAAGTTTTCCTTCTTTCCACCTCTTGACCCGCGTCCTCCGCGAAGGACGCCGGAACCAACACTTAGCCAACAATACCCCTCTCAAAGGAGAGGGGCAAGTGGAAAGACGACCCACACGGCAGACCCCCGCCCTCACGCAGAGGACGGGGAACACAAACTTATCCCCCCCGGGTCCAGGCCGGGTCCTTTCGGCTCCACCTCCTACTCGGTCCCAGCCCGGTCCCACCCCTGATTTTAACGTGTTTACTCACGGGTTTTAATAAGTTTTCCATCTTACCACCTCGGGGCCGAAGGCCCCACACGCCGTACCCCCACCCTCATTATGAGGACGGGGAACACGACCCCCTCCCCCCCGGTCCGGGCCGGGTCCTTTCGGCTCCACTACCTACTCGGTCCCAACCCGGTACTGAGGGCATCGCCGAAGCGACACCCTCAGGAGTGTTTATCGACTCTCCAGTCTAGATCCGCAGTGTTCAGTGGAAACAGGGTCACCTCGAGAAGGATGTAGACATGAAGTCTACGCACTGCGGTCTTGGGATGGCAGGCTAAGGCTCCACTTAATGGGAGCTATAAGCGCCTGTTAGTCCACCCCCTGTGGCGGGTTACCCACACCACTCGGCCCCAATATCAACACTACCTGAAAAGTAGATATCTCTTTAATATGTGTATAAAATATAGAACGTTACAATTTAAAAGAAAAAAACGAATAAGAATTATTTAAATATTATTATAACACTATAACATAAGCTTAAAAATTTTAATCTAGTCTAATACATAACCTAAAACGTTATAAAATTATAAAAATATCAAATTGAATCCCAATCATTAGATAAAGATACATGAATTTATTATTAAATCACTTTAAATTATCAATAAGAAATTTTTTAATGCTAAGATTTATTATAATTTTAGCTATTTTAATGTTATTATTTATTATATGATTATATTTTTAGGTTATGATTTGAAGTCCAGTTAAAAAAAAATTATTGACTGAACTCTACTTATTTGATTTGTAGACTTAGATAAATAATAATTAATAACAATCGTGTTATGAAATACTTACATCGAAATGATCTTCACAACAAAAAAAATTCGATTTTGTTTGGGATTATCTCGGTGCACTGCTTGAAACCATTTGTTTCGACATTTTTCATCTTGCGGAACATTTAAAAACATTTTGTCAGGAGTTGTTTTTGTAGTATTCGCACATAATGGTACAAAACAAGAACGATAACTTTTGAGGTTCGACATTTTCAATATATATTTGATTATTTAACAACGACAACAGAATTAAATAACTAAACTAACATAATGACGTTACGCGCGCTCGGGTTTGTTCGGGAGCGGTCGGCGGCTCTTCGGTTCTGGATTCAAAAATTAATTTTTATTTTGATATAACTTTGGAATTATTGCGAAAAAAAAAATAGTTTTGTTATAAAATTTATATTACTCTGTCAAGAAATTACCGGGAAAAGATCAATAATACAATAAACGTTAGTTATTCATCCAAATTTATTTTATAACCTTCAAAGTATGCTCCTTCAGAAACGATACACTTACGCCAACGAATAATCCAATCATCAAAACATTTTTTAAACGCTCTTTCCAGAATTGAGTTCAGTGCTCGCCGCGAATCTATCGAATGAAAACGGGTGCCACGAAGTGGTAATTTGAGTTTAGGAAAAAGAAAGAAGTCGGCTGGAGCCATGTCTAGTGAATAAAGTTGCTCGATGGTATTTGTTGAGTTTTTGGTCAAAAATTCGTTCACAATGATGGCCTTGTGCGAAGGCGCATTATCGTAGTGCAAAATCCAAGAATTTTCTTTCCTCAAATCTGTCCTTTTTCGTCGAATTTGCTCTCTTAAACGCCGCATAACGCCCAAATAAGATTCTTTATTTACCGTTTGACCTTCCGGCAAGAATTCCGAGTGCACAACACCGCGATAGTTAAAGAAAACAGTCAACATGACTTTGACTTTTGATCGACTTTGGCGTGGTTTTTTCGGTTTAGGCTCAGTTGGAAGGCGCCACTCCGAAGCTTGTTGACTAGTTTGCATGTCAAACTCGTATACTCACGTCTTGTCACCAGTAACAATGCGTTTCATGAATGTTGGGTCGGAATTGACTCGTTCTAGCATGCCCTCAGCGACTCTTATGCGATTGTGTTTTTGAAGAAAATTCAGGTCTTTTGGGACTAGCCAAGCGGCAACATGTTTCATACCCAAGTGATTATTTAAAATGGTACGGATCGACTCGTGAGACACAGAAAGTTCGGCGGCTATCTTTCTCAAATTTGAATGAGCATTTTCAGTCACTATTTCCTTCACTACTGCGATGTTAACTTCAGTTGCAGACGTTGATGGCCTACCAGAGTGAGGCAAATCTTCCATCACATCTCGACCGCTTTTGAACGCTTTGTACCACTCATAAGCACGTGTTTTTGATAAAGTCGATTCACCGTAAGCCTTCTGTAACATTTTCAGTGACTCCGAACACGAAATTTCATTGACGATGCAAAATTTAAGACAAACTCTTTGTTCGATGTTTTTGTCCATTATGAAATTCGCAATATACACTAGAATGATATAACTAAAAACAGCACTGTATTTAATCTAAATAACAGATGCAACTCAAACTCCGCGCCAAAATGGAAAATAGTTGTGCCAATCTAACAACAACAAAAAAAAAACAAAAAATTGAATTTAGAACAATAAACAAATCATCCATTCCCGATACTTTCTTGACTGAATGTAAACGATCTTTCCATTTATCACAAAATAAAAAAAAAAAATTATTAATATTATACATAACAAAATACGGTAAATAAACAAATAATATATAAACCGACTTTTTAAGTTTAAACTAATTAATCATTTACTGTAATCGAAACAGTTCAGATTACTGTATAGTTTAAAATACAAAAAGTTTAAATATTAATACTAGTTATTCAAAATCCGATTCACGAGAAGTGGCATTATTGATGTCAAATTCTGAGGGATTGTCATCATTATTATCTTTGTTTGTAATTTGTAAAATTTCATCGACTTTTAAGGGTGTCGGGTCCCCGAGGAATCCTATAGGCTTTAATTAGCTGTCCGTGTACCATCCGCAATATTCGGCCGTAATTTCAACCAGCAAGAATTGGTAGCATTGAGCGACAACGCTTTCTTACTTAGATATTGAAACTTGAAATTTACCTTACCTTTTACATTACCTTAACCCTAAGATTTGCTTACTTTTACTAAGGCAACCCTTACCGTCGTGTTCGTAATATTATTATCTGCATTTTAATATAAAATTATATAAGGAAACTCGAAGAGAGTAAATTACTATTACACACCTAACTGTTTACACCTGGCAACCTTTTATTATTGCTTAAAAAAAAGTAGGCAACCCAAATTTGGCGTTTTATTTACATCTTTTACTCGAAATTGGTGATAAATTTTTTTAGAAACTGCATAACAGTAATTATTAAGTAAAAATTAATTAAATAATTTTTAATTAAAAATAGCTATGCAGGGATGTGGGGTAGCAACCCCAGGACGTTTTATTTAGTTATACATTATCTATATATATAAAAGGCGATATATGTATGTATGTTCCTTATGGACTCCGAAACGGCTGGACCGCTTTCGATGACTTTTGCAGGGAATCTTCAGATTGGCCTAGCGAGTGTTCCTGTAAAGTTTGGTAGCGATCGGATCAGTAGAATTTTTTTTTGTTTTGTTTTTTTTTTTGCAGTATCAAAATAATTATAAAAACTGTTTAATTTATATTAACTTTAACTAACGCCCAGTGAAACGGGCCGGGTTTGCTAGTATTGTATAATACATTTATTTTATTAGGAAACTTGATGAGGGAAGGTCAACCTCAGTCGGATCTTGTACTATATTATATTAAACGAGCAATATTTGTACCTATATATATTATTTTTATGTGTATATATTTGATTTCGCTTTCTCGAAAACGACTCAAGCAATCAAGCGATATTAAGTATAATAGTCTTAATTCTGGGAAAAATTGTATTCTCGGTCTTTCACACACTTAAAACTTCTAAACTCCAAATTTCTAAACTATTTTAATTTTGAAGCAGAGTTCATCTTCTCAATAGCACAATGGCTAGAGCGTAGTTCTTCGAATTCGAATTAATTCGAACCACGCCGAAGTGCGCGGGTTCGAATTCTGCAATGTGGTCAGACCATTTTTGGTTTATTTTTTAAAGTTGAAATAATATGTCTAAGTTCAGTTTGTAACAAGTACCTATTAAAACACATATCACTTTAATAAAATTTTATAATAACGAAATAAAATGAAAAATAATGATAAAACCATAAACTTCATAATTTCAGACAGCCTGTCCCGTACTACGAAGTGAGGCAAATAACATCAGATAACATATAGATGTGTAGGTGCTGTTTGCTGACAAAATGGGGGCCGATCGGCTTATCTGATAATAAATGTGTGTCGTATGTACAGGTGTCAGGTTATCTGCTTTATCTCACCGTTGTGGCTAGGAGACTGCGTCTGGCTTTAGATTTGTTTATAAAGTCTGGCTAAAAGTCATTGAAAAAAGTATATTATTTGTTTTCCTGAAATATGAATTTAATGTTATGTGACTTCCGTTATTTTAAGATACTATGTTATTTAAAGACTATTATATTATACAAGCAATAATCGTATACTCGTATTTATAATCGCGTTCTCGAAAAAGCTGTACGGTGGTCAAAAATCGATCTAGCTAGGGTCCAATTCTGAGAAAATTAGTTTCCTCTATGTTTTCACACACTTAAAATTTCTACTCTATACTTTTCTGATTTCATAACAGCGTTTACCTTCTCAGTAGTAGATCTACCAAGCTGAAATACGCGGGTTCGAATCCTGCAATGTAGCCAGAATTTTTTGTAATTTTTTTTGCAAGACACCGAGTAAATCTCGGTCGCCCTGGTACTCTTATAAATAAATACATACATATCTTCACGCCGTATACCTACCGGGGTAGTCAGAGAGGACAGAGCGCCAAGCGTCGGCGTCCTTACATCCTTATAAATATGTTACATAATATTTCATTTCTTTTGTAATATTTGTTCATATCAGTTATGACATTATATTATGGAATTCAAGACAATTTATTTTTAATTTGAATTGAATAAATGCACTTTTTATATCTTATAATATGTTATAATATAATATAATATTTTATTTCTTTTTAATATTTGTTCATACCAATTATAACATTATATTATCGAATTCAAGACAAGTAAACTCTCTTTTTTACACGTATACAATGTCATGACGAATTGTTAGTTTAAAGTACAAAAACTTACTTTCGGATTTTGTTAATTGGATGCGCGTTTGGCGCCAACATCGGCGACGAGAGTACCAGTACGCAACAAGTCGCATTCCAGAACAATTCCAATCTCCAACTCAATTACTTCTCTAAGTACTTACGGAACGTACTTTGCTGCAGGATATTGCATAGGGCTGTTAAAACTTTATTAAACTAATTAAGTAACAGTTATAAAACATCGTCAAACTATAATGTTCATGTAATACCTATGCAGTTAAATGTGCTTAGACTTATTCTTCCGTTGCTTTCAGGAACAAAAACTTTTGAATTAACACTACCAACATTAAAATAGTAGGAAAGCATATCTTTTGTATTTATTACAAATATTTCAACTTGAAATAACAAAATTAATAAAAAAAATAATTATTTTAACAACATTATCATCATGTCCACTGCATCATAATAGAAATGTTGTCAGTGTATCTATTTTACTGAAGCATAAAGCATTAGTAAACTAGAAGAAAATCTACGGAGCGAAAGTGACTGGTAGCAGAAGCCATGAAAGACTAAGTCTGAGTAATGAAGAGCAAAATAACTAAGAGTGCTAGCTGACGGAAATGTCAAAAACACTGATATACTAAAACTGGCCCGTTGGCGCAGTGGCATATGCATCTGCTTTCCAAGCTAGGGTCCCGGGTTCGATCCCCGGTTAGGTCGATTTAGGAAACAAACTTTTCTAAATTGGCTTGGAGTCTGGGTGTTACTGGGAACTCCCCCAAAGTTCGTTGTGTGATACCCCATAGTACAAGCTTACTGCTTAGTTTGGGGTCACACAATCTGTGTAATTGTCTGGAGTATTATTATTGGAGTATTATTACCTAGGGGAAACTGTGTGAGGATAACAATGAGATTTCAGGAAGCGAAAGAAGTATGTAAGGATCACGATACTCTTTGCCCCATCGTTAGTAATACAGCACGAGGATATAATACATATACATGTGTCTACGTATGTGCTAAACGTGGGAAGTGTGCTTCTGGTAACCAGACTACAAGAATGCGTTTAATGGGGAAATAATGTTAAAGATAACTAATGAGGAAGCTTGTACTATTTATATATAACTATAAAGGCGGCCTAGTTTTACAGTAGCCAGTAAATAAACAAAAGTATAATTATGTGCACGGAGTCTGTTAAATCGTCCACACAATCGAAAGAACTAGCACGATTTCATTGTAAGCTTCTAACAGAATCCTAAAACGTGATCGACACGGGCGTTCTGGATTACTATTAGGTTATTAGGAACACCCCATTTCTAACCAATTTAAACTCGATCTTTCAAGGAGACAGTCCGAAGTAACAATATGGAACACATTATATTTATTAAATCTTGTAGCCGACTGCTATAAAATGAAAATATACATACATACATATCTTCACGCTGTATCCCTAACGGGGTAGTCGAGAGAGGATGGAGCGCCAAGCGTCACGGGTCATACATACTTACTTATAAATAATAAAATATACAATTTTAGAATACTGTTCATTTTATTTCAATTATAACAATTTTATACACAGATACATATCTTCACGCTGTACCCCTAACGGGATAGTCAGAGAGGACGGATTAGCCTCATCAAATCTCATCAATCTCCTCACACATTTTCGCATAGGTATGAGGGTGCTTTTGACATTTCCGTCAGTTAAGACTCTGGCTATTTGATCACCGTAAATCAGCCTTGGTCTTCCTTGGATTCTGCTATTACTCACTTTTGCTTTGAACAATTTTATAATAACAATAATAACAATCTTTATTTATAACAGTGCGTGGTTTGAAACAGTTGAATTCCCTGGACCTCAAACTTGCGGAGATCTGTTTCTTGAGACCCAGTTCCTTTCCAAAACATTGTACAGTATATTATACACAAGCACTACAATTCAATAAATATATCTGTGAATTAAACAAAATTACAAAGCGAATGAAAAAAGAAAAATATTTATAATAAATATATCAAAATAAAGAAAAGTATATATACAATTTCAATTCCTGTAACTTTAATTAGATTGGGCTTAAGTTCGGATATAGGTGCATTTTATTATGTAATAGTTAGATTTATATTCGTCTGTGTATGACTGTGGATGACTGTGTGAGAATGTGCGTACCTACGTGTGTGTGTGATTGTATGATTGTACAAGTAAATATATGCATATGAGTTTATAAGTGTGTATTACGATGTATGAGTAACAACTTTTGAGCCCACTATACCTATTTATTACTAAACGAGCTGTACCCGCGACTCCGTCTGCACGGAAAAAATTTTCCTGGCTTTCCCGGATCCCTTCGTAGAGTTATCGCCTATAATCTTTTGAATATGTATCACTAACCACACAGTTAATAAATTAACATCAGTTAGAGAGTAATATTCATGCCATGGTAAATTATTTAATTGACATTCAATATTTTAGTACAGTTTTGTAACGAATAGGTTTTGTTCACAGCGTTCAAAAGTATTGGGTTGCGGTCAGTAAACTGAGGTAACACATAGGTTTCCCATTTATAGTTGGATTTTATCATCAAGTGGTCTAAACAAGAGGACACTTGTTGATTTTCAATACCATGTATAAACCCATGTGATGATATAATGGAAACGTAGTCATTAGCAAATCCAGACAGGTTATCCGGTAAGATATCGAAATTCATATCACCAGTCAGTATAATGTTTATACTATGTGTTTGTAGGAGAACTTCATCTGGATATTCAAGGTATCTTGATTTATATTAAGTTGGGGCGGACGATAAGTACAGATAATACAAAGGTCATCATTAAATTTTAAGACTAAAAAATTACCGTTAACGTAGTTTGGTTCATAGGCAGATTTAACATACGTCATTATATCGTAATTTTGGCTAATGTAATTTTTTGTGAGAAACATTTTATAGTTAGTCATAGTGGGTAGTATTGAATATTCGTTAGTCCAACACTCGGTTACAACAAATTAAACCGACTTCAAAAAAGAACACTGAAAAGTATGAAATAACTATCCCTTACGGATCGAAACTTAAGTACAAAAATAACTTTATAAATACGATACAAATACCCATATAATTAAATTTGACAGTTACTGAAGTCGGTGCCAAGCCTACTAAACTAATAGACTTTCCGTTGTCGAACATTACTTTGAATTTTTTTATAAAAGTTTTTTTATTTCTCCCTTTTGAGTGACCTTGGCCTAAATAAATATCTAGGGCAGGTCTAGAATTAGTTTATATTCTAATTCTGGAGCGCAATGTGTTAACTTCCATTCTATTGAGGAGCACAAACCGTGGGCTTTCACAATAAGGGATGCGAACAGATCGAATTATTGCCTATTATGGCCATTATCAATATCATCAATATAATATCATATCAATATCAATCAGTTATAAAAGAACAGTGTAAAGGTCGCATCATAATTACACCCTAGCAGTATTCTTACAAGACGACAGCCACCAGCCGTATTCTCTGTCCGCCACAAGACTGACTCTACTGACTGAATTTATTACATCACAGCCAATTTATATCTTCTCCCTACTTTACCATTATACCATACTACAATTATACCATGTGGGGATAACGATAGTTATCAAATGACATACAAGAGAATCGTCAATATAAATAACCAGGTCGCATTTTTTGGTGTATCTTCAAAATCAAAGCTTTAATACCAGTGAAATTTTAATGGGACCAATCTGGAAGTGTATCCTTTCGAACAAAAAAAGAATTTTCCAAATTGGTTCATAAATGACGGAGTTATGAGGTAACAAACATAAAAAAAAAACCAACCGAATTGAGAACCTCCTCCTTTTTTGGAAGTCGGTTGAAAAAATATCGACACTAATATGTAGTGACGTAATAAAAGCAATAAAATTATCGAAATTAGAATGTATACTTCGGATGTTAATCGTCAACACAGTAAGAGATTATTACAAGTCCAACTATCAAGATACAGTCCTCAAAATTATGAATATTATACGTATATATTATAAGTATATATATTATATATAGTACATGGAACACTACAAAATTCCTTGTCAATTTCATTCAACAAATCTAAATTTATTGGATTGAATTTTTATGTAACAGCATTCTATGAGCAGTAATAAATGTGTCGACAATAAAAAAAAACAAGAAAATTCCTATCTTCATAGATAGGACCCCGCATAGGTTGTAAAATTAACATCTTCAATACTCGAATTACCTTTTGTAAAAAAACTGCAAATTGTATTGAAAAACAGATTTAATTACGTCGTTGTTTGGTATTTTACTATGAATTTGATATACGTTTTGTTGTTTTTATGACTCTTATTAAATAACAGTACTCGGAACGCGACAATGCTGTTCCAGAGTTTTGCATGAAATTCACGATTTTTTCTGTTGGCGCTATATAATATTGCAGTATTTTTTTTTATTTACGTTATGCTCCATTTCACAGAGTAGCGAATGGTATTTATTTTGTTTAATAATTTGCAGATTTACTATCATCTAACCTCGGAATGCCAAACTTCGTCGGGCGCGATTGAGGTGCGCCGACCCTTAAATTAAACTTAATCAAACAATTATTAAGAACCATTTGACATTTTGTGCGTTGTGTTAGTTTGACGCTCTAATTCTCAGAGACCTTAAGACTTTTTAAGCAGTTTACAATAGATCCATTTCTCTTCTTAAATATTAGTGTTGCATATTTTCATATTTATTTTATAATACTTTACAATAACCATTCTACGATGACTTCGTAGAATGGTTATTGTTTACGAGGAAAATTATTAGACGCGCTCCTTTGACGTTCTAATTAACATTGTTAAACAATTTATACAATTATGTTGAGGTCAAGTAGATATTCTTATTGAATGTTAGTGTTGTGGAAAAATGTCATAAATGTCTTTTTACAGAGAATAATATTTAAAAAGGCCTTATTTCCAGAATAAAGTGTTGTGATTAGCCGTCTATTGATGATTTCCAAAAAAAAGCAATGACTTAAATATATAAAAATATATATAATAAAAAAAACGATATGATGTGAAAAGTTATTCAATGTCCAATATATGAGAGAAATTATTATTTTAAATTAATCAGTGTAAGAAATATAATAAACATAATAAAATCAGTTTAAAATACACGATGATAACGCGTGTATCTCAGACCTGCGCGAGCGCTCGCAGAGGTAGCATCTGCACAAAAAATTTATCCGCTCTTCATAACGAGCGATCCTCGCAAGCGAGAACATTAAATAGCGACCCGTATATGCCATGCCGACTGACTTGTTTTGATTCTGTGTTGACTTCTCTGTTCCATGACTTTATTATTACTTTCTGATTTCCTGTATTTTTTCTTAGGCATGTAAACAATGTGGTTTAAATATAATCACTAGTAGTAAAGTTAAATAAAAAACTTTTAAAGTAATGCTAGCTTACAAGAAGTATTGCAAGCCAGGTATCAAGATTATATCTATTACATTTATAACAATCCATACACATAAATAAAATTGAATTGTCTGTCTATAATTTTAAAATATAGGTTTTTTCTTAAGCCTATGTGGTTATTCGCGCAGTAACCAAACCCGAACATGAGTTTTTTAAATGTTTAACGGTCTGTTTATTTGGTCTAATTTTCAAAACGGCTGAACCAGTTTTAACGTGACATTCACAGGAAGATTTTTCAATAATAATATGAGCTTCCTATTTAAAAATTGAAAAACTTTACAAATAATTAAACTGTAAGTTGATCTACACCTGTTAATTAAAGATATACTGTTAATTAAAGATGTATAAAAAAATAACCCGAGAGGTACGCATAACGGGAACCAAAACAGTTTTTTAGAGTTATTATCTGTCTGTCTGTCTGGATATGTCACATATATGTACTTAAGCATCTTCAAGTAACAATAAGTACTGCAAGAATTTAAAGATGGTTTCCATAATTGCATCTCTTAGTCAGGTTGCAAATTAGGTACCTAGTATGTTTTATCGTGATCCGCCATCTAAAAGTTGAGATTTAAAATGAGCTCTCTTTATTTAAGTTGCATCTGTAATATGGGTTTATTTTACAGTGGGTTTTTCGTTGATCTTATATTTTTTACCGTAAATATACATAAGCATAGCAAATACGTCTATCTACGTCTATATTTTATTACAAAACAGCAACAATGACATGTCTGTACATTGACAATCTTGTTAAAAATGATTGAACTAGGCAATTTAGGCTTTTCTGATTACAAAATAAATACACAATTATTGCCTGTGTGGAATTTCTATACGAATTTTTCTGTTTGGAGTCTCACTTACTTAATAAAGTGAATATCATCACGTTAATCTTTATTGCAACAGTGCGAAGTTATTTTTAATTAGTAAAAGATGTGAACTTTAGTTTTGATTAGTGAAGGATAATTTTATCTAATTATAGTTACGCAACTTGTGGTTTCTAGGTAACCGATCCGAATACTAGTAAAACTATCATTATTTGCGTTAACGAATATTACTGTATTTCCTTTACATGCATTGAGCGCGTCGAGAACACAACAATAATTATAAATATTATATGTATTATATTTATGTCAAACGATAAAAGTTTAATAACAAAAATCGAAACTTTTGATTCGGTAAAAGTATCTAAATTTTATCTTATACTGAAGTCGCTTCGTTACTCACACTACAATTAAGCTACGAAAGTCGCACGCATACATGTCCGCGTGCGCCAATTCGTAGGTACATTCAAGTGCTTACGATTCGTCATAGGGCTCTTAATGCGAATAAAATTCGGTTCCTTTCACATAAGAAGCCCATAATCTTAGTTATTGGGATAATGGTTTTTCGTTACATTATTTATTCACCGGAACTGCTTTGAAAAGTAGTTTAGCTACAACAACAAAACTTAAAAACTCGTTTAAAGTTAATAACATACTCGTATCACATCAATGTTACTCAATAATAAAAACATAAATTTAATGAAAACCATAAGCTAGTTGTAATCGTTTGCTCGAACCGCGCATGAAACATGATACCACCTCTAGAAAGTCGCCCAGATCATATAATAATATATAATATAATGTAATGTAATGTAATATACTCAGACATTTCACACAGCGCCATCTAGTCCCAAAGTAAACTGCACAGCGCTTGTGTTATGGGTACTAGACAACTGATATACTACTTATATACTTTTCTTTTGTAAATATGTACATATTATACATAAACACCCAGACTCGGGACGGGAATCGAACCCGGAACCCCCGTTTACTTTTCGACGCGCTAAGCCGTTGAGCCACGGAGATCGTCAATATAGGTTGGGTGTTAATTTATATCTCAAAATAAAGTACTTAACACTTCTGTTTTTTTTTTGCAATAAATGTAATTGTGTACAGCATAAATGAAAATAGATGTCAATTTACATATAAATTTACCTAACGGTAAACTCACAATATGATGATAATTATTTAAATTTCTCTCAAAATCTACATGTGTCTCGAAAATGAAGCACAAGTGTAATTTATGATTAAACGAACCTACCTATAAATGAAGTTCTATCATAATTATACGAAAGGCTAAAAAATTATCCGAAGAGATTAGCAACCCTCGCTCTCCTCCCTAAACGAAATATTAATTCGATCTCTCTCTGAACAAAATGATAATCGCCGGGCAATACAGTCAAGAGGTTGTCAGTAACGTCAAATTTTATTTTTGCTATTACCCTCAACTATAGTGCGAGAGTGACGACACCGTATAAGATAGGTACTACATGTGTCAATTGCTAATCTCTTCGGATGAAGCTCTTCGTATAATTATGATAGAACTTTACATACAGGTAAGTTCGTTTAATCATGGATTTCAATGCTCGCTGATCAGGTTGAACCTTCCAGGTTTTCAACTTTTTGTTCTAAAGTTTTGATATACTCAAGGTTAGCTCTACGATCCGACTCAAATTGAAGAAACCTCAGATTCATCTCGTCATACTTTTTTGAAATGAATTCAATCGATTTACTAATTTCGTAATTTTGTTCTTTTGTTTCTATTACACTTAATTCCTGCGACTTTAATTTCGAGTCCTGATTAGTCAAGCAGTTCTTAAATATTTCTCTTATTTCTTTCATAAATATTTTCATACTATTAGACTCTGCATCCTCCGTTCTTTTCCTTTTAAATCAATCAGTTACATAGGACACCGACGTCTTTGGTGTTTCTATTAAAGTCAGATCAGGAACAGAACCTGACGCTTATGGTGAATGTCCGAATTGTGGCATGACTCTTTTTCAAACAAACGGTAACTTAATAAAAAATAAAAATGAAAACGAAATGGAAACAGTAACGTATCGTAAGTTTCATGTAGTAGTTTTTATGCCAAAATTTCATTTTCGGAATTGAGCCGACCGTCAATCGACTTTTAGGTTGTGTCTTGCTATTATAATCATCGCTATTATCGAGAATGTCAATTCAATATGAATTTAAATGTGAAATAGGTAAACGTATGTGAAATAATAATCATTAGGATACAATACATATATACATACATATTTTCATGCCGTATCCCTAACGGGGTAGTCAGAGGACGGAGCACCAAGCGTCGCGGTCCTTACATACTTCTTTTGCTTCCTCAAATGTCACCATTCTCCTTACACATTTTCGCCTAGGTATATAATATAATATAAGATATAATAAGAGTTATAAACCATAGTTATTATTTTTATTACTTATTATTTTTTACGTATTATTTTATTTAATGAGGTCATAATTCGGAGTTTCCGATTGCGTGTATTCGCGAGGAACTAATTTGAATGTGAAATAAGTTAATACCTTTATTGATATTCACATCTATACAACTATCCGTGTGATCAATGAATTATGTAAATTTAGATGGGTTTCCGCCGATTACATTTAAATCCATTGATGTAACTAAATAAGTGTGATACAAATTTAAAGGAAATAGGCAGTATTAGGTACGATTAGTTAAATCGTGTAACTTAGTGTAACGTACTTATATCTTGTATATTTTTAAAAATTGTGTTTAGTTACCTATCGACTGAGTGATGACAGATCGACGAAAAAATCTACGGAGCGAAAGTGAGTGGTAGCAGTAGCCAAGGAAGGCCGAAGCTTGTGTATGAAGATCAAATAGCCAGAGTCTGTGCTGACGGCAATGTCAAAAGCACTCACTTAACTCACACCTGACGGAGGTGCGTAAGGAGAATAACGAGATTTGAGGAGATGAAAAAACTATCTGAGGCCCATGATACTTGGTACTCCATCCTCTCTGGCTAACCCGTTAGGGATACAGTGTCAATATATACATATAATAAGTACTTACATATATATGTACTTGCTTAGCTATAATTTACATTAACAAAATGAATGCTTATCTATACTATTATATAAATATCTAGCGTCTGTCTGAATTACAATTTTACTGTTAAATTTTGTGATAAATAGTCGTTTTATGACTGACTGACTTCGATTCTACCATTTCTAAAATGTTTGTCCGTCTGCCTGTCTGCCTGTCTGACTGTTTGTCTGTCTATCTTTATGTATGTCCTTTTATAACTGAAGAACGCCTTGACCGATCTTGATGAAAATCGGTATATAGTAAGAACATGTGAATGTACTCATGATAGGCTACTTAATTTTTTGAAAATCTACCCCCTAAAGGGGGGTTTGAAATTTTATATGGGAAATGGTAAACCGCTGAACCGATTATGATGAAATTTGGCAGGAAGATAGTTTGACATCAAAAAACGGACATTAGTTACTTTTTTTTTAATCGAAAATACCCTTATGAAGGTGAAAAGGGGGATGAATCTTTGTATAAGAAATGCTAAATCTTGCTAATGATTTCATTTGGTGCGGTGATAAGACTTTTTTTTATTAAAAATGCATAGGCTACTTTTTATATCAAAAATCTGTGAAAAGGGGGACGGAAGGGAGCGGGACGAATCTTTATACGGAAAATGCTAAAGTGCTGAGCTGATTATGATGTAGCATGGATATAGTTTGACACCTGGGAACGGACATAGGCTACTTTTTTATCAAAAACTACCTCTGAGGAGGGGTCGAAAAGGAGGGTGAGACTTTGAATGGGAAAGGCTGAACCGCCGAAGCAATTATGATGTTTGGTACAGAGATAGTATGTTCCCGGAGACAGACGTAGGCTAGACGTAGACTTTTTCAAAAACATTCTTTAAACATACTATGCACATGTGCATATAATCTAATATAATTCGGATTTAATCTAAGCAACCAAAAAAGTTTTCCGCGCCGACGAAGTCGCATGTACAGCTAGTAGTATAATATGAATGGCCAATACTGTTTAAAATAGTTGTAGAGGCAATGAATCTTAGATTGCGAATTAAAATTATACATGGTTACCGTTGTACTGGAATGATCAATAACTTATATCCTATGCAATTTTTCTATACATTGAATGTTTGATTGCATATCGATAAAACTTTATAAAAATGTAATACGAATACGTATAACGCAGTCACAATAATATGTAGATTACAAAAAATATGAATTCGTTTATTGTTTAATTATATTTTTAGGGTTCCGAGTTTTAAACGGAAAACTGAATCTATATAAGATCATTGCGTCCGTCTGACTGTCGGTCTGTCACAGTCGTTTTTTTAGAAACTATGCACCTGACTGCTTTACACTATTTGACATTTTAATACATCAATGAAATAGTTAAAAAAGACAAATTGTGTACCTACTCGGTCTCTATCATTCCCCTCCATCTCCGAAGTTACTGGACCCAGAATTTTAAAAAAATCAGTGGATATAAAACTCTCATTAAAGTTTGGAGGAAAAATATATTATTTTTAACTTTATAATAATAATAATAACTTTATTATTCCAGATTTCCAGAAAATACTTTTAAATATTTAATAAATATTTTTAATAAATATCGTACGGAACTCTATGTGCGCAAATCGAACTCACAATTAAACATTTTTTTTATTTAACACATAATACCTCTTTATTTTAAATCATTATGTACGTTCATCTGTACATGATACATAGTTCGGCGGCATGTCTACAGTAATTAAGTCTATAATTTTTTTAAGTTCTAAACTCTAATTTTTTCTTGAATTTGAAAACCACTGTAATAAACAGAGTGTAGATGTAACAGATATCATAGACATAGCTACATATGGGTATGCATTAGCATATAGGAAGTTGCCGTGATCGAGTTAGCGTCTCTGCTATAGGAGATGGGGCGTATAACAAGGAGAGAAAGACGCCTTCCTGGCTATGCTTAGTTTATATCTGTGAGTTTACATATATGCTATTGTATATTTCGATTTAACGTTTTGTTGAAAGGTTTATTTATAAATCGTAAGTTTCCAGTTATTTATGTAAGTACATCATTTTTGCAAGATAACAATTCGCGGTGCTTTTACCATATGAGTAGGTACATTCTGCGAATATAATTATAAGTATCAATATATTAATATGTTGGTATCAATAACGGAAATGTATCGTCGAAGTTTATTACGTTCAAAATTTTTGTTAATTTAAAACTAGTTGTTGTCCGCGCCTTCGTTGGCGTAGTCTTTTATTTACTAAATTAAATAATTTGGAAACCTTCTCTGGCATACGCAGAACATCTCACCAAAGCTTCATCACAATCAGGTTTAGGAACACATGGAAGACAAACGTAGCAGTGTTTAAAACATTGAAATTTTAAAAGTTTTTTTAAAAGTATTTGACAATACATTTTTTTAAACCTCTTAATCAACTGTTCAGGAATCTCAAATCAGGATCAAATCAGGAATCCTGGAAATGAGGACCAGCTCTTTGGGTTGACTCAACAGTTTGAGAAATTTCTATTTTGGAAAGAGGTCTCTTAGTTTATTTGTACCTATTTAACTCAAACATAACGACGAGGACAAATAAAATCATTAATACAAGTTCTAGTTAATGGTACACTGAATAAGCGATCTCATAACTTATCTAAATGTATTTCCACAAAATGTATTTGTGTTGGATGTCTTCATAACTTGGGTTTGAAATATTATGAGTGAATTATTACGCATCTTACATGTGATATGTGAATTGAATCTCTTATGAAATGTAATTGGTATGTGTTTTATTACATAAGTAAAGTTTTGTGACAACGTGAATGTTGAACGCGACATAATAAATATTTATTAGGCACTAGGCAGATGATACGTCATATTAAATAATGTACCCATAATATATTATTGCATCACACAAAGACGACGATATACATTTATAGCCCATTTCGATTCAATTTGCCAAAACGGAAATAGTCTTTATCAATTTTGTTTTATAAAATAAATCGATGTTTAGGTGTATGAAATGAAATAATATTGAAAAATATTTTTATGGTTAGAAATTTATGTTGAAAACTATTTCATGTAACTACTTAATCTAATAGGTCTTGCTTAAGTAAATGAGACACTAAATCTTATTCACCTTTTGACAAATTGGATACAAATGGACTTTATACAGTTCAATTTAGATAGAAGTGCCTGGTACGAAATCTAGTAAATCGATTTTCACACATTTTGTTATCGGATTAAGTATAATGCATATGCGTGTTACACGTATGGTTTCAATAATAACACAATATTACCAGTCTATCAAGCAGTCGAGTTGGTTTGCTCATAGAGTCAGTTGATGATTGCTCTTCCTGTTTAATAGATGTTTGTAGAGCAATCGAATTTCGGCTCATACAATTTCTTCTCACATATGCGTAATAAGGAATTGTATGTTGTAATATTCATTTAATAATAGTTTCTATATTAGGTATACTTTTTTCTTGTTAATTATTTTATCTCTCAGTCATACAAAGTATAAAAATATGTAATACCGAAAAGGTGACTCATTACTTAATTAAAAAACTATGTTCTCTAATTATAATTGAAGATATACGAGCAGCGCTAAATATGCTAAATACGGTCAAACGATAAAACAGGCGAAAATGTATGTTAACAAAATTGCTCTTTTTTCTCTTTCGCTGGAGCATTAAAGCTACTAATAAAAAAATGTAAGGAAGATGATTAATACAGAAATTCATACGAGGTAATAAGCACAAAATACAAGCAAAGTGATTAATTGGTCTTTCTAAGTAGTTCAAAATTTCGGTCTTCCTAGTGTTAATAGATAGTAAGTATAAAGATACTTGTAGAGTTGCAGCTTATTAATTCTTCCTTTATGCAAGAGTCTAGATATTCCAGAAGATTTTATGCGAGAGTCTGAACTTTCCAGATGTTTCAGGAGCGTGTTGAAAACCACATCCCACCCACCTCAGCCATTTCTGTCGGAACAGAAGTTTTATTTAATAAGCGATTTTCGATACTTAAAAAAAGACACAATTCAAAATGGTTTCAAAACCTCCACTATTCGTTTTTCTGTTTCTCATTTCCGGTTTCAGATTATTACCAATTTACGTCCTTGCGCCAAATTTCAACGCGATAGGTGCAGATATGATGAAATAAATCGAACTTTGACATACGAACAGACGGACGGACAAATAGATGGACGTGAGAAAACTATAAGGGTTCCAAATTAGATATTGTGGCTTTGAAGCTCCGAAAGGGACTTTTTATGTTGAAGTTGCTTTTTGAGTATGTATACCTATATATCTTCACGCTATAACCCTGACGAGGTAGTCGATGAGTACGGAGCGCCCAGCTTCGCGGCTCTTACATACTTCTTTCGCCTCCTCAAATCTCATCTTTCTCCTTACATATTTTCACCTAGGTATGTGAGTGTTTTCGACATCTCCGTCAGCTAAATTCAGGCTATTTGATACTGATTGGTTTTCCTTAATTTCTTCTACCACTCACTTTAGCTCTGTAGATTTTTCGTCAGTCTCTAATCACTCATTCTTTCTAAGTGCCCGAATCATTAAAGCATTTTGAGCGTTTTGGGTATATATTTGATTTATATTTTGATTTTGATTGTATTTTAAGTATGTAATAGCAAAGTAAAAAAACACTTTAATATTATTATTTATTTTTATTATTTAATATTATATAATCTTTATCCATCTAAAAGTAACTTAAATGGAAAAGCTTCTTTTTTTTTCTGCGCTCGTATTTATCAATTCGTATTGGTTGGCTGCACCTTTACTTTGATGTTTTGGAACGGAAATGCGCCATGTTCATTAGCGAAAGTGGACATTATGACGTAAGTAGGAGGTATATTGATTTAAGTAAAGTAAAGTTATCCATATAAATATTTGCTGAAATATTGTATTGAAAATGAATCCTTATTATCTTTACTAATATTGCAGAAACGAAATGTTTGTGTGTTTAAGTCTTTTCACAAAAACTATTGAACATAAACAATTTTTCCAAGTAGTTGTATTTCCGACTCAATTTTGGCCAGAAATACAAACACACGGTTACGATTTGCAAAATTATAAAAAGAGTAAAATCACAGATAACAGTTAGTATTAGAGAAACTAAAATAATGGATAAGTCAACAGGACACTATCGATTACAATCATTATCAACTTTGTCTATGTACGAAACGTTACCAAAAACATTAGTAGAAAATCAATCAGTAAGAACACAATTCTTTGGTTTAATACTGTCTCAACGGATCTTTGATTAATTTTTTTTTTTATTATTATTATGATTATTCTTCTTTAGTGGCGATCCTGCAGTTTCCACCAATGACACGGTATTAATTTTTTCAAAGTTTATACTAAGTAAAATGTCTCCTGACAATTATAATATTATTAGATAGGGTCTTTTGAATTCAAAGGGTATAGAAAAAGATTGCAAGAAGTTTCAAGTAAACTGAAAATTGCGAGCATCGACTTTGCGTACGGTATAACACTAGTTTTAAATATAATTGATTATAATTTTCCATTCTGTCAGTGTCATTTGTGACAATAACACGTAATATGTAATAGGTTGAATTGGGTAGAATGCATCGTTACATACATAATATGTAGGTATTACATTTCGTAGCTAATTGAAATTTTTCACTTTTGTATGCATTTTATGCCCATTGACTGGTTTTTTCGGAACAAAAAGGAAAAATTAAATGAACATATCATTGACTTTTGTGTTGACTGTACAATATTATAAATGCATGTTACAAAAGTTAAAGGTTATACACACTATACCGGTAATAGCTGCATACATTCCCATTAGTCCAATAAATTGAAAATGCATCACCAATACATCAGCGACCTTCGACGTCCAACGAATGTGTTGCGTGCGATGGGGCAACGCGCGTCAAATCGGCGGCATTCCGGATTGACCGTAGACCGTTACGGCACCCGGACACGGCGTGCTTGCGCAACGAGATGCATTCGCTTGCTGTTATGTAACGTCAATTGTATTGTATACTCACACTACACGATTATGTACAGCGATCATTAATGACTTTTTAATAATTTTGGTAGGTATTGTCGGGATCACCTTAATTTTACTGAATTTTTATAAAACCTTTTTATAACGACAGCTCATTAAGAAGATTCTTAAATTAATGTAATGTTAATGACAGTTGTGCCACTTCATTATAAGTATCATAATGAAGTGGCATAATTGCTTTAATAGGTGTAAAATAAGGCGAGTAAATAATTTTTTGTAAGAAGAAAACGTGTAGTGTGTCGCGCACTTTTATTGCTATCTATGCATGCGCGCCGGCGCGGTGCGGCGCCTGCACGCAGATGACGACACGCGGTGCGGCCTCGAGCGGCCTTGACAATGTCGTCGCCGCGCTGATGCTGCACGAAACGCCTTTCTTTTTGCTTCTGTTTATAAGAACAATGGAAAAGGGGAACAAAAGAGTTTAACGTACATACTGCGTAAGTTACTTGACGGATGTGGACTTTTCACATTGACCACGAATGAAGGTGTTTTTTACTGTTAATTTTTGCTTATTCATGCTTGAGTTACCTATCGTAGTCTTATTTTAACAGACATTCCAATCAAAAAACCTTGCGCTGAACATTTCATTTATGTACTTACATATTAGTATTTATCAACTCGTTATTATATTTTCTAAAAGATTTCGTATATTAATATAAAAACGAATTCAACAGCTTTTATAATTTACACATTAAATTGAAATATTGATATTTATGTATAATAATACTATAGCAGCAATGAGAATTCAGTGTACAAGTAAACCGATATACGTCTATTAAATTATAATCGCATATTATGTGTGATTAGTGATTACCATAGTTTTTACTTTTATATGAATTGAAATCCATTTGAAATGGAAACTTTAAGTGTATATTATTTTTTACAAGTAATATACCTACATTTTAAATACTTCGTGAATGTAAAGTTGACATACTAACTTTAAAAGGTTCTTTTGACATTATTATCAGCAAGAATGTGAAATTGAAGCCATAAAACAAACGCTTCAGTAGAAATAAACACGGCTCAATGAGGAAGCTCGTCTGATTTTATTAAAACAATTGTCTTCATTTCGAATGAGATACAAATGATTATTGAAATTGTCTCACAAATTTTAGTTTCTTTTATTTTGTCATCACTGGCGCCAGAAGACGTCGTAACATGTCAAGGTGAACGTGTGCATGCGATACAATGTTTTTATTGTTGTGGCAGTTTAAGACTTCGCTAAAAGCTTTCGATTCTTGATAGGTCAATGTAGGTCAAAAGATGAAATATGCAACGCAATAAAAGCGCCTTCGAATCATAAACCAGTTCAGTTCAATTTCTGTTTCGCTCATCGTAGAACCTCACACTGCACTGCACATTTTATTTTTCATATGTTTTATTACTTTTTGTTGTAAAGGTAAGATTGGTACAGTGGAAATATGATATCTCGGAAATATGTGTGGTGTCACCCTCGCGAACAAAATAAGCAATGAAGAAATACGTAGTATGGCAGAGTCACATGACACTGTTTTTGTAAAAATGTGGAAGAGAATGCCCGAATCGTACAGGCACATGAAAATAATGAATTGGAATGAATGATGAACGATTGACGTAAAAAAACTAAACAGTGAAAGTGAGTTGTAGCAGAAAAGGCTGAGTTATAAAGATCAAATAGCCAGTGTTAGTTAAAGTAAATATCAAAATCACTCACTCGCATACTGCGGCAAAAGTGTGTCAAAAGAATGTTAAGATTCGAGCAGGCAAGAGATGTAGGACCGCGATGCTTGGCATGCGCTCCATCTCCTCTGACTACCCTGTTAGGGCTACAGCATGAGGATATATATGTAGATATATACATATTATGTATGTATGTTATATAGGTGAGAATTGATTTAACGAATTAGATAAAATCAGTTAAATCAACGGTTGAACATTGGCCCATGAATCAACTACTGTTTCTTCCTTTACAAAAACGGTCGACGAATTCAACTAGCTTTATTGAATGAAATGTCAATGAAACATGATCTATTCTTTTTGTGAAACAAAATGAACACACATTGTTGATCGCTGTGTTCATTAATGAGTTGATTCGTTGACGTTGACAAAGTGGTTGAAAAAATTAGCCTGTTTTTCAACTGATTGACGATTCTATACCTTTAATTCGTTCTAGATATTACTCGCTCATTGAAAGTCGCAATATAATTATAATAGATCAAGCGGAAATTTGAGTTATTATGAATGTGAATTTGTTGTAGACTTTTATTCAGTCTTAGGTGATAGAACATAAACAAGTTTCATTTTCAGTTACTGAGAGAGGTTTTACTTGTGTAGAAGCTGTAAAGTTGGTTTTCACTTAGATTTCACTGTTTTCCCGTCTTTAATCACTAACATTGCTGTTGGGTCGTTCTACAAAACTTTTCAGTTGAATCCGTTATTTTCTGACTTCTATTTTCACTTTTGGGATGACAATTGTGATGGCTTCGGTGATATAAACAGTACCTACAAGGCAAGTTATCTGGTCAACATCTCATCACCCGTTATTTCAGTTTTTTAGGACTTATTTTTGTGACATCATAATGATGGAAATACAAAATCCAGAGAAAAACCAGCCATAAAATTTCTTAGAATGAGCCTGTTGCACGATATCGTTCTATTTTACACTTGCTTAGATTTTGCGATGCATTTAAAAATATAACGAAAGAGTGATGTAACAATTAAACTATTATATATTAAAGTTAACTTTTGTTTTATTATTATATTTCTGATTTATTTATGAATACTGTCCTTTATTTCCATTTAACTAGTAACTTATTCGACTGACGTTTTTGTCTTTTGCATTATATTGACAACCAGAACGAAGCCTTAACAAATTGTCGAGATTTATTGCCTTAAGCTCAACAAACTTGTTAGTCATTCCTGATTGTTTTTCATTAGCACTGAAAGACCTTGACTTTAACAAGGGATTTCCCATAATAAATTTATACGAATTTCTGTAGAGATGGAATATAAAAATAGGTTTTATACTTAGGAGATTCCTGGAAAATAAGTAGACACTCGCATAAAATTTAAATACATATATTAAATATATTCTGTTGCTAGGCGTAAACAAATAGAAAATATATTATTTATTTTAAGTACAGATTCAGTGGAAACAAACCAACGAACGAATAATGGTTTACACACGGTTGAAATAAGAGCAAAACGTAAAAAAGCAAATCTGGATGGGTTCAATAAATTTTACGCTTGTGTTTGTGTACTTAAATTCGTAACGTCTGATTGTTTTGTTGGACATCGGCCAAAAAGCACGATACCTTACGTACGGAAGTATGTTAGGATCACGTTTGGTATCTACTGGTATCTACTGGATGTTAGGCTCAGATTACTAATGGTCTTGTGGGGTTATAGGGGCTTATTAATACCGATTATTTATATATATACATACACATGGTAAAACAAGAAAAATTGTACACATGGTAAAACAAGTGAAAAATAAAAAGCTACATGTATTTCGGGATGATTATCGTTAAAAAATTTTTCATGGAACTAAATTAATTAATATAAATGTGTACTAGATTTTAGAATTAAGTCAGTTTTTTTCAATATTTAAAAAACTGCAATTTATAATCCTGGGAAAATTATATTAAGTTTACAATAACAATTTTGTTTACGACAGTACGGAAATCGAAATATGTACGTACTCATATTTATTGATATTGATTCTCAGAATCTATTAGCTAGTACAGTAGTTGGGACCACGCGGGAAGACCGTATAGTGGAACGAAGGTCACCGCTCGCTGCGTCTGGACAGCGTGTCGGCAGGTTGTTTATACATCTGTTGAATATGAGAATTAAGTGTTTGGACTACAAGACATTACCTATTAGAGAGAATAGTGCTAAACACTGTAAATATCGATGATGAGTCAAATGCACTCAAGTGTAATGTAGTGAAATGTAATCAGTTGGGAGTTACGTGTAATCAGTTCATAATATTTCGCATTGCATTAGTTTTGTCAATTCATTTAGAATGGAAAAAACAATACTCATTTCTTTTAGATGTAGATTACTCTCTGTTATAAAGAGTTGATAGTGCGTCGCGTTTTGCCACTGTACTAATTTACTTGTCAACTCCTGCACTTAACCATTGTTTTTATTCAAAGGTAATGTCAGTGGTAAAATAGGGAGATTCTAAGAAAGGTCTCTTGTATATGAAAACTATTCGTTCTTCCAGGATGTTGACTTAGATGGAAACGTAGGATGAGGAGATATAATTAAAAGATGTGCTTTCGCTAACTCGTGTATTTCTCAACTGCCTTATTTTCTGACATTCAAAAATACCATGTTATTATGAAAGTAGCAACACTTTCAAAAAAACAGTGTTGCCATTTGTTACCGATTATGATTAGAACGATTAATCGAGGATATTGATAATAGCTAACATATACATTTCAATCTCAAGTTTTTAGACCATATTTTTAATTTATGTTCCATCGCTTCATAAAATTGAAATAATTGATTGTTAAGCTTATGAGTCTTTTCATATAATAGTGTATTTTGTACCATATTTTAAATATATACAGCTCGTCAATTCCGAGATCGCACAGAGTAATCATGCGGTGCATGCGAGCCGTGGGGCGCTCGCGTGCCTGTGCTGTCTGAGGTGTGCGCACTACAGTCTTTAATTCGAATTGGTGGTTTTTAATTCAGCAGTGCCAAAACCCAAAAATAATCACGTGTTTTTTAAAATTTTTTAAATGATAACATGTTGGACGCCAATCTTCCTTACATTAAAATAAATACTTATTTACGGTTTTTTTTCACTTCCGGTCACGGGATGGGAATGTAAGATTTTTTATGAACTGTGTAATTTAAAATTTTAATGTATTGAGATTATATGGTAGAATAATTGATAGTTGTTATACTAATTACATACTAATTGTTTTAGTTATATTTTTTTTATCTATAGGTACATTTAGATAGTAAATATCTAAACGAAAACAGAATATTAAGAGAATTTTGATTTGATTTTTTGTTCAAAAAAGTGCTTGTATTTATGGAATATTTTTATATACCTACCTACGATAAATTCGAAAGAATTAAAAATACCTAACTATGTGTTATAATCTTATATTATACGATGTTTACATTTTTTATCATTTGCATTTCAATGAATGACCCGTTGGGGTGGTGGTAGAGCCTTTGTCTACCAAGCCGAGTGCCACGAGTTTGATCTCCGATCGATTTAGAAAATAAATTGCGAACTCCACCAGATCCTTGCGTGGTACTCATAGTAGTTACAAGCCTAGTGCTTAGTTTGGGGTCACGCAATTTATGTAATGGTCTAGAGATTATTTATATTATCTGATTACTGCAAAACTGTAAGGATGAGAGTAATGTCTTTCAATGATTTGCAAATGGGTGTGTACATAATATGTTGTAACTGTCGCGACGTTTGTCGCGAAAGAAATGTAAATATTTTTATATATTAAACAAGCAATATTTGTATACGAGTATATATTTGCTATCGTTTTCTCTTAAACGGCTCAAGCGATTTCGATTAAATTTGCGATTAAGGAGTCGAGGGGGGCGAGAAATCGATCTAGCTAGGTCTCAATTCTGAGAAAAATCGTTTTCTTTGTCTTTCACGCACTGGAAAACTTCTAAACTCCAAACTTTTAAAGTTTTTTGATTTCGCAGTAGAGTTTACCTTCAGAATAGCGCAGTGGCTGAGTGTACATTAGAAAGAGAAAATTTAATACATTTGGTTTTTTGTGCATTCAGTAGTAAATTATTAACAGCAAACCACCTCGAGACGTCTGCCAGGATTCCGTTGACCCAGGTAATATCTAAGTTCTTTCTGTCCAGTTTAAATAGTAATGAAGTTTCATCAGCAAATAATACTATTTCGCATAAGTTACTGAGCATAAATGGGAGATCATTAATGTAGACTAGGAACAGAAAAGGTCCCAAAATTTTTCCTTGGGAAACGCCCATTCTTAACTTCGAACCAACAGATAAAACCCCATTGACACTCACTTTTTGTTCCTGGTCAGACAAATACGACACTACGAGATCGAGAGCGTCACCATAAATTTCATCGTGTTTAAGCTTGCAAATTAAAGTTTCGTGACTAACACAATCAAAAGCTTTGGAAAGATCACAAAAAACACCAATGGCATCCTGAGATCCCTCCCAAGCTTGAATTACAGTCTTGTTCAAGCTTGCTCCCACATGAGTTGTTGACCGTTCTCTCGTGAATTCGTACTCTTGACCGTGAAACACCCCGTTAATGTTAAAATGTGCTAGCATTTGATTGAGTATTATTTTTTCGAATATTTTACTCAACGCTGGCAATATTGACACCGGGTAATAATCTGTTGGATTCAACAAACAACCTGACATAAATAATGGAATAATTTTACTGTGTTTCATTAAATTGGGTAACACTCCTTGATCGACACATTTATTAAATATCTCTATCGAAATTGGCGATAATATAGGTATTACACCAGTGATTACATGAACTGATAGTCCTCATAAATCTTCACTTTTCTGTTTATTTAATTGCTTGAAATTTTTTTCTATCTCAAGTGAAGATGTGTACGTAAATTGAAAATTAGGGAACCATTTTCTAACATTTTTGCTCAAAAACATCTGTGCTGTTTGTGAAGATGCTCCCAAACCATTAGTTATTTCTATAGGTGTATTCGAAAAATAATTTTCAAAAGTAAAGATATACATAACATGTGTTCTGTGTTAAATAAGTTTAATTGAGTGATAAACTTTGTGGTTCCACAACTGAGGCCTGGCATCAAAGCTAAGTAACCTAGCATTAAGATTCTATTATGTATTTGTACTCATAAAGGAGTTCTATAAGCTTCGTATTGGTTAAATGCATAGTACACCCTAAAGCTCCCGCTAGATTCGCTCTAGGGGCTTAGATGCTCATAAAAGTGTCATTAAGATTCATAGAAAAATATAAAGATCCCGCTAGATTCGCTCTGGGAGCTTAGGTACTCATGGAAGAGATCTAACCCGCTAGACGTGTTTTAGGGACCTAACGATAATGCTTACACCCTGCCAAACGGCGGAGAGCGTGTAAGGCAATAAATATGGTATTGGATCTAATTCATAGTTGACTAGGTCGTTTGTTCTAGAGATAGAACATTGAATCTGTTGTTAGTTCGAACATGACGATAGTTCATGTAATAGAATATAGGGACTACTAGAGGTTAGCGTACTGGTGATGTCAGACAGTGGACATCAGATTATAATTCTTCTACAGTTCCTTACAGCAGGCTTGGAGGAGATAGGGATTTTGCTGCGCGACCGAACTGAAAAAAATGTGAGACTAAAAATGTAAGAAAAATATATAACGGAAGTTACGTAGTAATATTACATTCTCCGAACGGAAGTGCTATAGTCGTATTTGGAACGAAGTTCCTTATTCTTTGTACGATTTTCCACTGCAATAGTTGCAGTTGTACACTACAAAAAAACGAAGAATACGGCTTTTGTTGAACCAAAGATTTCCTTTGGCAAGATTGATCTTTGGATCCCTAAGATGGGTTTACGAAGTGGAGCCACCTGAATTTTTCATGCAGGTGGGGGAGGGGGGTTTTTTAGCCTTAACAAAGTCTGAGGTTAATAACTGCGTAGGGTTTAGGTATATAGTCGAGTTTGGTATCATTTTCGATTCAATCGAATGTCTAAATGTCAGTTCTGGAATAATATTTAGGTCAACAGATAGTAAAAATTTAATAAAATTAAAAATTTGTAATATGAATTTCAAGTAGTACGTAATTCTATTTAGGTATGTAGGTATATACCACATTGTCTCGCACTCGCACTGGCAAAACGAGAAAAATCGCTAGTGGTTGCTGACCCACAGTCCCTAATCGGAGAGTCCAGCAGTATCGATTGGTCGAGGTGTTGTATTTGTCAATCAAAAAATAAAGAAAATCTTGTATGTCCGGCTCGTAATAAAAACCGTTCAAAATTATTGAGTGCCTACAATACATTAGCGGACAATTTATGTGCATTTAAGGAAATAGGTGAGCTGAATTCTATTAAACATTTTGACAAGCTGAATGAAGGTTTAGGAATTGCTGCTACTCTGAGTAATCGTGACGCAAAATGGCACAAAAATTGCGCCATGAAGTATTAATTATATAATTCTACAAAACTTCAGCGAGCACATAAAAAGTTTGAAGCAAGTAAGGGCCAAAATATTGAAAGCAGTCGATTAACTAGGTTTTCTATGCCTGTGCCACCAACTGGCAATTTAGAGATACCGATTTGTTTCATTTGTTCTATGCCAGAAACACAAAATAACAAACTTCAACTAGTCACATCTTTACAACTAAATGAGAGAGTTAAAGAATCGGCCCAGTGTTTAAAGGATGCACGACTTATTGGGATGCTGCAAACCAAAGATTTGGTAGCATCTAATGCAAAATATCACAAAAAATGTTTACTAAATTTAAGAAACAAGTGCAGGAAAGACAGCCGTTCTGCTGATAGTAAAACTACCGCTTGTGAGGCCGTATCCTACGCTGAACTTGTGGCTTATATGGAGGATGAATTGGAAAGCGAAGATGGTGATGTCGTATTTCAAATGAACACACTAACAACGATGTGTAGAATACGATTAGCGCAGTTACTTGGCATTCCCGAGTGTGAGCTTCCAGAAACACGATCAACTTCGCTTCGGGAAAAGCTTCAGGATGAGTTTCCACAGTTGACAGTATATCGTCCTTCCAAGGAGTATCAGTTAGTGTGCAAATCTGCAGAATTATCTCTTCTTGCACATTCTCACGATCTTCATCAAGACGCAATTGGCTTTTCTAGATTTACCGCAGCTCTCAGGAAGGAGATGAAAAACTAGGAAAACCTGTTTCAGAGGCATATTCGATAAAAACTGTCAAGAATCTTTAGTCCCTCCTCTTGTTTTGGCTTCACTCAATATGATTATTTATGGAACATGGTACCCTGAAGAGTGCAAGGCTACTGAGCCAGCTCTGGCTATAGCACAGCTCGTAATGTTTAAATACAAAAGTAAAGTACCTAGTGGTAATATTGTGCGACATGTCAGAGACCACGAGCCACCACTGCCACTCTATTCAGCTCTCGAGGTTTACGATCGCACGCGTCTTACTACGCGTGTGACCGTAAACCTCGAGACTCTACTCTATCGAAAAACTAATCCAATGGAATTGGCCAGATTTGTATGGACAAGAGAAATTTGTGATTATGTTTGCCCCTTTTTATATAGAGAAGGTATTTCTCGGAGTCATCGGGCAGTACATGGAAGGGTGCGGTTGGATTAGCGTTGCTGTGAACGCAGGTTTGGCTACACAGGGAACTGCCGAAGCGATTATGAAGGTTTCACATGTCAAAAAAAGTAGGACAGCCCACGAAATCAGCGCTGCAGCTCTGTACATGCTTGTAAATCAAGCCCACTCAGCGAATTCTCTTAACGTTTCATTTGAGAGTTGGCTACATGAGCAAGCATCTGAATGACCAACGTTCAAGTTCTGGTTGAATTTACTTAATTTACAGATTCTTCTCCTATCATTTTTACCCTGGTTTTTTTTATTTGACCACCAAAACTATGCGCGTTGGCTGTCTGTTCATGTAGCTGATTTGGAGTTATTATCCACGAGTGCCCCAGACGTCTACGCTGAGTTCTTGAAAGGAAACTTTGTGATACGTAAGTCCCAAAGACCATTTTCTGCTCTTGCTGTTGACCAAGCACACGAACAGCATAATGCAATTGTTAAAGGTGACGGGGGTGCCATTGGCCTTACCCAAGAGCCAACAGCTTTGCGACGTTGGATGCTTGCTGGACCTAAAATATGCCGCCTTCTTCTAGAGTTTAAGGACATTGAATCTTCTCATGAGCTTTATCACGCACAGTATCCTGCTTTCCAGAATAAATTTCTGCGACAAGTTCGTGCATTAGAAGCGAGTATACAAGAGTTTGGCAACCCATTTCAAGAGCAAGCTAAAGATTTAATTGTACTAGATACAAGGACAATAGCAAATACTGATATTGTAAACACATTAAACAATCTGGAGAAAAATGGAAATGAATTGTATAGAGAATTCGTTGAAGAAAAGCTTGTTAAAAAGACGTCTTCTCTATTTGAACCAATAAAAAAAACAGAAAATCAGAATTTTCGCCAATGTTAAGAAGCCAAAAACGTCGAAACAAATTGAAACTGTCAAAGCTTTAGTCTGACGTGAATCTTTTTCAAAACTATTCATATCAAGTCAGAATAGGAGTCTGGATTTGGACATCTTCTTTTCTTAAGAGAATCAAATTAATCCACCTTCTTTATCGTCGATGGGAAATTTACGAATGTGCCAGAAATAAGACAACGCTTACCCTGAAAATTGTAATAGTCATATTTTTGATGGAGCTGCCCTTGTCCACAGTCATCCTCCACGTAGCTCCAAAACATTTAAAGAATACTGCTGCAATGAGTTCCGTCGGTGCATCGTGAGAAGTACAGAGAACATAGAGGCGATGAGAGTTGATATCATCTGGGATCTTTACTCTAATATGTCTCTCAAGAAGCAGGTTCGGGATGATAAAGGCCAAGGAATACGTCGTCAAGTACGTGAGAACTACAAATTGCCAAGCAATTGGTCAAACTTTCTAAAGAATTCTCAGAATAAGGAAGAATTGTTTAAGCTACTCGAATGCTATGCCCTTCAGGGGAACCTCGGTATACATATAGTGACTAACATCGGTCCGACAATCAAATCATCAGTACCAACGAAAACGCTGTTGACAGGGCTTAATGTAACTTGCGAGGAGGCTGATAGCCGCATTATTCTGCATGTCAAGGACATGGTGATGAATTGAGCAACAAACATAATAATACATACTGTTGATTCCGACGTGCTCATAATTGCCATATCCTACTACTTTTCCCTTGAGCGGTTGGGTCTCAAAGAGTTGTGGGTATCTTTTGGTACTGGAAAGCATCACAGCTATATAGCTGCGCATGATTTGGCACATCATTTGGGTGAAGAGAGAGCACAAGCCATGAGAGGGTATCATGCATTCACAGGTTGTGACACCGTTTCTGCGTTCTACTCAAAAGGGAAAACCATGACCTGGAAGGCATGGCAGCAGTGTATTGATGCCACATCAACTTTTAAAGCCCTTTCTAATCCGTTAAATGAACTGACAGATGAGATACTGATTAGCTTGGAAAAGTACGTCATCAAGCTTTACTGTGGTGACAGTGAAATAGTTTTGGTGAATGAAGCTCGCAAGTTTTTGTTCACAATTAATAAAGCTTTACAGAATATCCCCCCCACAAGAGATGCTCTTAAAATGCATACACTTAGGGCAGCCTACCAAGCAGGTTATAAATGGGGACAAGCTTTTGACTCCTCAGCCGATATTCCCTTCCCATCAAACTGGTGATGGACTGCAAAGGAAGGACAATGGCAGCCAATATGGACAACCCAGCACAGTATCTGGGATGCGGCGCGAGAGCTAGTAAAATGTAGATATAAGAACAGCTGTAGAGGCCGTTGTTATTGTAGGCGAGAAGGAATGCCATGCACACTCCTATGCAAGAGCTGTAATGGCAACTGCGATAATTCCAGGTATATTTATGTTTGAATAACTTTCGCTTTTAGTTTGCTACTTGTTTGTTTCTACTTTTTTGGGTAATCATTGTTTTATATTTTGTTACAGTGTAATGGACCGCGAATCACTCATCTAAGATGATATAGAATTGGATCCAGAGGTATTAGAGGAGGAGGGCTAGGAATCATCGTGCCAATTTTTTTTATTTTTTGTGTTAGATTTTTTTAAAATAAATACTGTAATGTTTACTTATTTTTTTTATTTTACGTAGTTTAACATCTTTATCGTGCAAATATGAGTCCTAAAATGAATTTGGCATCCTAAAGTCATACGAATATGGTACTAAACTTGGAAAAGTAGCATAATTAATGCCTCTATACAGGTTGAGACCCTATTTTCCTCCAGAGCAGAAGCTGCCAAAACCTCAAAAAACTAACATCAAAAATCGCGGTGGCTCCACTTCTTAAATCCATCCTTGGGCCTTATGGACCAATCCTACCAAAGGAAATCTTTGGTTCAGCAATAGCCGTATAATTTACCGTACAGATGCAACTACAAGGGAAGGCAAAGAGATATATGCTCATGACAGCCGATGTCTTCAGTAATGTATAGATATATTCTTCATATTTTTACGAAAATGATGTTCATTTTCAAATCCAAGATGGCGAATATTACTTTTTTTTTTGGATAAATCGATATAGGTATCAAATTGTAGGTTTTTCGGGGTGCTGATTACGAAAATGACTTTCATTTTCAAATCCAAGATGGCGAATATTACTTTTTTGGATAAATCGATATGGGTATCAAATTCCAGGTTTTTCGGGGTGCTGATTACGAAAATGACGTTCATTTTCAAATCCAAGATGGCGAAAATGACTTTTTGGATAAATCGATATGGGTGTCACATTATAGGTTTCTCGGGGTGCTGATTACGAAAATTATTTTTATTTTCGAATTCAAGATGGCGATTATTATGTTTTTGGATAAATCGACATGGTATCATATTCTAGGTTTCTAGGGGTGCTAATTACGAAAATGATGTACGTTTTCAAATCCAAGATGGCGAATATTACTTTTTTTTGGATAAATCGACATAGTTATCATATTCTAGGTTTCTCGGGGTGCTTATTAAGAAAATGATGTTCATTTTCAAATCCAAGATTGCGAATAATACTTTTTTTGGATAAATCGATATGGGTATCAAATTCTAGGGTTTTCGGGGTGTTGATTACGAAAATTATTTTTATTTTCGAATTCAAGATGGCGATTATTATTTTTTTGGATAAATCGACATAGGTATCATATTCTAGGTTTCTAGGGGTGCTAATTACGAAAATGATGTACATTTTCAAATCCAAGATGGCGAATATTACTTTTTTTTTGGATAAATCGACATAGTTATCATATTCTAGGTTTCTCGGGGTGCTTATTAAGAAAATGATGTTCATTTTCAAATCCAAGATTGCGAATAATACTTTTTTTGGATAAATCGATATGGGTATCAAATTCTAGGGTTTTCGGGGTGTTGATTACGAAAATGACGTTCATTTTCAAATCCAAGATGGCGAAAATTACTTTTTTGGATAAATTGATATGGATGTCATATTATAGGTTTCTCGAGGTGCTGATTACGAAAATTACGTTTATTTTCGAATCCAAGATGACGATTATTATTTTTTTGGATAAATCGACATAGGTATCATTTTCTAGGTTTCTAGGGGTGCTAATTACGAAAATGATGTTTATTTTCAAATCCAAGATGGCGAATATTACTTTTTTTTTTGCAAATTGTGTTGCTTCCATATTATCCGAAGGAACTTCATTCCTAACTGGTGTCCCATGACACCACATCATTTTTTTCTTATTTATGAAAGCTTCTTCTATAATGCTACACTGAAATCTACAACTAAAATAGATTACTGTAGTTATTGAAAGCAGTACATTACATTTATGACATTAAACAGTAAAGTAAGTAATAACGTATTTTTAATAAAACATTTCATAAGTTCATTACAGATGACCTAAAAAATAAGCATTCAAATATAATACAAGCATAACGGTCGCACACTACTAAAAAAATTGTTTTTCTGTTAGTATTCGAATTACAATTTACGACTATGTACAACGATTTAAGACGCGCGTGTGTTTTATGGCAATATTTACAAAATCATAATTGTAAGAAATTATTCACATTTTGGACAGCCCTTATGAATTTTCACCATGTTATACATTGTCTGTGGTCCGAGAGCGCGGGAAACGCGTGCGTTATCAAGCAGTTTAACCATTTTATGTATTTACACTATGTACTTAAACTCGCTAGAAATTTAAAAAAGTTCTTCAAACGTCCTGCTCTTTCTAGTAAATTTTACTATGCTTTTGTTTTAGTTAGACACGTTAAATGTAATAAAAAATTAGATTTATGAGAAGTTTTATTATTTATTACTTCGGGACCCATAGTAGCGGTCTCGCAGTTTTCGTAGCAGGCTTGTTCGAAATTTGAGCTGAAATTTTGCAGAAAAGATAAGTTAACAGAAATGGCAAAAAACATAGAGAAACAAATGAAGCGCAAACAAATTATGTTAAATAAACAAATCGTCTGGAAGTTTTAGGTTTAGAAGTTTTGGACTATAACAACGTCACGTAGAGTAAAGTTGTTTATTTACATTTAGTGATGAGTACAAGTATATAAAAACACTGTTTTTATGTCCATCAGTGCCTTAGCAAGTACCGAAACAAACGTAGAATCGCGTGCGTCACACAATGTGGCATTTGTTGGTCTCGAAAACTTCCACACTATGCTTGTATCATAGCTTTGGCAGTATGCCGATTATTATAAGCAGAGGCATAACCTATATCGATAGAGAAAAGGTGTTATGTACAATTAGAGACAAACATTAGAAAAAATTAAGTTAGAAACTTATAAAAACAACTTAAAATTTTGAATTAATTAAGTTGTTTACCTAATTGATATTACGAAATTCAATTTAAACAATTCAATTTAAAATTATACTTATTAGGGTTTAGGGGCAATATTCGTTAAAGGGTAATAATATTGCAAATGAAGGAACATGGTCAATAAAGCGCCGCCACTTGGACTTTATGGCTTTCATTGTGAATCCCGTGCTTGACTTTCTTGCTATATTGAATTATATGTACGATATTTGTAAGTAATCGACTCAAGGAAAACTTTATAATGTTTTTCTTATTCGAGAGCTTTTAAAATGTACTTTGTTTATAATGATTAATTTGAGTCTGAGAAAACTACTTAAATCCTGAAGTTAATACTAGGGACGTTCAATAATAATTGAGAATGATTATTTTACAGGTAACATTTATTAAATATTATTTTATTTTTCGACACAGTCATCTTTTAGTATAATACACTTGAAATATATTTTTTCAAGGCTTAAAATTCTCTTCCTATAGAGCTCTTCATCCTTAGAACCTAGGAATTTCTGTACCGCAGCGTACCGACTGCTTCATCACCTTAAAATCGCTGTCCTTTCTAACAATAATTCACTCACTTCGTAAATGGATAGAAATCGCCTAGAAGCAAGGTATGGTGAATATAGAGGAAGCTCAAGCGTTTCAAAGCCAGCATCTCTGATTGCAGCCATGGCAATGGTGGACTTGAGTGGGACATTATCTTAACGAAATAAGACTGCGAATTTGCCTCGCCGTTTTTCTTATATTTCTTTGAGCAATTTTTTATTTGTTCTGCATATATCGTGCCCGTAACCGTAATTTCATGACTCAGATATTCGATAATTACTGCTGCCTAACTATCCCAGAAAATAGAAAACATGGTCTAACCAGCGAAAGTAGTTACTTTGAATTTTTTGGGAGATGGTGATGAAGGAAAGTCTATGACTTTTCCAAGGCATAGACTGTACTTTCATTTCCAGGTCGTAATGGTAAAGCCACATTTCGTCCGTTTTTTAAACCGAGCCAAGAAACGATCAGTATTTTGTTACAACAGTTGGAAGGACTGTCGGGAAATATTCAGTATGATTTGGTATTACATTACACATCGGTAAGAATTCTAGGTACCCCAGAAGACTTTTTTTCATTACGCTTTCCGCGTATATACTGATTTTTAAATTATTGGTTCTTCTACAAGAAATAATCAGATAAAAGCTTGCCTTTTAAATAACATTAAAGGAGTTATTTTAACATGGCAACGTTTCATTAGAACTCCGAAATCGGTTATAATTTTTATTGATAGTAGACATCAGCCTTCTTCTGAATGCTTGATTCTTTTGGGTTCTGTACCTTAACAGGAAAAACGGAATGCTTAATAAGATCCCTTATGCCTCCATCTGTCTGTCTATATGTAAATAAGTAAGGAATTTTCTCAGAAGCATAGTGATAAATTTTGTTAATCCACATATGTTGCATTAGTTAAATTTTTTAAATTAAAATTAAAGAACGGGAAAATTTGGTATTCGAGGTCAACTTGACCTCTTCTCTTCTATCTTTGAAAGTACTGGACTTAATTTCAAAAATTTCAGGGCATATAAAACCTTACCTTCATTTTAAAGGAAAAATATAACGAAAATTCTAGGTGAAATCATTCTATAAAATATATGCGCGAATACAACTCGCACAATTTTGTATAATAAAATTTAAGTTTTATAACTATATAACTATTTGAAATGAACAAAAAAGAACTTGCAATTGACTTGGAAGACAGTTTTGCATTCTGATCTAATTTGGAATGGTTAGATTCAGTTCTTACTTCCACTTAATGATGTCGTTCTTCCGTATCGTCTATGACTTGCAGACATACCTTTACCACTTTAATCTCCATTTTAAGATTGCACTATAACTCAGAAACACAATTCATAGATTTTTCCTCATTTTTACTTCGTTATTAGAATTAAGACTTTATTGTAACATTTTTTTTTATAATAGGACTATAATAGAACTATAATAGGACATAGAACAAGTAAATAGATAGACAGTGGATGAAATTAAGATTCTTGGTTTTCTACGTAACCCTGAAAATAACATTAGTTTATATCGAAAGCAATGAATGTATAGGTAATGTGAATGTAGTGTGTGTACGGTTTCGTAATTTTTCTTATTTTAACCTTTGTCCGTCACGACATCAAATATAGGACCTTGATTCATAACTATGCATGTGACATTTGTTTACAGGATCTGTATATACCTTTTTACTTTTAATGCTCGATGGATTCCTCGAAAGAGATTTGAATTGAACAAAGGAATTTGAATACTATTGACTTGGACGTTGAATATTTTTAGAAATAATATTCATGAAACAAATAGCTATTACCTTTTGATCGTTAAAGTGTGTGACTGACAATAGGTGTAAAACAAAGTAACAGGAATGAAATTTTTGTAAAAATATTTATTTTGTTTTCTATTACTTTTGTCCACAATCTTTGTAGAAAATATTCAATTATGAATGAATGAATGAATGATGTTTTTTATTTGTCGCTACAGAGACAATATCAACGTTAAAACAGACAAAAAGTGAACAAAACAATAATAAAAAGTAAATAGAAAATTTACAGAAAAAATATTCTCTAATTATCACCGCAGCGACAAACCAGGGACTGACTCAGCATACGCTGTGGGTTGCACCCACAACACTGGTTCTCAGTCAGGTCCTAAGGAACAACGACGTCACCAACGTCAACTGCAGTTGCCCATGTTAAAACACTAGTTTCTAAAAACTTATTGATGAATATCATACAATATAAATATATAAATAAATGATAGATAATTGCACACATAATTATACCTTTAATAAATACAATTTTTAAACATAGATGTAATATCTAAGAAATATATAAAATGTCATATTTAAGAAACAGTGTGAAGTTAAACATGCACAAGTTATAAAATTATTAAACACTTAGTATACATATTATTTCACAAAAAGTTAATATGTTACAAGATAGTATACGACACATGTATTATAGGATATATATATATATATATATAACATAGGATATATATATATATATAAAATATATATTATAGGATTGTCGGGTCAAGAATCCGGTTTTTGCAATATCAGCAGAAAAATTCTAAAATGTCGTCCAAAGGTATACCTACCAGATGTCTGCCGAATGGGGGGTGGGATATCGTTCCACCATTTCGACGCAGCAAACCGAAAACTACCCCTAAAGGACGCTGCATGGACCGCCGGCAAGGCAGCCCTGATCTTGTACTTGTGTATGTTGGAAGATCATGTCAGTTTATTGTACAAGTATCTAGGGGTTTCCGTACGTACAACGCAAAACAACATCGTAGCAAAATGCAGCCGCCTCCGTGCTTCCATGTTTAGCATGTTTAAGTCATTTAGATATGGCGTGACATGGGATCGTGGAGGGATACGGAAACAAAAACAAGCACATGCGTTTTGTACTCGTTGTATCCACTTCCTTGTACGGCCATGAATACAGTTACCATAGACAATATCGCAGTAGTTGAACCTTGACAATACCAGGGACTCACATAGGAGGACACGCAAATCCACACTAAGGTAGTCGCGAATATTATAAAGGATTTTGAGTCGGTAGAAGCCATTACTGACAATTCCTAGAATATGTTTCTCGAATCGCAACTTACCATTCATTAACACAGCCAGATTGCGTACTTCTTCGACTCGATCTATGCGGTTACCCCTAATAAATATATCCCTGGCAGTAAGAACTTCCAGCGTATCCCGAATTTGCCGCTTTGTTCCAAGTACCATGTACTTGGATTTACTTGGATTCAGAAACAGGCAGGACCTTTCAGACCATTTCGCCACCCGTTCCAGGTCGTCGTTAATGCGCTGAATGCATTCTGATGGATTTGAAGGGTCTACAGAAATATACATCTGTAAGTCGTCAGCATATAGGTGATGGCTACTACTCTTTATACTATTGATAATATCCGCGCTATACAATACAAAGAGCAGGGGACCCAGAATCGATCCTTGCTGTACGCCCCGTGTAAGAGGACTTAAGGAGGATAACATGATCCTACCATCTCCTCCACATACCTCAACAACCTGAGCCCTATGAGATAGGTAACTGTGAAACCACTGGACCGTTGCACAATCGAATCCATAATATGACATCTTAGACAGCAGAAGTGGTATGTGTAAACAATCGAAAGCCCTAGAAAAATCCAATAACACTAAAATAGAGCTCTCTCCAGTATTCCGTGCATGAAGAATATTATCGACCACATCTAGAAGCGCAGTATCGGTAGAACGCCCCTTCCGAAAACCAGACTGTCTTTCCGGTAATATACCACTCCTCTCCAGATATTCCGACAGCTGATCACACACCACCCTCTCTAATATCTTCGATGTGCATGAGAGGATGCTGATAGGACGAAGATGAGACATATGGGTAGGATTAGATTTTTTGGGTATCGGAGCGACTTTGGCAGTCTTCCAGTCAGACGGGTAAGTCAACGTCTCTATACTTTTATTAACAATTTTAGTCAGAACCTCTAGAGTCGTCGGCATAGTCAATAATAACATGTTAATATCAATCAAATCGAGTCCCTTGGCATTGCTCTTTATTGACATCACAATTTTCACAATTATGTCTGCCTTTACCGTGTTAAGTAGGAAAGTCATTGATCCATGTCGATAAAATTAAAAAAATGTCAAGTCAGAAATAGGCACTTGCGAGCTACCAGGAATATCCAAGAAGTGTTCATTAATGTCATTGGGATTATTAAAATGCAGTGGCAGCTCTTTTTTGCGCTCATCTGGAAGAGTATGACGTTTCAAGTCCCTCCATAGCTTCTTAGAGTTACCAGTCAAATTATTAATATGTTGGTCAAAGAATGCTCGTTTTTTACTATGTATTGCCTCGATTACCATGTACTTCATTTGTTTATAGTACTGCTTATGCGCTTCTTTATTTGTTTGCTTGTATCGTTTGTAAGCGTCATTACGCAATCGCATCATATGCAATACATTGCTTGTTAGCCAAGGCTTGGGAGACTCCTTAACTATCACTGTCCTCTCAGGCGCATGTTTATCGAAGAGTTCAACAATATATCTGTTGAAAAGTCGCACCATATCATCCACACTGTCAAGTCGTTGCACTTCCGTCCAGTCCATACTATTTAAGTCTCTATTAAATTCATTCATATTTAAATCTTTAAGCGGTCTAAAAGTTAATAGTCTCGGTGTTGGCTTCTGTCGTTTCAGGTTTATTTCAAAAGAGATAAAGGCATGCCGACCCAAGTCAAGCAAATGTCGTACTTCCAGGTTAGTCAAGAGGGTGTCACTGCATACCAAGTCAATCGTAGACTCACTGTGTTCCGTAAAATGTGTCGGTTCGTCTACGTGTTGTGTCAGGTTACAACTCGTCAAAAAATCAGTTAGTGAATTGTAATTTACGTCCTTTTTGTTTAAGTAATTTACGTTAGTCACCTAATAAAATCAGTCTGTCATAATTGGAAAAAGTAGTCACGGAGTCCGTTATTGCGTCAAAAAAAGTATCCGCGTTATGCCACGGAGGACGATATGCAGTACCAATAAGCAATTTACTCCCGTTTATCGACAATCTAAGCCACAATTTTTCAACGGTATCGGCGATTGGATGCGTAGCGACGCGGGCACGCAACCCCTCCCGCAGGTAGAAGCCCACCCCACCCCCGCGGGAGCGCAGCGCGCGCGGGCGCGGCACATGTCGCAGTCTGTAGCCGGGGACGACGGGCGCACGACCGCCCTCGCCGTCTCGAAGCCATGTCGCATTTATACCTATTATGTCGCAGTCCATTATCAAAACTGTCGAAATAAACTCGTCATGTCCAGTATTTAACGACCCTGCATTCAGAAATCCAACCTTAAAACGATGATCAAAAATCATTACTGATATGGCTGTGGTATTTACACTTATTAGGTAAGTCAATTATAATTATAATGTTTATGAAAAAAACAATAAATAAGATATAAAATATAGCATAGAGTAATATAAAGTATTTAAAACAAAATATCAGATACTTAAACAAGATTATAAATGTTACAATACGTAAATGTAAATAAATATATATTATTACTTTTGATATATTACAGTGAGCCGTTGTGAACATATGTGATGGCACTGGGGCTGATAATAATAATATGATGTTTGTCGCTGCAGTGATGAATAGCGACAAATTGATAACATATACGAAGACCAAACATTTAAGGCATTTGAAGAAACACAAATATGATACTAACATATAAATATGAAATTTAAACTTAATATTATTTTTTAATTTTAGGTTTCCACTACGCGCTAACCGTGGCCGCTCCAAAAATACGGGATATATCGCATTCAGCTCGTATTCTATGGACAGGTGCTCTATCGACCTGGCGAGCCAGTACTCTTCCTTTTCGTGTCCAGACATATTTCCAACCAGTTTCCCGTGATCGTTCTCGAGCCTTGCCGAACAGCTGTCTATTGAGGCGTGTGAGCCTTTCGTTCACATAGAACCTGCATGGTTCACCGGAGAGTCGCATGTCCGCCGTAGTAGCCCCGCGGCGCACGCGGGCCGCGCGCAGCAGCTCGTCGCGGGCGGCGCGCCTCGCCAGCCGCACGGCCAGGGGTCGCGGCCGCCCGACCCGCCCCGCGGGGCCCTCGGCGTCTCGTCGCGCGCCCACCCGTACCGCACACGCCACATCACGCTCGTCCAGCTTTACGCCCAGCTTTGCGCTAATGAGCGTCACCAGGTGTATTGCGCTCTCGCCCGGTTCCTCCGGCACGTTTGAGATCTGGACGTCGTTGGCGAGCATATCCTGATCTCGATCATGCAGCTGCAGCTGCAAGTCTGCAATGGCATCCTCCAGAACCTTCGTGCCAGGTGAAACGACTCCGTCTGCAACCCGCTTTTCCATGGCGTCCATTCTCCGCTCTAGCTGGCCAATGCGCTCATTGACTATGGCCATTGATGCTCGCAGTTCAGAGAACTCCACACGAAAAACCCGCAAATCGCCCCTCATAGCTGTAAGGTCATCTCTGAAGAGTCTCAACTCCTTGAGAAGGCTAGCGGTATCCTCGGTAACTCGGTAATCCTCGGTGCGGCAGTGACGCGCTCATCCGCAGTGGGCACTGTGTTGCCTTTCACCTGTGTCTCCGCCCTGATGTCTCATGGCAGTGATCGTTTGCACTCAGGACAGGTCCAGTCGTTAGGCACGATGCCGCCGACGGGTACCCCGACACAGGCGCGGTGATATTGGTAGGAGCACTTCCCACACGACGCACTATCGCTGCGAGACGACAGATATTTGCCACACGCAACACATTTTGTAGGCATCTTTGCATTAAATGATACAGTCACCAGATATATTTGTGTTAATTTCCAGGTAGTGTATGGTGGTTATTACAACTGGTACACGGCACTCAAGTTGTGTGTGTGAGTACACCTTAAAAGTATAACACTTTTATTATGATTAGAATTATAAATATTTGTAAATAACATGAATACCACCAATGTAGGGTAGAATTGAGTCCGAATTCCAATTTATTTCGTTTCTTATTTATTAATCCTAGCCAAATCCACTATATAACGTTTTATATCGCTGGTCGTAGCACTTCACACATTTTCTTAATAAATCAGCTATCAAATGATATCGTAGTTTAATTAAAATAAAAATGTAAACAGGGAGCAACTGTTTTAACTAAATTACATTATTATGGATTGGTTCTGATAACATAGAATATAAAGAAAAATTTAATACCAGACATGAACCGAAACTAATCCAGTTAAGAGGCGTGAGGGTGTGAAAAAGAATAGAAGGAGTGAAGGTCGAGATTGAAAGAGAGATGTGTGGCCCCGAAGATCGAAGCATCGACTGGTTTCTGATATTTGTAAGCGACTTGTCGAGGCTTCCAGAAACCGTCGCGCCGGCAGCTTCTTCCGCCGACGAATCAGTTTGGCTATTCCAAGAGCTAATGCTGTCAATGTACCTGGCACCCTTAGCAATGTCAGCTTTCTATAAGCCGCAACTTTGAGAAAAACTGCTATTTAGAGAAAAAATGCCATTCGTAAATATTAACGTTTAGATATGTATGGACTTATTTATGACTAAGTTCATCAATATAGTGCTTCGCAATCTTAAATATTTAATGTAAAAGTTTTATCTGTATTTTCTGAACGTATGTATACGAGTAGATATGATTCTAGACATGTTTTAATTTTATAATTCAATATTTCTATTTAATTTTAATGTTTTAATTAAATTAGACAATCAAACCTTTATAGCCTCAAATTCTAAGCTTGCATTATTAGTGATATACAACGAACTGTAACCTAGCTCCAGTAATATCCAGACTCATTTATTTAATAGACCTGATGGTCGGGTATCGATTGGCTGTGAAGGTGAACGCTTTCACCAAGTAGTTAATTAGCAATTCTTTAGTGATTAATATTGTTTAAGAACCTTACTCGCCTTTTGTAATATCTATGAAAGGCAAAGGAACAGTTCAATTCATAACCAAAAAATTAGTGTTATGGGACTATAAATAGGAATTATTGACAAATAGATATTATACCTACTATATTTAAATAATTGTTTTAAAATTATGATAAAAATAATAATGTAAACATTGGGTTAGCGTTTACAAAAATGTTTTTGACGGCAACTTAAAAGGCATACTTAATATTGTTGAGATGTGAATAACCATATTCAGCGAGGGTTCGTGTCTTATCATAGCTGCATGGTTCCTATTCAGACACAAATCGTTGTCCTAAAGAGGTATGCGGTGACGTAGGATGACTTTGTTTGAGACGACAGACTAGACATGGATATATTTTGATAACGATATTGTCTTTGCACGTTCATATGTATCTATAGTGAAGATCTGAATAAAATGGAGTTCAATTTGAACCAAAATCACTAAGTTGCCTTTACTTTAGATAAACTGTAGACCAGATATGTTTTAAAGAGATTTTTTTTAATTTTAAGGACATTTATGACCGGGTTTTTAATTTTTCATCCACGAAGGTAATGCTCATGAAAAGAAATATCAATTACTCTTGCGCTTAAATAACGCTGACTCTACCACATTTATTTAAAACATATAAATATAATCGTTTAGCGATATGTATAATTTTGTTTAATATGTTTGGTTAAACAATTTGTGTTTATACATGTACTACATTTAAGAATACCAAAGGTAAGCTTCATATTTTATGTTTTATTTCAAAATCGAAAAGAGGAACATTTATGGAATCATGTCGGTGTCCGTCTGTTTTTGTCTGTCTGTCTATCACAGCACACAACAGTTTTTCTTGAAGGCTATTTGAAGTAAGCTGTTATTTGGAACCTTTGTAGCAATTACTGACTGAAAGACAGCTAACTAATTTTAGAAGCAATGGCTTCGCACCTGGTTTCGCATAAAAACATTGGTGAAACTACGCATCTTACCATGTTTTGAAATGTCAAAATCTTTCAAAAAGTTTTATTCGATTATGTGTGTATTAAAAATGTTACGAATCAAATTCAACAAAATTTTAATATAAGATCTCCGACACGTTTCAAAAAGTTAGACAAAGAATCATTAGTAAGTACCTAAGCTTGTTGTCTACGATAGTACAAACAGGCTATAGTACCACTTCGGTCTCTGTAGCGAGAGAATAAGGCTACTGTGCTCCCCACCTGTCGTAAGAGGCAGCTGAAGTGGCCTTCAGGGTTGTGGGGTTTCAGTCGTCCGTCTATACGACCCCGATAAGAACGACGGCGCGTGTAGTTTGTGCTCTTGCGGCTTCGTAACTGCATCTGAGAAGTGCTTCGGCACAGCGCGAAAGGGACTTTGATGCGATCCATAGGAAATCGTGGAGTTTTAGTGGGTGAAAGCCCCATATAACCCAGTTACAACCCTAGGGGATCTGCACACATGTTCGGGTTTCTCCTGCGTTAAAAAAAGGCTACGATACTACTTAAAGATGCCCATTTTTGCATTATGTTTTGAGTAGGGTAACAGCTTTTGGTTTCATGTTTTTAGTAATAAGTTACTACTTGAACTTTCTACTCAAACTTAACACAATTAAAAAAATAACACAAAAAGAAAATAGTGTCTGAAGTATTTTCTATCTAAGAGTCTATTTAACAAACAAATAATATTTTATAAACCGCTGACATTCTAATTCCTTCATATTTCAGAATACTTTATTTCAAAATCTTCCACTATTGTTTCCAACCGACGACTTTTTTCTGTTTTATTTCTTTCTTACTTAATTATTTATATCAGTGTTAATATACCTTAATATTTACAAACTTAAAACTACACATTATCTTAAACAATAGACTTCTTCAAAGTTGCCTCTTAGAAATCTGTCATTGCTTGGTGCCCAGTAGACTGGTAGCATTATCTCTTTGTATGGCCAAACTGATTCGTTGGCGGAAGAAACTGCCAGGCCGGCAGTCTTCTGAAGCCTCAACCAGTCTCTTACAAATATCAGAAACCAGTCGATGGGTTTCGAGGCCCCAGGGACCCAAAGTTTCGACTGCAGAGGGCATAAATATGAAACTCTCAGAGAGAGTCGCATACTTACGCCGCTTCAAGTTCTCGGCGGTGCTGGCCGTGGCACCTGTTGACTTGGAAGTTGCCAGTTATATGGGAAACAGCAAGTATATCGACACAAGTGGCGTCCCACACCAGCGATCTTCCAAGTTTCCAAGGAATGAGCGTCAAACCATCCGATCTCCTGCCGTCGCTGCGCGCAATACCTACAGGCTCTAAGACTGCAGGAACACCAGCGGCGACAAAGGCCCGCCGAATGACGTCATTCAAGGCAGCATGCCGTGACATGCGGCCCGAACTACGTAAACAGGATAAACCGTGGTGATCTAGTACATCGACGAGATCACCACAGCGGCAACGGTGAGGAAGGTTAGTCCTAGCTCCCAGACGAAGGGATACTATGAGAGAATTTCTTTATTTATTCTTTCTTATTTTCCCATGTTTTCTTACATAATCAGTTTCTGGAACTAATAAAAATGTTTATAAGTTTCGGTGAGCGATGCGATCTTTCTTAAGTTCAGTTATCATTCCCAATATATTTGTGCGTATGAGTCAGACTGCTTATGTAAAACGCATATTATTTACTATAAAACGTTGCTAGCATAAATCATTCGATACATACGATAAACAAACGTGTTATTCGGTGAATGTTGAATTTCCTAAGATCAAATCGTTGGCGTTGGCACGAATATCGTATAATAACATCGCATTTGAATTCAACGCTCGATTGGTGACTTCACAGTTCACAATTCACTTGTTTTGATATTATATACAGTCCATTCGGCAATCCAGGGGTAAATGATCTGAATCATTAATTTTTCACATGTGCATTTCTATAAATCATTTCTTGAACTTAATAAATAGTACGAAAGGTTATTTTTTTAAAATTTTCGACAAAAAGTTATGTATAACTTTAATGACGTGTGTTTTTCGGTCGATAAGTGCATTCTTATGCAGTTTTACGTCTCAAGAACTAATAGTAAGTATCATTACACGGTGTTTTTGTGTAAGAAGATAGTATTGTCAAGGTCTATAGTTAATTAAAGAATAGTTTGGTAGATTTTAACATTCTTTATGATTTAATCTTATATCTTTCGTCATATTGAATTTTTTATAAAACAGCCTAGTCCATAGACTAGGACCGACATATCATAGTAGTATCAGTTCTGTAAAATACAAACATTCCATACATCATACATACAACCATACAGAAACACATACAAACATACGGTGATGCTAAAATTATTATATTTTTTAATTTAAGATTTTACGCATTTGCGCCAATACTAATGTGTTACGTGTTGCCTGTAGTGTTCCATAAGTTGGTCTTCTCCGAATTAAACCTAAATATTTAGGACCTTATTAAATTGTTTAATTACTACTTTTTCTAAGTATTTTTATTTATTTATTTATTCTTTCTGCACTGAAGATGTAGTACACATGGCGGACTTAATACCAAGTGGCATTCTCTACCAGTCAATCATTGGGTGAAATGAGAAAATATTTGGACAGGAAACCTACTACTAAAAATATAATTACATATTCATACATAGGTATATGGTATATATGTACTATACACACAATAATAATAATACAATAATACAGAAATATAAACGATATACAAAATAACACATAATATTTAAATAAATATAAATACTAATGAGGCATTAATGCTACTTAATTAAGTTCTATAACATTTTCTTAAAAACTTTGGAGGTACACTTCTGAATGTACAGTGGCAAGTCGTTCCAGAGTCGAATAATAGCTTGTGACAGTGAAGGGTTTAGTATTTGTCCTCACAATTAAACAAATCTCACATCCAAGCTTACATCGGATATTTTTCGTGACTGTGATCGTGACTCTCGTAAATAGATTCTAAAGGAAAACTAGTCAAAACTTTTATTTTTCAGCTCTATGAGACCATTATAGTAAGTAGTTCGATAGCATTAAACTAGCTAATTCCTCAGACTACACGATTAGTTGTGTTAGTTTGAGGAATTTTCGACAGTGTAGTATGTAGTACGACGATTTTATGTACATACATACGTATCTTCACACCGTATCCCTAACGGGGTAGTCAGAGAGGACGGAGCGCCAACAATGTGCAACAACAGAAAGCCTATTAGTTTGTAGGCTTGGCACCGACTTCAGTAACTGTCAAATTTAATTATATAGGTATGTGTATCGTATTTATAATGTTATTTTAATTGTACTTGAGTTTTGATTAGTAAAGGACAGTTATGTTGTATACTTTTCAGTGTATTTTATTTTTGAAGGCGGTTTAATTTTTTTTAATAAAATTTGTTTTATAATGCAATGATATGATTTAACTAACATAATTTATAAAATAAATATAAAAATATTCCAAAGTCAGTTCTATAGCTCCTCGGATGTGGAAATAGCAATCGTATACTTACGTCGACTATCTAGATCGGTCTGAACATGCACGGTGCCATCAATACGCTTTTAAGTGTTACCACTGTCATTGCACGTCACGTTTAGAGATGGCGTCGTCATCTTGTGTCAGGGCGGAGCGTGGCGAGTCGCGGTACCCTGACAGGGGAATATCTGTTACTTTATAATTGAAAAGCGACGGCGATTTATATGAATGCTCACATAGATTATTATAGATAACTTTTTCAATCTGTACAGGGCTTCTGTGGCGGTGAATGAGCGGATCCTGTTCTACCATCTTTCACTTTAAGATGCATATGCCTTACAGTAGAACATACACACATACATATCTTTACGCTGTATCCCTAACGGTGTAGTCAGAGAGGACGGAGCTCCAAGCGTCGCGGTCCTTACATAATTCTCTCTATTCCTCAAATCTCATAATTTCGCCTAAGTATGTAAGTGCTTTTGACATTACCGTCAGCTAACACTCTGGCTATTTGATCTTCGTAAGTCAGTCTACACACACATACTCGTAAATAGCCTTTTTTCTGATACTCAGCCCCCTGGGGAGAGAGACTTTGTTATTAGCGGCTTTTACCTACCAAAATTCCTGGGGTAGCTACGGCGCGTTGCTGAGGGGCTCCGGGATCTACAGAACGCACCGAAGCCTAGCCGGCCGAAGCCAAGAGGCGAGGCAACTACAGAGCCCCCGGCACCTGCACCGGCACCGGACCACACGCGTTGACGTTCTCATCGGAGTCGCTTGGATGAACAATCGGAACCCACACTCGTTGACATATAGCCCATTGAAAAAATAAGTCTTATGCCCGTTTTCACTAACACAGATGTAGGCGACTCCTAAGTAATATTTAATGTTAGGCTATACCTAAACGATCGCATTCATTTACTCTTTTAGGAGTTACCTAGAGGTTAGTGAAATACATTTTCGTTCTAGGCAGTTCCTCATTCATTAAGCATTTACTTCAGGCGACTCCTAAATTTAGTGAAAACGGGCATTATTGTTTGTAATTTCACATTTACTTCGTGATTACGTACAAAGTGGCCAACGGAAGTCGTAACAAACTTGTGAAATCAAATTAGCTTGTATGATATTCAGACTGAACAACTACAGTTGGTTTAAAAACCCATGAAAGATATAAAACATACTATTAAGATGAGAGAGGCAATTCAGAAAAGATCGTTCACTAAATTGAGCTGATTGAAATGTGGACCTGAGTCCTTGTTTTTGTAATCATTGCAATGAGGTACGTATTATATCTATATGTATATTACAAAATGTATCTTTTGTTATTTGTGATCGATTACTTGTGTTTTACACACAATTTAAAATCAATTCAATACATGAGTATAATAGATAATAGTATTCATAACTTACTATTTATTACACAAATAAATAAAATATATGCCTATATAATGTACATCTGTTAGAATCACAGTAAAATAAAAACAGTAATAGCTCAATAAAATCCCTCATAAAAATATCGACTTAATTAAATGAAAATATGTACATATAACAAAAATAAATTGAACAAATAAATAAATATAATATAACTTGAATAAAAATAAATATCTGTGTATAAAGTCAGCGGAACTTGTTAAATATTATCTTGAATTCGTTAATCACTCTATAGTTCTCGTAACTGCGTCTACTTTTCTCTAAAGCGCGTCGTAACTCGTACGTTATGGCATAGTTATGGTATGTATCTACATAATATGTATGTTTGGGAGCTGTCGGTCGCTGGTTGTTGCGATTACTTATTAATACACCTCTGAAAGAACAGTACTCTCACTCGTTCTGTGATTGCGTTTATAATTATTAAAACTTACAAACTTATTTTGGTACAACATTTAGTCCCACTGGGGTGGGTTCTTATTTATTTATTGTAACTGTAAGTAGTGCTTCGAATTTAAGCTGTTCCGTTTGTAAACGCCGCGTGTTTTGTTTTTGAACAAGTGGACGTTGAAACCTTGTGTTGTACCTACTCACTGTGTCTCCGCCTTGTCTAACTATCACGCTCTGGGTTTCCAGGAATAAGCAAATTGTTTTTCCACCTACTCAATCAACAAACAGTGAGGGACCTAAGAACCTCCGAAGTCACTGATCGAGGCCCAGACTAGCTCCTTACATCTAAGAGACCGAACTATTTGCGCATCGTTCAGGTTCCTCTAAGAAGACTCTCAGGCCAATGACTTTACCCTTATTTCAGGAGACCGCGTTGTATGATTTACAGCGAATTCTTAATAAATAAACTTAGTTATGCGAATGGCCAGTTTATTTAACTCATTCCTCTAATTACACAGGTCTACAAGTAAAAAAACTGCATAGGTTTTTAATACATTTTCTTATAGACTTTGATGTCCTAAAACCGAAAAAAATATTTAAAAAATTCCATCACAATAATTTTTCTTATTTAGTTAAAATTTTGTATTTTATTTTTTAGTTTAAAACTTAATTAAAATAAAGATTTCTTACCCTAATTTTGATAATATATTTATCTGGGAATAAAAAAATAATGGACGTAAATAATTTATCTATTCTACATATTCCGTGTTCGGGTACTACTAAATCCTGGTTGAAACCCGTTTGCTTTAATTTGTTATAAAGTATTGATATCTTATTAATTGATCGATACAGAAATACTTGCATCTGTAGTAATTTAGAAATATAATATCAATAAAGTGCATAGGCATTATTGTAAAAATGAAGAAAGGAATGCTTAGATGGTTCGGGTATATGGAAAGAATGAGTGATGATGATGAAAGACTGACGAAGAAAATCTACAGAGCGAAAGCGAATGGTAGCAGAAGCCAAGGAAAACCAACGGTGTCTTACGAAGATCAAATAGCCAGAGTGTTAGCTGACGGAAATGTCAAAAGCACCCGCACATCTAGGCGAAACTGCGTGAAGATAATGATGAGATTCGAAGAAGCGAAAGAAGTATAAGGAAGGTGAAGCTAGGCGCTTTGACTACTCGGTTAGGAAAACAGCGTGAAGTATGTATGTATGGATTTAAATGCATAGGCGTCATGTAAAAATTATAGGTATGCGTAAAACGCAACGCAATCCTGCACGACTAGTAAACACGGACTATTATACTTTATTACTATGGCCCTTAAACGTGGTTTATCGGCAATAATATTCGATGTTACAGGGAAATCCCATCATATGGAAATCGATTAGCCTTTTCTAATGTCAATGAACTTTGATTTTTCTTGACCTTTGAGTGGGTTGACCTGCTAGCTGTTGATTTGCTTTTATAAGTTTGTTTTGCTACAGTATTTGTCCAGACCTTAATAATGAAGTCGGATAGAGATCTGAATAAAAGATATAGAGCTTCTCATTAGTTTTCATTAACTATACATTTATTAAATTACCGTATGATGAATTCAATTGTCAATTTAATAGTCCACAAGTAAAGGTACAATGTTATGTATGTACAATGATATGTACTATGTATATGTTGGAATATCTCGACTTAGACGAATACCTATTTTTTTCTTATATATTTTTTTAATTAAAAAGTAAATTAGCTATGTATCTGAGTATTACTAATTTTTGTTACTATTTCTTTAAACTAAGCGTCAGCACTTAGCAGTCGATTGTTTATGACGATGACCTACGAACTAATAATTGTGTTCATTATCAATTACATACATACATACATATCTACGCCGTATCCCTAACGAGGTCGTCAGAGAGGACGGAGCACCATGCGTCGCGGTCCTTACATACGTCGCGGTCCTCAAATCTCATCATTCTCCTCACACATTTTCGCCTAGGTATACGAGTACTTTTGACTTTTCCGTCGGCTAACACTCTAGCTATTTGATCTTCATAAGTCAGCCTTGGTCTTCCTTGGCTACTTTTACCACTCACTTTTGCTCTATAGATTTTCTTCGTCAGTCTTTCATCACTCATTCTTTTCATATCGATTACATATTTATGTATTATCGATTTTTATAATTATAATAAATTTTATACTAACTTTATAGTATCTTTGTAGTATCTTTATAGTATCTTATAGTATCTTTTATAGTATCTTTTGAAATAATAATAACTAGTTGTGTCCGTGGCTTCACTTGTTTAGGTTTTTAACGAACCGACTGAATGCCGTCGGTCGAGCGCATGCGCGGATCGTGCTGCCCAGGTTCCCACCCGCCATCCATGGCGGTCGCCTGGCGGCTATTTTAAAGAAAAAAATGCTTATTGTAGATGATCCTTTGAAGATAGAAATATGCTATCACGAACTTTTTTGTAGGTCTTTTTAAGATCTGCAATTATGTATTATATTAATTTCATATAAATATCTCTTAGGTTTACTCAGTGTAAAATAATTTTAATCGCCCCAGAAGCTTCTTTTTTCTAACTTGATTCGTCATTATCGTTGCTGTTTATTTCGTACGTTACTTTATTCTACAAAATATATCCTATAATTTGGCCAGATAACATAGTTATGAATTTAAAAAAAAGCATGTAAATCGGATAAGTGGTTCTCGCGCGAAAATAACATAAATGGACAGACAGACAGAGAGACGTTGAGTTTTATAATACAAATAGAGTATACAATATCTTCAAAGTGATGAATAGAGAATAGCAGACAATTCAAATTTTTTAATATGTTTAATAAATTTTTTTTAATTAAAATTAACTAAATACTGAACTAACTAAGTTAACTTAATAGTTAAATATGCATTTTTTTAAACAATTTCCAAATCCATTTAAAAAAAATATAGGTAAATACATATCACATTTCAGATTTTTCATAACAGGTTCGAGTTTTGATATATTACTGCAATTTGTCTACGATTATGTGTATACATTATTAGTATTATATTATTATGTGCATTTCTTTTTTATTAATATGAAATGAAGTTACGAAACAAAGGTTAAATAATTAATATTTAACAACATAATTACATTATATTAATATTACAATAAATAATTATTAATCACAGTTGAAATGTGATCTCTTAGAAGTATGTTGTGCGGTATCACCTCGTGGACAAAATAAGCGATAAAGAAATACGTAATACGACATAGTTTTTGTACAAATATCGGTCAACGACACAAATGAATTCTTAGATGGTTTTAGCACACAGACAGAATGAGTGATGGACTATTGACGAAGAAAATCTACAGAGTGAAACTGAGTGGTAGCAGAAGCCAAGGCAGTCCAAGACTTATTTACGATGATCAAGTAGCCAGACTGTTGGCTGACGGAAATGTCAAAAGCACTCACATACCTAGGCGAAAGTCTGTGAGAAGAATAATGAGATTTCAGGAGGCGAAAGAAATATGTAAAGAACGTAATGCTTGGTACTGCAATTTCTCAGACTACCCCGTTGGGAGGGATTAATCACGTACGTATTAATCAGACATTTGAAAGTACATTAGTAGTTGGAAAAGTTACAATGTATTTTATAGTAACGGATTGTGCTAGTGAGTTAAAGTTCTAGACTCAGTTTTGCATTTTACGAAAGTCCTTAGTATTAACGAGAATGTAAATTAAACAGTGTTTTCGTTATACGCCTATTTTCTTGTTTGTTTCTGGATATAAATAACTTTCCTTCTATGAGCGAGGGGTTATGATTTATGAAGCTCCATGAAAAACGGCAAAAGGATATCGAACAAAACGGGTGATATATCAATGATTGATCTTTGTTCTTCGTATGTAAAATGAATAAAATAAATTGAGCTTAATAATATACAAAAATGCGTCAAGGATCTTTCAGCCACTTAATATAAATACATAAATAGGTATTTTGGTAATAATAATGATAAACGCTTTTTTTTTACTAAAATGGCGTTTCAATAGCACGCTATGTTCTTATAATTTAAAGTCGTCTGAACAGAGCAGATCAACAATGTGTACAAGGTGAGGCAACCCGCGGAAAGGGCAAATTCGGCGAATATAAAACGCAAAGCATCCCTGTAGACTTTATTCCAACATCACGTTTGCTTTGAGCAATATCAGCATCACTCATCTAAGAATAGACACGTTTGTAACATTATGTCTAAACTGGTAAGGACCATTTCTAGAATTCTAACTGTGCCTGCTTTATATTCTATACATCAGCCAGATCTCCTAGAAAAATAGAGACAAACAAAAAATCACACAATAACAGTAATGTATGAAAATCTCATGTAATGTCTTAAATGAAGTCGTTTATTGTTTTAATAATAGAAACGTAGAGAAAAGTATATGAAATTGATAAACTGTGTATATATATGTGAAGGTATATGGATAGCCTAACTTTTTTTATATTTTTATTTATAAAAGAGGGGGCAAACGAGCAAGCGGGACACCTGATGGAAAGTAATCACCGCCGCCCACGGACACCCGCAACGTCCGGGGAATCATGGGTGCGTTGACGACGTTTAACGAAATAGGGAAAGGAGGGAAAGAATGCGGAAGGGGGTGATGGGCCACCGGTACTCTCACTTACCGAACGAAACACAACAGCAATAGATGCTGTTATTTCACACCAATATTCTGTTTGAGGATGGTATTTCACCGGGCGAGCCGGCCCAATTCGTGCTGCAATGCAGAATGGCTCTACGACTTATATTTATTTTTATATTACATATATATAACTTTAGTCACATATATGTAGTCCGTATGTAAGTTATAGATTCAAATATTACTCGACAGATTGCACATTACTGGAGGAGTTTAGAAAGTAGTTCGATTTATTTTTAATTTAAAAAATAGCCACCGCGAAGCGTGGCAGGGTTCAGCGTGTAGCTTATATGTTTTATTTTTGCCAGTTCGTCGTCGTCTCTGCTGCTTTGGTGGCAGTGGTATCTACTGGTCGATTAGAGCCAGAATACTTGCCTCCACATATCGCAGCATCCGCCAGCGCGTATGCGTCGGCAGATGCTGGTACCTACAACGCAGCACCATACAGCTTTGAAAATGTGCACAATGGCGACGGGAGTTATAGATTCAGGTACCTAGATTTTGGAAGAAAACACGAAAATGAAGTGAGCAGAATGTTCTAAGATATTATTTTAGTAGATTGTATAACAAGGGAGTAAAATAATAGTTTTACGGCGAGGCGCCAATTTGAATCCAGAGCGCAGTGAATGATTTTAGAGCAGTCTGCACGAGCGTAGCGAGGGATTCTACTCTAGAATCCGAGGGAGAATACTTCATACATATCAAATAAGCACCGAGATTCAATGTATACTCGAGATAAAATATTTTGCAACCGAGTGATACACTACTTTTCATGCCTCTCTATGAGAAAAATAAATGAGTGACGCTGTTTGATATGTAAAAGTACAAAGAAATTTTATAGTTTTAAATCTTTAATTTCTTTTTTTCTGATGCGCAATTACTGCCGCCTCGCAATCATCGATATCTTCATTTGACTTCATTGCTCGCAGAATATTAGGGATCAATTCGTGTTCTTTATTCAAACTTTATTACTAAAAGTGGCGTCAAAGTGTAATTTTGTTGCGCCCGGATGGTTCGTCCACCACGAAAGAAAAATGGCGTGGATTCTATAACAAATACATATTCCATCGTATGCGAGAAAACTTGATAGCTCTCTTGGCTGGAAAGACCACACAGAAAAAATTAAATCAAAGTTGACATCTTTGACCGGTGCTTTGCGTGGTATTGTTCGCTGTCTTCCGCAAGGTGTACGAAATTTAATATATAACTCGCTTGTTAAGCCACATTATCTTGTTGAAATTTTGGATTCAGCGACAAAAACGAACATACAAACGATACAAGTCGCTCAAAATAAACTTATTAAAGTGTTATTTAATTACGATTATCTAACACCTACAATCAAAATATACAAACAAACAAAACTGATGAGCATTCCACAAACCTATACATACTATAGCTGCCTATTAATACGTAAGATATTGTTTAAAGATATACATAGTAATATAACATTAATTAAGAAGAAAGATATCCAGACACGAATGCTAAGGAATTCTGATAATATAGTACTACGCCCGCCGCGAACAAATTATGGAAAAAGTAATATTACGTACCAAGGTGCACAGCTATATAATAAACTCCCAAAAGAAATAAAGGAGGCCGAGAGTATGTACTCCTTTAAAAAACTTCACACACTAAAACATCACATTGTAAACTCTGATCTTTAAAGGAATTTTTGTCGCTTCCATTTATTAGTATCTGTGTATTTTCTATCATGTCATTGTTTGTTACTGTGGTTGACTGCAAGTGGATTAATTTTAATGTACCTTCAAATATTTTTGTTTTAGAATAAATACAGATTGTGTTACGGTGATGTAAATAATTTAATTTAACTACACTGTAGGTGTATAATTAATTTTGCTTTATGTTTATATTTATAAGTTTCTCATTTAAGTGAAATGTAAATTTCTTATGAGAAATAAAGATTCTTTAAACCTAAAACTAACTCCGGGCATTGCCACTCGATAGCACAAATGTCTAAGGAGAATGATGAGATTTGACGAGGCGAAAGAAGTAAGGACCGCGTAGCTTGGCGCTCTGTCCTTTCTGACTACCCCGTTAGGGACACAGCGTGAAGGTATATATGTATGTATGTCTCTCAATAATAATTTTCACTGTCATTGTGTCGCTTCTTCGTTGTGTATTAACGTTGACGTTTCTTGAAAGATATTATCCTTGTTACTACAGTTTCAAATTGTTACCAGTTACGACGCTAATGGCATTTCGGCGCATGAGAGTGGTGCTCCCCGCGCGCTAGGTGCCGAAGGATCTGCGGTGACGGCAGAGGGCGGTTTTTCATACCATGCCCCCGACGGACAGCAAGTCTCGCTCACGTACACCGCCGACGAGAACGGATTCCATCCTGTAGGGTCTCACATACCCACCCCGCCGCCGATTCCTGAAGAGATTCTTCGCTCCATTGAGTTTAATAGACAACACCCAGAAGAGAATGTCACATATTAACAATATACTTGTATTTAAATTTGTAAATAGTGTTTACGTCAATATTTATGAGTAACAAAGATGTTCATGACAATTAAATAAAATATTTACTAATATATATATTTTTTTAATTTAAATAATAATATCAACAAAATATGTAACTAAATCAGTGAGAACATTAGAAATAAACGGCTAAGAAGGTGTCGAACACGCATTAAAGTTAAATTCATTAAATTTACCCTAAATTAGACATATGCTATGAACTGGGTCCATAATTTATTCCCATTTTTTTTTAAATATCTAATTTTAATTTATCAATTTACGTCTTTGTGTCAAATTACAGCTCAGTGGAAGGATGGCGGCGGCCATGACATAATAAACGCATAGACAGACAAGTATGATGAAACTATATGGGTTTTGTTTTTGATATCTTGGTTATTGAATCCTAAAAAGATATAGAAACATTATGAATGTGGACTATTTTTGTAAATATATCAAACTAATACTTGAGTTGAATATATGTATGTATGTAGTATTTATGTTATTTGTTGTAGAAAACAATACTTACACTTTCAATATGTTATAGTGGTACGTTGCGTGTTTTTCATTCGTTCAAAAACAGTATGCATCAGTAGATGCACAGCAAAAGTTTATGTGGAGCTTTTTGACTATTTTCTTTTAATCTGACGAAAAAGTCTACTCACTCACGTACACAAATCTGATCTAACTTTCAAGAAATTTCTGATCGGGATTCCCTGTTTTCTTTATTGAGACCACAAGAAAATGATACTTGAGAATATTGTAATATTTTTATAACCCAATAAGTCATTACATTAAAATAACAAATAAATTATTACTTCTCACAATTTAAATAAGGAATAAGGAAATATTTCCATATTTCAAACAAGATTTAACACAAAGTTTTTGTTATTTTTAAGTATTAGTTTATATTTTGAGCAATGTATTTATAAAATATGCTCCAACCACTAGGAAATGCTCTGATAGTGGTGTCAACGTTTGACTTCAAACTTACTGTTGTACTCGTACTAACCATTTTGCGAGTTTACGTTTACGCTAGCGCATAAAATTAGTGTAAACTAGTAATTGGATTTTAGTTTTTGTTATTTGTTAAGGTAGGAAATGATACACTACATGTTAAATTTTTAGGGTATGTCGTTATTGTGTTTATAAAATTAATATCAAGAATAGTAAAAACCGAATCAAATATTAGTTCGACTCGCGCATAGAAAAATACCGTAAGATATTTATAAAACGCTAAACACATGCTTTTAGATAATTAATCTGATAAATAATCGATAAATTCAGGACTTTTGTTACATTTTACCTTAAACTTCAGGTAGGCTACATGTTTCATGAAATTTTTTAAATTTTGTGTTCAATATCTTCGGATATAGGGGGGATTAATAAATCGAGTTCAAGTCGAATGGGTTAATAAGATGTTACAGATGTACAGGCGAACAGACGGATTAATAAGGGTTGTTTTTTTCATTTTAAGGTAGAAACTCCTAAATATTATATTATTTTTATATTTAAATTATAATGTTAAATAAAATAACCGTATGAGCCTCATAAATACAAAATAAGGAATGAAGGGATACGCTGTAGGATTGCACATCAGTGTCATCGTAAAAATGAAGAAAAATATGCTTAGACAGTTCGGGCACACGGAAAGAATGAGTGATCAAAGACTAACGAAGAAAATCTACAGACCGAAAGTGAGTTATAACAGAAGCCAAGAATGACCACGACTGACTTAGGAAAATAAATGTCAAAAATCAAAAAAAGTGTTAGTGTGACTGAAATGTTAAAAGTTCTTGCATACCTAAGCGAAATTGTGTGAGGAAATTATGAGATTTTAGGAATAAATAGAAGTATGTAAGGACCGTGACGCTTGGCGCTCCGTCCTCTCTGACTTACCCGTTAGGGAAACAGCGTGAAGATATGTATCTATTAACGTCGTCATTTTGATTTTTGAATTTTGCAAAAGCGTAATTACAAAGTGTTTCTAGACTATACTTACATATTTATTAACATTTTTTTTGATCAAGTACATGTACTTAGGCTCTACTGATAATAACAAGTTGCTTCAACTTGTTATTATCAGTAGAGCGTTTTTTTCTTTGGCCGACACGATATCGATATATCGTCGCCAATGCAGACTCACCGATATCGGTGCACTGAAATGTATGGAGCGACCGATGAAACTTTTTCACTGACCGACACGATACCGATTTATCGACAGGTTATCGGCGACGACATGTCGGTACCACGTTCGCTCCCCATGGAATCGTCCCGATAAAATCAAGGATACGTGTCGTAATTACACAGTGCTTCATGTATGCATTCAACGTCACCACTCTTCCGTTTCTCCGCTAATCTTTCGTTCGCTCAAGTGTCACTCCGTTGAACTGAACAACGTGCGGATTGTTTAGTGTGATAAAAAATTCAAAATGACTTTCAAATAAATCCAACGTATCCAACCTATCTATTGGATGTAACTAAAACTGTTTAACAATTTTTTTTTCTTTGCGATGAAAGTAAAGCATATATTATCAATATAATTTGTCGTCGCCATCATTGGCTACCTACAACGGGAGGCGCAATTCACAGGCATTCCCCTCTGTCAAGGTATAGGTAAAAAAATAACCACCGTACAATAAAAACTAGTTTTGAATCGATTTGTTACGATTTCTATAATCGAATACACTGCGTCAAGTGTTCCGCGAAATATGTCGTCTTGTACCGTTAGGAGCTGCAAAAAAATCCGTCACATCCAATCTAGCCAAAGATGGAACTACATTCCTTAAGAAAATATAATTTTTGTACTAAGTACTAGTTCTCTATTTTAATATATTTTTTCAGAATCGTATCATTAAATCGATTTACCGATCTCGTCTTAACGTATTTTGATTCATTCGAATATGTCGCATTAACTTGTCATCATTCTAGAAAGTCGTATTGTATTGTTTGTCATGTAATAATGAACCTTGAATTAGCGTAAACTCCATAGAACAAGAAATAAATTAGAAAATCACTGTCGCCTCTTACACACACGTAAACGATTAATTATAGTTTAACTACATGGAATGCTGTTCAGCTATTCGTCACGCACATAAAAATTATCAACGGCACAATAATAATTAAAAACAGACCTGATTTCAAGGTCATGCGGATATCTTTGCTACGCGATGTACAACAGTCTAGCGTACAAAGTGTGTTTGTTGTTCGTATATTAAGTTGCCAGGTAAGAAATATTTAGACTAATAGTAGAAAGTAATTAATGTTACACTGAATGTACGGACCTTTGTGCAAAAGTGAATGTATATGTCGATGTTATTTATTTTTTAAAAAATGGTAATAATTTATAATAATTTTTGTTATCCGTGTTTAGAAATTATTATTGAATTTAAAGTGTCACAATCGCGCAATCTAGTTTCGGATGGTATTATTGTAGAATCAGCTAGAGATGTACCAATTACTAAAATTTATCGATAAATGTAGTTTTTCAAAACTTTTTAATGAAAAATATTTTATTGTTTGATTAGATGTACCAACTATTGTCACCGTTTTAAACACAGAGGGTCTAACATGCAAAAGTTGTCTGTTGTCTGTTTGTTTATAGATTAATGTTTCCTTTGTATGTTGGTTTTCTATGCGTTCCGATATAACTTCTCAACTACTTCATTACCTGGGAATATCTGTTCTTAAACTTTTATTCCGTAATCCACCCATTCATTCATTTGGCCCTCCGGTCATCAAAACACATTGTGTCGGTCTGTTTGTTTATGTGCTTACAACTTTTTAACTAAATGTACAATAAAATCCGACTAGACGGCCTACCTTATATAGAAAAAATTATTCATGTAAATCTAATCAGTGGTTCTCGAGCTATAAACACAAATGAATAAACAGAAAAAGAGACATTGCATTTTACAATATGTATCTACTAACATTCTATGAACATTATGCGTGTATAAATACTCGTTCAACGTTTCATGTTGAAAATAATCATTGACACCGATAAAATGATATCAATAATGTACCATTTCTAAAAAACTGGTTCGAATCGTCTTATTAACATATTCTGTACACCAATATGAGGTGTGATTGTGTGTTATTTCTATGTATTTGTTAAATTGGGTGAATGTTCGAATGTTGTCCGCAACAAGTGCCAGAAAGTTTTGTATGAGAAATAGCGTGTATACCCCCTCTAGTTGTAGGTACTCAATATCTGCCATTTTGAATAAATACAGTTTTCTAGTTAATGCATTGATCTCGAACGCGTAATGTTTGTCAATGAGGCATGAAAGTTCTATTTCATCGCCATCGGTATCGGTACCGTGTCGCTGAATCAAAAACCCTCCAGATAATATCGGTATCGCTCTGGTGTGTCGGCTACGATATTATTGTTATCGTGTCGGCCAATAAGACAACACTTTGTGTTAAACTATAATTTTGTTGCGACTTGATGCTATTCAATTTCACACTCAGATTACAAGTTGTACTTAATAGCTTGACTTACATGGACTGGTTAGTTATTATTAAAGATATTATCTTCATTATTTCGACGTTATACTGAGATGATGCTTCCTTTTACTTTTAAGGTTTTAAATTTTTACATATAATGTAGTTATAATATACATAATATGTAGTTAATATATAACTATAACCATTACTATAACTTAAATATTAAAAGTTATGTGAAATTCGATCATTAGCACTTTAATCTCCGTTTGAATCAAGGAAATTAAATCAATTTTTCCTTTGAAATAAAATACTTGTATACATAATATATTGGTCTATAAAACTATGAAGTAAAGTATATGTTTACACAATTATGAATTACAGAAAAAAAGTAATCTAATTTAGTCGTTCTAGGAAGAGATTCTTATGATCTACTGTCGTAATGATGCTTTGTACTGACGTTACTAGTTCGATTTATGATAGTTTACTGGATGAAGACAGAAGCGTTATAAAATTGAGTTCCAGTGTATGAATTACTCTCAGCCCCACAGTATTGCAAATCAGCAAGCCTTATGACCTCTCGTAAGTTATTTAGTACGACTACCACGCCCTTCACGTCTAGGCAATTTCTCACACTTGAACGAGAATGTCTCAAATGTTATCCGGTGCAAATACTATCCTTAATCATAGAAAATGATTAATTTCTTGATTTATTTTAGACATAGGTTATATATCTCTATGAAACTCATAATAATATATGTTTTACGATTCATTTATAACATACCAGCTGCTGTTGTCTGCAAATTTGGTCGCGCGGTCTGCAATTTAATAAATTAAATAATTTAGATAAATTCGCGGGTGTATGCTCAATAATTCACCGGAATGCATACGGGACGAAGAACATTCATTTAGCTATATATATCTATACATATATCTACATCTGAATAAAATTAAAGTGTCTATCTTCGATTTCAAGATTATAAGCTTTTGCTTAGGCTCAGTTAGGCTCTTACAGTTATTTACACGTTACCAAAATCCAAACATGCGTTTTAAAAATTTTTGGCTCTGTGTGTCAGTTTGTTTGTCCGGGTTAATCTCTGAAACTGAATAGAGGCTGATAGGACTTTGATCAGCAGGAATAGGAGTTTTTTTTTGTGGTAAAATACTAAATTTAAACCGCGAGGCGCCGCTATAGCATATAATGTATGGGCTATAATATTATATTAACGTATGTAAAGCTGTGTCCAAAATATAATGTATGGTAAGTTATATCTATGTGAGTAAACTGAAATTAAAAAGAAACTTAACACATTCCAGTTAAAATTATATACAGCTGACAAGTATTTGTGGTTGAAAATAAAACAAATAATCTCAAGTTATAATTTGTACCTATTTTTGGTTAATTTACTTAACAGCTAGGTATATTTCGTTGCCACATATGTTTTCTAAGATCGTAATTTACAAGAAATCAAAGTATTCTGTGCAGTTTGACGACCTCGATGGCCCAGTGGTTTAGGTGTTGCATCCAAGCGCGGAAGGCTCCCTTTTCGATTTCTGATCGGGGCAATTTAGGAAACGATTTTTTCTAGTTTGTCTCAGGTCAGGGTGTACTGGGCAACATCCTTAGTAGTCGTCGTCTGGTTCTCATAGCACAGGGAATGTCCTAGTTCGGGATCATGTGTTTGGTGTGTATTGTCTGGCGCATTTATTATTATTATATTATATAGTATGAACGGGAAGAAAAAATAAGCATGACATTTTCTGAAATTTTTGAACCGTAACATGTTTAATTTTTCTTCCGTATGTAATATCAATTTGTCAAGAAACACACGAGTTACTAATCCTTAAAGGAATTTGAACTTGAACATGAAAACTTTTCGATACTTATGTATCTTCGTGATGTACACCAAGGCTCATCTAAGCATAATGCCGTGCAAGGTGAGGCAACCTGCCGAAAGGGCAAATCCAACATATATAAAACGCGAAACATCCCCACAGATTGTATTCCAACACCAGCCGCCGCGAGAACAATATCTAATCAATCAACATTTAATAAAACCATCATGTCTAAACTGGTAAAACTGTTACATATATTGAATAAGTATAGATATATTTTCAAAATGCTCTTAAAAAGAAAATGCCTTAAAATCGATAACGAATGTGTATATATAAGTAACAATTCGATTAATTCTCTTTCAGTTAAGAAAAGATGTACACATATTTATACAAAAATTTTAAAGTGCATACAAAGACGTTCAAATCTTCTAAGGTTAAATATAACTTCAAATGATTTTTTTTAAACATATTGTATTCATTTTATTTCAGATTACTTTGTCTATGTTCGCTCTGCTCATCACAGTTCACGGAGAACGTTTGGATCATTTAATTCCTCGCGGTGGCTACTCTGGAGCGCACAATAGTGCACCGTTCAATTATGAGAACGTTAACAATGGCGACGGTTCATACCGTTACAGGTACAAACTCCCTCCTTTTTTTATAAACAATTTTTGTAATAAGTAATTATTTACAGACGAATTATAAATAATATTTTAAATTATTAGGAAAAGTAATAGCATCGATGTTAAAGACTTTGATGTTGTTAAGAAGTCCTGGCACATACTCTATAAATGTTTGACTATACTCTTCGCATTGTATGTATCATAACTTCTGCTTCTAAATGGACATTTAATTGAAATATAAAATTATGCGAAATTGAATTTAATTTTGAATCATATTATCTTATCTCTTTAAAATTTCACTAGTTATGTGTCATAAAGTCATAAACGTCTATTAATTACTCAGTTTCGCTTACAATTTCTACCGTTTATATAAATTATTAGCTGTTGCCTGCGACTACGTCTATGTGGAATTTAAAAAAAAATAGCCTATGTCCTACCCTATATCTCTATTCTAAATTTCATCAAAATCGTACCAGCAGTTTAGTTGTGAAAACATAACGGACAAACAGACAGACACTTTCGCAATTATAATATTAGTATGGATAGATATGGATAGATAAACGGCAAAAATTTCAAATATATTATTTGAAATGTTTTAAATGTTGTTCGCAGTTTTATAAATTTTAGTTTATTAATAACATTTTCAAGTGTAATACAGTTTACGGAGTTTATTTGATACACCTAATTAAGCAATTTAGTATTAAATATTGAACAACGAATGCCGACTGGGTTCTGTGAAATTCCACGTTTCGGCTGAACGTTAAGGATTAACTATATGACAGCATAATAATTACTTTTCCAGCTATGACAGCCCAACGGGTATCTCTGCTCATGAGAGCGGTTCGCCTCGAGCAGCGGGCCCCGAAGGCCCTGCTGTGACAGCAGAGGGTGCATTCTCCTTCCGCACACCAGACGGTCAGCAGGTGTCTGTTACATATACCGCTGACGAGAACGGTTTCCACCCTACCGGATCGCACATTCCCACCCCACCCCCCATCCCTGAAGCTATCCTCCGCTCTATTGAGTTCAACAGGCAACATCCTTCATCGTAAGTGTATTTCATTCTTGAATTGATAATATGCTAATCGATTGATTACTTTTAATTAAAACAAAAGCCTTCAACGAAAGTGACAACTTCTAGAACCGTTACTATAATTAAGTGTTGAGAAATCTTTGAATCTTTGCTGAACTTATGTCTTGTATCTGTTGGTATAACAATGGCATTAAAACATTGTTTCTTGACTTAAAGTGGCATTACAACATTGTATCTAAACCTAGATAATATTAGGAGTTTTTCAATCTTGACGGTGCTTCGTTTAGAAACGAAACATTCTGATATCTCCGCTTACGAGAGCACTTTTTATTAACCATAGATGGCAATGTTTTCGTGAAATGCTTTAACTGCAATAAAAATTAACATTACTGAAGTTCCTAAACTTAAATTATAGTTCTTTCGTGAATATGGAAATTTAATAATGTGTAAATGGAAACAAAATTTATTGAAATAAAAATTTTGACGATACAAAGTTAAAATGTTTTAGAAAGTAATTAAAAGTAATCTGTCTGTCTATTCTCTATATAAATATATAAAATAAAGTCGCTAATTGTGCTAATTGTGCTAATTGTGCGTTTAATTCTTTTAAACTACGCAATAGATTTCAATGCGGTCTTTGCTATAAAAAATTACTTCCGGAAGGTTTTTGTGTAGGTATATTAGTCGTTAGAACTTATATAAAATGGATTTCTGGAAAATAATATCTGAGATAACTATTAAGGCAACGCATTGATAAACAACAATTTATTCTAAAATAGACATTCTGCAACATAAAAACGTACGCACGCTAGCTTACGAAAAATACGAAATAACAGTTATTTTCGTTTATATTAAAAACTATGATTTATTAAAAAAATCCAATTTGAAAATAATTTCGAAAAGTGTGTTTAAATTAATCTACAAAGAAAATTTGGAAGCATAAATCGGTTCCGTTAGTCCGAAAAATGTAAATCTCTGTTTTAAAACAGGTTTTGTTTGATATTGAAACGCAGAATGAGGTTACCAAATATCATTTTCATACGTTTTGTAATTACTTAGAAAAATTGAGATCCCTACCGTCTAAGTTTCCAATTCGTCGTCTTAAAAATTGACATGCGATACTTTGATCGTTTTCAGTGATCTGGATTTCGGTACCTAAGCAGACTAAGAAATAAATATCGGATAAATAGATACGCAACTTTAACTCATTATTTTAAGATAATGAGTTCTTCAAATGTCACGACACGACTGGAAAAAATCTCGATAAAGAATAATTCCGAAAAAACCTTGTTTTGCATAAAAATTCAGTTATGTTTCCGAAATTCAATAGACTTCAAAATGGTTTTTACTGCAATGGATAAGTAATAGATATAATTATAATAATTCTAAGCGTTCAAAGCAGTTTATTACAAGCAGTGTGGTAATGTAGTTATATTGAAAATTACAATTACGATCAAACCTAAATTTCGAGACTTCTTGTGTTAAAATATGATGATGATGAAGAACGAAATCGCATGTATTGAGTAGATAGGCAGGTTTTCTGAGGCAAGCTGAGACTGTAGGATTTTTTTTGACTTTAGACTTTTTCAGGAAAATATTATGGCAAATAATTTTTAGTTGTGGTATATTTTACCCAATGATGTTGTATTTTGTATTATAACATCATTAGTCTTACCTATTATTTCATGAATAAAATGTAAACAAAAATATAATTTTATTTACTTTTCAGTGACGGTGCATACAACGGTGGTCGTAACGGCTATAACTACTAGGAATTTTTTAACATTGAAAAGAAGACCACGTAACATCGACCTTGTTAGCGCGTGAACTGTGATATCGAATACATATTTAATTTTATTATTTATATTTAATTAATGAATGCAACTTTAGAAAAATAAATGGATATTGTTGTGAAAATATGTCTTTAATATTTTGAGAACGTTTGCATGTTCTTCTTTTTTTTTTCTTAATGGTGTTTATTTATTTATATTTCTTAAGGCATTGGTAACAAAACCATCAGCCTAATGACGAAACTTCTGAAGAAGTATTAACTGTCCCTAACACTCCTCCAGTAAAGTGATAGTAGGCTTTACTGTAGTTAAAAAAGGACTTCTTGGAAGAGCGCGAAAACTTCAGCTACACAAGTTTATTTAGATCTCCTCCATTCTTTTCACTTACACAGAATTTTAAAACACAATATACTATCACTATTGTACTTTAAAACTCCTAAAAATGTAAAAAATAGAAAATCTAAATAAAATGACAACCTCACTTCTCCCGTTCCCGCCAAAAAGTTCAACGTTTTTTTTTCTTTCTTTATGATATGGCACACAGTTTAGCGCATTTGCCAATGTCACGTATTAGTAAGTAGAATCACAAGTAAATTAGTTTTTTCTTATTGTAAAACTCCTCCAGTAGGTACAGTGATTTTACTGAAGTGGTTTTACTGAAGTTGTAAAGGACTTCTTGCGAGAGCGCGAGAACTTCAGCTACACATGTTTATTTAGACCTACTCCAGTCTTTTCACTTATACAGAACTTTAAAACACAATATACTGTTACTTTTGTACTTTAAAATACCCAAAATTGTAAAAGATAGAAAATCTAAATAAAATGACAACCTCACTTCTCCCGTTCCCGCCAAAAAGGTCAACGTTTAAGTGTTCATAACAATTTTAACAAAAAAAAAGTGCTTGTGTACTCATGTACGTTAGAAGTTGTACTTCTTTGATGTTTTTAAGCAAAACTGGCCACATAAAAAACAATAAAACTGGCCGCTTGAAATGAATGAAATAAACAATAATAAATTACGTGTTACATCAGCGCGCGCAACTTCGTTACACGTTAAAAAACACACTTAGAATCTAGGACCAACTCTGATCCCTAAGCTCTGATATTATCTGGTTTTCCGGTTTATCCCTTGTTTTTCCATACGCGCCAAAATCAGTGTAACTTCAAAGTCTATTATTATTATTAAAATACACTTTGCATTATTAATAGACTTGTAAGGAATAAAAGATATTATTTTATTGTTGTGATATGCTTTTCTTAAAAAATATATACGAATTTCTGTTGCTGAAAGAAATAGTTAAAAAAAAAGTGAACTTATAAATAATATCAATCGATTTTCCAGATAATATAAGAGATAAGACGAAAAATAGAGTATTTCAATTGGAAAACAGAGCAATAATCCGTCTAAGGTTAGGCGTAAAACCGTAAAACTCACTGAATATACGTTCTTGCTTGAATCTGTGCCAGATACGTATAATATCTAATCAAGTAGGTAACTGTAAGAGTTTTTGGCGGGATTCTATGGGGAGCGGTTGGGTTTTCATTTTAATTATTTGCAAATTGTTTTTAGTGGATATTGTGATGTAAAATTGGCGTAGTTTTGCGTGCAAGTGGGGCAAGGGGGGGCGGCATAATTGGAGCCTAAATTCTACCTCAGGCACTGACTTGGTATTTATTAATGATCTTGCGCAAATATGAAGTAATAATATGTGCTAAAACTCAATAATGAAGTTTTATTTATGCACTTATACTAAAGTTATTTCGAGATCGTTTAAATGTAGACAGTAAACATATATATAAGTTTTTCTTCATTATATCATATGTAAAAGTTACATAAATAAAATTTTGAGACTTTTCTAGCTCTATAAGATAAGGTTATCTCTATAAGAGATATCTTCTAGCTAACCCCATAAAGCGGTGCGAATACTGTAGAGGGTAAATAACGAAATTTTAATAAAATCGTTGGTGATTTGTTCTATAAAAACTTAGCAAAGCAAAAAAAAATACAATTTGAAAAAAAAAACATTTTTATGAGCAATGTTGTTTTACGAGTATAAACAATGACATGACAACTGCTTTTCTCACCACGTAGGTCGTCAATAGAAAATGTTATTAATTAGTTAAATTTAACAACAATGAAATGTAGTTATTAAAAAAAACTGAATTGTGTATTAGAGAACGAGTGAAGAAGTGTATAGGATGTTAATCCTCTAATAGTTAAGTAAATGAATAAATAAATTCTCCAGATAATTTTAAAGCGATGACAATCTAGATTAGTATGTACTAGGTACCCACTAACATCAAAACTACAAGACAAACTCTGCCGAAAGTCGAACCCTGGACCGTCACGCAGATGCACCGATCCGCACTAATGGGCAAGTCAAAACGAATTGAAATTAATAATTAAAGCAAAATTATAAATATTTATTTAAAATGTAATGTAAATGTACTTGTAGAAAGGATATTATGAAGCAACACGAACCTATGTCAGATGTTTATGATAGCAGTACTTTATTAATTACTGTTGCTTATTACTTTATTCTCTACTGATACCATTATTACAGAAAAATTACTCAGTTTCACAATGTGTACAGTATAAATAAGTAAAATATGTAAGTATTGAGAAAAAATATGTAGGTACAGAAATTATAATAATACATGTAACATAAACGATATTCGTATACCAAAGAAAAGGTAATAGAAGAAAAATAAATGATGGGTTATAATTTATTTTTACACATATAGGTGTGTTTGATCTAAAACACAGAGTAGGGTATTAAAATATTATAAGTAGGTACCAAGGTAGATAATAAATACACGATTTATTTTTACTTATAACTGAGTTGTCAAACGTCGACATTATCTACTTTAGTTATCCCTTACGCACAATAATATTATTTAACGTGCATGTCAGGTGCAGAAACCATAGATGGTCCATCAATGGGAATAAATTATTTAACAGTAGCATAAGCTCCTTACCAAACCACACCCCAAGGGACAAATTTACATTTAATACCTGTTGAAACAAATAACTCTTTAACTGCTAAGAAGAAAGATGAAACAAAGATTCTAATTGATAATTAGGACAGCGACTGGAGCTTTTATATTTAATGCTTTTCTCGAAAGTATTATAAAAGTTTTTAATAGAAATTTACTGTTTTTGGTAGCTGAGTACGATTAATTGAAAGAGTTTTATAAAAAATGTATTATTTTTCATTTTTCGACAAGTACACCAATTGTAGAGTCCTATACTAAATTTCTTAGGGTTCTATAATTTGAAAGGAAGGAGAATTAAAAATGGAGCAGGTCCTCAAACACGACTTGATCATTCCCCTCTCTTCTCTTATCTTCAGAAATAGTAGACGTAATTTTAAAAATTCAGTGCCCCCCGCCTCTACAGTCGAAAACACTGGACCAAGAATTAAAAAATTTGTGAGATTTCAAGCCTTACTTTAGTTTACGGGACAATTATAACCGAAAGTTCTAGATCTTATATACCTACCTAACTCCAAATTAATTTACAGATTAATAAATATCGTACAGAATCCACTGTATGCCAGTTGGACTTACGATTGACTAATTGTTACATAATTGGTTTCACGTAACGCTGTACGGGTATCGAATGAGAATTATTACTTATTTCACGAACGCTATCTAAGTCGCCACGTAACTACTCGTATATACGAGTACCATATAGATTAAAAGGACCTCTAAACCGGTTCTTATATAATATTCGTTTTCACCAATTTAATAGTTCCCTTGTAATGTCAGCGTAGTTATGTGACGTATTATTGTTTCCATAGTGACTCTTCGTTTCAAAAAGTTTATCGATAAAACAAATATTGTTGTTTTACTTCTATTTTACTTCATATTGTCAAAAATTAACCACGAAATTGTCACATAGTGGTTCGAAAATCGAGTATTTAAATTTAGAGGATCTTTTAACTACATAGGGGCTCCTAACGTTTAGTGAAATGCAAAATCATTATTAGCGGTCCCCTATCTATTTTAGAGGTTCGCTAAGTATTAGCGGACAGACTCGTAAATAATTTTGGAAAGTTGGTTTTATGGTTCCATTACCAAATTGGAATATAGTAACACCTATGGAATCATCTCGTTGTCCGTCTGTTTGTCACTGCAGTTTTTCTCGGAGACTATTTGACGTTTCGTTGATATGAGTCTGTGAGAAAAACGATACTTATGTATGTCGAAGACTAGGATGAATGATGAATTGGTTAGCACGAGGATTATTCCTGACTCACTGGTATACTGGTATATCGAATGAAAGTCGAATAAATTTTAAAAACACAATAATTCCGTTATTGTTCTTCATAATTGTCGTTCATAACACTCTATTACATTACACTCAGGGGCCCTAAACAAGTGGCTCAATTGTTGTAAACGCTAGGAGAACCGTAGGACAGCCGGTGAGCACACGTCCACCACGGGTAGCGCTCAATACCTAATCTCATTTGTTCCTCGATCCTACCTTTCGTTGTCGCATTGCACCTAAGACTCTGTCAAGGCGGCACTTACCAGATGTCGCTTGTGCTCAGAGATACCCTTAGTGATTAATGATGACAATTCTGATATGTAGAAGGTAGGTTTAACGCTCAAAAACAACTTGCAATAGGTTTACTTGAACAAATTGATTTGCAAGTACCGCGACGCCTGGCGCTCCGTCCTTTGTGACTTCCTCTGACTAACTCTGAAGATATGTACTATGTATGTATGTTAATCGATTTGACTTTGCATACTATATTGTTTTTTAATTCCAAAATTACTATTAGCTTTTTTCGTAATTTCATCATGAATTGAAACAATTCAGGTGCCGCAATGACGTCTGTTTAGAACAAGAAACAAGAGACCAAGTTCAATTAATTATAATACTTTATTTAAAGCTTTATAAGTTAATTACTTACAATAAATATTACTCTTTGCTTTGCACTTTTGGGAAAAGTGAACTTTCCTCAATAAATAATAAAATAATATATAGTATCATAGTCCGTTTTCGTTTTGATTGTCGTTGTGGTTAGATGAGATCTTTTTATTTCGAGGCTCAGTAGTGATAACCGCCGTTATTGTAGGAACCATCACTGGAAAGAAAAATTTTCAATTAGGTTATTTACAAAACATAAAGGCCAATAAGGTGCAGTATTTCACTTACTCTAGTAGGATATGTTAGAATAAATAAACAGTTTTTGACCTAAACTTATGACCATTGTGTTCTAGTAACCTTTTAAGTACAAAAAAAAATATTGAAATTTTATTTAGTTTTTTGGCAAATTGGATTGACAGGAATGTATTTATATGTATGTGTAACTTAAAATCGAGTAGGCTTAACTGCTCTTAAAACATTCGATATGTTTTATACATTAATAATAATAAAACGTTGAATAAGATTGTGAAAAAAAAAACTACTTGAAATTGAGAAAATAGGAGGTTTTGTGTCTAAACTTCAGCCGTGGGGACAGAGCAGGGATAAGCTAGAGGGTGATAGCGCTACAGAGCTTTCCCAGCAATCTCGCAGTTTCATTTTCCAATGCGAGGAATGACAGACACGGAACTTCTTTCGCAGTTTCATTATTGTTAACTAAATTTAACTTTTTATTAATATTTTAAAAAATAGCAAGGAGCCCTATTGTTAGAGAATTATTTATTATCTAGCACGGGTGTACGATAAGTTTATACGCACCAAAGAGACACCTAAGACCAATGATGTTCCTAAGACCATTTTCAATTAGTAAAAAAAATTTAAATGTGACAGGTGATTTCAAAACTAATGTTTGTAAACTGGGATGTCCATTTGTGATTCAAATTTTACACTCAGTAATATAAAAAAGTAAAAGTGAAGCAGTTAAGAAATGGTCACGTTAGAAAAGTTTTTTCTATTTTCGTAATTCACCTAAAAGAAAACTTCAGTCAGATGCTTCGACGTTCTTACCATGTTCGTTCGTTCGTCAAGTTCGTCAGGATTTACTGGTCAAAATTACGCAAACTGCAAAACTATATTTACAATTACACAACTAAAAACTACATTGTTGTAACTCACGATGACGGATTTTGTCTGTTGAACTGAATAGATCGCAGAATGGCCTCAGGGATTGGCGGCGGGGTGGGTATGTGGGACCCTACGGGGTGGAACCCGTTCTCGTCGGCGGTGTACGTGAGCGAGACTTGCTGTCCGTCGGGCGCGCGGTACGAGAAGCCGCCCTCCGCTGTCACCGCGGGTCCTTCGGGGCCGGCCGCGCGCGGCGATCCACTCTCATGAGCAGAGATGCCGTTGCCAGTTTCGTAGCTAAAAATAAATTCAGTCTTGAATTCTTCCAAATTATCGCTTACTAGCGATCCGCCCCGGCTTCGCACGGGTAGAAATTTTTTGAAAATAAAATACTGCCGGTGTTACTCGCTGATAATGTAGCTCTCTACGGGTGAAAAAAAATTTTGAAATCGGTTGAGTAGTTTTTCAGTTTATCCATTACATACAAACAAAGTTTACCTCTTTATAATATTAGTATAGATTATATAGTAGGTATAGATATAGATTAGATACTATTTTATAACATTGTGAATGTGTAGATAAATTCATTTATAGCCTATTTATGATGTGCTTGGTAATAAATGTTAAGACAATAACACTAATTTAGTGATCCCCGAGTAAACATTTTTAGGGGCAGTATCCATTAACATCCAAACTTCAAGTCCACTTAAAGGAATACATTTTTAAATTGTGGAAATCGGGAATCGCATACGACTGACGGGAAACATACTTAGTATGTACGGAGTTAATTTAGAAATAGTAATAACCTCTTAGTATTTTGTACTAAACATTAACTCCAATAACTTTTGTTTTACGACTTTCAAAAATTCATAAGTTTTTTTTTCATACAAAAATAAAAGTACATTAAATGTTTCTGTAAATGGCACCTACTCTACCCAGTCGCTAAAGTGGCACATGCGCAGCGCGGCGCTGAGGCCCGGTGCGCTTGCACTGCACCACGTACAGAGTAATTACGTTTCAGACAGTACAGCAAAAGTTTTGAAAAAAGTCGTAGAACAAAAGTTGTTAGGTATGTTGACGGGAACTTTGCACTAAGAGGTTATTAGTATTTTTAAATTAACCCTGTAAAGTATCTATTTACGGAGACCTCAGAAAAATTGATGGAAGATAACACTTTTTTTTAAACCATTCGCACTGAACATTCTGTATAAACCGAGAGAATGTTTTGTATACAAGGTAGGAACTTACCCAACATAGAGGATTAAGATATTTGTAATCAAGCATTTTTTATTGTTCTCTTAAATATTTCGATTACATATAATTTAAGTTTGTGTTTGCGGAAATAATACGAGGTTTCAATTAGGATGAATGGTCACTAAACTATTAGTGTTTTAAGTACGTATTCAAGTAGCCGACATACATCGGAGCAGAGGAAATGGAATTTATTTGTATTTGCGGTACTGAGAAATTCACATTTTCAATGTAAATCAACAAAATATTGATTGGCACAGTGGCAAAACTTTCCATGCTAAGGCTTCGGAATTTTAATAAAAATTTCTTTATTTTTTTATTTATTATTATGTATTTTGATTTAAAACGTGCCATATACATATGTATATTGTAATAAAAGTAACGCAAAATCTATTAACTTTGCTTTTTTGGGCATTATGAGATTATTAAAACTACAAAATAACTGCGTGCGATAAAGTTAAAGAGGGTAGTACTACCTGTATCTATAGTTTCCATCGCCGTTGTTAACGTTCTCATAACGTAATATAGGTATCTGAGCGCCGCCGCCGGAGTACCCGCCGCCAAATCCTGCTCCAAAGCCGCCGCTGTTGCCTGAGCCACTGTAGCCACCGTTGAAAGGCGGCAAGTACTGAGGCTCAAGTCGTCCAGCAGATGCTATCGCCATTATGGACATGGCCAACACGATCTGGGTCGAAAACGCACACAGTATACTTAGAATATTTTGTGAATGGTATTCAAAAATTGTAAATGTTTTTAAAAACGACAAGGCACTCGTTTAAAAAAGAAATGGTCAAGTGCTAGTTCGAATCGCGCACAGAGGGTTCCGTACGATATTTATAAAATTGTTTTATGTTCTTATTTTTTCGAAACCTACAAAAGATCTACTACTTTTGTAATATCGATTTATTTTTCAATAAAATTTTAAGTACTAACAAGGCTTTTATTATACTTATCTTGTAAATTTTTAAAAATCTATTTCTTATAGTTTTAGAGGTGAAGTGGCGGAGGGAGCCTCTCTCCCTCTGCTCGATAATTTTAAAAAATAAGCTTATACATGACATGATGATTGATGGTTTTGTAAACTGTCAAGAATATTAGATGCAATTATTTTTCTAATTATAATACGTACATACATATATATCTTCACGCTGTATCCCTAACGGGGTAGTCAAAGAGAACGTATTCTATTTACAATCTTTTTCTTTATTAGTAAAATAAGATTAATTCAATATAAAGATGGTTTTGTAAAATGTCAAGAATATTAAGTGGAATTATTTTTCTGTATATAATCTTTTTCCTTATTAGTAAAGTAAGATTATATATTTATTAAATATAAATAACCATATTTACCCTTGTCGAACACATAACGGATGATACAATTTTGAATTAAAATGAAACGTAATAGAGCGTACAAAAAGTTCAGTTATTCAGATAGAAGCTGAACTCGGAATGATGCTTCCTTGAATATGCATCTTTTTATATTATTATAGATTGCCCTTCTATCGAATCACCTTTTTAGTATCGTTCATTCAAGCTAAGAATTATTTGTGAAGAGCATTCCGTACAGGCCACCCCCTGCTGCTCTACATTACAATTTTTAACAACGCACTGATCTTTGGCAAGTGTTTTAAGTTCAAACCCGATCAAGGATAATGAATGAAAGAGTTTATTATTTGTGGTTAAAGGAAGAACGTGTACCTAAGGATTTCTTCATAAACATGATTTCTTTATGAATTGATGGTTTTGTAAACTGTCAAGAATACAATAAAGATTAAGAAGTGGAGTATTGTTACTAATTCGTACAGTTAGATTTCAGATATATTTGCCTCTAAACGGTGCTTTCGTTTTACAGGATATATTAGACTAACCTTCAGAGAAGTAACAAATTCAATTTTTCATTATCTAGTACAATTCAGTTCTAGTACAAACGATTTACGATTATGTTGTGTATAATATTTATTTTTTATTATATACCTAAATTACACATATTATTGATTGGGGGATATGTATGGACGTATAATTATTACACTTTTTAGTAAGTACATTAAATCTCATTACATTTAACCTTGTAAAGGTTGGCTTTGGCTGAATAGATAAATATACTCGAAAACTATATTAAATTTTACGACCAGGAATTCAAGAGAGAGCTTCTGTATTTCTTAAAACAGAGCAGGTACCATGAAGGTACATACTTATTTACAAACTAAATGGTAATTACAGAACACTTGATTTCTTCAAATCTATTTTTACTTCTGCCGTAAAATTAAAACAATTTTTTCTGGTTAGTAGAAAAATCTGAAAAGATTTGAGAAAATAACCTTCAGAACAAAAATTCTTTTTCTGAGGCTATGGTCTATATGTCTATATGGTCTATATGTATGTGCGTGTAAGCAAAATGTTTTGGTTAAAATGTGGTAGATACCAGAATATATATTATAAACTTCGTAATATTAACGTCGTCTATGGTAACACCGTGAGTATTACAATAATTGCTTGGTGCGCTGTTCGAGTGAAATGATGGATGATTAGCTTATTTGATGTAAATGTATGTCATACTTAAAAGCGAGTTGGCTTATTTGGTTTGCTTTTCTTTTGAAGAAGGCATACTTTGTACAGTTTATCTTTTTGTCTAAGGAATCGCCAATTAATGACGTGAGGCGCGAAGGGGGGGGGGGGGAGGGGTTAGGAAAAACACGAAATATCACAGGGTAGAGCAGTGAGATATCACGTATATGTGATTTTCAGTAGGATTTAGACGATATTCAGTCGCCACGTATCACGGGTTAACGTGATTAATGGACGACCCCTAAGAGTCATTTAATTTAATTTCATTATTTTTGATTATGAATGAAAAAATCATCATTTTTTTATTTTCATTCATCATAAATAAGTACTCAGTCGGGTTCATTCGTTTATCGTATTTTCGTGATAAGTTTTTTACTTTAGTTTATTTCCTTTAAACACTGTACCTATGTATAAAACTATAAATAAAACTTACGAAAGTAATAAAAATTCACAATATTTAGGATATTAAACATTTAGAAATGTAATTAGATGAAAAAATTAAAACCGCCTGCAAAAAAAAAAGCGCTGAAAGGTACAAAATAACTATCGTTTACTAATCAAAACTCAAGTACAATAAAAATAATTTTATAAATACAATACACATACCCATATAATTAAATTTGTCAGTTACTAAGTCGGTGCCAAGCCTACCAGACTAATAAACTTTCTGTTGTTGCACATTGATTTGACACCGACTTCAATAACTGAGAGATTTAATTATATAGGTACGTATATCGTATTTATAGTGATATTTATTGTATTCGAGTTTTGCTTAGTAAAGGATAGTTATTTTATACTTTTCAGTGTTTTTTTTGAAGGCGGTTTAAATTTTTTCTAAAAATTATTTTATTTCTCCCTTTTGAGTGACCTTGGCCTTAATAAATATCTAGGGCAGATCTACAATTAACATTATTCTAATTCTGGAGCGCAACGATATACAAGAGAATCATCAATATATATAAAGGTATCCAGTTCGCGTTATTTGGTGTTATTTCGTGTATCTTCAAAATTTAAAGCTCCAATACTGATGTAATTTTAATGGGGCCCCACCTCGGAAGTAGGTATGTCCTTTCAACCAAAAAAAAAATTTTGAAATCGGTCCATAATTGACGAAGTTATCGGTGAACGTACTTAAAAAGCAAAAAGTATGTACAGACGAACATATAGAGTCCTCCTTTTTTTGAAGTCGGTTAATAATCTTGAAGTATATGTAAAATGTTTCATATTATTATAATTTTCGTGTTATATTATACATAAGTGTATATTATATATTACATGTCGAAAAATATATTTTGTTCCATATTTAATTTTCAAGTTTGCTCCACGGCGACTTTTATCTCATTATCGTCTGAATTTTTCCCTTGAATTTTTAAGTGTTATGTTACACCTTTAAAAGTTCGCCACCATTACGGCCTTTTCTATAACAACTGAAGATTTATACTCAGAAACTTAAAAATTAAAATTAAAGAATAATAATGGGGACATGAGTTATTAATATTATTTATTATTAGATAATAAATGTCAATTTATCCAGCATTATGCGTATTAAGATGTGTTTTTTAAATGTAATCTTGAAAATTTACAAAATATATTTGAATAAAAAATTCAGATGAATCTCAATTTTTTTATTCACTTATGTTTGATACTCAGGCGAGTGTACCAGATTTATGTCTACGTTACGCGTACAATGTCAATGATAGTCATTATACGAAATTAAAATTTAAGATTACTGAAACAACTCAGATTCGATCAATCAATATTTAATTATATTTAAGATCCCCATGCTTATTTACAATGCTAAGTTAAATTAAGAAATACATATAAGAACTTAAAACTAAAGCTATAAATAGTGCTCGTTCGTGTCGTGGTATCACAGTTCCCGTGAGGTGGTCTAGCTGCCGTCGTTTTTTCTGTCAACATATGAGATCAGTAGTGATAGCCTCCAGAACCGGAACCGCCAGCTCCAGCACCGGGATTATATGCACCCTCACTGAAAAATAAAAAAATATCTACGATGTGTGAGATGTGTCAAGTTCATGTGCGTGGGTCTGAGTAACGATGGGGTGTAATTATTGTAACGCATAAAACAAACAAGTATTTAAATTTAACAGATAACACCTAATCCTTGTAATATTAAATACCTATTATTACAAATAACAGAAATATGAGAACGTAATGCTAATGCATACCTATTATTAAAAATGAACGAAAAATATATAAAACCATAGATTATACATATACTTGTTAACAAATAACCTTTGCTATTTTATTTTGTATCTCATTCTTACCAAGGGGATTTTCACTGATTGAACTTGGTGAAAAAAGTGATCACCTGATCATCTGATGAAGTACAATAACACGAAAGTCAATGTCTATTTTATTTGGTCTAATAAGCTGTTTCATTTAGTCTATTAGATTGTTCATGTCATTCTTACTAAGAGGATTAGGCTTATTGAGAAGAGAGACACCTAGTAATTATTATGTAATAAAATTTTTTTACAAAAAAATTAAACCGACTTCAAAAAAGAACACTGAAAAGTATGAAATAACTATCCTTTACTAATCAAAACTTAAGTACAAAAATAACTATAAATACGATACAAATACCCATATAATTAAATTTCACAGTCACTGAAGTCGGTGCCAAGCCTACTAAACTAATATACTTTCTGTTGTCGAATATTAATTTGGCACCGACTTCAAATTTAATTATATGGGTATTTGTATCGTATTTATAGTTATTTTTGTACTTAAGTTTTGATTAGTAAAGGGTAGTTATTTCATACTTTTCAGCGTTCTTTTTGGAAGTCGGTTTAATTTTTTGGTAAAAAATTTTTATTTTGCCCTTTTGAGTGACCTAGGCCTAAAAAAATATCTAGGGCAGATCTACAATTTGTTTATTTTCTAATTTTGGAGCGCAATGTGTTAACTTCCATTCTATTGAAGAGCAGTGTAAAGTAAGTAAGTAAGTAAACAGTGTAAAGGTTGCATCATAATGACACCTTAGCAGTATTTTTACAATCCGAAGACGACAGCTACCAGTCATATTCTCAGTCCGCCACAAGACTGACTCTACTGACTGAATTTATTATATCACAGGCAATTTATATCTTCTCCTTACTACCATTATACCATGTGGGGACAACGATAGTTAACAAATGTCATACAAGAGAATCATCAACGTAAATGAATAAAGGTTGTAACCAAATCGCGTTATTTGGTGTATCTTCGAAACCAAAGCTTCAATATGAATGAAATTTCAATGGGACCAATCTGAAAGTGTATCCTTTCAAACAAAAAAATAATTTTCCAAATCTGTTCATAAATGACGGAGTTATGAGGTAACAAACATAAAAAAAAAAAACATACAACCGAATTGAGAACCTCCTCCTTTTTTAGAAGTCGGTTGAAAATACTAGCTGTTCTCCGCGACTTCGTCAGCGTGATAATCAATCAAGTCTATGTTCTTTCCCAGAATTTAATATTTTTTAGATTTGATCATTAATATAATAATATTAGTATGGATAATTAGTGCTTTAAGTCTACTAGTAAGCAGTTAAAAATACCTAATGTTGGTTTGTGGCTTATGAAAACTGTAGGCAGTTACTTTATAACAGGTATTTGATCCAGTTATTTTTTTTACCAGAAACGAAATCAACAGTTATCATTTTATCTGTTATAACTTATGTTTTATAATTGTAGTTATGAATACATTCGTGTTAAAATATTTGCAGTTTAAATCTAAATCAGATATATGCATACATTCAAAGTTCAAAACACAACTGATTAATCAGGTAACCGGCAGATAATAGATGATTTCAGCAATTTGTGTTGTGTGTTGTGTATGCTATTATGAGTTTATGAGTTATTATGTAGGTATTTGGTAAGCTACATAATATGCAGCTTAGTAATTTGTGTTTTGTAATGAAATAACAGCCGACGTGAAATATGTAAAACATTATAGTAATTTGTATTTTGTAATGAAATAACACCCGACGTGAAATATGAAAAACATTAAGACAACACGCTTTGGACCTATCCATATATATAAATGTCACGGGACATGATGTCGTGTCATGGGACAAGTGGGGACAAGATGTCATGACCATCTCGTCATGATCACAGAGTGTTGACTCTGTATCAAATTTTTAAGACGCGTGAACTTACGAGGTTGGATTGCGTCTGTTGAACTCGATGGAGCGCAGAATTTCTTCAGGGATTGGCGGCGGGGTGGGTATGTGAGACCCTACGGGGTGGAACCCGTTCTCGTCAGCGGTGTACGTGAGCGAGACTTGCTGTCCGTCGGGCGCGCGGTACGAGAAACCGCCCTCCGCTGTCACCGCGGGTCCTTCGGGGCCGGGAGCGCGAGGTGCACCGCTCTCGTGAGCTGAGATGCCGTTGCCAGTTTCGTAACTATGGGTTATATAATAATATGGGTAAATCTGAAACTTAAATAAACTGAATATGCTTGCTGCTTTTATTGTTATATCCCACGCAGTTCACAAATCCCGCAAAGGATAGGCTTATTCTAATTATGAAACTTGTATAAACTCGTAGTGAAAATACCTTGTTGATTATTTTAATTCTTAGGTTCCATTTGATACCCCTTTATCAGCGATGAGATATTGCAGACCCACTTCTGATTCACAATTTAATGGCGGGATTGACTGTCCTGACATTTTTACTGAACTTAAGTTCTTTGTTCCGTTGAGACAGTTAAGATACACCCTGATCTTCTACGTTCCTAGTGTATCTACTAATTATAGACAATTTGTATCTGTGGTGAGCTTTGTGGCAAGCTGGCAACTATCTTGATAGTTTACCGAATGTCGCTGACATCGATATTTTAATGGTAGCCTATCAAAACTGAGGAGAAAATTCAGTTCCTTAATCTTCAGTAATTTCTATTTTTTAGTATTGAACCCGATAGATCCCATCGTTTATATTTATTATTATTATGGCGAAATAATTAAAAAAAAAATAATTAGAAAAATGTTAACTTCATAAAAATTCATAATATATTTTTATTTTTATTGACTCTTTTGTTATCTATATTTCTACCTCTCACTTCGATACTATTGTACTGAGTCGCAAGTTTTCATTATATATTAAATAAATAAATTATTTCTTTCCTCTTTGCCATCTGTAAAACCAAATATTTAACGACAAAAGTCACGTCAAGGTGTAATTTTGTTGTGTTTTAAAGCTCTGTCTACACGAAATAGGAAATGGTGTAATGTTACATATGAATTTAGAATGTGAATATTCCTTATTTTCTTAACCTGTCTTTGTATTGGAAAAAATCTTAAGCCACAGAGTTTCGCATATTTTCATTTGTAGCGTGAAAGTCTATAATTTTAAATTTGAAAGCCTTTATTTTGAAGCTTATATGTCAAATATTTCAAAGCTTCGAATACATAAACATCACTCCGACTCCAGTACCTGTTAAAGGTCATTCTTTATTGTAGCTCGTTTTGGGCGTGAAATGTCACACAGGAACTTCGTTCACGACTCACCTCCACCGGTAAGTGCCGTCGCCATTATTCACATTTTCATATCGAAGGATCGGTATTTGCGGACCACTGCTACCAAAAGATCCTGAGCCACCGAAACCACCACTATTTACTCCGCCACCCGCTCCGATGCCCGCTCCACCGCCAAACCCACCAGGACGGGGAGGAAGATACTGGGGCTCCAAGCGGCCGCAAGATCCAGCGGAAATTAGTACCGCTGATATTACTGCGAACTAAAAAGAGATGGACAAACTTACCTATTGATATTTAAACATTTAATATTTAATAAATTACTAAAAAACGATTTTAATAGATAGTTATGTCTTAATATCGACATATATCGATTTATTTTTAAATATAAGAAATAGTATTGTTATTCGTAAATTGTTAACCAATTTAATTACTGTACCTGTAGCTACCAAAGAACTTGTATTCATAGTTCTCAGATGTATGATATAATGTAAACTATGGGATGTTATAATTGATGTAATTGTTAATTTGTCCAAGCATCTAACTTACCAAAGCAGTGGTCATTTTGTAGGTTTAATTAATTTTGTACTAAGCGGACAGGTACTCTTCGTTATCCGGATGTTTGTAGAATACATTTTGCGAGGATGCGCTTCGTTTTATACTGCTCCGTTTTGCCCTTTCTCGGTTGCTTCACCTTGTGCGTGCTCTGGTAATATCTCTAAGTGAATCCGAGCAACCGGCAACGCCTCGAGCTTAGGGCTTGAAAACTCACGAAGAAATCCCTTAAAGGAATTATTTCGTTTATGATGAAGTGTTACAAAATTCATCCACTATAATAATTTACGGTAACTATTACCATTTCAATTTACAAATGCTGTGTACTGTATGTATATTATTACAAAAAAATAGATTTTGTAACAACATTAAAACTAAAACAAAAAATATTATTGACAAAAAATGGTAAAATCAATTATTATTTAAAAATTAAGTGCCCTACATTGCATAACTTTCTTTTACGGGTAAAGGACAGTTACGCTTTTTACAACTGCCTAGTATACCTATGCTCGAAGACTTATCAAAAAGATGGTGCATGTTAAAAATAAATAAGCGTCGTTGGTTAATCATAATTATAAATTATGTCGTCGATTTAAATAATTGATTATTGACTTATAGTTCTATATAAACTATAGGATATACAAAAATTGGAAATTTAATATTTCATAACAATGTGTCTGTAGCAAACTAAAAGCCATGAAACTAATTGATTAATATTATTTTAGCCTCCATCAGCGCGTAAATAAGAAATAGTAAGCCCAAGTTAGTTGACGCCTTTCAGTTGCTGATAAAGTGTATTTCCTTGTGTTTTGAATATAAACGTTACACCAATGTTCAAACATTTGAATTGTTGAATAAATATGCGATTTCGAACAACTCTATGAACGTAGAGAAACATGTACGCTTTGGGTGCATTCGTCGCATAGAATATAATATTTTAAAAGTTAACATCAGTTTAATCCGTGAATATATAATTTATAATTTGACAGCGATAAATAATCGACATCGATTGTGTGATAAGTGAGTACTAACTACGCTTGTACAGTGGGTACAAATAATGAACGAAGGGAATAGATAGCTATTATAGAGAATAGATAGGGAAGGACACAAAATAAATTTGGAATAACTGGTAGTCACCAAGCAAATGAGTCGATTAGAATTATACATACATATACCTGATACATACATATATTGTTATAGGATATCTTAAAATGTAAGTACCCGGGAGATGGAGCTTTGCTCGTTGATTGTATTTACAAAAAACAATGAAATGTCTGATCAGTGATCACTTTGCAGGATTCGAGCCTGCGCACTTCGGCGTGGTAGACCTGCGCTCTAGCCACTGTACTATTGAGAAGGTTAACTGCTGCGAAATTACCGAACATATTTCGCTTAACAATCATATTTCGAAGTTAAATTTAATGTGTGAAAATCTTGAAAACACATAAAATGAATTTTCCCAGAATTGAGATCGATTTAACTAGATCGATTTTTCGCCCCCGTAAAACCATTATATTGTAAATTTCATCGAAATTGTTAAGTCGTTTTCGAGAACGAGACATACAAATATTGCTCATACATTGCAAATAGTACTAAATAGAATATAACCTATAAGACAAGATATATTGTTGAAAGTTGTTTCTGAAAATGATCTTCACAACAAATAATTTACTTAATGGGCGTCAGAATGTTTATTTGCAGTGCAAATGTCATGTAGTCGAAGATCGCGTCCATGACCAAAAGTGCGGGCGTTCTACCGTTTCTCTCATCCGAAATGATGAGTGATCTTGTTCCACACCTTAGGTGCTTACATTGCGAAATTATTTTTATCAATAATAATAATAATTTCTGTCAAGGTTTTAGGTTCTTCTTTCTTTTAAGACCTTCAAGCAAATGTGGCCTTTTGATAATGTTCCAAGTTAAGAATTCCAATAAAACTGGCCAAATACGATTCAAGAGTATCTAAAGTAAACTACATATTATTTGAATGTGATTTCACATGTAGGTATATAGTTGTAGAATGAAAATGGAATTTAAAATAATTAATAAAACGATTACGCTTCTTATTATTAAACTTTTATTCAATATAAAACAATACCTTACAGTTTGTAGGGTTCCACAGCAGAACAAGGATTCCTTATAATTTCTTCAAGTCCGTGTGTCTGTTTGTCCTGTTAAATGTTAATGTTTTACTTTTTATTTAATTATTATAACATGTAATATGTCTCAGACCCTTGGTACTAAAAAGCTGTAATTTGGCTTGGCTATACATATTAATTAGGCCTATAGAGCTGTGAAATAAAATTTTTTTTGGGTAAGTACCTCCTTTACATATAAAGCGGGGATGACTTTTTTTACTCGTCTATTCTATTGTCGTTAAATAGTTCTTTCGAAAATATTGGGGGTATGTGATCAACATTTTTTCGATTCAGGGTAGGGGGTATGTGATATCCGTTTACGAAATATTAAGCTTTAAATTGGTCGTTTTTGTTAGTCATATGACATGTCCCCTCCCCCTACCATCTAACTAATTAATTCAAGATAGTTGTACATATGTATGACAAAATTAAAAGGAAAACTATCCTAGCTAAGCAAGCTTTATTAGTTAACGTATAATAGTAAAAATTTCGTATTAATTTAATAAAATATGACCTAGATGGCGTTTAGCCAATAAGGTAAATGTATGTATTTTATTTTTGTAATGTTATTGTAAAATGTCGAATATAAACTAAATACATTATTCAAATGTAATAAACACATAGTATAAAACTAAGTACGCTTATTGTGACGGTCAACTAAAGAACTCTACATGCATTGCGCGTGACTCTACATGTACTTAGCCGGTTTTTTACCCGCATCCTTAAAATTATATCAATACTTTTAATCTAAACATTTCTACGTCATGAATATAACTTTACCAATTTTTAAACTTTGTTCAGTCACATAGTTTTCAAAAAAAATATCTATGATAAACGCCTAGGTACGGATTCATTACGTTAGTTTTTTATTTCATAAATGTAAAATCATTTCATAATATAATAGTAGTTTATTTGAAATAAAATAGGCGTTATATTATTCACTACTTATTATTTAATAATAAATTATCTAAAATTATTAATATATTGCAAATCGGCATTCACCGCGCATAAGTTTTAAAAGTGAATTCTCCACAATTCCATTCATAATCTGTTGCACATCTTTTTCCCGCCACGCCTTCAATATTGGCAATAATAATTTTGGCCTCGAACTCCCGTGAACAGTATTACTTGGCTATGATCTGTATTTCACGATAAAACGATCACTCACAAGTGCTGTCACGAATTACCACCGATAATATGTAGCATTTACGAGTTCTAGGATTAGAAAAATGTTGTGTCGGTTCATTTCGTATTGGTTGTCTACTCTTTGGTATTAGTAGAATGTTTTAATTGTTAAGTATTAACTAAAACATATCTCGCAAATGCATACTTTTATTTAATGTTACCCATACGGCCTATACCTAGCTTCTCCATGCTACGGACTAGCACTGCCATGTTTAGTATGCCATCTTTTGGGACGTGCGTTTTCGGTTTTGCATCGAAACTATAAAAAAAAATAGCTATTCAAAAATTTTTATGTTTATTTTATTAGTTGGTGTTGAAAATATGATATAATGGTAACAAACCAAAATAATCAACAATCTTAGCTTTCTTGACAGTATGTCCGATGTCTTATGTTGCACCAAAATTTTTCAAGTTTAGGTTATCCATAACGTTGATTTCGATTTCACCGACGTTTGCGTTCACGACGTTTCACGGGGGCTTTGAGGAGGTAATAAAGTAGTTAACACAAAGATGACTTTAAGTGACGCCTGAGACTAAGGACCTCTCAAAGGCACAAGTGAAGGTTGTTTGGCGAAAAGTAGCATTTTATTTCCAATTCGAGGCTCAGAAATAATAATTTTATTTATATTGTATCTTTTGGGTAGAGTTTACTGCTTCATGATATTTCACGCTAAATTGGAACATATAAGCATAACATATAAGTTTTATATTGAGCAATTAGATATTTCTCTTCTCGCAACGTATGCCCCGGATGGTCAGCCCTGTAGCCCGGGCCAGAATATAAGACTATGGTGTTTTTTGCCTATCATAAGGGGTCTTCGGGATCGCGGACGATCGGAGTGGGGGCTCCCGTCGTTCGTCTTTCCGCCAATGACTAGCGCAGGAGTTTCGATGGTTAAGAGCCCCATATAACCCCATCTCTCCCCCAGGGGGCTAAGTATCTGTGTGCAGATTTTTCCTCCGTACCAAAAAATAGGTACCTACGTCTGTTCCGATAATAACAATATTTATTTATTTGCAAGAATGCGAGTAAAATCAGATGTACATGGAATTAAATAGACACTTTACACACTCTGCTCACTATAAGCATGCAAATATTACATTTGAACTCCTTAGGAGATTCAGATCATAACATGAATATTATTCTATTCTGTCTAGTTTGATTTTACCTCATTTGTGGGAAGAGGCCCGCGCCTATTAGTGGGATCTTTAAAGACTATTACAAACAACTTTCACATTTAAAAAAATATATATTTTCATGTTAGATAAAGTTGTTGGTGTACTGAAATACACAGTTTTCGATATACGTGTATGTAGTATCAAATATTTTTACATCGAAGTTATAGTACTTATAACAAACGGAATAATTTCGTGGGTTTTTTGGTGTGATAAAATTAATTTTGTGTACATTGTACAACGATCTGTAAATATATTAAAGTACTAAATAAACAATCAGCGTGAAAGGCACGAGAAAATTTCACAACATCCTTAGAAACAGGAAATAATTGCAAAATTGTTTCTGCGTATATATGCTTTATGACATTAGTCAGTTATGCATTTTGTCATGTTACTTACTTTTTGACATAAATCAGTATGCATACATATCTTAACGTTAATACAGGGTGGCCCATAAATGCTTAGACATGTAAATAATGAATAAATGAAAAATTAAAATGATGTGGTGTCATGGGGCACCATTTAGGAACGAAGTTCCTTCGGATAATATAGAAGCAACACAATTTGCAAAAATAAAAGTAGTATTCGCCATCTTGGATTTGAAAATGAACATCATTTTCGTAATTAGCATCCCTTGAAACCTAGAATATGATACATATGTCGATTTATCCAAAAAAATAATAATCGTCATCTTGGATTCGAAAATAAACATAGTTTTCGTAATCAGCACCCCGAGAAATCTATAATGTAACACCCATATCGATTTATCCAAAAAAGTCATTTTCGCCATCTTGGATTTGAAAATGAACGTCATTTTCGTAATCAGCACCCCGAAAAACCTAGAATTTGATACCCATATCGATTTATCCAAAAAAAGTAATATTCGCCATCTTGGATTTGAAAATGAACATCATTTTCGTAATAATGAAGAATATATCTACACATTACTGAAGACATCGGCTGTTATGAGCATATATCTCTTTGCCTTCCCTTGCAGTGGAAAATCGTACAAAAAATAAGGAACTTCGTTCCAAATACGACTATAGCACTTCCGTTCAGAGAGTGTAATATTACTACGTAACTTCCGTTATATATTTTTCTTACGGTTTTAGTCTCACATTTTTAGTCTCCTACAAGCCTGTCGTAAGGAACTATCGTTCCAAAAACTAATAGAAATAGGTAAGAAAAATATTTTAATTTTTTGAAAATTCATCATCCAAATGTAATCCGTTTCGATCACAGCACTCCTATAAGCGACGTCTAAAATTATCGATGACAGCGCGGCAAGTCGATTCTGTGATGTTAGCCATTTCTCCTAGGATATTTTCTTTTAGGGCAGCAATCAATCTCGGATTTGTGTCGTAGACTTTACTTTTGACATAACCCCATAACAAAAAGGCCATTGGAGTTAGATCTGGACTACGTGGTGGTCAAGAAATTCGAGAGATAACGTTATTGGAGAAAATTTTACGAACGATCGGCATAGAGGTATGGGCCGTCGCTCCATCCTGTTGAAACCAGATCCGCATATTGTAGCCTGGGAAATTCTGCAGCTCAGGTGTAAGAAAATCTTCGGTCATTTTCACATATCGTTCTGAGGTGACTGTAACCACGCGACCTCTACCGTCCTCAAAAAAATAAGGGCCTGTGATGCCACGCGCTGACATAGCAGCCCAAACTGTCACTTTAAGGCTGTGTAATGGCTTTTGATGTTTAAGATTTGGATTTTCGGTGTTCCAGTCGCGACAGTTTTGGTTATTTACACGCCCGCTAATATGGAAGTGAGCTTCATCAGAGAATAACACGTTGTTGAACGAACAAAATTGGCTAAAGACTTCATTCGTGTAATTTAGTCTCTGAACAGCGTCAGTGTCTTTTAATTCTTGCACCAACTGAATTTTGTGAAGGTTCATACGTAATTCTTTCTTTAAAATCCGCTGTAACGATATTCTGGATACGTTTAATGTTCTGTAAAGCTTACGAGTAGATTGGGTAGGATTTTCACGAACAGACTGTGACACTTTGTTGATGTTTTCTGCTGTTCGTGATGTCCTTGATCGACGCGATCGCTGTCTATCTAATGTCGAACCAGTCCCTTCAAACCTTTCGACCCAGTTCTTGATCGTTTGAGTCGTTGGAGTGTGATTAAAGTTGTGTAGAATGTGATGTTCTCGAAATTTAAGCCACGCCATGGTCAGTGAATTATTGTTCCGATAAAACTCGCACACACAAAATGCACGATCCACACCGGTGAAACGCTGTGCGCCATGGCGACTGATTTCCGAAAAACCGAGTGCTCTATTTTTGCCCCGCCCGCGCCCCTCCCGCGCCCCTCCCGCGCATCGTATGCATTTTATTCGAAATTTAAATTTCAAAGAAATTATTGACTACACTGTATTTACAAACTTAAAACTGAACATTATATTAAATAACATAGTACAGACTTTTTCAAAGTTGCCGCTTAGAAACCTGCCATTGTTTAAGGTACCCAGTAGACTGGCAGCATTTTACATACTAATGTGTTAAACTAAGGTTTACTTGTTAGTTAAATTTAAAAACAATAGAAGCATCTTCATGTACTTACACGTAGACTGTTTGCTACAAAATCAAATGATTGAACATGATGGCAATATTTAGCAAAATATAATTTAGATTTCCTATCCGTAATATTTTATAGGTAGGTATACTAAGTAGTTGAATGACACTGCTTTCTTTGTACATTCTGTCAAGGAAACTGTCGTCATTTGTAGGTGTAATATTCTTTATTGAAACTGTACATACTACATAACGATATCTTAATTTTAAAATGTACACTGTCAAGAAAGTACCAGAAAGATCAATAATACACGAAATGTTAGTTATTCATCCAAATTTATTTTATCACCTTCAAAGTATACTCCTTCAGAAACGATACACTTACGCCAACGAATAATCCAATCATCAAAACATTTTTTAAAAGCTTTTTCCGGAATTGAGTTCAGTGCTCGCCGCGAATTCTCCTTTATGTCTTCTACCGAATGAAAACGGGTGCCACGAAGTGGTAATTCGAGTTTAGGAAAAAGAAAGAAATCAGCTGGAGCCATATCTGGTGAATAAGGTGGTTGGTCGATTATATTTGCTGGTTTTTGGTCAAAAATTCGTTCACAATGATGGCCTTGTGCTTGCGCTTGCTTGTGATTTACTCTCTTAAACGCCGCATAACGCCCAAATAATATTCTTTATTTACTGTTTGACCTTCCGGCAAGAATTCCGAGTGCACAACACCGCGATAGTTAAAGAAAACAGTCAACATGACTTTGAGTTTTGATCGACTTTGGCGTGGTTTTTTCGGTTTCGGTTCAGTTGGAAGGCGCCACTCCGAAGCTTGTTGACTAGTTTGCATGTCAAACTCGTAAACCCACGTCTCGTCACCAGTAACAATGCGTTTCATGAATGTTGGATCGGAATTGACTCGTTCTAGCATATCCTCAGCGACTCTTACGCGATTGAGTTTTTAGAGAAAATTCAGGTCTTTTGGGACTAGCCGAGCGGCAACATGTTTCATACCCAAGTGATTATTTAAAATGGTACGGATCGACTCGTGAGACACAGAAAGTTCGGCGGCTATCTCTCTCAAACTTGAATGAGGATTTTCAGTCACTATTTTCTTCACTTTTGCGATGTTAACTTCAATTGCAGACGTTGATGGCCTACCAGAGCGAGGCAAATCTTCCATCACATCTCGACCGCTATTCAACGCTTTGTACCACTCATAAGTACGTGTTTTTGATAAAGTCGATTCACCGTAAGCCTTCTGCAACATTTTCAGTGACTCCGAACACGAAATTCCATTGGCGATGCAAAATTTAAGACAAACTCTTTGTTCGATGTTTTTGTCCATTATGAAATTTGCAATACACACTAGAATAATATAACTAAAAACAACACTGTATTTAATCTAAATAGCAGATGCAACTCAAACTCCGCGCCAAAATGGAAAACAGTTGTGCCAATCTAACAACGACAAAAAAAAACAAAAAATTGAATTTGAAACCATAAACAAATCATCCATTCCCGATACTTTCTTGACAGAATGTATACAACGTTTGTACATTCATTCTAAACAAGCATCAAATTGCAATAAAATCTATCTTAACGCCACTTTTAGAAATAAGGCGTATATGGCAAATTGGAATCAGATGGCAATTTGTAGACCTGTAGAAATTTCTTTAAAACCGTAGTTTACGTTCCATGATTTCCTTTCTCTACCAGGCCAGCATAAAAGCAGTGTATAAAGTTTGTACTACAAACATAAATAAGTTCTCGAATGTGTTTTATGAAAGGTAATGTTACGATAATGTATTAAAGTTTACACAGAATAACTGAAAATGTCACCAAGTAAATGGCTTTCTACGGTTTCAGTTTTACTGAATTTCGTATGATCTCTCGGGATTTTGCAAGAGAATGTACACCAACTTATTTAGTGACTGCAAGTTTCTTCGTACGATCAAAAGATTCTTTGAGAAAAAACCTATGTGGATTACTTCAGGGATACGTTACGGATATCTTCATGACCTTGAAAAAGACATGAACCGTAATATTTTATACAAAAATAGAAGTGGATAGGACTTAAGTCGCTAAGTTACCTAATTTTATTCCATCCCATATTTCCCATATTATAAGAAAAACAACAATAAATACACATCGCTGAATCCCTAGCGGGGTAGTCAGAGAGGACGGAATGCCAAGCGCCGCGGTCCTTACATACTTCTTTCGCTTCCTCAAATCTCATCATTGTCCTCACATATTTTTGCCTATGTGAGTGTTTTTGACATTTCCGTCAGCTAATACTCTGGCTATTTGATCTTCGTAAATCAGCCTTGGTTTTCAACGATATGGTTAAATATGTATTTAACAAAATAATTAAGGACAACAAATTTTATTTCTTCTCATTTTTCTATTTACATTAATATTTGAGCTAATAAATAGATAAATATAGGTGTAATAGTCAGGTATGCATCTTTTGTTTTACTATGCAAATTTCATTGTCGATGAGATCCCTCACGGCTTTTTTGCGGAAAATTTAATCTGGCGGTCAAAATGAAGAATTAAAAATGTAATTTCTCATCACACAGCCAGTCGCAATTTAGTTTCTTAGTTCGATTGTTTATTTAGGTATTATTACCAAATTTAAATGTAATACAAGAAGTGATACTTATGATCAAACTGGCATTTATTGTTTAATGAACAACGCAGGAAAATAATATTTCGTATCCAATAGAAACCTTATATTTTCGGTATACGAAGGCTGTAACATGACATTCCTAAATATTTACATACACAGGATCAAACGGATAGAACGACTTACATAATTTATCGGTTCATTTGCATTTGTAGTTACTACCTTTACATCCTAGTTTTAAAATGAAAAAATCGCGTATGTAACTTTTAAAAAATTATTTAAAAATTATAACAAAGAACAAACGTTGTAGTTAAAATACCGAAATTCTAAAAATTCGATTCCTTTTTTGGACAACAACAAAGTCAGACGTAGGCATATAGCTTATAGCGTAAATTGGATTGTTGGTGTTATTACCGGACTACAGTAATAATTGTATGAGCTTATGACCTATATATATGTGTATTCAAAACTCTCTTGGCCGATCTCATTTATTTAATAAAATATTTTAAGTATTCCGAGCGAAAATTGAAATAATAACATCTTCAGAATCACCTGTCTGTCAATCTGTTGAATTGAGAAAATCGGTTCTTAGATTGAGAAACGTAGGTAATATGCAAAGTAAGTATTCAGAAACAGAATGTCGTGATTGTTCTCGTAATATACACATATGTTTTTCATTTAAAAATTAATTCACACGGTGTTTGTATGAAAACTTATGTAACCTAGTTTCAATCTCGGGTAGCTTGAATGCATTCTTTCTCTTGATATCAGAATAATTATTACAAAACTTCAAGTTTCTACGTACAACTTTTATATTACAGTATTAAATCTTTCGTAGACAAAAGGTTTAATTTGAATGTGTGATATAAAATTTTAATCTTTCATATCTAATTAACAAAGTTTTCAAATATATGAATCATTATAAATATAGGAGATAAATTTGAAATCTTGAAAACCTTTGGTGGTACTTTTGATGACAGGAAAAACATTTCACATATACGTATATATTTTATGGTTAAATTTCATTTCATTTCACATATTTTATGGTTAAATGGCAACATGGACATTACACGTTAGTAGTACCAATTATAAACAAGCTATATTCCTAACCATCTAAATATTTGTAATTTATGAGAGCATACATTTATAGAAACTCATAAAGTTCTAAGCTTATAACGGTTCGAAATGTTAACGACTGATTAAAACGGAAATTATCGCTCGCACTTAATTGAATACAGCACTTGAAATATTTATCCACGTCCATTTTAATTAGTATGTGAAGAGTGTATTTATTCAATAAATATAATATTTTATGCAGTTTCGTAAATACTATTTGTAACATTGCACTAGTGTTCAATATTATTATCTACACGTAGGTAATTAGTAATTACATATGTATATGTAGGTATAAATAATAGCTTTACCGAAGCATTGAACTATTTTATTTATTTTTCGTATTTTTAATGAAATCGTATTTAATTAAATATTTAGTTTTTAACAGACTTCAAAAAAAGGAGGAGATTCTCAATTCGTCTGTATGTTGTTTTTTTTTTGTATATTTGTTACCTCATAACTCCGTCATTTATGCACAGATTTCGAAAATTATTTTTTCATTTGGTAGGTAATACTTTAGAGGTGGTCTCATTTAATTTTCACCGATATTGGAGCTTGGACTTCGAAGATACAATAGATAACGCGACCTGGTTATAACCTTTATCTATGTTGACGATTCTCTTGTATATCGTTGCGCTCCGGAATTAGAATGAAGTTAATTGCAGATCTGCCCTAGATATTTATTTAGGTCAAGATCACTCAAAAGGGAGAAATAAATTTTTTTTATTAAAAAGAATTAAATCACCTTCAAAAAAACACTGAAAAGTATAAAATAACTATCCTTTACTAATCAAAACTCAAGTACAATTAAAATAACTTTATATATACGATACACGTACCTATATAATTAAATTTGAGTTATTGAAGTCGGTGCCAAATCAATGTGCAACAACAGAGAGTCTATTAGCTTGGTGGGCTTGGCACCGAACTGTCAAATTTAATTATATCGGTATGTGTATCGTATATATAAAGTTATTTTAATTGTACTTGAGTTTTGATTAGTAAAGGATAGTTATTTTATACTTTTCAGTGTTTTTTTTTTGAAGGCAGTTTAATTTTTTTTTAATAAAAAATTTATTCTGCAAAAATGTGATTGATACTAGTCACGTCGATATTTTATAACTCCTGGAATTTAAACTTTACTGAATTTTACTGCTACTATAAAGCAACTTAAAAATTTTATTGAATGCTATAACGTCCAATTTTCGAAGTAATTTGATGCAAGTCCATTTAGCTATAATGCGTTATTAAAAAAAATCAACATCCTTATTATTTGCCGCAAAAATTCCTTGAACTTTCAAGAGTCACGGTCTGGGCTTAAACTTTGTTCAGTATAAAAGATATTAATACTTTTAAAATAATATTTTTGGTTCCATCCAAAAGTCGATTTGATTGTTTTCGCTGAAAATTGAAGTAATTGAGCAAGTTTTGATTCCATTACAATAAAATGATTCAAATGGCATTGTTTGCACAATCACGGGTATTTACCAGTAATTTCGCAAACTGGAATCATTTTATATGTAGGTGGTACTTGAAAAGTATCTTAACTTCTCAATTAAACCTATTGTCATTGCCATCTATAATTACTTTGCGAAATACACAACAATTTGACAATATATGAATTTTAAATGGTTTATAAATGTAATCAACGATTTTTTTCAAAGACTTCTATATAAACTAAGGTAGACGCACGTTAATTCTGAAATGCTCAATAAGAGCCAATTAGCACCAGCTCGCCTAGTTCACACCGAAGCACTGTCACAGTTCTATGTCACGTGGTCTTTCAAATAGCGTGGTGTAAGTACAATAATTAGTTTTTTTTTAAGTAAGAGGGGGCAAACGAGCATGCGTGTCACCTGGTGGAAAGTGATCACCGCCGCCCATGGACACCCGCAATGTCCGAGGAATTACGGGTGTGTTGCCGACCTTTAGGGAAAGAGGCAAAGCAGGGGGGAGGAGGGATTATGTTATTTCACGCCAATATTCTGTGAGAGAGTGATTTTTCACCGAGCGAGCCGGCACAAATCGTGCTGCAATGCAGCAAGGCTCTATCACAAGTAAAATTTATTACGAGATACTAAATTTATTTTGTGAATATCCACAATATATGCGTAAATACTCTCTTTTGACACTCGCTCGCTCACTCGCTCAATGTTCGCTCTCTTTGCTTTTCTCTTTCAGAAATCTTCGCTCTTCGACAGCATACTTGACGAATGACATGAAACTGGGAATTTCCGAGCATATCCTGTAATTTCATTTCAAGTTTGAGTGTCAGGGGCCGTCATGCTTTCTATTTTACTCTTTTTGTCTTTATGTACATATGTTACTTTCTAATTACATTTACAATATTTAAAATATTTATCGTCAATGTTTTAGTTCGAGGGTTGCATAAAAATATTTGTTTCTTGAGTAGGGCGGGTCTACAAAGTTTATAATAGAAGTCTTTAATTTTTATACCTACAAGTACTGAGACGTAAAGAGGTTTAAAGGTTTTGGCATACTGATCTTAATTTTTTTCGAAAATGGCAGCGCACTATGTAACGTATTGATTCGGGATACTTATGTCGTGGAATTATTATACCTGCAACACAGTTAACAAATTCTATGACCTATACAAACAGAACATAACTAAGGCTGTTATAATCTAAACTAAAGTGACATGTTACAGAGTTATTTGCAAGTAAAATCGATGTATCTTCAGACTTCTATAACCATGAAAAAATGTCAGCATATATTAAATTAAAATAGGTATTTTTGGTTTTTAAAAGTAAACCATAACGTACTGCCAGTCCAGATAAATATAAATTGCCAATAATTATGGGGTTCTTCATATATATCTACTGTCCATTACCTCTTCAGTGTGACATTCAGCGACATGATAATAAGGTTAAAAATATGTATGTATGTGCTTGCTAATATCATTTAGAATGTACTAATACTTATAGTAAAAAGTTTAATCTATCTAGGAATTGTTATTAAAATACAATTCAATGCGTAAAAACATTTAATGAGTAATATTTCGATGATTGGAAATGAAGAAGTAGAAGATAATATGTATGTATTTGTATGTATCATGTATGATGTATGTATTCATGGTTTGAAGTGCATGGTTGTGCATCGACCTTTTCTTGCAGATAACTCTGTAACGTGACACTTTATAGGACCTAGCAAATTTAGTATTTTTTGTTTGTTTGTCTTCAATCGACTTATATAAGTTTTATCGTATGCCGTAATTTTGAAAAAAAAAAGAAATAAAAAACGTGTGTGGTCGGGGGACCCCCGTCAGGAACGAAGTCCCGAAGTCTTCCTTATCTGCAGTTTCCTTTTCTCGAAACTTAATTGCAATAATGATACAATAAAACTCACGTATGATTTAAAACAAAAACAATAACCTAGCGTCGCGCCCTACGTAACGCTTTTTCCTTACGTGACGATTTCTACCAACTCAAACCTCCCGCAAGCCGCGTTAAAGAAATTCTTTCCAAAAACTTTTTAAAAACAAATTAAACTGACTTCAAAAAGAAATAGGTGAACATTGAGTGTGCTAGGCTCCGAAAAAAATCTTCAAACCCCTTTTAAAAATTAAAAAGTTCGGTGCGAATATTTTCTTTTTTTTATTACTCATGCGGGATAAACAGTATTTTCTCATTCTACAAAATTTGAGTTGAGTGAACATTTCATTGCCTATTTTTATTGAAAAATTTACTATTTCTAGCAATATTTGGGTAATTATGACTTTGCAATATTTAGTAAGTATTTAGTGGGTAAACAAACTTGAAGTACAGAAAATAATATGTGCTTGGATATCAAAAGAAATGACGGCATTTTAAAACATTTTATGGCGAGTTATCCTCTGGATGAAGTTCGGTGAGAAGAGTATTAACTAAGTCATGAGTCCCAATGCTTGCTTTCGGGACAAAATTTTCACAATTTTAGTTTGTGAATAACTTTCGTTCATTAAAAATAGTGTGGGAAACGGGGAATATCGATATCGATGTTTTTATTTATAAATGTAAAAAATGTGTGAAAATGACAAAACGAGGACATGGTATAAAAAACCAATCGAAAAACTCCACAAAATAAAATTTGTATACGGAGAGCATTTTATTGACAAAAATTTAAAGAGATAAAAATGAGATTCACAGCTAAACCACTTTCGGATGACAAACTGTTAGAATTTTCTAATACTTTTCTAGGGAAGCTTTCTGAATATGTATTTTAATTTTGCCTATTGTAAAATGTTGTTAATATGACCTGACTGGATTTCTTATAGGTTCTTTTCAGCGTGCAGGTTTTTTTTCGACTTGTAGTTACATTTAACGTTAAAACACCTTGCAGTTGTGTTTACTCGAATAAATTGATTTTGACTTTAAAGAACTTCTGACTTTGACTTTAAAGAACTTCTCAATACTTATTAATTAAATATTTTCTAATAGTTCTTTATGTTTACAGTTTCGAGAAAAAAATGTGTAGCAAAAAAAAACCGAAAGCCGACCGTTAGTCCTTGAAAGAAGAAACTGGTCAGGAACCTATCAAACTGGCAGAGATAAGAAGAAAGGTTTCTAGAGCAAAGAGCATTCTCTAACCAGGCGTAGCGTTACATATGCTTGTATCGATTTGTTTTTGTTTGCCTGTGCGATGTAAAACTCAGGGCGTTTATGCGGGGTGATAGTCACCGCCACGAAATTATGTAATAAATATTTCATACATATTTTTATTGAATATATATCACAACTGGTGTCACTGGTTTTGTTTAAGTGGTGTGTTACAATACTTAAACAAAACCAGTGAGTAGATAAGCTTATCCGAGAGGAATCTCGGGCTTCATGTTGGTAGAATAATACTGGGGACTTTTTGGTAGAAAATAAATTTGTAATGATTCGGCGTGACGATGCCATAGCGCTGTCGTTTACATCTCATGTCTTATACTAATTCTCACGACTATTTATATTGGACATATACGTGACAAGTTCCCTTGCAGCGATGCGGATATTTCATAAAGATTTAATTTGTAGATCGCGCATAAGGTCACGATTTGCTGTGGCAGAGTAATATCTGGATCATGGTGCTTAAACAAAACCATGTATTTAAGTTGTTTTTACCAATTTCTAGTACCGCACTTCGCGGTAATTATAATCGATATCGATATATTTGAATATAAGACGGCACGTCTCTATTTTGGTCTTTATGTTGGTAAAGAATTTACAAAGCGAAAGTGGGTGGTCAAAGAAGCCGAGGAAGACCAAGGCTAACTTATGAAGACCAAATAGCCAGAGCGTTAGCCGACGGAAATGTCAAAAGCACTCGTATACCTAGGCGAAAATGTGTGAAACGACGAGATTTGAGGAAGCGAAAGAAGTATGTAGAGGACCGTGACGCTTGGCGTTCCGTCCTCTCTGAGTACCCCGTTAGGGATACGGCGTGAAGATATGTATGTTGGTAAAGCTGATTGTTTTAAAGTCGCCAGATTTGCTATTTTGGGTATCTTTTTTTGACATTTGCAAGTCTATTTAGCTCTATGGAAGTCCCGACTCCTATTACATAGTGATTTTACATTCTCTTTGCTACAAACAGACGATATTGGAGATATAAGACACTTCGCGAGTTATGGTGATTTGAAATAACTAAAAGCCGAAAAGTACACTGTTATTACGCATTAGTATACTGAAAATATTACCGACTTGCTACCCATTAAATTAGTTAAAAGTTAATAGAATCCGAATTTATTCTGTGTAATAAATCGAACGTATGCGTATATCTATATCTATACTAATATTATAAAGAGGTAACTTCAAATTCAACTTTATTCGTCTGTGATTACGGGTTGTATATACATATTACTTATTACATATAGATAATATGTAGCACGTTTTTTTGTGCATGCTTACTAATTTTACTTACGATTTAATTACATTCGAAACACATTTACGCGTTTTATTTACATTCCACAGTAATACGTAAACTAATTAATCTGTGGTAATACGGTCCTTTATTATTTATCAAAGAATATGGTATAGGTTATGCATGGACGTATCGTTAGAGTGATAAATCCATGAGGTTATGATCTGTGGTTATGATAGACGTCAGTTATCAATCGTCAACGAGACAACGATTGTGGGGAACTCGTTTAGTTATTCGTGGTCGAGTATTTGGAATATAATATCACTTCATAAATAAACATAAAGATGTTACAATTTTAATACAGTTTCATTTCAAATCAGACTTAATGTAGTAACCCTTTAATAATATAATTTGATTTTGATATATTAATTTTATTTGGTTCAACATTTTTTATTTTACATTTGGCAACGTTTTGTTTAGAAACGTGATCATTCTTTTGATGTATCGATTGAATTCATGTATCGATTGAGTTATATTAAATCGATAATCGATTATTTAGGGATAAATTATATACTTATTCTAAATAAAACAAAGAAAATTTTATTTAAATGATAAGTTATATTGTAATTCGATATTAACATAAAATATTCAGATTTACCTTCCCACTTTCATGGTTGGATAAGTGAAGTCAATCCCAAAATTATACGATACGAGTAAACCACGATTATCGTTTATTTCTGACTAAATCGATTGTTACTGTCTGGACCTCCTTCACTGATCAAGTAAAACATTATGTCTTGGAATGTTCTAGCTAATCTGCAGATCTCTTCCGTATGTTTTTCAGGAATTGTTCCGTATGTTGATTTATCAATCTGACATTAGTGTTTCTTTCGCTACTCAATTTTCAGAGGCTTCTAATTGGTTAATGTCTTTTCAGCAGCTAGTTGTTTCTTTATTTATCCGGATATCTCAGACTGAAATCTGAGTAGAATCTGCTGGATTTCGAGATTATTGTTTTCCACAGTCTTTTTCGTGAGAACAAAGTCATGGAAGGTCTACGATGTTTTTGGTGGTGGCTCGCGATCGTCATAAATTAACTAAAAGTATTTAATGTTGTATAATGTTCTTTATTTAAAAGTATTTATTTTTAGTATCCCAGTGGCGTAAGTATTTAATTTAATTTGGAAAAAAAAACCTTTGTTAAACTTCTTATTTTTTTTACTTCGATTCTAAGTGGCTGTTTATTTTTGTTCATAGATCCAAATTCAATATGAGGAGATATTTGTGGCTATTTTTAGTTAAAGCTTTATTATAAAATTAGATGTCCCATGATTGAGCTCGTGGTAAGTAGCTTGTGTAAGTTTATTTTTTTCAAAGAATACTCCTTGGTGTTTATTTTAGAGGACTAACCTTAGAAATTTTGTTATAGTTTCAATTGTTCCAAGTTTATTCCATGCTTATGTTGACTCCAATTTCATGTTTATTCAATCTTCATTCCAATTTAGGACTTTATTACCCTTAAACATTTACAAATTTAGGCTGTACTGCCCTTATCTGATTACAATTTCAACTTCAGGCTAACCCTCTTCTTATTCTTATTTTAGTGATACCTATGTTAGGTTTCTGAATATATAAGATTATCTCTTAGATTGTGTTACTACCATTTTCTATAAGTCACTTTATATTATATTAATATGTTACCATCTCGGGTGACATTCCTGGGTTTAATGCATATTATTTAGTTACCATCTCGGGTAACCTTCCAGGTTTTATATAGTAATATATGTTGCCATCTCGGGTAACATTCCTGGTTTTATGCATATTATTTAGTTACCATTTTGGGTAATTTTGGACTAGTAGGTTGATTCAGTTAGTTACGGGTATTGTCCTTGGATATCTGTAAAGACCACTGGAGGGATCGCTCGGCTGGCTGAGAGATATCTCCATTTAGGTAGTCACTTTGGACATCGTGAACTACTTGGATATTTGAATCATTGGTGGGACAGTTTGGCTAGCTATCTGATTACATCTTCTGGACTTCTAAGGTAGTAACGTACTATCCTGAGTAATATTTTATTACTAATCACTTAAATAAATAAAAAAAACAATTGACTAACATTATTCAAGTGTATTTATTTTCCGTTTTTATTTTAAGAAACAATTTTATTGTTGATTTTATCTCTCAATTTCTTTAACAGAATAAACGTGAAACTATTATTAAGTATAACATTTAAAATGTAATAAAAACAGTTGTAAAAGTCATAGTTATAAACAAATATTAGCTTTCTAATTGTATTTAACGAGTGGATGTTAATACATAAATTATATATTCAAAGCTCATAGGGTTAATCATGGCAATTAATGTGTACTTTATTATTATAAATTATAAAATATTTAATAAGAATTGTCCAAAGAAAAGGAAAATAGTCGTTAATAACAAGTTACGTTTTGCGGATTGGGCGACGAAGGGCATAAGAAAAAGTAGGGATAGGCTTTATGAGTTATATGATGAAAAATCTTATACTGCAGATGAAAATTTTCATAACTATGGTCGCACTTATTCGAAAATATTTAAAAAAGTATCAAAACAAGCGAAAGCGATCTATATCGTGAATAAAATTAAAAAGTCAGACAATGCGATAAAGGCTACATGGAACACTATTAATAACGAAGTTGGTAGTAAACGAAATAGAAATAACGAAGATTTTTCAATACAAATTGGTAACAAGGTTGTTACTAATAAAATTGAGGTTGCTTATGCTTTTGAAAATTATTTTTCGAATACACCTATAGAAATAACGAATGGTGTGGGAGCGTCTTCGCAAACAGCAGAGACGTTTTTGAGAAAAAATGTTGGAAAATGGTTCCCTAATTTTCAATTTAGGTACACATCTTCACTTGAGATAGAAAAAATTTTCAAGCAATTACATAAAAAGAAAAGTGAAGATTTATGGGGACTGTCAGTTCATGTCATGACTGGTGTAATACCTTTATTATCGCCAATTTTGGTAGAGATATTTAATAAATGTGTCGATCAAGGGGTGTTTCCCAATTTAATGAAACACAGTAAAATTATTCCATTATTTAAGTCAGGTTGTATGTTGAATCTAACAAATTATCGCCCGGTGTCAATATTGCCAGCTTTGAGTAAAATATTCGAAAAAATAATACTCAATCAAATGCTAGCACATTTTAACATTCACGAGGTGTTTTACGGTCAACAGTACGGGTTCACGAGAGGGCGGTCAACAACTCATGCGGGAGCAAGCTTGAACAAGACTGTAATTCAGGCTTGGGAGGGATCTCAGGATGCCATTGGTGTTTTTTGCGATCTTTCCAAGGCTTTTGATTGTGTTAGTCACGAAATTTTATTTTGCAAGCTTAAATACTATGGAATTCGTGGTAACGCTGTCGATCTCGTGGTCTCGTATTTATCTGGCCGGGAGCAAAAAGTGAGTGTCAATGGGGTTTTGTCTGTTGGTTCGAGGTTAAGAAGGGGCGTTCCCCAAGGATCAATTTTGGGACCTTTTTTGTTTCTAGTCTACATTAATGATCTCCCATTTACGCTCAGGAACTTATGCGAAATAGTATTATTTGCTGATGACACTTCATTGCTATATAAACTGGACAGAAAGAACTTAGATATTACCTGGGTGAACGGGATCCTGGCGGACGTCTCGGGGTGGTTTGCTGTTAATAATTTACTACTGAATGCACAAAAAACCAAATGTATTAAATTTTCTCTTTCTAATGTACCCAGAATCCATGATAAAATAGAATTGGGTGGGAAACAGAATTAGTTGGGTCTGCCAGTTTTCTTGGTTTAACAGTAGATAGTAAATTGCAATGGGCGGATCATATCGGGGCATTGGCTAGTAAGCTCGGTTCCGCGATATATGCCATTAGACGCATTAGGCAATTGACGGATGCGGATACGGCTAGGCTGGTGTACTTCGCATATTTTCATAGCCTAATGTCCTATGGCCTTTTGCTGTGGGAATCAGCGGCGCATATTAACTCGATTTTTATTTTACAAAAAAGAGCGATACGTGCTATTTACAGTATGAATGCATGAGAATCACTAAGAGATCGTTTTAAAGACGTTGATGTACTGACCTTGCCGTCCTTATACATCTTTGAAATTATTATGTATACGAGGAATAATATAGATCGATTTACAAAAAAAGGCGATATCGGTGGTATGGAAACCCGAGGTCGTGATAAATTGGTTGTTCCAAAATTTAAATTACATAAGTCAAATGTTTCATTTTTGGGTAACTGCGTTCGTTTTTATAATAAAGTTCCTCAAGAAGTCACTCAATTAACAGAAAATATATTTAGATTAGTTATAAAACGTACATTGATTAGACAATCATACTATAAAATAAACGATTTCGTTAAAGATAAAACAATAGTCTGGAAATGATTTTCTCTGCACATGCATTTACTGGCTCTCTGAATATTGTATTTTAATAAACCATTTGTAAAATGATGTTGAAAAAATTATACCTGACTGAGTTTCTTGTCGGTTCTTCTCAGTGTCCAGGTTTACTTTCCTCTTCTCTTTGAACCGAACTAAAGTAGATTTGACGTTCAAAAATACCTTGTGATTGGGTTTACTTGAATAAATTGAAATTGGTAAAGGGACTGTCAAACCTTTCTTTTATTTCACAACCAGAATCGTTTGAATTGATGCAGTTAAGGCGCCCTTATATAAATGTATACTCTATTTCTCTCCAGGGTGGGCTAAAAGAACCTAAGAACCCAAAGCTCTCATGCATACCGAATAACAACAATTTCCAAATAACACACATATATAACTAGCCACGTTACAAATAAACTGTATAAAACAGTCCTCTGTAATTTGCCGAAAGCGTACTGACAAACTAAACTGATTTAGTTTGTATGTAATGGATATGCTCAAAAACTACTGTATCAATTTCAAAAATTCCTTCATCTGTAGAAAGCTACATTATCAGCAATTAACATGGGCTGTATTTTATTTAAAAAAAATTCTACCCGTGCGAAGTCGGTGCGGACCGCTAGTTCATAATATTACTGTCAATAGATAAAATGGACTTAATACAGAAGAGATCTACTTTAAAATCAAAAAAATATTTGACAACACATACGCACGCGCTTTCATTGCACAACTTATTATAATTAAGATGCATTTTCGCTATAACTTTACTTATTCTGACTTTGATCATAAAATTGTACATTTTTAAATTAGTAGTTTCCACTTAAATTTGTTATTTTCGTTATTTAGGGTGGCTTGCACCAAGTATTTAAACTCGATTTAAGGACCGGACATCTTGCTTGCACCAATTATTAAAGAGTTGGTGCAAGTGAGATGTCCGATTTTTGTCTTTGTATTTTGTAGGACTTTTTGGCGGAAAAGGGAGAAGTGAGATTGTTATTTTATTTAGATTTTCTGTTTTTTACATTTTTGGGAGTTTTAAAGTACAAAAGTGATAGTATATTGTGTTTTCAAGTTCTGTCTAAATGAATAGAATAGTAGAATAGAATAAACATGTGTAGCTGAAATTCTCGCGCTTTTCCAAGAAGTCCTTTATATCTCTATAAATTCAATAAAGCCTATTATCACTTTACTGGAGGAGTTTTACGATAAGAAAAAACTAATTTACTTGTGATTCTACTTATTAATACATGACATTGGCAAATGCGCTAAAGTGTGCGCCATGCCGTAAATGAAGAAAAAAAAACTATTTTGTAAAACTTTAAAATTAATATTTCTCAACTTTTTTTTAACTGTAGCAGTACCTATGTACAAACAAAAAACTGAGTATTATTATTTTAATTAATAGACTTCCTCAAAGTCGCCGTTTAAATATTAATGTTTAAATATGTAACCTTGTAAAGTTTTACAACTAATACTATTGCATCTTACATTCCATCAGAGATAGTAAATTCGTAGTGGAATCTTAAATCGTTTTTGTAAATAACAAACTTTTTTTTACAAATTCGAGTTTAATAATAATAATATTCTAGACAATAACACAAATTGCGTGACCCCAAACTAAGCTGTAAGCTTGTACTATGGGTACCACACAACGAACTTTGGGGGAGTTTCCAGATATCCACACTCCAAGCCAATTTAGAAAAGTTAGTTTCCTAAATTGACCTGAGCAGGATCGAACCCGGTACTCTGACTTGGAAAGCAGATGCTCTGCCACCGCATTTACAATTTGTATCATTACAATAAAATAGTACAAATTATTATTTCATACTGTTTTAATTTTTTTATAGCTTACAATTATTTCGTGGCGTTATATTTTTATTCTAGTGGATAATATTTTTTTGTAATCATAAACAACATATTTATTGTTTTTTCAATCAATTATAAAATGTCCCCAAAACTATTGTTGCTAATACCTTTATGTTTGTTTGTCGAGGAGCATGTAACGTTAACATTTCAAAATTAATCCATGTCATGTTTTCAAATAAACAACGAATTAGATTTTTATTTTTAATAAAATATTTTTTATCTTCTTGAAAATGCGTTTCTTTTTACTCAAAGGAGAATAAATAATAATTAATATTCGGCTCAAGCTCAGGGCACAGATTAATTCGTTATTACCGTAAACTAAGGGTAATGCTTCCAAGAGGTAATGAATTGTGCTTACAACCTTTTCTTTGCATGACGTTTTAAAAAATGCTAGACATCATTATAATATTTGGTGTCGTTTTTTGGTTTACATGTCACGTAAATCTTTACTAATAGTTTTTTTTTATATTTATATTGTGTAATAGGTAATAGTAATTAGAAATCTTTTAGGTACATATAACAATATTCACAAAATAAAAAATGTTAATACCAACATGTATGATAAAATTCTTAGAATTAGTGAGTATAGAACTGTAAATTCGTTTGTACTTTATATATCAATATTTATGAATGTCCACGAGAAGTAACGACCGGTTGACTGATATCAAATTTAAAAAATAATTGTCTATGTACTTATGTCTCTTAATTTGATAAAATTAGATTGAAATCTGTTATAATAAGATAAGCTTGTCAACTATCATTATATATCTTATAGTACAGGACTTCCCAATCAATGGGGCGCGCCTCCCTATAGAGGCATAAAGAGTTCGCAGGGAGGCCCAATACATCCGCGAAAGAAAAACCCATTTAAAGTCGTAAATTCTATTTACTCATTCTTTCATTACATACGAATATTTTTTCAAAAGATGTACATTTTTTTATATCAAATAAAAAAGATGGTACGAAAATATAATTTACGAGCGACACTACGCCGGCTTCGCATGGGTAGAATTAAAAAAATAAATAAATTACAGTCCATGTTATACTCGCTTTTAATGTAGCTTTCTATAGGTGAAAGAATTTTTGAAATCGGTTGAGTAGTTTTTGAGTTTATCCATTACATACAAACCAAAGTTTACCTCTTTGTAATATTAATACAGATAAATAATCCGAGAAGTTTCGACTCAAAAAATGTTGAGAAACCCTACTATAGTACATAGTGGTTAGAGAATTGATATATCAGCGTCTGAAACTTACTACACGTATTATCTACAAATTTTTTTTCTCTCTGTTATCTACGTTAGAGATATGGCTTAGACCCACATTTTACATATTATATTAAGTTCGATTTACACTTGTGCTGAAAGACCGCCAATAGACATTAAATTTAAAGTGGTGATTTTACTAAAAATCCTTCAGTCGCCTTGTTGAATATCTGGTTAAGAAATAAAGAAAGCGAAATATGATAAACTATACTGTTCAGACAGACATCGGGCTAGATTTCAACATTGTAAAGAACCAATACCTAATCAAAATGTAAAAATGATATCGATTTGTAGTATTTTTGTGTACGTACAAAATAATGTAAAAATTATGAATGTTACAGATTTTAACAGTAGCATGTTTGACGCTCCTTCACTACAGTTACGACTTAACAGATGTTCCTACTCTGATGTTGTGTTCGGGAACATACGTGGGGTACGTGATCGTCCTCTCGGGAGAGATTGTTGGTGAGAACCATGACTACGTGATCGTATCATCAAACACAGAATCACATCATGTTTATATGCTCAAATTTAGTAAAACTACAACATCATACTTCATCAACGTCTTAAGCAGTTTAGGTATTTATTAAAGTACCTAATAAGTTTGCTTCCGGTTTTGCAAAGATTTTTAAAAAAGATGCAGTTTTCGTTCATTAATAAAAGTCGCATTTATACTACTTAATATTTAAATACACACTGGTTTTTGGTTATTATGATAATTGATATAGGTGTGACTATATTTATAAATTATTGTTTATTTATTTAGCTGTACCCGCGACTTCGTCTGCGCGGAAAGCCTATTCGTGGCTTTCCCGGATTAGCTTAGATTACATGTACATGTATAAATGTACAAAGATTGTTTTTGAAAAAGAACTTACGTTTAGTTTGCGTCTGCCTCCGAGCACGTACTATCTCTGTACCAAATTTCATTACATATATCATCATAGTTCAGCGGTTTAGCAGTTCCCATTCAAAGTTTCATCTCCTTTTCAACCCCTTAAGGATAGAATTTTGAAGGAGCCTATGCCCTTTCCCAGGTGGCAAACTATGTTCATGCCACATCATAACCAGTACAGCGGTTTAGCATTTCCCATACAAAGTTACAATCCCCCTTTTCACCCTTCTAGGGGTAGATTTTTGTTAAAAAAGTAGTCCATGTCTTTTTGATACAAAAGTCTATCACTGCACCAAATTTCAATATAACCGATAACAAGTAGCATATGTCCGCTTTTTGATATTAAACTATTTCCATGCTAAATTTCATCACAATTAGTTCGGCAGTTCAGCATTTCCCATCCTAAGTTTCATCCCCCTTTGCACCCTCTTAGGGGTAGTTCTTACATAGAAAAGTATGTCATGACATCAGAGAACGGGTTTTTTATTGATAAAAAAGTCCACTCTCTGATGTCAAACTATCTCCCTGCCAAATTTCATCATAATAGGTTCAGCGGTTTACCATTTCTCATACAAAATTTCATCCCCCTATTCACCCCTTTAGAGGTAGATTTAAAAAAAAAGTAGCCTTTCATGAGTGCAATCACATTTTCTTACTACATACTAATTTCCATCAAGATCGGCCAAGCCGTTCTTCAGTTATAAAAGGACATACAGACGAATAGACAGACAGACAAAAATTTTTAAAATGGTAGAATCGAAGTCAATGGGTTATAAAGTGACTATCATGAAATTTGACAGTAAAATTATAATTACAGACAGACGCTAGAGATTTATATAGTAGTATAGATTATTTATGAATTAAATACGAAATACTTTCTTCGGAGTAGAAGGGAGGCACCTCGCACCTGTGCTTTTTTATATATTAATTTTCGTTTTTCGTTTTAAAACTAAGTAAGACAGACACGATAACCAAATAAAAATATTTTAGGAGAAATGTTATTGACGCCACTGGATCTCGTCCAAGATATGTACTTCGGTATTTTGGGTATGGGACTCTTTTCTGTTTGCGGTGGATTGGTCTTATCTGCGAGGACCCGAGGGTCAGAGTATCCAAGAACTGGGGATTACACTATGGCGATAATCGAAGGATCTCTAGCCATACTTAACGGAGTACTGATGCTTTTTGATTTGAGTCTTGCATATTTGGATTCTGAGGAATATGATGACGACGCCAGTGTATAACTGTGAGGTATAAATGCGGCTTTTTATTTTATTTTTACTACAAACTATTACTTAATGTACTGCAACTAGCGGCGTATATCAAAGCTTGTTGTTGGCTATCTTTGAATAACGCAACTGTACCAAGTCGGAAGTTTTCGTAATCAGACAGAATAAAAACTACATCTTAGCAGGGCCTGTAGAAAGCTATTAAACTAACCCATCGTGGTTCTTTTGTCAGATTCACGCTTATTTCCTTTTTAAAAGCATATTTTTTCCTGACCTGACCTGTATCAGCTCATTCAGTTAGCCGTATATATAATTTTTGAAGATACTCAAATAAATTGTGACAGGAGAAGCGGTATCAGCAGCGGCGGATGCTTACGTGGACGCGTGGTGGTCGGCGGCGGGTGGCGTGTTGTTCGGGGCGTGCGGCGCGCTCACAGTACGCTCGTGGCGAACTGTGCCTGCGTGCCCCCGCCGGCAGTACGCACAGGCGGCGGCACCCTGCGCTTGCGCAGCCGCCGCTTTATTTATACTCGACGCTTTACTCGCAGTCTGCACCGCTTACATGACCAGAGATGATACTAGTTCTAAAGGAAAATCTAAATGTAACACCTGTTAAATTCATATGTAATTTTAAAAGTATTGTAGTTTAACTTACATAAAATTAGAATTCTTGAACAGTTTTGTTCTTGCTTTCGTTTGAGATTTTAAAGGTTTAACATAATAAATATAGATCAATAATTTCACCAAATAATAAACTTTTTAGACAGTAGATATTATTATATCTACTCTATATTATATATATTTGACTATTGTATTTTTACAGAATACTCCCTGAAGAATAAGTGTATAAAATGAAGACAATAAATAAGTTGCAAGTATCATTGTGTTTTTTAAATATTCAGTTAACAGATTCTTTACTTACGATTATTAATTTATTAGAGGTTGACCGTGAAGTTTCAAATTTAAAAATCGAAATCAATTTAAAAGTCTCGCGACCCCTTCACTATAGAATTATAGTTATAATAATATTTTAATTAAGAGTTTATTTATACGTATAATTAAAATTTTCAAGGCTCCCTCAGGCAATAAAAACGCAAAGGTTTGCGACTGACCGACCGACTACTAAAGTAGATTTGACGTTCAAAAATACCTTGTGATTGGGTTTACTTGAATAAATTGATTTGACTTTGACTTTGATTTGACTTTGACTTTGACCGTGCATTACAAATATAAATTATCGTGCGTGTAAATCGCGCCCGCCTGTCTGCGGGTCTAAAATTACTGTCTAGTCGAGGATTTAACATGTGTTGTGCTTGCACGAACTTGTCAAATAAATAAGCCGCCCGCGCATCTTGTGACACGTGCGCTAGACAGGTTCGTACACGTTAAATACCTTAGTTCTAAAAACAAAAGGACGCGAGGCAGTTTCATTGTCATTTACATTTTTAGGGAAGTGGCACACGGAATGAAGTACATACAAAAACGATCTCATCTCACTCACCCAGTCTTTAACTTTTAAAAACAAGAAAAAGAAAAGAAAAAAAAGTTAAATTAAAATGGACAAATTTGTGACAAAACGAAATGTGCCTTCTACGTCTGATGAAACGGTGAAGAATAAGACCAGGTTATACAAACGACACATATTTAAAATATGGATTTATTGCATTGGATGACAAGCCACATTATGTTGTTCGTTTTCAAGTCCTATCCGCGGAAAGCATGAAGCCTACAAAATTACTCCGGCATGTGGAAACAAGACACCCGTCATAACAAAACACCGTTAGAATTCTTCGAGCGTAAGTCACTTGTTTTGAAAAATCAACAAATTGCTATAAAAAAAATACAGTCCTAATGAGACTGCAGCACTTCATCCTACTTAGTAGCACTGCGAGTCGCGAGGGAATCTAAGCCCCATACTATTGCGGAAAGACTCTTTTTACCCGCTGCCATTGATATGGTCAATGTTATGATAAGTCCGGAAGAAGCTAAAAAATAAAAAACTATACCCCTTTCAAATGATACAATATCGAGATGTATTAATAAAATGGCCATCGATATTCACAACCAAATAATTGAAAAAGGTAAATTAAGTGAATTTTTTGCCATTCAGTTTGACGAGTCAACAGACGTGTCGAACTTGGTGCAATTTTTATGTTTTGTCCGATATGAATGCGAGGAGTCTGTTCAAGAAAATATGCTTTTTTGCAAATCAATTACTGGTCGAGAATCTGACGAAGAACTTTTTAACATATTCATAGAAGCAAGACAAAACGAAAACTTGGACTGGAATAAATACATTGCGGTGTGTACTGATGGCGCGAAAGCCATAACGGGGAAGAACAGTGGCGTGATAGTAAAATTAAAGTAAACCAGAATATATAAGCTGACTTGATAAATCAATTTAAATCGGAATCAAGCCAAGAAATAACTCAGATTAATATTTACTTGCAAATTGAGACATGCCTGCATCAGCTTTATAATAAAGTGACTGCCTTAGAATTTTTACATTTTTCCTCTTAAATGTTGTACACCCAAGCATAATAGACACGAATAATTTAGTTGAAGAATTAGTGACCATTTAAACTAAAACCGAGTTAATGGTACCATATCCTCCATCTCTAAAATATATACATCAATTAGAAAAATCAATAATTGTTAAAGTACATAGTATAAATGAGACACTTAACTTTGTACTGAAATTCCTTTACTAACTAAGCATCCATATATTCTCCTTCATTTATATTCCATTCCGAATAACCGCAGTATGGTCCTAATACCTAAAAATCCTTACCTTATCTTGGGAAGCAACGAATTCGCTTATCCCCGCGAGACCTGCGTCCGCATCACCGACGATAACGTCATATGTAAACATATTGAATGGCAGTAGCTACGAGACTCAGATGATTGAATCGCTCAGCTGATTCAACATAAAGAACCACATAACTGCACATATGCATTTGCCTATTACAGTAATCTAGTACTGCAAATCCAGAAAAATAGCTGGAATAGGAGTATTAAAACAAGAAGAAATAATTAAAACAACCAACGAGCGAGCGGCGTTATTTTGTTAACAACTGATAACATAACAACATAACATATCTTCACGCTGTATCCCCAACTGCGTAGTCAGAGAGGACGGAGCGCCAGGAGTCGCGGTCCATACACACCTCTTTCGCTTCCTCAAATCATTGCTTTTGACATTTCCGTCTGCTAACACTCTGGCTATTTGATCTTCATAAGTCAGCCTTGGTGTTCCTTGGCTTCTTTTACCACTCACTTTCGCTCTGTAGATTTTCTTCGTCAGTCTTTCATCACTCATTCTTTCCATGTGCCCGAACCATCTAAGCATTCCTTTCTTTATTTTTACAATAACACTGTTGTGCAACCCTATTATACTGCGTATCTCATCATTGTTTATCCTGTCCACAAGCGTGACACCGCACATATTTCTAAGAGAGCGCATCTCCACAGCATTTATCATACTTTCACTTTATTTCGGGCATATCCAGGCCTCACTACCGTACAATAAAGTCGGCACCAACACCGCATTGTCGATGGCCATTTTAGCAGTGTTAGATATATTCACACTACCCACTAATGCGGACAGAGCACCATTCACTTCATTTCCAGCTGCTACCCGTCTCTCCATATCCAACTCATATCTTCTATCCCTCGAAAACGCACTCCCCAGATACACAATTTCATTCACTTGTTCTAGACATTTTCCATTTACACAAATCCCACATTTCGTTTGTACCGCTTCTCTTTCAAACACCAGAACCTTAGTTTTGTTCACATTCATTTTCAATACTTTTACTTCACAATCTTCTTTCATGCACGTGACTAGTGTCTGCAACTCTGCTTCTGATGGTGCTATTAGCACAGTATCGTCAGCGTACAATAGGCAGTTTACCACTGTGTCACCACATCCCATACCACTCATATTACCTTTCAATCTCTGGAGGCAACTGTCCAAATACAGCACGAACAGCCAGGCAGACATCACGCAGCCCTGTCTGACACTAGAACACACTTCAAACCAGGGCGACATGTCACCGTCTATCCTTACACAGGCTCTGTGGTCTCGATATAATGTCCTCACAGCTTGCAGTAAGGAGCCCTCCACGCCATATTCAGCCAGAAGACTCCACGATTTCTTCCGCACTACTCATAATATTTGTAAAACAAATTTGTTACCAACTGATAATATTTGTAAAATAGTGATAATGGGTAAAACATTACAGACCCGCATAAAATTCATCAACATGAGGGAAAACCTGCCTCAACTACGAGTTTACAAACGAATTAACTCTTCTAACATAAGAATCAAACTAAACGAGGTTCCCTTGGATAAATTGAACAATTTAATAAAAAAAATACAAGAAAACTGTGAACAAATAGAAGACACGTATTATCCATTAATTTCAGTACGACTTAGTTGGCCTACTGTATTACTCTATAGTCTATACTATATTGATTATGTGCAGCATCATCATGGCCGTTTGGATACTCTACAAAAAGAAGTAGTTTTAATTTAGAATAAGATCTTTGTATCCCTACTATTGTAAAAATTAAAACTTTAATATAAAAAGGAAAATAAATTAAAATAAATCATTTCATCTCCAGCTTCCCACCAACAAATTGTCTTTTTAAAGACCTCCTCACCTGTGCAGCCGACGTAACTCACGTTTGACATTTTATTTCATTCCATTTGCCTAATTCCACTACACCATTGTACAGCGGTTCATAGAATACACCTTCCTTCCAAAAATCTACACAGAATACTTAATCTCCGATTAGAAAAACCTGTGTCATATGAACAGACAGATGGACAGATGGATGGAAGGAAATTATAAAGGTGCCGTTTTTTGCCCACTTGCTACGGAACTCTAATAACCAATGAAATTGAGCTCTATCGGCTCTATCATAAAAGGGAATTTCTTGTTAACATTATTTTATATTATTATTTTTTTATAGTTTTAGTTTAGTTAGTTTAGTTTTTTATTTAGTTATATTATTTTTTGTAAAAGCGACATCTGCTGCATATTGTTAGGATTACAAAAAGTTAGTTGAACATAATAATTTTGCCTTCTAACATAATTTTATGAGTGAAAGATAGATGTCATTACAAATAATCCGTTTGAAATGTGAATAGTTTATTTAACTTGTATTTTACGGTAGTGAACTAATTAATCTGTGCTTGTATATAAAACATAGAATATACATAGGTGGGCACAGTTAATTCAAAAGTTAACTTCGTTAATTGTTAATTAGTTATTTTTGCGAAAATTTATAGCAAGTTAAAGTTTACCGTTAAAAGTTAACCATCCAAAATTAATACTGCTTTTGGATTGGAATACATAGGTAAATAAGACAAAAATAAGTGGGTAGATTGTTATAGGTAATGTAGAATAAACGATTAAATACACATTTATTTAGCTCTAAGATAGATAACAATAAAGTAGTATAAAAATCGTATCTATATCAGCCCTCAATGCGCTCGTCTTTGGAAATGGGCCTCCTCTCTTTCTTTCCTTTCTTTCTTTCCGCGCCTGTCTATCTCTCGCCATTTTCATCCAGTTGCCACAACAGGCGGGCAGTTGTCAGATGCCATCCATCAATTTCCGAGATGGTCTACTTCTTCGGCGGATGTTAGTGCGGGGTCTTCACTCCAAAGTCTCTTTCGCCCATCGAGCGCAGTCCGTTCTGGCAATGCGCCGTAACTAAACAGTAACTTTCGTATTCTGCCTAATTCACTCATTCCTTTTACGATGTATGAGCGTCATTCCGAACATCGGTAGCTCCATCGCCCCTTGTGTAACTCGGATTTTCTCAGCAGAACTTTTAGTGAGAGTTGCTGTCTCCAGTTCATACGTGAAAACTAGCATGACACATAGATAAAACACTTTTGTGTTTAGAAATCTTTTTCGCCTCCGAGATGTTGGCTCAGCACTAACTGTGTCTTCTACAGACACGTCAGCAATTTCTTCAGAACCAATATTAATAGCAGGTGGCCTACATCTCTTGCTCTACGTTCCAGATAATGGTACTTTACTTTTATACAGTGTCTCGTAAACATTTTTTTGCTGCTTGTAACGGATGCTCTCTATTAGTGATAATATCGCTTTTTTCGTCGATTTCTGGAAAATCGCCTTTCTACCATTAGATAATGCTACATGCGATATTTGTTTGCTGGTGTTCATTTTGATTGAAATTCTGTCTTCCTGGCATTGCCGCAAATTCTCTTTCAGCTTTCGGCGAATATCATTAAGTAGAGCCCTGTATTCCGGAGTATCGGTCTGATTATCCAGCCTCATCTGATGGCGTTTCTCTATGAGTTTAGGTATGTCATTTGTTAATTCCTCGTGCTTGAAATTTATATCGGTAGGTGTCACTCTATTCAATGATGCGATCATTACTTTTGTTAGGTGCTAATGTAGATCGTCCATTGACAGAGATCTCATATGTTCGAAGTCTTGCAAATGATTTTCGATGTATGAGTTGAATTCGTTAGTTGAGTAGTTGAGTTGAGTATTCGGTCTGATAATATAAGGAATAAAGTACTAGGAATAATCAGCAATTATTGAACATAATTTTGCATTATGCGCATGTTGCCCTTCATAAACATTCTCAACAGTTCCATAACAACTCTGTTCCTCCTTACACCCCACGCAATGCCTAGAATAAATAACAGTTTTAAATGCATCACACTCGCATGCGCACTTCGTATCTTTGACTATTCGTCTCGCCGAACGTACGAGTGCGGCATGGCGCGTAATTCAGAAAAGTAACATGTCAACAAACAACCAATGTAACGGAATATAAGTTAACGGAAGTAAACAGGGGCGTTAACATTTTTTGAAGTTGACTTAAAAGTTAATCCGTTAAGGAAATTATTAACTTCATTAATTAACGATTGATGGATTAACGAGTTAATGCCCACCTTTGATAATACATATTATAAGTATGGTGCAGGTTACGCTAGTAACGAATTAATCCGTTATTGTTCAGTAGTCAGGCCTTGACATGCCCGAATAGAATGAAAGTAAGATAAATGCAGTAGAAATGCGATCTCCTAGAAATATTCGCACTTGTCAGTAAAATAAGTAGCAGTGTTCATGACGGTGTTATTGTAAATATGAAGAAAGGAATGCTTCAATGGTTCGGGTACATATAAAAAGAATGAATGACGAAAAGATTAATGAAGAAAATCTACAGAGCGAAAGCGAGTTGTAAAAGAATATTTGGAAGTTACAATAACATTAATCATATTCACAGTGACTATACGATATCTATTCCTTTGTCGTATCAATGATCAAGAGAAAAATGTTAGTCGAGTACTCGACATTTTTAAATCCAATTCGTAAATAGACTTGTTCACTTGTTGATTTAGCAGGAATATGTGTGTCTGTTTCATTTCAACGCGTAAAACTCATTTAGTACGCGGAAAGAGAGTACTTTGTAAACGTTTTTCTTATTTACGTAGGTGCCTCATTTATTTAAGAGTTAATATTTTGAAAGGTACCGGGTACCTGCGTTTAATGTCTACATATTATGTCCATACATATTGATAGAGGTGAGCGTTAATTTAACGAATTAGATCGACGGTCGATCTTTGTTCATGTAATCAACTATTTCCTTTTTCTAAATACCAATTGACGGGTTCAACTAGTTTTTTAAGAGTCCTTCTATGCAGCCCAACGCAACCGAATTCGTTCATTAACCCGCGCTCTATGTCGATAACGATAAAGTTGCTATTCGCAGTTGCGGTTTGATCATAGCGCAGAGAAATCTCATTTGTTTTCGCGCATAATTGTAATTTGCAAGAAAACTACATTATCAATTAAAAAACTGGTTTTAGAGATTTGAGATACTATAATTACCTATCCATTTTAGTAAAAATCGTTCTAAAAATCTGTAGAATTTCAGAGATGCAACTAAATCGTTGTGCAAAACAGTTTTTCTGGATTTTTTTTGTCAAAATTTTTTATGCAATCATGTTTTCACGTTTAAGGATTTCAAGATAAAGAGTTGAAGTTGTATGTATTCAGATATCTAACTCTCAGTCTTCATAGACGAACTCAACTTAACGAACTCATCGTATATTGCTTCTTTCTTCAGCGAATTGATTTTCAAAGTGAAGATCAAATCAATTTATTCAAGTAAACCCATTTACAAGGTATTTTTGAATGTCAAATCTACTTTAGTTCGTAATTTATTGACGTTGACAAAGTAGTAAAAAAAATTAATCTATTTTCGTACCAACCGACGATTCAAAATAAACGGTCGTGTTTCGATGACGATTAAACGTCAACCACTTACCTCTACAGCCAGTTACTTATCATAGAGAGACCAAATGAGTTATCTTTTTTGATAGTCACAAGAAACTCACTAAACTAACAATGAAGGGTATAACAGAGTGATAGATTGAAATGCATACCTAGAGATTCCACATTATTTATGTAGACGCAGTTATAAAGGTAAGATACATTTTAATATCAAAAATAGTATAAAATAATGCTTCTAATAGTAACTTGGTTCTTAACGTAAACACGAAACGTTAATGTGCTATATTAATTTTACGAATAGATATAAATCGCTATACTGAGAATTCTATTATTATTTATCAAGCAAAATAATACATGTAAGTGCAAGCATTACAATAAATTATGATAATAGTAATATTATCGTATACAATAATTATATTATATAATAATTTAAGATCTTAATTGATGAATTATGCATGATAAATAATCGAACATTAAATAGTAGTTTTATATTATATTGATATCAATATGTTAGTTTATTAAATGTTATTGGGATAGTATGTAACTATTACCTAGAATATACTTATGTGGTATGACATGAGCTTAAATTGATTCATCAAAGTCCCATGTTAATTGAACAATCAATATCTTAGCTCACTGTTTGTATAGGTACATACATTTTAGAGACATAATATGAAGGACGAAATATTTAGTAGGTTACGTAAGTTGTATGAGGTAATTTGGACTTAAAATAATCATGGAATGTCATAATAATTACTTGTGGAACTGGGCCTATAATTCTTTATTCGGTTGTTCCAATTTATTGAATTTACTACCTGTACGACCATACTAGACTGTACTGTAAAAAATTACACTTTCAAATGACAGAAACCTATATGTACCTACCTGCCTAATAAGTACCTAATAAGTAATTGATGATTTCGTTTCCATGTGTTTTATGTCACTGTTTACTTTTGTTAGAATTTATCAATGAACGCATAATTGAAATAACATAGATTCTTAACTTTCGAAAATTCGTATTGACCCATTTTTGATTGTGATGATAGCTTATCACGGATTAAATAACGATTAAGTACTTTGTACGTTACATTCTTATGCAGATAACTATATAATATATTATTTGATAGTAAGTACAAATTTTGAATTCGTTGGTACAGTAAGTACTTATGTACTTTAACTATAACGATATTGAAAATGTTATCCTATCCTGTTCGGATCATTACCAGTTACTGCAGTACAAAGTACTAAAGAAATATTAATAGAGTTTTTCTTGTTCTAATTTTAAAAGACGGTGTGATCTGACGCTTGTATGAAAAAATTCACCATTAAAAACTTGAAATTCGAAACCAGTAATTAGGATTATGTAAATTTTACTACTGCCAAACGTCAGACCCGCGAACACTGGAAATATATGATATACCTAGGTACTAATAATTGAGTATATTATAGGTGAGTTGTTGCTTGTAGTTTGATAATGTGGTGAATATTGTACCTATATTTGAACTTTATTACGATTCAATGATTAAGATGATTTATCACATTTTCAACGAATTTTATCGATAGTAGTTATCATCAATATCGTGTAATATCCTTTTATTCGTTGATGACCTTATTACTTCATGGTATATTTAAGTGTTACTTACGTGAGATAATTGTATAGTTTTTACCGAATTTAAAATATGCTACGTATTTTTCAGTAAATTTATGCGAAGTAAGGATATTACAAATTGTTTTTATTTTATACTAATCATTCGCACTGTATTTTCTTTCACTACTTGTTGAGGAAGTATCAGTACCTAATAATACTAATGTAATGGGTTTGTTGTTTGCAAAGGTTTGTAAATGAATAAGATCTAAATATACACCTGTTTAATATGGTATTGTGTTTACTGACTTGAAAAATCACATTTCTGCTTACATGGGCCCTCATTTTTATTGTTCTCTCTCTGTCTGTATTTGAACGATTGTCTTTATCAAACGGATGTAAATGAACAAGAGACAAATCAACATTACGAGGAGATAGTATTGAGTCACAATTAATATAATGACTCATGATTCATCATATTACAATTAAGTATTCCATCTCATAAAAAGCTTAATATTGGATTACGTAATTATTATATTTTAGATAAATAAATAGCTGTTAATTAATTCATCTGCTTTTATTTGGGATGCATTTAATGGCACTTCAAAATTGGTGAAAATATAGACAAAATTAGTATGAATTGCTATTAAAAAATATAATGTTATATAATTAAATGTTATTCCTTCATTAAATATTTTCACAGACACTAAAATAATTATTGTCAATAAAAAAAATAAGCAATCATTTAAAATAATAGATTGTGTTAGGAAAAATATCATTTTCTACAAACTAAATAAATAAACTTGACAAGCTGTCATCCTGACAATGCCAACATATTCGGCGTGTATTCGGCGCAGTGAATGGAGTTGGTGCGTTGTCGACGTCTCTTGGAACTCCTGGAAATAACTCGGAAATAACTCGGAAATACACCTACTAGTATACAAGAGATTGCTGTACAGGGTTATTTAAAAAATATTAATAACCACTTAGTATTTTGTACTTAACATTATCCCCAATAACTTTTGTTCTACGATTTTTAAAAACTAATAATTTTTTTCCTTTCTTACAAAAATAAAAAGACATTAAATGTTTCTAGAAATGGCACCTACTCTACCCGGTCGCTAAAACACTTGCACTGTACCATTAAAATACGTACGCAGAGTAATTACGTTTCAGATAGTACAACAAAATATAATAAATATTTTTTGACGAACGTATTAAGTTTTGAAAAAAGTCGTAGAACAAAACTTGTTAGGTATGATGACAAGAATTTTGTACTAAGAGGTTATTAGTATTTTTCAATTAACCCTGTATATACATATACCAACAGCAAAAGATGAAAAGAGATGGAGAATTATAAAGATGTTACGACATCAAATTTCTCGACTTAAACCATGTACAAAGCGGATTCCGATCTGGCGCTTCGCCGGCCGCTACCGCGGCACGCTCGTTTCCCTTGCTCGGCTCACGCGTTGTCGTAAAAAGACCTAACCTAACCAAAAAAAATGTTATAAATATATCGTGTTTGAATAATATTACAAAAAAATTGGCAAAATTTTACCCAATGTGAAACAATCTAAACTTTAGCCTCCATTTGCTCTCACGGTTTCCTCTCAAGCATTTATTATCACCATTACACCACATTAAAGTTTCAGTGATTGTCGAAAAATTATATTGTGAAAACTGTTAATTTTGAAGTTTACTATTTTTTTTAGAGCAAAGACCATTAATTTTAAAGAAGATGTGATTTATATCAAACGTAACAAATTTATAGAGAAAACAATCAATATTAAATATAGAGATTTGTAGATAAAATTACTAATTAAATATAGAGATTTGTAGATAAAATTACTAATTCTATAGCTCCATTGTGTATATCCTCTTTTGTTTTAACAAGGTGTGTAGCTGTGTAGCGCAGTACAAACCACAGAATAAGTATGGTACAGACACAGACAGAGTGAGGGAGGTGAGTTAAGGGTAAACGTTGGCCTATGGAAAAAACAATATTGTGTTACTAACAAAATAAATATGAATGGAGTAACAGTAATAAACTAGAGTACAATTTATGTACATATATTTGCTTAAAATGTAAATAAGATTTAGGTCCATATTTCAGATCGATACTCAAGTATGAATCTTTGCTTCATAACAATTAAAAAGCAATGGCGCTATTCGTGGCATGTAGCGGCATCCCTTTATAACTGTGATCAAGCAGAGATTCACACTTAAATACCTATCTTTCTGAAATAATACGGACCTAGTGTTTATAAGTTAAAAAACATAACATTGTTTTTTTACATAAATAACCATTGAATAACTTATGTATCATGAACACATTTTTCATTAAATTTTAAAAAATCTAAATGTTCCCTTCTGTTTCCTGTTTTATTAAAAAAAACTCAATAAGAATGTTTAACTATTTGGCAAATAGATTAAAACGAATCTCAGTCAGGTACCTACTTGATTCTGACAATCTGGAGACGTCACGAAGAAACTTTAGAATATGTATATATAAAAAATACAAACGGTGATGATTATAGTGATGCCCACTACATCATAATATAAATTTAAAAAAAGTATAAATAATTTCTGAAAGTATTATATATATAGTACATAAGTACCTACATGTAGCTATCTAAAAATAAATGTAACCCAGTTATCAAAAATTTTTAAAGCATTAAAGTACCTATTTTACTAAATCCACAGAGCGAAAGTTAGTGTTAGCAGAGGCCAAGGAAGACCATTACTGATTTATGAAGATCGAATAGCCAGAGTATTAGCACTCGCATACGTAGGCGAAAGATCATAAAAATGTTGAGATTCGAGGAGATAGAAGAACCGCGATGCTTGGCGCTCTATCTTCTCTGACTACCCCGTTACGGATACATCTTAAGAATGTTATGTGTTTGTATGCATGTATATTATGCGCTTATGAAATGTAAAACACATTTATTTGCGTAAATCTGTTTGTTATCATCGCTATGACATTGTGCTATTGGTTTCTAGTGTACATACTTAATTTGATGATGTTGATATGATTAAAGATGAGTGACATTAAACTTAAGTTATTTGTAGGTAAGTATTACTCCCACAAATTCTTAGTAATATATGATTTCATAAACAAATCGTAACTTTTGGCTGCTTTACCAGAAATAATCACTACTATGACGATGAGTAATCAAACCTGTTACTACGTATATTTATTAAGCGTAAAGTTATTTTTAACGATTACGCAGTTTCTACTACAAACAAAACAAATTATCAATGCAAATGGTTGACCGATCGCGTGTTATTATGATGGGTCATCTGGTCAGACCACGTTATTTTTACTGATTGTTGAAGAATTTTATGAAGCTTATTTCATAATCTATACTATTTCTTAGATTGTTCTTTAATTATAAGCCACCTGTGTAAAAAAAAATAATGTATATATATATATATAATATAACGTCACGCTATGTACATAACATAATGTCACGCCGTTTTCTCTTCGGGATGGACGAGGTACGACAAAATCTTATTCTTTGACCTTGATCCTCGTCAATAAATATTTGGGTTAATTGATGAATGAATAGTTCACCTAAGTCACTAACAATTTTATTGCACTGCAAATGATATGAATTGCTGTGTGAATTTAATCAACAACAGCTACTCTACACTTTTTACTAACATATCACGTTTTGAAAATTAAAAGCAAGTCATCAAATAATGTTCAATAACTAACTAATTTTAACGCAAGTATATTACCATCAAAATTGTTGGACTTAAATCTCTATAGTACTTACCTTGAACACTGCACTGGATCGAATTACATTATAAAGAAGCTACTTAAATATTAATTAAGTACGTTTGATTATTGTCTCCACAAAGCTTAACCTGCTAAATAAAAATTCTTTCGTGTATTACTTCCGAAAACAGATGCATATTGTCCACCTAGAATTTGACATCCTAATCGATTTAGAGCTAGATGATGTCATTACAAGACAAGGAATTTTTATAGTGTTACCACAAATTCATGTTATTTTTAAACTTGGTAATGATTTGATGATGATATTCATGATATTATGAACCTAATCTATACTAATATTATAAAGAGGTAGACTTTGTTTGTTTGTATGTAATGGATAAGCTCTAAAACTACTCAACCGATTTCAAAAATTATTTCACCTGTAGAAAGCTACATTGTCAACAAGTAACATGGCTCGTACTTTATTTTCAATAAAACTTCTACCCGTGCAAAGCCGGGGCGGGTCGCTATATATTATAAAGGGGTAAACTTTGTTTGTTTACCTATATGTAATCGATAAACTCAAAAACTATTAAACCGATTTCAAAAACTCTTTCACCCATAGTAAGCTACATTATGAGCAAATAACATGGGCTACATGTTATTTTCAAACAATTTCTACCCGTGCTAAGCCGGGACAAGTCGCTATTTTATAAAAATGGGATGACAGGTATCATCTTAAGTGATTAAATGACAATGTACAAAATACAAATCGGTGCTATTTCACCTTAGGGCTAGACGCAGCTTCGGTTAGAATTTTGATTACGCTATGATTCCATTTACGATGTAATCCATTTACGATAAATTCTAATGAGAATTACAGAAGGTGGAATCAAAGTGTAATATCGTATCGGACTGATGCTGCGTCCAGCCTGAAGGGGAAGCCCCTGGAATCCCGAATTTTTATTCGGTCTTACAGGTGACAGTACCGGTTAGTGACAAATTGATAGCCCATTGACGTTCTGGCCGAGTTTTACGACCTACGCAAATAATAATAAATTTGCAAATGATGTACATTTTTCATTTTCTTAGAGACCAACACGTAAGTATGCAATGTGTAAAATAAATAAATATTAACAACTAGTTGTACTTTGCGATTTCACCCGCGTTAAATTGGTAATTTTTCGGAATGAAAAGTAGCCTAAATTACTCTTTGAAAAGTCGTCTACCAGTGAATAAAATTCCTGTCCAAATCGGTCCAGTTGTTTCAGAGATTAGTTTGAAAAACAGTCTGTCTGTTTGTTGGACAAAAATTAAAAAAAAATCTTGTTTGGATTTACGGTTACGTGTAAATAACTATATAAGCATAAAAAATAGTCTTTATTTCGAAATCTCAGACACGCACTTGAATTTTATTAGAGATATATTACGTAGTATAGATATTCAATTATTGAGCTCTCGGACCACATATTTTTTTATGATCTAAAGTTGAGCATCAGTATTAAAAAATTATCTCGTTAATCGTTAATATTTTGTATATTATATTATATAATATTTTGTTATTTAATTTGTATATTATATATTCACAAATACAAATTGCAGAAAATTATATGATGTATTTGCGATAACAATTATCTTGTTATCCTAATAAAAGAACGGAAATTATGGACACTCAAATGGTGATCTCATTTTTCGTCATTCATCGTGAAGGGTGAACCTCAGTCTGCGCAGTCTCGGTGTTAACTCCGCGCAGTACGTTTGTGTTGTCACAGGAAAACATTGAAGCTTATTTTGTTTTTACAAAAGTGTCATTAATATGGCAATTAGTCGACTATCCATTGTCAAATTTTTGGAGCTGGTAAGTTTTTATTGTATCGCTATATATGGGCTAAAGCAAATAAGAGGAGTGTATTCCAGTAAAGAAATAATATGAAATGCGCTGAATACCAAGGTTATGGCCAGGTGTTTTTTCCTTAGTAGTAGACAGTGGATACTACAGTACCACTTAAAAAAAATGTTCAAGATTATTGTAGATTAACATTGTTTACTCTTACAACTTTTAAGTTTTAATAAAGGATATCTACTTGAGGAATTTTATCGTTTTAAATGATTAGAAAGAATTACTTAGATACGGTATCTTGAAGATTACTTTGTGTTAAAATACGAGGCTGTAGGTACACGAGAATCTACATTTTCATCTTAGTCATAGAGCATTTGAAGCAAGGAAAATGTTATCATTTGAACTACAAAAGAAAGCGTGCTCAGAGAAGCAATAAAAGGGACGTTGACTTTTTAGAAGTATCTAATTGAAAGGGCTCTATATATAAACGAGAGAGTATAGCGTGTGTTTTAATATTGTAAATATACAAAGTATAGTCGAGCTAAGTAATGTATTTTATTTGGACTAATACTAATTGAGGTTATATGTGGTTTTAATTTAGTTACCAATTTGTCGTTGTAGATAAGATATTTTAAAAATACCTACCAATATTTTTTAAACTATATCCTCTTGTGTAAACTTTTTCATTTTATCAAATTCTTTATTATAGATTATAAATATTTTTGTACGGATTATTTTATTTTAAATACTAAAATATGTTAGGAATAATTAAAATTATCTATAAATAATGAGCGAAGATTGACACTCAGTCCTCTCTGACTACCCCGTTAGGGACACAGCTTGAGTATATTTATGAACGTAATATGCATGTATGTATCTATAATTAATAATAGTTAAAATATAATCGAATTATGGAAGAATTATTAATTAAATTATTCAACATTTATTAGATTAATTGGCTTACACATTTATATTATATTTTAATATTAATAAAGAATCATTAAAATAAGTAAGTAAGTATTAAAAATGATACATGTCACTTCAAAATCCGTCAAGCTGTTTAGCCTACAGGAGGTCATAAAGAAACAGCCATACATACAAATATATATTCGAAAAACATGGTTAATGTTTTTCGAATATATATTCCTTGAGCAGTCGGGGGTTATAAACATATGTAATTAATTAATAACGTCAAGTACAAGATTTACCAAGCGATGTTTCTTTTGTATTTTCTCAGTTATAGTGAAGTCATTGTTTAATTACTTTTTACTGCTGCAACCAACGAGGTCAACTAACGAATGTGTTACTTTAAAAAACAATATAAAAAATGAGTGTTAATTTTCTTTTTGCTGCTTCTCTGTGCCGTGTATCACGTTGGATTACATCAGAGTCCATTTTGCTCTATTCTTGGCGTTTACTGTCCGAGTACAACGATCAACATCCACTCACTAAGTAAACTTATGTCCCTACCTACATATGTTTATAGCTATGTATACTGAAACATGAGGTTGAGGAACCAACGCCCACGAGTTTTTAAACAGGTCATGGCTATAACAATTCACAAACAATGTATTTTGTAAAATACGGTATTTATAGGCTGTTCTGTTTAATTAATTTCATTTAATTAATAAGATAGGCTACTATATCCATCTAACTATCTATCAGCTAGGAGACATTCACTGCTGGACATAGGCCTCTCTCATATTTCGCCAAAACTCACGGACTTGTGCCGTTTGGTTCCACTGGGTTCCACCGACTCCTTGCGACTTCGACAAGGTCATCATTCCATTTCGTAAACAACTAATTGTGGTCAATTGATGGATGTTGTTTATATTGTAAATAATTCTGAAAAGATCCAGTAATTGTATATTTTCAAATATAACAGTTATTTGTAAAAGATAGTATTGATTTTACTGGATATTCGGTACATGCTTCGTGTACATGACTTAAATATCTACTGATTACAATAAGTTTATATGCGCGTCAGGTATAAGAAACATTTTATTAAGCTGAAATAGTTGTTTTGTATTGTTTTTGTTAATGATTAATCTAGAACATATTATTGACATTGCATCTACATACTTAAAACGACACAATGAGTGGATGATTAATTAGTACGTTGTTAGGACTATTAACTATTCTTTGTTTAAACTTTTGAAGTAATACCTTGACAGAGTACGTGAAAATGATAAGTTCATTTATATTCATGTTATGTAAGCGTGTAATGTATTGTTTCGTATTGGATGGAATGATCAAGGCGAAAACTATGGCAATGAGCTACAAATGTTTTTAAAAGTCACTGAAGCAATGTAATTTTTTCAAATAAAAAAATTTGTTTCTTTACTGCTATTTACTACAATATCACGATTCAAAAATACGTTTTTACCATTCATTATTTTTAGTAACTGATGTAACGAATATTTTTTCACTTCTGAAAAATATACTTAGCAATAAATTTAGTTTTCTTCTTATTATTAATTATTATTAGCTCCAATTAAAAAAAATTATAATAATATTGTAATATTACCATTGTATGGATAGGCAATATTGCGTTAGTATAATTAGAATATACCTGCAAGTAATAAAGGAGCGCGTCCACTATCTGGTGTAATTGACATTCTTCAGAATATATATATTAACGGGTCAATGACGATGACGAATTATGATTGAAAATTGGTGTGATTCGGCAGGATAAAGGACAATATTACATGACTTCTATTAGTTTGAAGAAAGAGAAATTGAAATGAAGTTCATTCATTCCGTGCTACATTGCAATGGTAAAAGATCTGTAACGACTGACGTTTAACAACTGAATGTAAAATGGACGCCCATTCCCCGGTGCAACGGAAGTTTAAGTTCTCGAATTTTGAGACATTTAGAGTATGTAGTGCCATCATGTCCAAGGCCATAATTATAGTATAGCTCTATAGAATCTATGACGTTTTTGCACAATTTATTCACGGTCTACATCCGGTGTACGTCCGTTTGAGGACGTAGTACTGGATGTAACATACACACAATCGTGTGTGCATCTAGCTTGCTATATAAATGGAATGAGGAAACATCGAAGGCATGTGTTTTCGTCAAATGCCCCCAGTGGTATCGAAACATCAAATGAATTTATTGTACAGCCAGTATAAACACGATCTATGCATGATACATGACCACCTTACCCTGATTTACATTCGGGCTGTTTATTGTCCATCGACACGACATTCACGGTGGTGGTGGAATCGCTGGATGCAATACGAGTCTTGCGTATCCAGCAAAGAATTAATAATAATTACTGACGGACGTCATTCCCATTCATAGTCGTTATTATCGTGCATCCTTTGTGACCTTGAATGGACGTACAGCAAGATGGAACGTGAATGAGGCGCTTTAAGCGCAAGACAGAAAAGACGTGAGGCGAGGACGAGGCCAACGAGTCGGATACGTGACGCCCTTTTTATTTACTTTTATATAAAATATATAAGAGCGTAGTCCGGCATCGGTTAGCGAGCTTACTTAAAATGGGATAATCGATTCGTACTCAAAGTCCACAAATTGTGTGAATTTATACTTCTGTCAGCCTTTGCTGAGCCGATATAGTGGGAAACTTCGAAAGCAGTAGCAACGAAATGAATTTTGCTGGGAACGAGAGTGAAGCGAAGTAAAAAGTCGTCGAATTTTTGTTCAAATTTGACAGAATTCGATTCCATAGTCAATGCCAATAAATCGCTATTCGATTATTTGCCCTAATAATTATTCGCGGCATTTCTAGTGTACGAATGAGAATAAGTTATGAATTTAATTCACATCTAAGCAGAAGGCTAGTAGTAGATGTCTAGATAGTTGCACAAACCTGCATTCTAGGTAGTGACATACTATGATAATTATTAATGTTACAGAATAGGTCCATTTTACAAATTAGTTAGGTATTTAAATAGGAACAATTTTAATATTACTTTGGCGTAATTTCTGTATAAAGCATATTATTCTAAAGGAAGGTTATATAGGAAGTAGGAATCCGTGAAGAAAATTATAATAGAATAAATTGTTATTTATCTACATGAGATACTTACTCTCAATTTCATTAATAAGTATTAGGTATATTTATGTATTTGTGTGATATCTTTTGTCAAGGTCAATGAAGTAGATGACCTCGTCACACCGCGACCTGAATTTGATACGGAACCGGTATGACATCATTCCCTACACCGTGTTTATTACGTCATTCTTACGATATGTGTAATAATAAGACGTTATAATAAACTACGGACCCGCCCCGGCTTCGCATGAGTAGAAATTTTTTTGAAAATAAAATATAGTTCATGTTACTCGTTTATAACGTAGCTTAATATAGGTGAAAGAATTTTTGAAATCAGTTGAGTAGTTTTTAAGTTTATTCGATACATACAAACAAACAAAGTTTACCTCTTTATGGTATTAGTATTTACTGTATCTGTATGTATGTATGTAAATGTTTATGTTATTACAATTCAAGCAAACTAAAGGTTACAACCTCTTGTTTCAGATTATTTCAAAAATATATAAGGAAATTGCATCGAAAAATCGTAAATATAAAACAAAATGTTTAATGTTATAACCATATTGATAAACTCGGAATAGCTTTAATGTATAGGTACAGGGATACACATATATCACATATCTGAGATCATAATTAGTGGTTTGTTATCGCTATACAGTTAAAATATCGCATAGTAAATCATAAAAACTTTAGACTCATAGTAACATATATCTTTATAAAAGAGACTCAAATGTGTCGAATTTTATTTCCTGAGCAGGCCCGTTAATATAAAACGATAAGCGCCTCTGTTGTTGTCGGGCGACTTTTAGGTATCACACCTGAAACAGAATGCTGATATTAGCATTGGGCTTGCTTCAGTTTTTAATAGTTTTATAGATAAATAAGAAAGATTAGCTCATTTAAAGGTCTTTCACGATAAGTCCCAGTGAAATAATAATTTCGAATATGAGAAAAATGTATACAATTCTGTAGTTCCTTCGAAAGTTAAATGAAAATAAGAAATACATTACACATGCTTCATCTGTTAAACTTATTTAATGTGTGTTTGAGAAGTGGCGATAGAATGCTACATTCTGTAATACATATGTGCGATATGATGATAGTACTTCACTTAGCTACCAATATCATTTCACTTTAAGTATTATATACATACGTACATACATACATATCTTTTAACGCTATATCCCTAACGGGGTAGTTAGAGAGGACTGGCGCCAAGTATCGCGGTCTTTACATGCTTCTTTCGCTTATACAAATTCTGTGATACCTTATTAAATAAAAAGAAAAGACAAAATTATCTTTATTATTATTTTATAACGGAAACAAGTTACGCCTTGACTTGTTTTTTTTTTCGAAATAATAGGTTTACATTTCGAACACTGACAGTATTTGTACGCTCTATTCTACCTCCACAACTGCACTGGTCCGTATGGTAGAGTATGATTAATGTCGTTACACGTTTGTATGTACAATACCCAGCAGTGGAACATAATTACTATGTACTATACAGGCTGTACATCTCTAAAAAAATTTGCACTGTACTTAGCGTGTAATTAATACCACCGACACCTACAGCTTTATTGTGATCACTGCTATATGTATACCTATGTATGTACTATCTCGGTCAGAAAACGAAGGAGACCGTTGAAGTAGTCGTGCTCATTTGAAGGAATGTCCTGCTGCTCGGAAGACAGAAAATATTGGCAGAGAAGACTTTGACAAGTGCGTGTCAGTCATTCGTAGCTACACAGAATGAGCAATAGATGTTTTTCCAAGTTATCTTCTATACATATTATAAAACTCAACGTTTGTCTATCTGTCCGTTTATGTCCTTTTCATGCAAGAACTCTTATCCGATTCACATTTTCTTTTAATTCATAGCTATGTTATCTGGCCAGGTTATACGACACACCGTTAAATTTTGTTAACACACTTATCGAATTGTCAAATTTGTCGACACATTTTGTTAAATTTTTTTGTGCTACAGTAGTATTTATTCAGTGGTACAGTAAGACTCAGTCATTTTTTAATAATAAACTGTTTTCACCTGTATTAGGTAATGTTGTGTATGTTATGTTAGGTATTTAATAATTTACACAGATGTGATTCATGTTGGAGGGAGCTATGCTCACAATAAATGTTAACCTTGGAATCAGTTGGTGAAAATACGCAGTTAAAATAGTAATGAAATTTAAATTAAAAATAATATAGTAATGTAATTGAATCCTCGGCATTTCAGTGACCTTAAAGTTTACAATTGCACGTTCACTTTCAAGATAGAGAAGAGGAATAAGTACTAATGCTTTTTAATAATTCTAAAATCAAAATTTTCCTCATAAAAGGTTATTAATAAAAAGAAAATATTAGGTTAATATTGTTTCAAATTGTATTATACCAATTTTAACCAAGTTTTCCCGAAAATCGTACTTTAAAAAAAAATTCGCCCTAAGAACAAGCGTGTTCTTATTGATATTGATTATTATTTTTATTAATTATTGATATTTTAGGTAATCTAACGTTTATTTGGAATCATTAAAAGATCTAATTTGGAGATTTTTAATACAGCAAACAAAATTTTACTGGATTATTGTTGAAATCACCAAGTAGTTTATGAATGTTATAGTCGTCATACAAAGCAGTTTAGCAATTCAAAACATAGTTAATATGAATGTTACTGCTCTAATGCTGTTCTTTGTTTCATGTTTAAGTCTATCGCTAACACGATATCTATACAATTTCATACTACAATATTAATGTTATATTTTTTAATTTTCCAGGCCCTGACATGTTCGTGTGTGGCGCTCCATTATCACAGTTACAATGCGGAGGCAGACATAGGCATGCTGGTCACAGGCACGTTTGTGGGATTCCTCATCATTTTTGCAGGCGCTGCTGCAGGTAATATCACCAGGGTGGCTTGCACCAACTATTCGAGCTCGATTTAAGGAACTTGCTTCTCGCTTGCACCAACTCACCGAGAGCAAGTGAGATGTCAAATCCTTAAATCGAGTTTAAATAGTTTATGCAAGCCACCTTAAATCTTGAAAATGTACAAAGTAATATATATTTTTAATCGTATTCAATAACCGTTGTAGTACTAAATGGCAACATTTTTTAATCTCCAACTATACATGGCTATATGGTATCAGACAACGTATTATGGGAGTAATCAGTAACTAATACTCTAGTACTTCTATCATGAATTTCATAGATTGTACTTGGCTACGCTCGTTATTAAATAATAGCGAACGTAGCAAGTTAGCGAGTTGTATGAATTTATCATTAGAGTCAGCTTTTGTTGCATTAAGTAAGTTTCTGAGTCGCTAGCGAGTATGGTGCATGAAAGTCTTGATAAAATAAATGATAACTATTTTAACATGTAAGTATTTATTATTGTACCGAAAGCAAGTAGGTCATGGTCTATTATTTCTTGGAGACTATCTTGTGAATTTATTTTTAAAACGTTACAGTGGACTTTACAATCTTTCTTTTAAATAAATTACTAAATCAAAAATAATATCCTTTTTTCAAGTGTGATGAGTTGAATGTAACATACATTTACATTTAGTCACAGTTTTTATGGAATGCGAGACTAATAATCATCTAGGTATGTTCGGAATGTGCGGCACGTCTATTGTACTTGAGATTACTCCAGTAATATCACTGGAACGAAGATTATATGAAATGATCCTGGTGTGGCAGGAGGCCGTTTTTAAAAAGAAAAAAACTTGCTCGTGACAATAAAATTGACATAATATTCCAATACTTAAACAGAACATAAAACGAATCCATGTGAAATGAAGGTATAAACATAGTTTATTTTTTTAAATGAGGTTCTATAGATATTCTGAAACAGCCTACGTGCATTGTGTAATAATATTCAGAATTAAACTTAGTTTATGGAAAAAAACATTCAGTATTAACCCGTTGAATAGATCGTATTTATGTATACATTAAAATATCTTTAGTGATTAAGACATAAACATACCGATTATCAGTTTGAAAAATGATAAGAATGTTTGAGTTTGATATTTTTGATTGCAGTAATTGTGTAAAGACGTTAACAGTTTTTACAACTTTATTTGCAGATGACAGTTTAATCTTTAATACGTATAAGGCAGTGTAAACCCACCTCATAATTAATATGTAAAAACAATATTTTTACTGCTTCAATTTTGTTCTTTCAACAACTTTTCATTTATGTTTCAGGTTACGTGATGCAGACTCCTTCACATAAACGAATCGACATTTTTTACTCCCTAGTTGGCGTGGCTCTGTTCGTCGCCAGTGGCGCACTTATTATTGACAGGTAGATATTATTTCTTTTAATTATACCTAATTTATTAAATCAAATTCATAAAATACATAAATACTAGTGGCTCATTTCAGCTTAGAAGTGTTAAAAGCGAAGGTAAAACCTTAGTGGCGAAGGTAAAACGTTGCCACAACAGCCAAACAATATAATTACACTATAGGTACTAATAATGTTTATCTTTGTATGACCATTTTATCCTTAAAGAATTTTGATATTCTATTAAAATTATTTTCAAATTACGATATTTTTTCACTGTCATTCGATTTCAATGACACAGAACTTAAATGTTGCATCAAATTGAGCTTAATTTATCTGTGAAAACCGCAAGGAAATCCGTTTAGTGGTTTCGAAGATTAGTGTACATGCAGTGTTACTACTATTTTATCTTATTAAAATTATCTTTAAATGACATTAACATTTTTCACTGTCAGTCGTCAGACAGACAAAAATTAAAAAAAATACTTTTTTGTCTTCGATCACAATTTTTTGTATTCTGTTACTCTTTTAATGATCGAAGGCCCCCACACTCATTTTTTGAATAATTTATTTGATGTACAGACACACGGTTCCGCCGCATTTCTAATTTTATTGTTTCTGTTTTGAAATGTGTGTATCATTACGTTTTATTAAAAGTCTTTAGTATATTATCTATTGAGTATTTATTTAGGAGGACACAGATATGGTACTGTAAGTTATGATACTATAGGATTATAGGATTGACTATGTTACATTGACAAGTGGTTATCACAGAGTGGATAAAACCGTAGACATTAGTATCATCCTTAGATTACATTTCTATATTTTATACCAGTTTACATATATACACTACGATGTGTATGTGTGTTCTTGTTTTGTCTAAATTACACCTTTTACCACATTAAGCGACATATACAATCAATTAAATAACGTTTAGAAACGAGATCTAGTCTGTCAAATTATTGAAGTGATGAATGATACAATGCTTTCTTACTTCAGTCTGTAATATTTTCAAAATTTTTTTTTATAAATTACAATCAAATAATTATATTATTTCAGATACCAGAACGCCTACAAAAGTGATTTGAAGGACAAAAATATGGCAAAGGCCTCTTTAGCTATCATTAATGGAGCAGTTTTATTGGTCGACGCTGTTTTGACGCAGCGTGGTGGTTAGACCTCGTTTATGACAGGTCTTCATACCTATGTCGGCACATTCAAACAAAATTTTACTTTGTTTCCAGTAGAAATTGCAGCGATAAAAAATTACAATTAATTGTTACTGATGAACGTGAGAGTTAAAACTTTAAATTATTGTTCATATTGATTGGTAGGCCTAAATAAATTATAAGTCTTTATACCGAGTAGAAATTAATATTTACAATACAGAGTTCACCGGTTCATTTATCGTGACAGTTTCTATTGGAATGCAGTATATTTACACAACCGTGAAAAAAACTTCATTACTTTTATACAATGCTGCATTTAATTTATACAAATTACTCATGATTTTTTGGTGGAGCAATTCTTTAATACTGATAGTGAACATATTATAACGAAGTACTCATACGTTACGCAAAAATTGTTTCATAATACGTATATAGGTACTTTTAAATGTTTTTTAAGCAACACAAATCTGTTTTTGTTTCACGATTTGTATGCGATACGATATAAAAGATCTGGGTTCTTACCACGATTAAAGTTTCCAAAACGTGTCCAGTGTTAGTGTTTGGTGCTGTGGTGACTGCCAAGTGAGTTCCGATAGTGACAGTGAATCCAAGAAAAACGAACCAGAAAAAAGTTGGATAGAAATATCTATTCTTAAATAGACACCAAAATAGACATCCGCATTACATCAAGCAAAATGGTGCTTACTGTAGTATCGAAATCTCAGAGTCTTCAAAAACTTTAATAGAGGTAAAAACCCTGTAATTATTACAAATCTTACTGTGAGAATCAAAAACGTAGTACAAAATCTGTGATTTTGGTAATGTCCGTACTAATATCAACATTTTGTTGCGAGTAGCTCTGCCTATCCAGTTTTTGGTTACAGGTTATAACTAGGGATCGTATAATTGGGTGCATATTTACCTAAAGTTGAGGTGTTGCCAAGTATGAAATGCACTTTCATATCGGGTGAAATCCGCGATCCTGGGATCGGCAAATTTAGTGTTGCATAGAATATGATGCATAAGCTAAAATGTAAAGGTACTACCCTACATTTTGTATATATTTTGGGTAAATTGATAAAAAGCGGGATACGAGAGATTTAATCTGTAAATTGTAGGTGTTGTAATCGATTTATAAATCGCGACCAAAAATGTAGTTTTTTTTAGTCCTATAAGTTACGAAGCAGATTTCGGTTTTCAAATAAATTATGTTAAGAAACTTAAGCTTTTACTTATAACTCATAGGTAAATACACACCTGATATGCCGATTCCTACCACTAAGTAACATAATAAATATTCTGATTGGGTGGTGTTTAGTATCAAGTTAAGAATTCTTTTGTCGTTTCGTAATTATGATCTAAGGAAATAACACATTATGAAAGAATATATTGTACTGGACCCGAAACAACAAACTTTTAAGAATTTAGATTTACTATAGACTGTCGTCCTTACTGTATTATAAAAATAAAATTTTATTATTATAAAGATGAAATCACGTACCATAACTACATGATTAGTAAGCTAGATATTATGTTTTAGATTAGCTAACTTATTTCTAAATGTTTTCGTTATTGTTCTAATTGTTTCGTCACAAGGATATTTAACATTTATACTCGTTTGTTAACGATGTACGTTTGTACTTTTTATATATTTTACTGAAGCATTTCTATGGTATTTACTATTTAATATTACACAGAAATAAAAAAATATGCTTAATATGTTCCAGCTATATTTGTGTTTAAAACCGTGTTAATTTATTAGGTCATCCCACTACCAGAGTCACCTTTATATTTTCGTTTACTTATGTATTGTGCAATGTTGTGCATTAGTTGATATTCGCATTATATTGTACAATCTTCGCACTTTATTTTCATGCGTCACGTGAAGTTTAAAAATTTAAAATGGAATATTTAAAAATTAAAATAACTGCAATAAAACCTAATTTAAGAGCACCGTAAATTTTTAAAATTTTGTTTGTGTGTATTAAATTACTCAGGAAGAGGTAGTTAGAACTAGAGATACTCGATGCAGCCTCAAAAAAGAGTTAGATAATAAAGTAAATAATATTATTTGTGAATTAAATATAAATGGTTCTTTAAACGGCATTCAAGATTGGGCAACGGTATGGGAGTGTGTAATCAATAATGCGGGAGATTACTAGTGTAATAAAGTTTGATAATATAGTGGTTAGTTTTCGTAAAATTACAAAAATTAAAAATTATAGCAATGGAAGTGGTACGACTTAATATTTTGTGCTTTTGAAGTTAATCTTCATGGAAAACAAAGATTTAATGCAGATATGGCTGGAACTTTTGGTATTACAAATGCAATTTGCTGTTGATGTTGTCGCGTGTTTTATATATTTTGTACTAAATATAGATGTAGTGATTGTAATAAATAGAGCCTAATTACCTCACATGGAAACAGACAAAAAATAAATATTCACATTTTTTAATAATATATGTCATATTTAATTAATAAATAATTTTATACACTCTTGAGTTTTCAATTTCAAATTGATGTATTTTGTTTACCGAGATACTAAAAATGTATTTGGATTTTTTATAAAATATCCATGGATCCAAAGATTGAAAAATGGATCAAGACACCTTTGAACAATAAATTAAGCTTTAATATCTATTTCCCATTGGCCGCTGAAAGACCTACTGGAAGACGTTGAACCCGAGTGAAAGTACACATTAATTTGTTTTAATTTTTACCTAAGGTGGTTCTGCATAAGTTGTAACTATTATTTAATTTCAATCAAATTGATAGCAAATGATACAACCAATTATAATGTACAATATACGACTTGTCACATTGTATCAAAATAACTGGGAAATATGGCTGCATACACATTTTCTACTTTTTTTACATTCTACAAATGAAACTTGAGTACTGCTACAAATGCAGAATACAGGCTGTTTTTTGACTTGGTCTTTTTTTGTGAAAAGAATTTTGGTATAACTAGTAAATTTTTGGTCAGTTAGCATAATTTCATCATATTATAAAAAAAATTATGTACAGCAGAAATCAGTCAAATTTAAAAAAGTATTTTTCATGCAACAGAATCTAGTACATCATAGTCCACTTACTTCAAAACTATTCACTCAAAGTCTTCCATAACCGAATTTTATGTCGATATGTCCGTATGTACACGAAATACAAATGTAGAACAATTTTTTAGCACTTAAAAACTCTGTACCTCTTTTTTTTCATCCGATACAATAAAATAATGCCTATATTAAACTGAGTTTATCCGTACTAAAAGAAAAATTGCCAATTTTACTATACTTTACGAACATCTCGAGCTTGACCTAAGAATTTATAATGCTCATTTTCACGAAAAAGACCAAAATTAAATGGTTCTTGAGACCGTTTCCCTGTATCTCCTATGGATTCGTATTTCCCTATACTGTAATATATGAAATAATATTTTTTAAATTTGACGAACTTATGCTGTCCAGATTTTTTCTTTCGATACAATAAAATGATGCTTACATGAAACTGGGTAGATCCACATTAAAAAATAAATTACCAATTTTAGTTGTAGATGCAGCTTGCTAGTTGGGACGTCCGCCAGGCCGTAGGCGGGCTGTCTGCCTCCTTGGAGAGTTGGCCACTTAGCCCTGTTCTCAGTACCAATTTCAGTTATTTTATGGATATTTCGTGTTTGATCAAAAAATTCACTAAAGGGGGTAAAGCCTGCAACCTCATAAGGATTGTGTTTGTTTTGTAGTTTTTATATGTTAAGCTCAAAAACGGAAAACGCTCATTGACCGAAAAAATAGCTCACAACGCGTTGTGGTCTCTGTTAAAAATCCACATAACGAAATTCGTGTTATGGGTCTTATAAAAACGCTCATGATGCGTTGTGGCTATTACAGAAAGACCGCATAACGAAATTTGGGAAAATTTTATGTCAATTATTTTTATGACAATTGAAAATTCTTTCAAGTATCAAAAATATTTAACACAAACGTAAATGTCTAACCTAATCTACTCAAAAAGAGTGTTCTTATAGAGCCGATTCAGTTCTGGCGCCTCGCCGGCTGCTATCGCGGCGCGCTCGCTCCGCTTGCGCGTTGTAATCAACATGCTAACCTAACCTACCCGAAAAGAGTGTTCTTATAGAGCCGATTCTGTTCTGGCGCTTCACCGGGAACATTTCTGGGAGCTACACGTCCGTCGTCAGAACGCGTCGTGGCATTTCTTCATTGCCACAATACGCTGTGGTAGTATAGCATGATAGCCACGACACAAATTTCGTTATGTGGTCTTTTTGTGATTGCCACAACGCGTCATGGGCGTTATTATAAGAGCCATAACACGAACTTCGCGATGTGGATGTTTTACAGTGACCACAACGCGTTGTGAGCTGTTGTTTCGGTCAATGAGCGTGTTCGGCCTTTGAGCTCAACATATAGTATAAACCACTTTTCTTGTCGCTGGAAGTTGTTTTTATCCGATGTCCATTATGTAACGAAGTAGGTATATTATATTCATACAAATAAATAATTTTAAACTATTAATATAAATGGCAACATGAGGTGACTAGCAAATTACTTAGATAATAATGTACATAATAATTAGTTAATGGAGTACTAGCCTCTTTCTACGCAAGGTTTTCAAAAAGTCAAACGAAGAAAACATTAAATTATCGGTGACCATTTAATGCCTTCGATAAATATGATTGATGATTTTTAACTGTATTTTGAAACTTATAATTATGTAATTTATGCAGATTTATCTCCACTCTTATTTTAGTTTATAACCCCCCACTCTTCCCATTCTTTTTATAATTTAATAAGAGGGGATAAAACTGCATGTCAATGGGACGATGCGACGACGAATTGTGACTTTAAGCACAGTACATATACAGACATTTTGTCTGGTTTATAATCTGATAGTGAACTGGGCCAAACCCAGTGACAACTTTAACTTTATAAAGGTTTTTAAATATTTGTTCCTAGCTTTTTAACCCATATAAAATAATGTATTGTTAGTTCCACATTAATTTTAATCACATAAATTACCCACGTGTGATATTATGTAACATTTTAGTAACAAGAACGGATGTATAATGAAAAATATAACGTATATAAACGGATGTAGAATGGATTTCTTGCGTGTAGTGGGGCTGCATAAAAGCCTGATTTTGGTCTTGTAAAAGTTGAGTTGTTGAGAAGTCGTCGAATAGTCAAGTACATAATAGTTGTGATGAAGAATTAATAGCGTGTTCATAGTGATCAGTGCTTCTGTTACGTTTCATATTTAACAGTACGAGTATCTAGTCTAGGACTAGATACATTATTATATATAGGTATATAATATTATATATGGGTTAAAATGAAAACAAATGGATAAAAATAAGACAACAAAGTTTTAAGGTACTGGCTAGCTTAATATTTAATACACGTTTGTATTTATACTAAAACTTACCCATAGGGATACATAATCCATTATAGCACATGCACAACCATTAGTGTCAAATTGGACACGTGTCCAATTTGGACAACTGATAAAATTCCGATAATGCGAGGTAATAATAACTAGGAAAATGTAAGCGTATTTTAAGTCATAATTAGAAAGATATAAAGGTAACAATTATGTTCATTTGGGATACAATATTCATATAATTTAAAGCTGTCTTTCTAAAGCGCTCTATACACCATACCTCCTTCCCTGCCAACAGAGTACGACGACATGGTGTTGACGACTTTATTATAAATACTGCCGACGGGTGCTCGCATTGGTTACTCTGTGACGCTGTAAAAGCCACTAGGGCTAACAGCAAAGAGGGGTTTTGTTTAGTCGGTTCGAGTCCGACACTGCCCAGTCGGCGTAGAGTCCGGCTGGGTAGCCCGCGGGGGTTTAATTTCGCCTCTCAGAAACCAAAAAAAAAAAAAAGCATTGGTTACTTGACAACATGTCGACGACTTACGAGCGCGTTCAGTAGCCCAGCGCACTGAGTAAGTAATCACTACGTTTTGCCCCGCGGAGTTTGACCAGTGGAGACGTACTAACGTTTGTTTTGCAGTATGGAATGGTATGATATGCGATAATGAATGATAGGAGATATTTTGAAGACGTCACAAGGGCTATTGAAGGAATCTTCCTTACTTAGGTACTCTAACTTTAATGATAATTCTGTATTGTTGAAATTACATTTCCGTAATTTGTATCCTTTTTAAATATTCTGTGTCAAACAATATTCAGTAAATATTCTAAATAAATACTAATTAGTAAAGATGGCACATTAAATCTTTTGAACGACAAAAAAGTTTAAAAATCTTTTTGTTGAGAACTTTCAACAGATTTTAATAACGTAATTCGAAAGATATAATTACAATCACAGTACCAATATATCTTCGATTTACTTTGAGTGGGTTAGATTTGAACATAAGATGCACAGTGACACTTTTATGTGATGATTATCGTAATACTTCGGATTTTTTTCTACGCATTTACAAAATTTTCCAATCGTTCTATCTCCTTTTGGTTCATCAAATTGTGCAGCTGTCGTCTCATTATACGTCTTTTCCTGTTTCAATCAATCTTTAAAAAACACAGCGACGATAATTTAAAGATGTATTTAAAAAACGTGATTACTGATTTAATCACTCTTTTTGACGGATGTACACATCTTTTTTGCCAAACCCTTCTGAGTTACATAATACACATGTCTACTACTTAATGCCATAAATTTATAAAATATCTCTATATTAACTAAATATTAAAAGGTGCACATTCAAGTCGTCTTATTCAAATATCTTAATCTGTCTTGTTTCTGTAACAGCTGTGACTCAGTAAACTTGCTCTCATCCAACAGTTTCGTGTCATTGAGAGGGGTCCAGCGTTAATAACTCAATGAACTGCTATCATTAGTTTGCTATTATCGTCCATCGTAATGAATGATTTCAAAGACAATACAGAACGTCTCTTCACGCTCGTCAAACACTAACTGCCGAGACAAAGCTCATCTCATGCTGCTGACATACCACCGACAGTTTACCGACTTGTTATGATGTGAAACTGCCGACTAACTCGCCGACGACAAACCTGTCGACGTGTGTCCGCAAGTCAGAGGATCGGTGTGTAGAGCGCTTAAAGTTACGTTTATTTTTTAAAGTCACGTTTATTTTATTCGTACTTGTGTAATCACAACAGCAGGTCGTTATTACTAAACCAATGACTAATAAGAAAGTATTTTTTTAAATAAAGTAAAAAAATGAATGTTTCGTTGTTGTGCTGGTGGTTGCTGTTTGTGATAATTTTTTTAGATAGATGCGAAAGTACGAAGTTGTTGGATAAAGCTGTGTCTATTGCGAAGACAGAATATGATCAACGAAAATTAATTACAGTGGTTTGGTGGCATAATAGCGAGTATGATGTATCGGATTTCTTGAAGAAATTTGACGGTTCGGTTATTACAGTAAACATGAATACACGAAATCAAGAGTATGTTGTTGATTGCGACCAATTTGTAGTTTTCGTAGCTCACTCCAAGGAATTCATAAATTTTCCGACACTCATAGACAAAAGCGTCATAACTTCGGTTTATGTCATTTTAATTTTATCCGAATCTAAAGATCTAGATTTAGAAATACCTAAACTCACTGAAATTGCGTGGTTTAACAACATTACTGAAATAATAATATTGAATAAAAGAATTACCAATGAAAATGATATAACCCTTTCAACATTTTTTCCATATACTCCTGACAAATGTGACAATCACGTACCTGTAACCTTACCTGATGATACAAGTGTTTTCTTTGGAAAAAAATTTAAAAATTTCCATCGCTGTCCGATTAGGGTATCATTAACAAATTATATACCTTATGTAATACTAAAATCTACAAACGCAACTGTGGAATCTGTTAATGGAATGCATGCGCGCTTGCTTAAACTAATAACAACAATATTGAACGCCACTTTCGTACCAAAACTGGGTTCGAAATGGGAAGGAGTAGGTTCCGAAATCAATGGCAGTTGGACAGGCTCAATTGGGCATTTAGTCGAAGGCAATGTAGACATAGTTCTTCCAGCCGAAATTATCAATTCCGATAGGTACGAAGCAGTGCAGATTTCAAACGTTTTCCACACGTATCTTATAGTTTGGTGTTTACCACGCAGATATGAGATAGAGGAAAAAATCGAAAATTACATAATAAACAGTTACGTCTTCAAATCCTTTTGTTTGTCTTTGGTACCATTTCTAACTGCAATTTTACTTGCTCAAAAATTTGAAAAGGCTGTACGTAAACGCGAGTCAAATCAGCATGTATTCTTAGAAACTTTTGCTATAACTTTGGGTCAACCATTTAAATTAACAAAATACTGGTTGATGAACAGTCTTTTTATTTTGTGGGTATGGTTTTCTGTTATACTACGTATAGCTTATCAAGGAGAAATGATAAGAAACCTATGGGCAGATAATTTAGCACCATTTCGATCACTCGATAAGGCATTAGAATATGTGGAAGGTTATGGTGGAATAGATTCTATATTGGAATTCTACAAGGATACACCTATGGAGAAAAATTTTCGCTTACTCTCTGTGGCGGATGTAACTTTATATCTTGAAGACATATCTAATGGAAAACGATTTCTTTTGGCCGCCGATATAGGAGTGATTTGGCATTATCAAACGAGAATAGAAATTTTGGACCAACCCGTGGCGTATTCACCTGCGGGATTTTTCATGAAGGCACGATGGGCAGCTGCAGAAGAAATTAACTATATTCTTGTAAATTTAGTGGAGGCTGGTATTCTTGATAAAATAAAAAATGATTACATAGCAAGTGAGCTCAGATTGCGAGATAAAGCGCTAAAACGCAAAGAGCAAAATATTGGTTTAGATAGCATTCTTATTATGATGAGTACACTTTGGGGATATTGCATCTTTGTGTTTCTTTTGGAAATTATTCATTATAAAATTAAAAAAATGAAACGCAAATGAAAAAAAATGAAAGTAACGAAAAGAAGTTTGAAAATTATGTATGTGATTAATATAATTAGTGTTAAGTTGGAATTATAGTTATTACGATGAATCATGAAAGGAACCTGAATATTTTCTTGTCGATGAAATATGTGAGATACATACATACATACATATCCTCACGCTGTATCCCTAACGGGGTAGTCAGAGAGGACGGAGCGCCAATATGTGAGATAATACGGTTATATATTCATCGATGAAATACTTAATAATTTAGATGAAATACTTATTAATAACAAAAATGACTTGACAAAAGCTAAATTTTGTGATGTTAAGTCTAATTACATGTCTAATGTGGAAATCGAACTCTAAATAAATACATATTTGTTTCTTACAGTTTATAAATGCTTTAAAATATGTATTTAATAAATACAAGCTTCGCTACAAATATTATGTATTTTATTTGTAATTGTATCCATACAATAAGAAGTCGTAGTGTGTCAGCAGAATATGAAAACTAAAATATGCAGACTTTTGCAGACTGGCAACATATGGTTAGCAGTAGCTCGACGTACCTAAAGCTAAAACTAATTTTTACGTTGACGCGTCTATTAACTTATGGTAACATCATGGCGACTCTTTTGTATAACGTATATAATCAATATCGAGTCAAAATAAATAATTTTTATGTATAAAAAAACATGCGTGTACTCATGTATCTCCGCATATAAGAAGTTATACTTCATTGACGTTTTTAAGCAAAACTGGCCACATATAAAAAATAAAACTGGCCGCTTGAAATGAATGAATGAATTAAAAAACTTAAATGTTCTACATTAAAATTAGAGCAAGATAATGAAATATGTACTAGCAGTTACTAAATATCTAATTCGATCCATTCACATACAATCAGGCAGATCGTGTCAGAAACTTGAGTCGGAATGGGCGAACATTTAGGAACCGACTCCATTTGCCAATGAAATGCAAATAGTGGCGTCTTACCTTTAATCCGACGATTCAAAACTCACATAGAAGCGATGTATAATTTAAACCACAAAATGAATATCTTGCAATAATGCTGATTCGGTTTTTTACAATTTTTAAGTACATAATGCTAAAATTTGTGTTTATACTAAAGCTATATTACAGTTTTTTAAGTTATTTTTATTCTTTCTGTAATCAGTTTAGAACATGTTTTTTGGAAACGTTTGTAAAAGTTTATCATTCTCGAATTAACTATATTATGACCAATTTCCACTAGTTCGCCCCTGTAAGCCCCCGTAAACCTGTAAACAAAAACCCTTTTTTGCCCTTGAAATGAAAAGTATTTTTGTTCGTTTGTGACAGGTGCCTTGTTACAAAAAAAAAGTTAGGTACAAAAAAATTATGAAAAAATCTAACACGTCACATTTTACAAGAGATAATGTTACAAAAATTTTAAAAACATTAGCTTTAACTTGTATTTCTTGTACCTGTGTCTTTTATTTATTTAATACAAAAGGGCCCTCTACGGCGAGTACATTCAACCCAACACCAAAATACATAATATATTATATGAATACAAATTAAATGTATCGCCCATTACAGAGAGCCACAACAGGCAATACATTTTCAAATAGTATATAAGTTTGAAATATACTATCAAACAAAAACAAAATACTCTACTCAATTTTCGTCGTTATTTTACAGTTAGGTACATTCTTTGTAACAATCATAATCAAAATCTAGTTTGACTACACAAAAGAAAAAATAAAATAAAATAATATGAAAAATATTACATTATAACTATTTGCACAGACAGTATACCCAGCTCGTTCTTTTTAATTACAACGATAATGTCCCCAAAAATGTCAATTTCAGAGGACATGCTATTGCACAGCGTCATTAGACGGTTTATTGAGGAATCAAGAGCTTATTTTGGTATAAATAGGGAAGGCAAGCCGGAAAAGAGGAATTTGTGTTCTTGATTTCCTATGCGGTATGTAAAAATTTAAACCGTCAAGAAGCTGTGGGCAATCTATTTCTTCATTAATTACTTTCTGAGCAAATGTCTGTCTAGCAATACTCCGCGGTCAGAAAGGGACTACATATCAAAATATTTCAGTCTGCTGTGTACTCGTATGACGTGTATTTTTTTGCGATACCTTAGGAATATCATGGCATCTTGATGTCATAAAAATTTTTTATGTAATCTTTCTAGCCCCAAGGAGTCTACTTTTTACATGGGGTTCCACACAACACTAGTATATTCTAATATACTTTTCACCAGTGTATTATGGACTATAATTTTAGAGGAAATCTTCTACAATTTCTTATAACAAATCCCAGTGTTTTAGATGCTTTTTTTATTATTGCGTCCAAGTGCGCATTAAATCGAACCTTACCATATTATTCCAAGGTCCTTAAAGCTATCAACGTCACCAGTCTTTGCGCCATTAATAGAATAGATTGAGCGTATTACATTATACCTGCGTGTATACCTAAAGTAATGCCATTTTGAGAGATTCAAACACATATGTTTGAATCTCTCAAAATGCATCCCTTTGTCCACATCTAAAGAAATATCATTGCAGAAAGTCGACAAATTAGTCACAGTGGAGCGAGACCTACAAAATCCATGCTGATAGACACTTAATGTGTTTCACATGACTTACAACGAAGGGATGTATTAGAGATTCTAATGCTTTCCCGAATATTGGGAGATTCGACACTGGTCTGTAATTAGATACATCTCTTTCATCACCTGCCTTATGGATGGGTGCTATTTTGGCACTCTTCCACATGTCTGGGAATATTCCAGATCTTAGGGAGAAATTATATATAATAGTTAAAGGAATGAATAAAGGTTCTGCACATCCAACTACAAACACAGAGGGTATTCTATCAAGACCCGCACCCTTGTACAAATTTAGTAACTTTGTTTGTACTATTGTTTGTACGCTGTGTCTTGCGATAATTCAATATGGTCCAAGTGACCGTCAAAGTTAGAAATAGCAGCAAGTACACCATCACCATTAACTACGACACCCGCACCAAAAGAATAAATAGATGCTAAATGAGAAGCAAACATGTTACAAATACCGACATCATCTGACTAAATATCGCCAGATTTGTCTCGAAAGAAATCTGGGTAATTACTTCTGTGAGATTTTCTTTGTTTTAAATACGACCAAAAATATTTGGGATTACTCGATATAGAATTTTTGGTCTTTGAAATGCATAACATCCTGTCCCTGTAACAACGCATCCGTAAAATATCACATTGCTTTTTTAAATCCCTTAACATTACCTCATATTTTGAATTCTTATATCGTTTCAGACTATTCCTAGCCTTTTTCATTTTTCTTAACATTTGAATTAGCTTTACAATAGGTCAGCAATAGTCACATAACTTACATAGCTTGATCCCAGTATCCCTGATAATTTTGTTCAAGAATTTTCAATTCCTGGTTAAATCGCTGACATTTCCAAGGTTTCCAGGAAAGAAGTCGAGATGCGAGTGCAAGAGATGAATTTTCGTTGAAAATTATGTAATAAATCAGCAATTAATTGTCGGTAATTTTCGATTTCTTTTTTATATGGGAACTCTTGGATAACAATAGTAGTAATGAATTTCGAGCAACTTTTTCGGTATTCGAAAGACTGTTTTCAAGAACTACAACATTTTTTTCAGCTCAGAATGACTAAGAAAAGTAGTGCATAAATAATTGAAACTATTCTAATGCCTTGACAAAATTTTTAATTAAAGCTCATTTTATGTGAAGAGGCGATAAAATATTTTTTGGTGGAAAATCAGATAGTTATGCTTTATATTCATTTTATTATGGACATATTCGTCTCTAATTGGATAATATTTCTCTTTATAATGATTTTTTTAGCTCTCGAATCCCCGCGCTCGCCTCGCGAGCTCAAAACTATGCCATAACTGGATTGTGAATTGTTTATCTTTGTATTTAATGAGTTTAATCAGTGTTGAGATTGTTTCAGAATACGTTTCCTTGATGTTTACTACGCGATCTACCGGAATAGACAACTTTTCGTTACCATTATGGCGTACAAGGACTACTTTTAAACTAATCTGGGACGAATTAACGCATACATGCTTACTTGATTTATGAGGTTGCTGCATTACTTGGAAAAGTCCAATTACATTATAACACTAACAAAAATAGTTTTCTTTCGTAAAATATCTTGTAAAACATTAACTTCGGACACGATAAATAGTAACTTTTGTGTTCAGAACAAGTCACCTCCATTGTTTTACAAAGTAATTCTTTAGCTTTACTTTCTTTTTCTTTACTTTCTTAAGGTTTAGGTTTAAATCAATTACTAAATTGTTTAGCTCAGGTTGAGTTGAAAGATGCGGTTTTTCATGAGCATCAAAAAAAAGTATTTATACCTGTTTCCTTTTTAATTCGAGCTTCTTCAGGTTCCACGTTATTCATCAAAATTTTACTGAAACAACCAGGAGATTTAAAAACATGTATCTTGTCTAACCGGCTAGATTTGGTAACTGAAAGAACACCTGCGTATATAATTTTATCTTCATATTGTGATTAAAGTTAAATGAGACAGAAGTAATAATCAGTATAGTGCTGGTTTGATGGTTCATTCTATATCATTGGCACGCCAAATACAAAGTTCTGTTTTCACCTGCAATTACGCATTCTTCTAGCGTTAGCGTACTACCGGAATTTTGAAATAAAAAAAAATAGGCTTTTTGAGTGATTCCATTATGGAATATCCTTTCTTAATGAGTTAAACATGTTCACTATTAACGGAACAAAAACACGATCAGGATGTACTTCACACGAATTCTACGCTAGGAATTAACTTCTTTGCACGCTGGGTAGTCGAAAATGAAACGTATTGTAATTTTTATCGAAGACGTAAAAATAAAAAAATATATGTACATAAGACAACATAAGATGTGTCCCTCAGTTGTCGCAATTAAAAAAAATTAACTCATGAATGTTATGTTTTATGTGCAAGTATTTGTATATAATATGTATCTTATTACTATTTTTAATGCACATTAAATTTTGCCACTCCAACGCCTTTCCTGTCATAGGTCTACTGGAAGAAATTTCATTTTGAAATAAGCAGTACCTTTGTGCGTAAGTTACATTTCATGTCTCTTTTACAAGTGTGTGTTTGTACATAAATAAATAAATAAAATAATTCAATAAAATAAATAAACATGAAAGGATATAATTCTTTTTTATTTTGTAAATTCTTGTAAATCGTTGTTATTTTATTTTAAGTGTTGTAGATATTCTGTATGTAGGTACCTATAGATTTTTTGTTACTTGATCAACTCCCTTAAATGATTTTTGAAAATGTACTACATGTAGATAGAAGATTGAGACAACAAAAATAAACCTACACTCAATATCTCACAGTAAGTATTTGTACTTGTTGATCAAATCCTTACAACATCAACTCTGCTCAAAGAATAAATCGGAACCAGATATTGACAGGTTTCTATCCCATCACCTGTACTAATTCCTGATAATTTATAAAAACGTCTGAAAGAAAAACATTATATTTTGACTGTCTTTTACTATCTTTATTGTTTGCATGTAAAGTTAAGTAACTGGTATTATTTTTCTTTCTTTCCCAGTACAGCATGCAATGAAATGAAAGTATACAATACTTTTGTGGTATACATTGTTAAAAAGAATACATATCTTTATCGATAATTAAAAATGTATAATAGCTTAAAGACATTTTTTTATTACTTACTCGATAGGTATAATATAATATGTATGATTAAATTCCATACCCAGTACAAAAACGAAATAATAAAAACGGAAACTTATTTGTATTTCAAAGTGCAATACAATTTTCTCTGAGCACCATTTCAAATAACAGAGCTTACAACATGTTGACCGGAAAACGATTTAGTTTTATATTCTTTTCGGTCAATATGCAAATCTTCATTTTGTTTCCGATTTATATGTATGCAGCATTAATGTAAGCCGAGTTTTGTGAATTCTAGTATTACGCTGATTCTATATTATGCAAACTGACATTTGAGTTCGTGTACACATGACGATACGAAAATATAATTAGAATAAGGAATATAAGTATGTGTAAGTAACTCTATTTTTTTTAAATTACTCAGCGTATCATCATAGTTTAATATTTATATACTACGTACTTTTTTTTGCAAGTGCGTATGTACATTGTAGTTCTAGATTTTTGATTTATTTTGTGTCATTATTTTGTATCAGTTCTTCTGTTTTGTAATGAAATATGGAACAATTAAGTGGTGCTTTAATTATTTGCTTTTTAGTCATTATTACTTTTAATGAAGTTTAAGTAGTTTGAGAAAATAAGTGAATATTTATTTAGGTTTTCACAAATCACATATCCCAGTGTATTTAATTCCAGTAAAAACTGTTTTAATTAATAATTAAAAAACGAGACATTTTGTTCCAATTTTATTAAATTATTATTTTTACAGCAATTAGTAGGTCATAAGTAACCTTAGTGTTTACATAATAATATGTACACGTAATATACAGTAAACATTTCTCTTATGTGTACATTACACGTGCATTCATAATTAATTACAAAATTTCATAAATAAAAAATAAATAAAAACCAATTGTAGTCTTAACAAGAAATGTAAATAATTCTTATGTTGTCACTTTCTTAAACTGAATTCATTGCCAACACCGGTTAACAGATGAGTATTCTACTAGCAATGTTTTTAACCGATCCGAAGAAGATTTCAAAGAAAAATTTCGACGTCTTGGGGTAGTCCCCAAATTGAATTTAAGCTAAGATGGTAAGATGCAGATTGTTCGTGCATATAGAAAGAATGAGTGATGAAAAACCAAGAACATCTAGCGAGCGAAAGCTACCTGTAAAAGAAGCCAAGGAAGACCAAGCCTGACTTATGAAGATCAAATATTACATAAAAGAAATATATAATGACTCTACCATTTCATCAGCATAAATTGCCTTTAGATTGGAAACAAGCTAAAGTCACCTCAATTTACAAAAAGGCGGATAAACTATCAGCAGTGAACTATCGTCTTACCAGCCTTACCTGTAGGAGTTGAGGAACTTCATTAACAAAGAACATATAATTATTGACGAGCAACATGGTTTTGTGGAGAAGAGGTCTACTGTCACAAATATTTTGTGCTGTGTTGATAAGTGGATGAAAAGTTGGAATGACAGGCTTCCGACAGATGTGTTTTATCAGGACTATGAATAAGCCTTTGATCGTGTCTCTATAAAAAGGCTTCTTCTCAAATTAGAACATTTCAGACTTCAATGGAATCTGCTCAAATGGATAGAAGACTTCTTGATGGGAAGAAAATTTCGTGTCCGTATTGGAGAGTACCCATACGATGTCCATAGTGGAGTCCCTCGAGGATCCGTGCTCGGCCCCACTCTTTTTGGTTTATTTTTGACACATTTAAAACATGTTGTTGCATCTGAACTATGTTTATTCGCTGATGACACAAAAATCATGGAAAACCCTCTCATAAGTTACAATATCATACAACAGGACTTAGATCGCATTTTGCAATGGACAAAGGATTGGTACTTTACCTCAAACACAGAAAAATGCACAGTACTTCACATAATAATCCTAAGTGCCCTTATAATATCAGCTTCAAAACTTTGCAGAGTGTTGTCTCTCAAAGAGATCTAGGTGTGACTATTACCGAAAATCTAAAATGGGAAGAACATATAATAGGCATTACTAAAAGGCTAATTCCCTCTCATACATCATTAGAAAATCTTTTTCATATATAGACTTAAATCTCTTCATTAATCTTTACAAGACCTACATAAGACCATTATTAGAATATGCCTTTCAGACTTGGAACCCATACTTCCTGAAAGACATAAATTTACTGAAAAAAATTCAAAGAAGAGCAACCAAAATGGTCCCTTCTCTTCGTAATAAAAGATATGAAGAAAGGTTGTAGGAATTGGTATTGACGACATTGGAACAGCGGAGACAGCGCAGAGATCTAAATGAAACCTACAAAATACTAACAGGACATTATAATGTATCCGCACTGAGCGACATATACACCCGAAACAAGACTGGGAGGCTGTGAGGACACTCTTCGAAGTTGATTTGCACCCCAAGCACTAGCAACCTCAGACGCCATTTCCTTACTAATCAAATAGTAAAAGTGTGAAACTGTTTGCCCGAGCCAGTGATCAATGCACCCTGAGTAAACTCTTTAAAAAATAGATTGGACAAATACCCAAATAATAAAATAAACACAAGTGGACAATGATATGTACCTATCAGCTATAAGCTGCCTGTGCATTAATAATAATAATAATAAAATATCATCAACAGGGGTTGGTCCAAAAAGTATATTCAAAAGCCTAAAACTGTTTAATCTAGCTCACACCACTTACATTAATCTGCAGAAGTCAATAGGGATAGATACATGTTCCTTGACTAGACGATTTTTGAGTCAGCATAACCAGACACCACTTGAAGTTTGAAGAAGTAGCTGTAACACTTGCAATAAGACCGTGTATGTAGCTTTAACAATCTCAGTGTAAACTGTGTAAAAAGGTCATAATAATAATAATAAATAGCCAGAATGTTAGCCGAAGGAAATGTCAAAAGCACTCGCATACCTAGGCGAAAATATGTGAGAAGACTGATGAGATTTAAGGAAACGAATGAAGTATGTAAGGACCCCGATGCTTGGCGCTGCGATCTCTCTGACTACTCCGTTGGGAATACAGCGTGAAAATATGTATTGTGCCGCCTTTACTATCCTATTTATTCTTAAAACGATCATGATTTTGATGATATTTCGTTTATTAAAACCGGTTGAGGTGTTTCGACTTTAGCAACCAGCTGTTAATATATACAAACTGTAATAAAAAAGTATGGTGCATAATTTCATTAGGAGTAGGGTAATAAGCTTATGTCAAATTTAAATCTACTTCAAAGTTTTCTTCTTGGTTTTCCCGAAAGAGCTCTCTTATTGCGGGGAATGATGTCAAAACATTTTTCTCTTAGCACAATTTTTATTACTAGAAAGGTTTTTTATTTGTGATCGAAGCTGGAAAGAGTCCAAAGTCATATGGTGTACGTGTGCTGTAAATTGAGAGATTAAGTCGGATGTGGTGTAACCTTGTAAACTTATTTAAAAACAAAATTATATTTTTTTTGAAATTGCTAACAACATCCAAAAAGTATGTTCGATTTTTCTAGTACTGGCTGGCTGACAAGACCGACGATGTTTGATTGACAACTGACAATTTTTTGTAAAAAGAACTGCTAAGACGATGTCTAAGCTGAGGAGTCATTATATTTTAAAATAATAATTTATAAACTAACTGTTCTTCGCGCGTGGCATTGTACTCACAGTAATTATTAAATAATAATACAAACAAAGAATTATATCTTTTAGTTTCGCTTTTGTTTCCCGGTTTGGATAAGTTGAGAGCGACATTACATATTTTATATTCGCTTGTTATTTACTTTACAGTCGTACTACTTTATGGCTTAGATCTGTTACGCCGGCGACATAGACACGGTAAAACATGACCTCACTTTTCTGGCTCTGGAAATCGGCCGACGGTCACAACTTATTGAAACGTGTCACTGACTATCTTAGCAGATCAGGCTAACGGATTTGTTATTTCAAAGGGATGCAGTTTTAGCAGTCGTCGCTATAAAAAATCGTTCACCGTAATTTTTGATTGAACCTGTTATCTTCGTGAAGTACTTTACCCTTTTTCTGGCTTCGCCAAAGTCGGATGGCTAAATTATGTAAACTACTTAGAAAGCAGACAGCCGGTTTTAATTTTGTACGGATCGCATGCAGAAATAATGTATTACACATGACCGTTCCGGCCTGAGCCCATCCGTTAGTCGGGATATCTGCATCGCCTTCAATAACCATAAATTTTGTCCAGTAACCGAATCTGAAACTTTTGTCTTTAACCATTTCCTGTTCCCGATGATACATCATTGACTTCAGGGAATAAGTTTTTAAGAATATACGTTTTGACGGTACCTATATAAAATAAGTAAATGAAGTCAAAAAACTTCACTGGTAAATGAAAAAAATATAATATTATGTACAGATTATTATTTTTGGAAATAAAAAAAATTGTTTATCAAAATAATTTAGTCTGTATAATTGCTCTGTTAACAACCAGCTTGCCGTGCGGTGCCCTGTCTTACACTTTGGACTTCGGACTTTGGAAACGAGGACCCAACCATCAACACAGACAGGACAATTCTCACAAACAAACCTGACATCGTGGTGATGGGTTAGAATTAGACGCAATCAGGTTACTATTAGATGTCGACATCCCATGTGAAAAAACTTCTGCTGTTAAATAACTAAAGTATCAAGATCCGGCCGACGAGTGGTCGAAATGTGAGGAATGGTATACGCCGTAATCATTCTCGTTGTATTATTTATACAGGATTGATAAAACCAGCCTCAAAAACCTGCATCTGAGGCGGTCGGGAATACGCGTTCAGAAAGATTACAGGGAGGATATAGAAGCGCTCTTAAGCTCAATAATGCAGGAATCATTCGTTGCTTTCTCTGTTTACCGTTCTGACCTCCGGCTGCTATTACAGACTTGCTGTCCTACCAAAGGGAACTTCCGTCCCCTTCTTTTCCTAGACGAAAGAGTTGGCTCAGTGGTGTTGGTTAAAACGAATAACAATAATGACAATTATTGTTATGGCTATACAATGTGTGTTCCAGACTTCCAGTTGAATATTTCAAGTTTTGTCTATAATTATTACTGTTAATATTTTTGTAGTTATTGAATACAAAAGGAATTAGATTTTTCAAATTTTTTGCTTCATTGTTTTATAAAACCTAATTGTTTTTAGAGGTGAAAAATATAGATAATGTATTTATGGCTACATTAAACTATATTGACAAATATTTCATGCCTGTTGGAGAAGAGGACGGCGGTCATAGAAAATTCCCATTGTCCTTTAAAATTTATATCCCTACATTTTTCACAGAGTAATATGCTAGCATATTATATTACATACCTACTAATTTCTTGACTTGGCAGTTGGCACAATCTGATAGTTTTGTATTTAAAGGACATTAAAATTTTTTTAACCAGAGTAGACTGTTTAGCTTACTAGTATACATATTACAATAAAGTTACGACAATTGTAATGCATATGTAATAATATAATGAAATGCAAAATTCTGTAATAGCTACTTTATTGTTTTACTTAAAGGATCAAATTAATTGTTACTAAATATTTGGTGAATCCATGGCAATGTTTTAAATTAAATAAATAAAAGTATTTTAATTCTTAAACATATCTTCACGCTCTATCCTTAATAGAAAAGTCAGAGAGGATGGAGTTCTAAGCATCGCGGTCCTCCTCTCCTCAAATCTCATCATTCTCCTCACGACTGTTCTTCGACTGCTTTTGACATTTTCATGTAACATTCGTAAGTTTTTCTTTTTATAAAACACCGAGTAAAGTTCGGTTGCCCAGGTACTTATCATAATATGTATAATTCACGACTGTAAAATAAAATGTCTTAGTGTTGTGCATAATTTTTTTCAAATCGTATTTATACTGGACTAATAAGCTTATAATCTGTTCACACGAATCCAGTTACAAGCTTGTTAATCATTTATTGAAGCCTACCAAAAGTCTTATACGAGATATCATTATCAAAGATAATTTTTTTGAAAGATCAAAACTGTGACAATGGAAGGGCGTTGATATCTGCAACACAGTTTATACCTCTGCGTGTATCATGGTTTCTATTTGTTTATTGTTATGTGTTTTTAAAAAAATCCTTATTGTTTGTCCTTTCGTCTGTCTGTTAAGTACGTCTGTATATCTGTCCATATATCACAGTCGATTTATTTAGTAGTTGTTGCAATTACTTAGCTGAAAAGCACTACTACTGAGCTGAGATGTAAATTGGTTACCTAAAATCAGAAATGAGAAACAACAAATTAACCAATGGGTATTTTGTATCCATTATGAATTTCACTTTTTTCAAATTTATATAATTCAACGTCAATTTGTTTAACTAATACTTTTTTTGAAATTGCTACGAAATCCTAAGTTAATGAGGTACGAAAAAGAAATGTCATGTTCTTAGTCGATTTTTATAAATTTCAAATCTATCCTATACTATAATACGAACAATATTTGTATATTTGAATTCGAGTTTTGTTTATATTTGTAATTATATTTGTAATCGACGATTAAGGAGAATTCATCTTCCAATTACAAAGGGGAAACAAAAGGTAAATTTGGTACAGAATTCCTAATAAAAAGCTATCTTATACACTTCTATATACATATAGAAGGAATAATTGGTATTTCAGAGCGCATTAGTGCGCTTAACATGTATATTCCCAAGTACAATGAGAAGGTTCTGGTGTTTGAAAGAGAAGCGGTACAAACGAAATGTGTGATTAGTGTAAATGGAAAATGTCTAGAACAGGTGAATGAAATTGTGTACCTGGGGAGTGCGTTTTCGAAGGATGGAAGATGTGAGTTGGATGTGGAGAGACGGGTAGCAGCTGGCAATAAAGTGAACGGTGCTCTGTCCGCATTAGTGGGTAGTGTGAATATATCTAACACTGCTAAAATGGCCATCCACAATGCGGTGTTGGTGCCAATTTTGTTGTACGGCAGTGAGGCCTGGATATGCCCGAAATCGAGTGAAAGTATGATAAATGCTGTGGAGATGCGGTCTCTCAGAAATATGTGCGGTGTCACGCTTGCGGACAAGATAAGCAATGACGAGATACGCAGTATGACAGGGTTACACAACAGTGTTATTGTAAAAATGAAGAAAGGAATGCTTAGATGGTTCGGGCACATGGAAAGAATGAGTGATGAAAGACTGACGAAGAAAATATACAGAGCGAAAGTGAGTGGTAAAAGAAGCCAAGGAAGACCAAGGCTGACTTATGAAGATCAAATAGCCAGAGTGTTAGCAGACGGAAATGTCAAAAGCACTCGCATACCTAGGCGAAAATGTGTGAGGAGAATGATGAGATTTGAGGAAGCGAAAGAGGTGTGTAAGGACCGCGACTCCTGGCGCTCCGTCCTCTCTGGCTACCCCGTTGGGGATACAGCGTGAAGTTATGTTATGTTGTTATGTTATGTTACAATGAGAAATGGTCCTTTATTCAAGTTTATTCACCCATAGAAGCAGGCTAAAAGGGCACTTTTAAAATCCAAGTAAACCACTTGAACATTATCCAGATTAACAGCAGGAAGATGGAGAACTTGTTGGTCTGATATAAGTATATATTGGGACCAGTCAGCACTTGACAGATTATATTTGAATCATGGTGTATGTTGAATGGGAAGACCAGAGGAATTAGGAAAGGAGACTAATATAGGATAATGGTCACTACCATGGAAATTAGGAATGGTCTTTCAAGACAGTAAAGAAGAGAGATCAGAGGAGCAGATGGACAGTCTTGATGTTCTGAGATGGAGGAACACGTCTGCTGGAGGACCCATTATTCAGAATGCAGAATGAAAAGTCATCTATGAGGTCTAAAAATGGGTAAGAGAAATGGGATCCCCATGAAGTATGATGGATATTAAAACATCCTAAAAAGATAATAGGAGAAGGGAGGGAAGATATTGTAGATCTAAGGTCAGACAAAATTAAAATGTTTCGATCAGGGATATAAATTGTAATAAATAAAATATTCAAAGCTCATACTGCAACTACATTGAAAGAGTCATTATGCGGAGGAAGAGGAATTTGGGAGAATGTAATAGACCTGTAAACTAAGATGAAAACATCTGCATGACCATCACTTCTGTCGTCCCGGAGACATGAGTAGCCCGAGACTCTAAAATGAGACCCAGGTCTAAGACACATCTCCTGGACAGTAAGAATGGGAGGTTGAAACTTATTGATAAGGAAAATAAGTTCGTTTTTTTATGTCTGATCTGCACTGTGACCTAACATGAGCGAATCTGCAACATTTGAAACATTTTATCGTGGGAAACACATATGTCTCAACAGGCATTGATGTATAGAAGCAATATACGTGAGCTTTTAGCCTCAAAAAGTCAACACGACTGTTTGAGTGGGAACCCAAGTGGAAATACCACTGTCATTAACGGTCCTTCTATTCAGTCTTCTCACTCTTATAATGCGGCCATAACCAGACGGAACCTCGACAACATCAACAATTTCTTCCAGAGTCCACTCGACTGGAATTTCTCTTATGATTCCCATGCGTGTGACATTGTACGATAGGATCGATGCCACGTATTTGGTAGCAGCTGAGCTGGATGCTCAATAAAAGAATTAGCATCTACAGCAGATTTAAAATCCACTGATATTCTGTTATGTTCTACTCGTTTTACTCCATCTTGAGTAACATTTTTAATTTTGTTCCTAAAAAGGAAATGGCCAAATTTAATAGGTTGTGTTGTTCCAAATGTAGGTTCATTCAGGTGTTTGCTAATATGGACTAAAAAAGGAGAAGAGTCATATTCCTTGTATTTGGTTTTTTGATTAGTGTAATCTGGGTGAATACATACTTAAAACTTGAAAATTTGCCTGCAAAATATGATTGAAAATTTCGCAGCAGAGTTTACCTTCTCAATAGCACAGTGGCTAGAGCGTAGTTCTGCCACACCATACCATACATACATACCATACCATACCGAAGTGTTCGGTCGCCTAGGTACTAAGTTAATGCAGGAAATACCAAGTGTCACAATGAAACGTGGAAAACAAGTGGAACCTTCATGATAGACCCTATAACATATGTTTCTGAGATTTCTCGTCAGATTTTATAATTATTATCTTGGCTTCTATTACTGGGGCATTACAGTTCCTATAATTGTGCTTTGTTGATTGTCATTTCAGAACAAATGGACATGACAAACTACGTGTTGTGTTTTTGAAAAGAGTTAAAATGAAGAATACACTTATTAAAGATTAACGTGATAATAATAAAAGTGTATGTGTATGAATGGTATTAGTTGTATTACACACTTGCATGTATCTAATAGGTTCATCGATCATGCTACAATTTCCATGCAAATGAATTTTGTAGCGGTGCGTGATATCTGTACCACGTATCTTTAATAACCATAAATCTACAAATCGAGACCAGTGATTATTTATGGAGAAAGAAAAAACCAGGATACTAATTAAATTTTACAATCGCAATTGCTATTTGCCTAAAAAGCTTTTCCTTCAGTAAAAAGGTAAATAATTAAATTAAATAAGGAACTCGACAATAAAGTTATATAAAAATAACATTACTTTAATTTAATTATAAAAAAACGAGAACACCGTAGATGCTAATACTAAAGGCAATTTGTTTTATTTTTATACATAACTAGCTGTTGCCCGCGACTTCGTCCGCCTTTTTATTTTTAAAATAGTCTCAGGATTCAAGCTATCTCCATACCAAATTTTATCTCAATTAGATGAACGGTATGGCAGCCCATAAAATACGAACAAACAAACAAATATTGATTTCTATACAAAAGATATATAATAAAATGTGTAAGGAGAATGATGAGATTTGAGGAAGCGAAAGACGCATGTGAGGTTCGCGACGCTTGGTGCTCCGTCCTCTCAGACTACCCCATTAGGGCTATAGGGTTAAAAGATATGTATGTATGTATATAATACTCAAAGTGAAATGATATCGGTACCTAATTAAAGTACTATCATAATAATACGTATGGAAGTGTTATTCATCTCTACCTATTAGATACATCTGATATCTATTTAAATAATAATTAGCAATTAAAATAGTTTATTGTTAAAATACCTATTAAAAATAATAATTAAATACGTAGGTACATGTATCTATTCAAGAAAAATAATTTTTAGCTGTCAAAATAAATAAACCAATTTGCATTGACTAACCATTCCAACAGCTTTTCATTGTTTCAGAGAATAAGAAATACGTTTATTTTTATAGATTATAAATTATTATTATTTATTAAGTACTAACAATTCAGTGTGAAAAAGTAATGATGGCTGCTCCTAGCACTGGGCGGGTGGTATACGGTCACAACTCACAGTATGTAGGTACCTTAGCTGTAGTAGAACGCTTCGAGATTCGATCTTAATATTAATCACAGGCGGTATTTAAGTAGCCATGTTAAGTAATTTATAGCCATGTAAAATTCAAATCATAATCATATTAATCTCCTACTATTTAAAAATTAGTTAAGTAAGTACTAATAATTTTCTTTTTATTTGACACTGGCATCTGATACTTCTATACAAAATATAACCTAAAAAAAACAATGATGATTATAAATGTTTCATTTTATTTCTATTTATAATACATTACTCCGGTAATTCTTTAATTAAATTCTAAAGTGATTCTCGGCAATGAATTCCAGTAACAAAGCCATACCTAATTAACAAGAAAATATAAGTGTTGCTATATTAAGTAATACAAATTATTCAAGGAAAGCGGTTCTCGAGAATTCTAAATTCTATTATTTATTATTAACCTTGTGGTTCGCTGGTAAGAACAGTAAGAATAGTGCCTCTGCTGTTACCCTGACTGTTCATACTACTAAGAGATTTCAAGCAAAATTCAACAATCTAAAGTTAGACTTCTTTAAATAGTTTATTCAAATAATTTATATCTTTATTACAGATTATTTTGAGAGTCAAATCTACCAATAGTTAAAAAGAATCTGTTTTGAGAATTTAAATTAAATTAGGTTAAATTAGGTTTATTTAATCTAATCTTTACAGAACATGTTTTTGCAAATCTTAGACATATTTTAGACAAAATCCAGCGTTCATTAGGGATTTGGAATTTGTATTTGACCACTGCTTGCAAATTGCAAAGTTAATTACGGTAAGGTTATTTGGTATCTATATAATATATTGACCGTACGTAAGTATATTCATATACACATTCAAATGAAATAATAATATAAGCATAAAAGAAACTATTCCAAAGTTCAATTTTTAATTAAAATTACTATGATATTTATAATATTATTATTCCATAAATATTATATATTTATGGAAACTTTGTTAGACAATAGAATAAGAATGGGAAAAATTGGGATCATAAAATAACTAATTATTTGAAAATTAAGTAAAAGTACCAATAGGTAGTCCAGTGCCGTATTTACCCTAGGACGATGAGGTTAATGGTATGGAGCGGCAGGCTGCGAGGGGTGTTGACGAATTTGTCAACCAATTTGTGCATCGCAAAAAAATGGAAATATTTAGTAAATGTTGTTCATTCTTTTGTGTGACCTTTTTCATTATTAAAAGATTTATGCTTTTTTGTTAATTTATGGGGCGGCAAACCCTATAGGCCAAGAGCGCCTAATCTTAAAATATGCCTTCGAGGTAGTCGAAATCGCGTTTTATAGATTTTGTGACCTGCCCTTTGGACAAAAGTAGATTCCCTTAAGACAACTGGTACCTCTTCACTAAACATTTACTTTTTTCCAAATTTTGCAAGTTACACATTACTGAGATGGTTTTTTGTTTGGAAATACAAACAATTGGTGTCACAATAATAATCGATCCAAATCATGAAACATTAAATTTTTCCTGTCTTTACAAAAACTCCAATTTTAGAAACTACGATCTGCCCATTGGACCATTTTGGTTTGAAAGCCCAAAATTAACCTTTATTTTCATACTATTACATACACTTATTCTATAAGAATCTATTACATTTTGTATGTTGATTTTGTGTAGAAACAGAGTCAAACACATCAGCAAAATACGAAACTTAGTTAAAAAGTGAGGTGTTATCTCCAAACTTCAAGTAAAACAAGTAGACCTATGTCTAAACAATATAAAATTAATAAAAAAATAAGTTATTGCTGGTATTGGCAATATTAAATTATTTTTGCTTAATGCACATGTAGACGTTAAATAAACACGTCTATGTCTATATTAATACGTATGTTAATTAATGAATAAAAAATAAATATATAAATAAACCTGTTAAAATTAATAGATCTTATATATTATCGCATTAGTTTCATACTGTTGAATTACTTTTATACGTATACTCATTAATTTGTATAATTAAATCATTTATGTATTTAAATGTAAGATTATAAGTAGAGACCACAATTTATTCAAATCATTTTCAGACAAGCTTCATTTGTTATATGGGTGTAAATAACAATGGGCGCGTGCTACCATCAAACATCAGACGCGCTGTGTAAGTGAATTGTAGAGCCAGCGACTTTAGCGTCGACGTTGGCGATAAATCGTCTAAAAACAATAGCGATGTAGGCGCCTGCCCAATGTCCGACCATTGAACACACATAAATCAGGCGGGTTACTAAATGCGTCCATGTTGTATGGACACCAGTGATGGCCAATGAGATCTCGTCTATATAGTGAAAAATCTACGGACGCACGCGATCCGAGATTACTAATTAATACTTATTTATTAGTAGCTTTTCAGAATGATGTCTTGGTTGCACCATTTTGTATTTCCGCTTCGTAAAGCTATTTAGTTCACGTCGAGTTTTTGTTTTTGGTTTTCAATTTTCATTTAATATTTTGCTTTAAATATATGTACATAAGCAGTCGCAGGAAATGTTTGTCATTCGTTAGATAGTTGTCGTTTTTTATTTATGGACAGTACATAAATTTTCTGATCAGTACATAAATCTTAAAAAATTTAGTGTGGGCAATATATGTACTGGCTGGAATAAATCAATTCAATTTGCAAAATTTAAAAACTGTAATGGTTTTTTTTATTTGTGTGTGCTTTTCATATTGGTGTAAGAGGTCTAAAGATTACATTGTAAGTAATCGAAGAAGATTGTAGGTAAAACTGGTGAACCACAACACCCTACACTACAAAGTAGTGTTCGAAGACAAAAAAATGACTTTCTAAGGTAAGAAAGAACCTCTCCTTTGAGAGCAAATGAGAGAATTCTAGGTTATTTTTTCCATCTTCAAATACCATCTTATAGTTTAAGATCCAGTCTTACCTGTGACTAAAGGAATTAAACGTTATTAGAATATTATTACACACAAGCCACAACATAATCTTGGTATTTTAATAAACAACACACGACACTTGAAAAATTTAGTAAGTATAAAAAATATGAAAAGAATATTGTATTTTACAATCTAGTATTTAAAAAAAACTTTTTCTTTTCTTAAGTGCGCCAGACAGAACCCACCGATCATCAACCTAAGACATTTCCTATGCAATGAGAACCAGACGATAACTACTAGGGACGTCTCTATCTATCTAGAAAAATTGAATCGAATCTGCAACCTACCACGCTTGGATGCAGCACCTAAATTACTGCTCCATCGGGGTTGTTAATTCAACGAGTAAGTACATATATGAAATATTTAAGTGTCAATTATTCCAGATTTTTTGTAAACTGTATCCCATTGTTCGCAGAAACTCCAAACTTATTTAAACGTACAATGTACTTTGACAGTCTCTGACTTGCACAGCTTTAGAACATAAAGCGTGCAGCCGATAGTTTTGTCATGTCGTTATTCCGTTAGCATTATGTTTTATACATGCCTTTATTACAATGATTAATAAAACACGTAATATCAATAAATAAAAGATTTCTTGTTAGAGGTAAGAATAAATTAGTAGAAGTGTGTAATGGAAATGAAATTAATATAAATGGTAAGACCTTGCGTTTTTTGTTCCGCAAATTATAGCCGATTTACAACAACGATTTAGGTACTTAACGTATAATGTTGGATTACATAATTGTGTGAGAAAATGTGAAAAAACTTTATAATAATAAAAAAATCATATAAATCATTTCTCCTAATAATTTTAAACTTAAAAAATCTATGCCTATTTGTTTTTCTAAATCGTTCTTTTAATTATATAGTATGCGTGTCTGTTAGTGTTTGTAATTTATACCTATTTTTATTATTACAAGCTTTTAACACAGCCTTTTAATTAACTTACCGTATTTGTATGTATGTGTGAGTCAAATCTCGGAAGCTAAATTAGAAATACTTTCTAACGTTCGATTGAACTCAAATTTGGTGTACTAATATACTTGCGTATCTTCGGTGACGATGCAATAATATGATACCATGGAAGTGGTCAAATGATGGAGTGGGAAGGTAGCTATAGGAACTCCTAAACTAAACAAGAGTAACCCATCGAATTTGGGCTCATTTGTTTTGTCTTGGCAAATACTCTGGTGCTACATGATATCCAGGTTCTAAAGATGGAGACGGTAGGTGGTCATAGGAACTTCTGAACTAAACAAGATAGACCAGTCGTGTTTGGCTCGTTTAATTTGTCTTGCCAAGCACTCTGGTGCTTCATGATATCCAGGGCCTGAAGCTGGAACCGGAAGGTGCCCAAAGGAACTCTGTAATAAAACCACGCATCCCTATCGAGTTTGGGGTCATTTGTTTTGTTTTGGCAAACACTCTTGTCTTGTATGATGTCTAGGTTTTGAGTGGAGCACGCCGTCGTGTATTGGGGCCTTAAACTTTTCACCGCTGGGCAAGCTTATGTTGCCCTTAGTCGAATAAAATCTTCAGAAAGACTTCTCATCGAAAAATTTGATAGTTCGAAATTAACAGGAAAAATACCTTGCAATAATGATGCATTACTAGGAACGCACAGATTTAAACAAAACTAAAAAGTTGAAAATAAAATTATTAATTAGAAAAAAACTTTTTTAAAAACAAAGTTTTAATCAAACATTCAGTTACACTTAAATAATAATTTTATGCAAGGGTTGTGCCGATGAATGTTATTTATATAGATAAATATAATCAGGGTTTTTTTTGCGGGGGCACGTGGGGGGGGGGGGCACGCTGTGGCCCCAAAGGAAATTTCGAAAATATCGAAAAATTGCCATAAAAACTGAAAAAATGAAAGAATTTGAAAAAAAATGAAAAGAAAAAAATCAATTTTGGTAACCCTTACAAAAAATTTTGGATTTTTTTTAATAGGTCAAAATTGGCAAAAGTAAAGTGTGGCACTGCGCTAATCATCGTTTGGAACTAGCAATAAATGAAACGGTCAAGTGTAACAGTCGGAGATATTAATAAATTCAAGGGGTTTATGGATAAGTTATATGCGTTATATCACGTGTCCCCGAAAAATTCCAGAGATTTAAAAACTTGTGCTCATCTGCTAGAGAAAGAACTTTTTAAAATAGGACGAATTTTGAGTACAAGATGGGTAGCTTCTAGTTTTCGTTCGGTTTCAGCTACATGGAACAGTTACGTTGCATTAGTTGAACATTTTAACAATGCCAGTTCTGATGATACCAGATAAAAATGAAAAAAGTACATTCAGTGGACTTTTGAAGAAAATCACTAGCACGGCGTTTGTCCTAGATTTGGCGCTAATGTGCGATGCTCTTCAAGAGCTAAGTGAGCTGAGTTTAGATTTGCAAAATCGTGATATAAGCTTAATGAGTGCTAATCAGACATTTGAAAATGTGGTTCAAATGTTTGGACGACGAATACTGAACCTGGTACATACTATGAAAAAGCTTTGGAAGCGGTGAATAAACTGTCATTTTTCGGAGTGGAGTCACACAACTAAAGCGGAAGAAATATACAGCAACCCATATCTAGAGACGTTTTATTCTCAATTGGCAGCTTCTCTTTTAGTGAAAACAGTTTCATCGCTATTGGTTATCAAGTTCAACGGTCCACCACTAAATATCTTTGACCCTTTGAAGTATGTGGATTCATGGTTACTTAAAAATCATCATTCTGCCACGGAACAAAACAGTAAAGTTCGTAAGCGCGAACAGATTTATGATGAAAATTTGGTTAAAATTTGGAGACTGCTTTAAAATGTATGTACCTACCTTAGGCTAAGTATATTGACATCGAAAGTTACTTTTTTATATTGTTACTCACCTAAATATAAGTTCACGTTTTATTTCCAAAGATATTATGTTTTTAAACAAAAAAAAAATTACTTCGATTTTTTCCTCAAAACACAACAAGGGGTGGGGAAGGGGTACAAAAAATTATGGACTTACAACATTCGAGAATTAGCGTGCCCCCAAGAAAGAAGTGACATAAAAAGGCCTGAATATAATAAAATAGATCAATCGAAATCCTGCATAAAACTATCTACTTATATAAGCGCGATGTTAGGATAATCACTGAAACAATGAATATCCATAATTGTAAGTACCTAATATTCTATTACATCAAGTAATTTCAAAAACTTGTAGCACAAATAGAAAAGAGAGAAAGAGGAATTTAAACTAAATAAATTTCGTGCACGATTCAAGCTTTTGAAATTATGGAATTATATTATATTATAGATATTATATTTATACATGTATTTATATTGAAATTATATTATTTTTTCAGCGATAATCCTAACGTCGTGCCTATATAAGCAGATAGTTTTATGCAGGACTACGATCGATCTATTTTATTATATTAATCTATATAAATAACATTCATCAGTACAACCCCTGCACAAAAATATTATTTTCGTTTTAGTACAACTGAATTTTTGAAAAGCTTTTTTTTAAGTTTTTTTTTTAAAACTATAGCCACAAATTAAATAGTAGCAACATTTATTTTAATTTTGTGATCAGTTAACGTTTATTTGAATTTTGTGAATCTTTCCTGAATTATTGTTAATATTATCATCACGACTTTAATAAGATATTAGAACTCCCAATACTTATTATTGTGAGCGGCAATAAGAGAGCGGAGCCAAAATTAGAGGTACCATTACTATGATTTTAATATGCTATAACATCATTAAATCTCGCAGTGGAGGAAAATTGTCGGTCATGGACAAGATACACAGTAACTCCTTTCGGCTGCCTCTTGATGATGCTTTTCAATTATTAAAATAATTTCCCTTTTAATTTAACCCTGCTGAGGATATTATGATTTTATTATTAATATTCTAGAGCATCATCAAATACATTTATTTATCAAAGAAGTATCTTTCAAAGCTATCAAAGAAAATTACAATATTTAGCCAAGTCTAAATAAGAGCTTTTGAACGGTCGCTATTGCAGAGGGTTTAAAAAATTTAACGTGTCGATTTTAGAATTTATAGTTCGATTTCATTCAAGCCAATTAGGAAACATACTTTCATAAATACGTATATAACATAGAACCATTTTCTATTCGGGATGAATACATAGATAAAGCGCACAAGTATCATCTCCACATAAATTTTAGGATTCCGTAGTCAAATTCAAAAAAGGGAATATTTGAGATTTCGTCTTATCCGTCTTTCTGTCCGCATGTTTCTTCATATGTGTACATATTACACGGAGACTATTGGGCACTGTATACCACATGTACAATGGTGTACTGAGATCACAAAAAAACGATATTAGGGGTGACACTCCATACAAATATCTGAATGACGAAAAAATCTAGTGCTCATAACTCATAAGTGCGTGGGTATCTTTGGATAATTAGATCTTTATTCTACCAAAATGATACATAGAGGTTTCAAAATGATCTTATTTAAGCCAACAGTTGATGAGATATGCGCTTATAAAATTGTAGAAAGTCTCTTCTGTCTAAATTTTCGACTACAGTATTCTAAACAAATTTTGAAGTTTTTAAGACAGTAAGTTTAAAATTTGAGGTTATTAAGGACTTTAAAAAACTTTTAATGAAATCAGTTTGTATAAGATATATTGAATAGTTTTTGTTATGTGATATATTTTCGGTTAAACGCTAAGCGACCACAGAAATGACTTTGTTTTTCACGGTGTCCTTTAATTATATTGGTATATAATATATCGTATTTATAAAGTTATTTTTGTACTTGAGTTTTGATTACTATATAATAATAAATTTGCACTTTTCGTGATTTTAATTTGAAGTCTGTTTAATTTTTAAAAAGTTATTTTAATAATACGAGTATATAAGAGAAAATTCTAATTCTTCTATTGACTTGAATCATTAGATATCTATTAAATAAATAATTAAAAAGGGCTTTATTAAACCGAATAAAATTTATTTATCTAATTATAATTATTTCTTAGTCAAAAACAACGAAATATAATGTTTTCAGGTGTACTACAATACCACACCTGACTCTAATATTCTTTTTGTGTACATACAGATCGTGTTAGTTTAAGTAACAGTATGTACACACATTGGTGTTATTCGCGCTTCTTTGTCCTAATGTGTTGCGTTACTTATGCATTTTCTTACACCATAGACATATCTTAAGCAACCATTCGACGACGACGAACAAAAGAAGTATTTGTATAGTTATTTTTGCAAATATCTCCACCATTTATAAGTAGTAAAAATCCTAAATTGGTTGAAGAAACAAATTATCCTTTTTTTTCTACATTACGTAAATGATTTGTAATAAATAACCTATACTAATATTATAAAGAGGTTAACTTTGATTGTTTATATATAATGGATAAACTCAAAAACTACTCAACCGGTTTCAAAAATTCTTTCACATATAGAAAGCTACATTATCAGGGAGTTACATGTTACTAATTTCTACCTGTGCGAAGCCGGGGCGGGTCGTTAGTAAATAAATAATCATAAACAATTTAATATTTATGGACAATTTATGACGTTCATACCATGAAAATGAAAAATAATACATTTATTTAATATTTAAAATAAAAAAGAAATAACATAATTTTACCTCTTTATAATATTAGTGTAGATTATTATTTGTTACATATACAATTTAGAAAAATTGGCTCTGTATAAACATAGCAAAAATCCCGTTTTAAAATTATACGACGAGAGAAACCTGCCGTATACTTACCATATTTTCTGAAACATAATGCACGAAAAAGTACACAATATTACGGCAATAGCCGTTATCAATAAAAACAGAGTTTGCTTTAACCTATCGTCAACTTAGGAACATCCAACTCAAGCCAGTTGAGATAAATTCTATTTCCTTAAATGGCCGCACTGAGAGTCGACCTTGAGGGAGCAATTTTAAATTTGGCTATTTTGACCCATTTATCTGGCGCACTAAACATAACATAAAGTTAATTATTTCTTTAATCTATAAATATGTAATTTAATTACATCTGCAATGGGTTTTGAAGGTACTTATTGAAGTAAGTAATTTAAAATTTAGGAATCTCATTTGTAGACGAAAGTAGCCAAATGTTTAAAATAAATTTAAATAGGAAAATATAATGTACCGTAAAAGTCCCTCAGGAAAACATGAAAAAAGTATGGAATTATTAAAAATATGCGAAGTTATACTAAAAATATATTTGGAATCTTTTGTTATTCATATGATGTGCTCGTGGTACGAGTAGATATTATGTGAATATACAATTCTAAAGATTGCGGCGCGCGGCTCAGGAATAACAATATCTGTACTGTAAATAGACCAATTCACGCCATGGTACCTGTTTTTTGAAGAAAAATATGAATTTGATGGATACCCATTCATTCGAGAAAGATTGGATACTGTAATAAATAAAGTAGAAAGCTAAAATTTGACTTTGCTGGCGTTAGTGCGGGTTTTATGACCAATAAACATATTAAAATATTTTTAATAAACAATGAAACTTCCGTGAAGTTGTAAAATGTTATAGCAAATATCCTAATAATATCGTACTATTCATATTCCAGTTTTTATGAGGGACGGACATATCTTTGTGTTTCTTGGGTTTTATGTGACCTTTATGTGCCGCATCACGCTAACCCATGAAATTCGTTTCAGTTTTATGTCTTAATAATTCGGTTTGTTCTTGCAGTTTTGGAACAGAAGTTCAGTTTTATATTACCGGCAAACACACGCTGTACAGTACTGTATATTCAATTTTTTTCATTTTTGTCTTTAATATAAATAAATGTTGCGACTATGTAACTAGAGAAGGGCTAGTTCGCAAATGATTAATTCAGTTGTCATATTTATTAGTTATTAAAATTCTAAAAAAGTTTTTGTCTTACTAGACCAAAACTTTTTTAGAATTTTTGTCCGTTTGTATATTTGTGCTTCAATAAACATCACAAAGAATTAAAACGTCATGATAAGTGTAAAAATTTGTATTTTTAAAAAACACCTAAAAATAAAGAGCAGATGATTATTGTTTGCACATAGCAAACAATAATATTCTTCTGTTATTATAATTCTGTCTTACATTTAAAATTAATTGTGTCATTCACATATTAGCGTGAACCTGAGTGAACTGATTTATGGCACTAATTTGTTTTGAGAATGTAGGCGACCTTTAAGTGACATTCAAAATAAAAACAAAGCGCTTGACAAGTAACCAAAATTTTTTCAACACTGCACTATATTGGATAATAATTAGTGTTATCTGTTAATATTTCATAGTTTCGTGTAAAGAACGGAATAGCAGTGTTATTAGATTGTTGCGTCTAATATATCGACCAGCGAACGGTAAAAATTTAGCGAAATTTTTGTTAGTTTCTTGTTTGTTTACATTAAAGCCAAAAATGAAAAAAATGGGATATACGCTGGATATACATACTGTAGCCGTTAATATTTGATAGTATGCCAAAGTACGATTTTTTCACGGAAGAAACTCGTTTGCTGTAATTTGTACACCTCCTCGCAATTTTAAAATATCTCTATTTTGATTATATAACAATGTTTCGAATGCAATGTTCTCTGTCTTCTCCTTCCGTGCTTTATTTTCCATTTCTTTTGGGATCGGCCATCCAGATAATGTGTCATTCTGGGCATGTTTGTATCATGTCTGCGTATAGTCTCGTCGTCTTTATGTCTTCCTTCACTATGCCCATCTAGGTACAGGCGGCTTCTCGCGACTTCTTCTTATCCAATTACGGTGATGCCAAAATGAGGGTTACGATTTAAGCATGCCATGCATGTATGTTCATCTCTTACCGCATACCTTCTAAACCACATATCGTAATTTGCCAATTGCGGTACTATAAGAAGCGTCCTGATGGTTTACTGGTTATAGGCTATGTGAGGTTACACTAAGTTCAATATGGCGCCCGGACATTAAGTCTTGTATTAAAAAAAAAAGTTGAAATGTGCCATGTTGGGTATCGAATAAAAGGACTTAATTAGTACATTTCAAAAATATATAATAGGTTTTTATCTATAAAATAATTTAAATGAAAAAGTCAGACACTTTTTCTAGGGTATAAGTAATACTTAGAAAACTTCAAAATAAATAAAGCACTAGTAGTAATATAGTACTTTTTAATACAAACAATCATCCGATCAAAATGGAACGTGTTTCGTGTGTAATTTGTAAACAGCAAAACGCTGCAAAGATTAATGAATTTTCTGAAACTATATAAACTTTAAAACTTTTCTGAAACTACTTTACAAAAATGTAAAACTGCGTTGAAAATTCAGCAAGAACGTAATTCAAAATACAGTAGTGAGGTTCTACTATTAAATGTGACTCCGACTAAAGGTTTATTATCATCATCAATGTTACTCTAATTTCAGAAAATTGAAACAACAATACAAAAAAAATTATCATTGTACAAAATTGATTTATCGGTAATTTTAATATCGAAACATCGAATTTCTGTATACCGAAACGAGCTTAGCACCGATTTAACTGTCAAATTTAATTATATGGGTATTTGTATCGTATTTATAAAGTTATTTACGTATTTAAGTTTTGATTAATAAACAGTGATTATTTTGTACTTTTCAGTGTGTCTTTTTTTTGAAGTCAGTATAATTTTTTATATATTTTTTTATTTCTCCCTTTTGAGTGACCTTGGCCTAAGATCTACAATTAATTTCTTTTCTAATTCTACAGCGCACTGTGTTAACTTCCATTCTATCGAAATGCACAAACCGTAGGCTTTCACAATAAAAGATGCGAACAGATCGAACATGGGATATTATTACCCATTAATTATCAATATTATATCATATCAATATCAATCAGTTATAAAAGAACAGTGTAAAGGTATACCATAATTACACCCTAGCAATATTCTTACAATTAGAAGACGACAGCCGACAGCCATATTCTCCGTCCGCCGCAAGATTTTTTTTTGGATTCTGAGAGGCGAAAAAAATCCCCACGGACACTCAGCCGGACTTTACGCCGACTGAGTAGTGTAGGACTCGAACTGACTAAAATAGCCCCTCTTTGCTAGGACAAACACCCTAGTGGCTTTTACAGCGTCACCGGTCGAACTGAGAATCTCCTCCTTTTTCGCATGTCTGTTAAAAATTTCTACCTGAATCAAACACTTCATGAAACGTGGGTCACGGGCTCTTGGGCTATTATAATTTAACTTATAGTGCTGTTCAGAGGATAGCCGTGGTTGTATGACATTTTTATTTGAATTATATTTTTAATTGGCCATTATTTTGGTTAGTTTTCATTAGCTCATTACAGCAGGCAAAGGCCATACAGTCATTCTTACGTACAGAATGTATGTGCGAATGTCGTATCATTGAGGTCTGCCCTGCAATGGCGGGAAATTGAAAATAAATTGTGACTTTTTTGTTGTTTATCAAAGTTAAAAGAACATATGATATGATTTTGTATACTTACGACTATTCACCAGGTAAACTATACCTGGTGAATACAGGTACACAGGTAGGTAAACGATTAAAAGTTAAATTGTATCATTACAAATTATGGAAAGTTTATATCAGGTAAGAGACTGCTGCACCATCTAGCTGCATCTAGCATCTAGCTCATACCTAACCCTATCGACATAATTATTTTAAAATTTTCTAGTTTGTTTAACAATACACGCAATTACATAATACGATATTGTTTGGAGGTTGCAATGTTGGACTTATTTTATGAAAGAAATAATATGAAAAATAAAACATCATTGATTCATGCTTAATGTTCAATTTATAAACAACCAACGGAAACATTCTAAACAAATCACATTTTATTACAGTTTGTACACCAGAATGATATAGGTACGTCTTTGGCAAGTCGACTCTATAACAACTAACAAATCGCAAGTTCAGACCAAAAGTGAGATCAGCCCACGTTTTGAAATTTCGAACCTTTTTATGATCTTTTTATAAACTGTTTTTTTATGAACTGTATTAGCACTGTGAAATAATTTTAGGTAAATTTATCTTCTCGATATTTTTTTAACAGTGTAGGTTTTGTATTATATTTTTATTATATTGTAGATTTATGATTGTAACTAACACTCGCACTCAAAATTTTAAACTCGGTTCATACTCTTTTGGTCTGAAGGTGCGAAACATACTGTTAATTTCTGAATTAAGCATTCTTTAAATTTCCCTTTCTGTAAGACAAGTTACTTATTTCAGTCTCTTCGGATTTCATTGTCAGAAGCCACAACATCAAAGCTAATTGTTCCACAAAAATATCATATAAAATCTTTGCTTCTTTAACTTTTGTAGGAAAAACTGTTATATTAATTTTTAAATTTTCCTTATTATTGTAAATACTCGTTTTAGATAATGCCTTTAAATAAGTGGCTTCAAAATATTTAATTCAGACATCAAAATAAAGTCATACAACATTTATACTTATTTCATACAAACAATAAACAATCATACATCATAACATTAAAAATATTCTAAGTAATTGCAGTCAGTATAACAGCGAGTCCTTTTATTACTACAACTGAAAAAGGCACGGGACAGACGATGACAGTAAATGGAAACAACTTTTTGTTTTCTAAGTTGCCAAAATAGTCTTAAAAATAATGAAAGAGTTTAAATAGATACTAAATTGCAAATAACACTGTAAGTAAATCATGAATGCCCACTTGGATTTGACTATTGTAGTATATTTTCAATATTTACTTATACACTTTTCACTTACTTATATATGTATATATTATATATGTATCGCGAATATGTTTTAAGACGGTATGTAATTAAACTACATATCACACACCGCGTTCAGCAATATTCATAATTAACTAAAATGCGTAATTGTTATTGTAATTGATGTAGAACTGCTCGTAAAACTAAAAAGCAGAATTTAAGTTTAACGTTTAGATACATGGAAGAATTTGAATTAACAATATATAACTAATTAATGTAAAATACATTTAGATGGTTGCACAAGTACCATTTAAGGATGTAAATAAAGTAGTTTTTAAAAGATCGTTTATAATTAAATTAATAAATGGATAATTTATTTCATATAATGAATAATAATAATTTGCTTTGAGATCCGGCCCAAGAAAGCATATAGGTTTTTCAAAAGGAAAATGACTTAGTAATAATAAATAATATAATAGATATAGTAATGGTATTTGCATTGCTTATCTAGCCTCTAAATTAATAAACAAAATGCTTAAAAAATAAAATAAAAATCCGTGATATCACACGCAGCTTAAAATGTAATAGCTTGCTTTTGATATGTGCTTATTTGAGCTTTGAGCTATCGGTAACAGTTCATAAAAATGTTACTTTTATTAAATTAAAATTGCATTACACTTATGTACAATGTTTCTCTAAATTTGATAAAATAGGTTAATATAATTATATTAATTAAATATTTAAAAAAATTCTATGTTCCTCAAAACATTTACATAGATAAGCAATTTTTAGAATAGACTTTTTAGAATAAAATACTGCTAAGATATTATTATGTAGTTAAACTGTTGGTCGTATATATAAAAGCAACAAATTTTTAGCTTTCCTTTTTTGGCATAAACAATGGCTTGTTTTCGTGTAAGTCACTGGAATGGCTTAAATAACATAGATATTTCACAAATAATTCACATTAATGTTTTGGACGTTCTTTGGCACTAAAAAACCTTACATCTAATTAAAAGTCTTGATTCATCAAAGCCCCATTACTGCTGGCATCGGGTTATGCTAGTTCTCACTAACTTTGTCAAAAAATGTTTTACTTTTACGATGTATTCAGACTAGCGATTAGTCATTGATTGCACTGTCCCTTTCACAAAACACTATATCACGATCACTTCGTCGAGTGAAATTTTATGCTACGTCTCTTCAAAGTTTATCTGAATCGGTCATACGAAATCATTCACGACTTCGTTTTGTATAGGATTTTCTACTTTTTCAATACACTTTCTGATAGCGTCCAGTATTATCACGATTCGCCGATCCAAAGCAGCGAGATGTGGTTCCCAAAGGATGGGTGAAACTGGATCATTCTTCAAAGTTTCTCGGAGTACTACTGAAAGGGGTGTTCCATTATGGAATCTGTAAATAAAAATAAGAATAAAATGTAAAATATCAGTAAGAAGTTTCATTATTACGGCTACTATAGAGAGAACCCGGTTATATTCGAAAAAACAAAATCATAAAGCAAAGCGATATAATATCGCTTACATTATATTTATCAGGGTTTATTATATAATGAATACAGCCTAAACATATATCTTTCGTATTTTATGAATTTTAAAGTGTTCAAAATATCTGGTCGATAGACTGGTGCAGTATATCTTACTTCTATGGCGATCTTAAGACGAACTGGAGCAGCACCTAAAGCTTTATAAACAAGAAAATTTAGAAAAGTTTGTTTTTTAGTACTGGCTTTGCCGGGATTTGAACCCGTGACATGTAGCTTCGGAGACAGATGCACTAAATAGGTATCGTCTCAACGGTTCAGTCATTACTACTACATTACTATTATTACTCTTACTTGAGCAACGCAGTAAGCGTCGTATGCCTCACGAGACAACATTGTAAAAGTGGCGCGAGGATGCTCAGCTCGTCGTGAAAGGCTTTACCGAAAGCCCGGCCTTGATCCAGGTGCAGCGTAAACGTCTCGTTACCAAACATTCTAGAAAGAAGGGAAGAGTTACGAAACCATGGCAAATGGTAATTGACGATTCTTGATACGAATATTATAAAATTAAATAACAGGATCATTCATATTTATCCATGAATAATAATTTGTAATTAGAGGCACATTGTTTGGCTTAAATTTCAATATTTGTCGATATACCTCTTTGTATATAAAGATATCTATAGCAATATGACAGACTACCAGATCGGAATTATTTATGGATTCTAGTTGACGTCACTATCCTAGAAACAAAATTATATTTATTGCCCTTTATTATAGCCACTTGACTACTTCTTAACAATCCAATTAAAAATAGATTCAGAAATCAGGAATAAAACTACGGAAAAATATTCAAAAGGTAATGAAAAATGTAAAGAGTTATTCTCTTTTAAACTCAAGTAGTGGAAACAGAGTGAGGATACGTTCCGTCTCTGTAGCTCCTAGCGCTGAGCAACGATACTGCGTGTTTATGACGCCCAGACGCCTTGGCTTAGTAACGCCATATCCCTCTAGCTTATCTGCACACTGTTATCACTACTGAAGTTTAAGTCTCAATAGCCTCTTTTTTATATTTGAATTTCAAGTAGTTTTTCACAATTGTATCCAACTTTTTCAATTATTGCAACACGATGTACATACAGTTTTGAGAACAGTCAACTAGCTTATAGTGAATGATATGATATGAATGATATGAAATGAATGAATGAAACAATTCATTCCACATAATTGTACTAAGTATAACTATTTCTAGTTATAGCACATATACGTAGGTAAATAATAAAATTTTTTGAGTTTTTAGATTTCCGAGCAAAGGCTTCTCTTAATGTGACCTATTATTTATTTAAGAGCCTATGACAAATCGTAAGCACTTGAATTTGGGTATTGGCGCGCTCGGACACTCATGTAAGCGTGCGACTTTCGTATCTTGATTGTAGTGTGAGTAACGAAACGACTTCAGTATAAAATATAATCTTGATACTTTTCCGAATCAAAAGTTTCGATTTTGTGATTAATTTTTTTCCGTTTTAGATAAATACATATATTTGTAATTAGGATTTAATACTTGACGTGTTAAATGCACGTAACGGAAATATAATAACATTCCTTAACACAAATATTGCATTTCGTTACATATTACTGTTTAATATAGGTACTATTTTAAAAGTAAAGATTTAATAGAGATAAGTATTTACCTGTCTAGCACTACTAATATTAGAATCGGTTACCCAGAAACCACTAGTTATGAAGTCATGATTAGATATAATTATCCTTTACTATACAAAACTCAAGTTCACATCCATGACTAAATAAAAATAACTTCGCACCGTTGTAATAAAGATGAAAATGATGATATTATGCACTTTATTAAGTAAGTGAGACTCCAGTTTTTCAAACAGAGAAATTCGTATAGAAATTCAATGGCAGTTTCTTAGATTTGAAGAAATAAACATACAAACGCACAGACAACAATTCTATAAGTATTTATTTTGGAATCGGAAAAGCCTAAAATGTCTAGTTCAATCATTTTTAAAAAGATCCTCAATGTACAGACATGTCTTTATTGCTGTTTTATAAAAAAATATAAATAGATGTCTTTGCTATGCTTATTTATTTTACGGTAACAAATACAGGGTCAACGGAAAAACCACTATAAAATAAACCTTTATTACATTAGAGATGCAACTTAACTAAAGAGAACTCATTTTAGATCTCAACTTTTAGACGGCGGATCACGATAAAACATACTAGGTACCTAATGTACAACCTGACTAAGAGAAGCAATTATGTAAACCATCTTTAAATTCTTGCACTACTTATTGTAAGATGCTTAAGTACATATACGTTGTATATTCAGACAGACAGACATATAAAAATTCTAAAAAAACTGTTTTGGTTCCCATTTGTGTTATGCGTACCTCTCGGGTTATTTTTTTCTATATTTCTTTAATTAACAGATGCGGATCAACTTAGAGTTCAATTTTGGGTAAAGTATTTCAATTTTTACATGGGAAGCTCTGATTATTATTGAAAAATTCTCTATCTTTCTGTGAATGTCACGTTAAAATCAGTTCAGCCGTTTTAAAGATTAGGCCAAATAGAGACCGTCAAAAATTAAAAAATATGCGTGTTCGGGTTGGTTAACGCGCGAATTAACATATCGGCTTAAGGAAGAGGCTTTCATTCAAAATTATAAACAGACAATTCAATTTTATTTATATGTATACATTGTTATAAATAATGAATATAATCTTGATACCCGGTTTGCAATACTTCTTGTAAGCTGGCATTAATTTAGAACTTTTTTATTTAACTTTACTACTAGTGATTACATTTAAAACATAATGTTTACATGCCTAAGATAAAATGCAGGAAATAAAAAAGTCATAGTAGACTCATGGAACAGAGAAGACAACACTGAATCAAAACAAGGCCGTCGGCATATACGGCTCACTATGATAATGTTCTCGCTTACGATCTCGTTATGAAGAGTGCATACATTTTTCGTAAACCTCGTCAAGCGCTCACGCTGGTCTGAGAAATATTTTTTTGTGGTTTCTGAGAGGCGAAAAAATCCCCACGGACACTCAGCCGGACTACGCCGACTGAGTCCAAACACACGTCAACATCGCATATTTTAAACTGATTTCATTGTGTTTATTATATTCATTACACTGATTACTTTAAAAAAATAATTTCTGTCGTATATTGTACATTGAATGAAGTTTCATTTCATGTCATATTTTTTATAAGTCATTGTGTTTAATGGAACTAAATCGACGTTTAATCACGACACTTTATCCTTGAAATAAGCTTTTTTAAATATTTTTTTCTATTAAAAGGAAGAAATTTCTGACATTTCCACAACACTAATATTCAATAAGATTATATACTCGATCTCAAAATAATTTTAGAAATTGTTAGAACTCGTCGAATCAATGTTATTTAGGACGTCAAAAGCGCGTCGAAGAATGTTCCTTGTACTTGTTTCCTGACTTCGTACAATGATTATTGTAAGATATTATAAAATGAATGTGAAAATATGCAACACCGATGTTCAAGAAGGGCAATGGATCTATTATAAACCGCCAGCAGCTAAAAACTCTATAGGTTTCTGAGAATTAGAGCGTCAAAATATCGCCATTTCGCACAAAAACGTCAAACGGCTCTTAACCACTTTGAGGTGCAATATTGCAATATTTCTTTCCTATTTCTCATAAATGTTAATTTGTGATGTTTGTTATTAATTAATCTGCGTATAATATAATATTCCCTGTCTTTTGTTTATTCTCCATTTTCTAATTTTAAATAATTTCAATTATACATATGAGTACATCTCATCGTATAGTTTGAAAGCATATTAAGGACTTGAAATTATTATTCTTTCTTTCTTGTCTTTTTTGTAGATAATTTTTAGTTGAATTTTTATTATTTTCTTTATTGAAGGTGTTAGTATAGTTAAAGTATACTTTCTCTGTGACCATAATATGTGCATACTTGTGTCAATAAAGCATACTATATTTCATACTTTGCCTGTGCAAAATACAGGGGATAAAAGCAAAAAGTTAAATGTTTGTATTAGTACAGACCCAACAGGCCGACGCTATACAGTAATGTTTTATACGTCTAAATAGAACACGATTGAGACAGTCGACTTTGAAAATATGAAATGTCTATCTTACTTGAATGTCTCGTAATGGTGCCTATCCATGTTTCCGGATAAGAAGTCGAAGATCGACATATCCATCAGGTCAAGTAACCGACGACCGCTGTCAAAGGGCGGTGTTGTTCTAATCTGTAGATTTAAAACGTGTGAATATTAGCAATTATAATATCTGACAAATAAACAGTTTGGATTTAATACAATCATAATTGAGGATTATGCAAAGATAAACCAAATTTTTTACTACTACTGTTTTCAATAGATATTTACAAGTCTATGTGCGGATTACATGAACGTTAATTTTAACGTATTCAAGTAATCATTATGTATCTATAATTATTTTAGGCTTTGACTATATTTATGAGTATGTTAATATAAGAAACATATTGGCTTGAAATATCAATTAAAATTCAAATTAACTTACTTAAATAAACCTAGTTATTTTTATAAAGTCAAATATATACACTGGTTCACAAAAATCTACACTAAGTATAATCGGCAAGAATATAAATTTAGAGTCACTATTTTAACATTAATATACAAGTAAATATCATTTGCAGACTACGTAAGCATCGTCTACTAAATATTTTTTTTAATTTAATACAATTTTATATATCTTGATAACAAGGCGCCTTGAATTTAGAGAATCCTAAGGAATTTTTTAACTTTTTATGAACATTAAATTATAATAATATGATATGTACGTGTAGATAATACATAAAGTAGGAATACTAAAAGTAAGATTAATATATTATAGGATTAATAACTATATTTACCGTTTCGCAATAATTTGACTGCAACTCCCATTGAGCTTTCCTTCGTTTATGGTACGATCTTCTCCAGGGATGTCGCCACACCTGATTTATCAAAATGATAAATAAATGTATTATTGCCAAATTTTTCATAGTCCATAAATTCTAACAGCCATGTTATGGTCATACTAATTGAATTGACTAGGACAGGTACCTATTACGAAGTAGCTAATGGCAGTATTGCGTAAAAGTGTCATAAAAGCCTACATGCTTTCGGATAACGTTACAACGGCTTAGCTAATTTTAAAATTATTATGATTTATATTACAATCTTATCTTTTTGAGAGCAAAAAAGATAATTGAGTAATATGTGTAAAAGTTATTTAAAATTTCTCCAGAGTACCATATTCGTTCAAAACTAATACAAGACTTATTTCTCGTTTGGTATAATTTTAATTTATTTATTTATTTTATTTTAATTTACTTTTTAATAATACCATATTCTGTTTGAAGGTTGTTGTTAAGGTTTGAAGAGTACGTTTAAACAAAAAATATTTTACATTGAAATATAACGCATTCATATAAGCATACATAATAAATTATGTATGCTTATATGAATGCACATAATGTATGGCGAAAAACTGTTGTAGCTACCGTTTATTTTTGTGACGGACTTTACGACCATTACAATTTGCTTTACTGTCTTTATGTATAGTACAATTTAGGCTTATGGATCAGAATCCAAGCTTAATTACAACACCAAAAGTTTAATTTTAATTTAAATATTAATTGTACACACTTTACACACAAAAAAAGATGAGAATAGTGAATATGAACAAATGTCTGTGACTAATCAAATATTGGTTTAAAATAAAAAACTGTTTGCTTACCTTTCGTTCGGCTAAATCTGAAGATGGCAAGAATGCGGCGAAACTGCCCTCCAACATATCAGGGTTACCACATATAGCATGTCCCGTATCACAATAATACGAACATTTCCCATGAAAACAGAAGTTGTTTGCGGGAGAAACGAAGAATGTCTTGAGTATATCACCTTCTGTGACGTCATAGATTTCCGTAGTCATATTGAGCACGCGGCCAATAACAGGCATGGCGCGGCGGAATCCAAGTACTCTGAATTAGAGAAATAGGTGTGTAATTTTTGGTTTAATTCTTACCTTCTTTAACTATTTATCTATAGTTTGTTACTAAATTAACAACGAAGGTAATCCTAACTGAATTTTGTAAACATTGATAAAATTGTAGTTTGTGCTAAATTTTCAAATTCATACAATAAAATTAAAAAATTAAGTGAAAATAAAAATATGTTTTTCTTTTTTACATTTTTAAAAACCACCTCAGTTAGCAAATGTATTGGCAACCCTGAGAAATAGATATTGTGCCTCAGAATTTTCATCGGTTGTTTTACCCTCCACACCAGAACACAACAGAGCAAGATCCTGCAGCCAAACTGCTGTTTGGCTGCATGATTAGGTAGCGATTCGGACGGACTAAACAGAAAGTCCTACCACCCGCGAAATATTGACTACTACTGAAATATTAACATTTACTAGAGTAAAATAATATAATGAGACAAAAGAATACTCAGCATTTAACATTAATTAAAAAAGAAAAAAGTTAATTAAATATTGGATAATATTAAAAGATGAAATAACAAATAATACATAAATATATCAGCAAATGAATTACCTGTCGAGATGAAATGCTGCTATTTCGGCGTTATGTCTTTCGTAATCGGAGAAATAGAAGTGATTTGGTAATGTTTGTACGTCTCTAGCAAACCTGTGGACAGAGTTTTATTATGATATGTGGATGTATGAGAACGTTGATAAAACATTTCGTATGTACGATGACTAAATCGTTACACATGTAACATTTTATAGTTAAGTAAAACATATACTTAGCTAACTTTTGGGAGCAAACATTTCATTCGAATTTTAAAAGCTTAATGAGATAGGTCTCTTAATTTTCATTCCTTCCTGAAATAAAGTCATATACAAACAAAATACTGCGATAAAGGAATACTAGTAGACTCATCAAATTATGTTATGTAAAGAGGATATTATAATATATTTTAACGGGCAACCAGCCCTTAAATCATATATATATATGATTAGCATAGATAAGCAGACATACATATCAACAAACTGGGAGAAGAACACAATGTCCTTATTGACTGGATCCCTGGATATAGTGGAATATAAGCGGTACCATTATAGGTATTGTCGCACCATATTTAGCTAGTTGAAACATTGCAATAGCGAAGAAACAAGCATACACTTCATAGCTGAATGTGTTATGTATTCAAACATTAGACTCAACACTAGGTTTAGTTTTATGTATTGAAAGAGGAAGACCTAAGATACACCAAACTACGATATATCCTTACGTTTTGTGGGAAAACAGGAAGAATCGCAGAAAGATTGAGGGAGAGAAACCAACAGGAGAACCGGAGCTCTATTTCAAAGATTTGAGCCGAATGGACGCATTGGAAATATTGACGGCAGGGATCTCAATTTTTTTTCTAAGTGACAGCAAAACGTTTAAAGTGATATTTAGTAACCTGATTCTTCATTTCATTGACTTCACTTTGCCATTAATTAACTTTTGTAACACAAAAAAAAAATATCAATGAAATCTTTCCTAAAACAGAGATTTACATTTTCCGGAGTAACAGGACCGATTTATGTTTGTAAATTTTCTGTATAGTTTAATCTAAACATATTCTTCAAAATAACGGTTGGATTTTTTTAAATTAATTATAGTTTAAAAATAAACGAAAACAACCGTTTTTTCGTATTTTTCGTAAGCTAGCGTGCGCACGTTTGCATAGAGCAGATCTATTTTAGATTAAATTATTGTTTATCAATGCGTCGGCGTCGCCTTAAAGGAAGCCGATGACGGCCCGTCTACAGCCTGGTGGATTTCTCCTCGATATCTATATCTACTCTTAATTACAATTGAAGAATTTATTTTTTAGTGTCTAACTATTTTTAATTGAAATATTTTGAGTAAATAAATGGAATTTAAAAAATGAACATAAGAATAAATATTTCTCCTTTGATACAACTTTATATTTATATTTAGTCTAGCGATTATGACTGGTAATTTCATCACGCAATTATTCAAACATACTAAGTTCTTTGATTCAGACTAATAAAACAAATAAATAACTAAAGTCATTATTGATACTGTGTGTACACATAAAGAGTATGCATAAAGGAAAGTATTCAAAGTTCAAACGGGTCCAAAGACCGATAAGCGATGTTTAGATAAAGCACGAACTTGGCTCTTATACCGAGACACTAGATATTTATAATCGATAAATTGCTGCTGTTGTAACTGATAATCGCACTTATCTTGCATTTTACACTACAATTAGCATTATATTTACTTAATCTTCATTAACATAACTTTACATTTCTCAGAACATAACATTTACATAATATTTCTTAGAACGTTCCATTACCATTTCTTCATTATACTGACAGCAAGACTTACAAAACAAAAACCCGAAGAAATTATGGTTTATTTACTTATTTATAAATAAGAAAAAATAAATTCTACATTCCTCTTTAGCAATACGAATTTTTTAGAAAATTATTTAAAATTTTTAACAATCGATAAAAGATATCTATAACCAAAAACGAATTACTATTTTCAAGCGAATCAACTCGTGACAAAAATTGAAGGCGAACGAAATAAATCCATAAGGAGAAATATCAAATTCAGCACTTCAAACGCAATAGACCCTTGTCACTTTAAAACAAAATTGTCTCGAAAATGTATTGATAACACCAACATTTCTCAATAGAGACTGAAATTATTTTACAGTCTAATGACATGAAGGTGGTTCTTAATCAACTTCTCGGGCAAAAAACGATTAAAAGTGGGTCTTAAATCGTGGATCAGGTTAGATAGGAGTAATCCCGGTAATATACGGCATTGAATGTCGTTCGATTTATTGTCTCTAGTTCTGAAAGTAGATTTTAAAAGGTTAATTCATTTGGTTTTGCGATTTGAAATTCTTTTAAGTGTACCTAATAAACCTGATTAATGTTATCTATTTAATAGAAAATATTATTTAAGGTGTTCATTTCTTCTTGCTCAAAAAGAGAAAAGTCTTAAAAAGATCTAAAACAAAGGACATATCCAAAACATACCATAGTACTAGCTTATACATACATAATATGTAGGTGAGAAAAGCAACACACGGGGAAGGAAGGGTTACTATCGACTGTCTTGTAATTTATAGTCCCAAAGCGAATTGCGCGAGATTCTCAAGGGCCTCTTGATATGTCTTCGGGATATACCCTTGAGTCTATAATTTTTCCAGCAAAGCTACTTGGTCAGGCAGATCTTAGCGGTTTCTCGTTGACACTTGCAGTGGTATCTTTTCTAGCTTTAAACGAATAGCCTTTATTTTATTAAGAAATATTGTAATCGGGAAATAAGGAAAGAGTTAATGAAGCGAAACCTCGTCACATCCGATACTTGATTCCTTTGGGAATCCTATCAATATTTTCAGAGTATATTTTTGATCTGCGCTTATTCAGTAGTATCGCGTTATTCTTTGTCACGTTGAAAATTGTACTCCGGTTCCTCAGTATGTATTTCTTATTCAATATTTTATTACTTGGATTGGGATCTGTTCATGTTGAAAAAAAAATCGGATACAGAATTACTATTTAGAAATAATAATGACGAAAAAAAAAACGCAATTAAATCTAACAATAGTTAGTGAACACGTAGCAAAACTAGGGAAAACTTAGAACCTACTTCAATAGCACTTGTAGTTGAACAGTATAAACAAACTACTAAGCCGATCGAAAGAACATTCTCTAAGTTTAGTGAATGGAACCACGCACAACATACAACGGGGTGACAAGGAAGTTTCAACAAGTCTCTCACAGGCGTGTACGGGTACTTCAAACTAATAACAACACGCGAACTCTACTTATTTAGGAAAATATAAAAGCTATTGCTATGGACAGGATAAATAACGAAGAACTGCAATAAAAAATACAAGTACGTTAATACTAACCTCATCGGTTTAAAAAGCGCTTGGATGCCATTCGGGTAGTCGATAATAAGTTTCAGCTGAGTTCCACCCTCCTTTTGCTCTGTCAAATATTAATTACTGTTTTTATTTATTAAACTTGAAATTGAATTAAGATCTTAAGTACAATCTTAAGCAATTAAGATGTGATTGGAATGTATAGTAGGAGTACATCGAAATTCAAATTGTGCGTAAAATGGAAGGACTAAAAATAAATGTTGAATTATACAATAAAGTCAGTTCAACAATGAAATCCAATTAAGTGGTTTAAATATTTAAGTCCAATTTGAAGTAAAGGGCGAAATTGTTGTGGCACTATTGTCCGTCGGACCGCTAACCCCACAACTGATTGCAGATCCGACTTCATTTAATATACATACATACCTTGTCTGCTTGAGCTTTATAGAAATATAGTGGACTAAAGAACTCGCTGTCTTATTCACTTGTATATGAATTAAATGCGCCTTATTAAATTCCAATTAATTGAAAAAACTGTTTTTGACATACCTGTTAGTCTATAATTCAATTTTTTGGTTTTTGGTTTAGAAAATATAACTTACCAAATATAATACGTTTTTTATTGACTTAAAATTAGATATACACAATATATATGATATTTAATAGATTTCTAGAATTTATAATTCAACATTACATTAATTATTATCAATTAATAATTGATAATAAGGTTTACTATGTTTAAAAATTCATTTTACATTCAATTTTTAATTTTTATTTACTTATACTGTTTAATATTTCATTGAACCATTTTTAGCACTAAGTTAAATGTGTTATCGATAACAGCCCGTAATCTAGAGTAGTTAATCACATAGTGGGTGGCCGACGGTAAAGGTTGAAGGTTGTTGACGGTGTCTTGACGTAATTGCTTTGCTAAGTCCGATCACCATTAATTGAATATTTTATTATTCTACTTTAATTGAGACCTGTTCTATTGCCCAGTTCAGTTTGTTGCCTATAATTTATATATTGGGTACTAGTAATCCGTCCCGACTTCACACGACGATTTGAATACGAAATGTCGATGTTTCTGTACCTCTATGGACTAAAAATATGAATGTAAACTTTCTTCGTTAAATGTTTTAAACCAAGGTTTCCCAACCTTTTATGCGTTGAGTCTCATGGATTATAAATTATATTTTCTTGCCCTCCTTTAATTTTTTTACATAGTATAGGTAAATGACGTACGACGTTTTTATATATGAGATACATAAACAATTTGAAGAGATTTTTTGTTGTTGTATTGTACCAGTCTGGAATGATTGAATTAGTGACTAAATAATATTTAATGAAATTAACGAATTTAAATGGATTTGGGCCCCCCTACGAACTCTCTATCCCCCTTAGGGAGATGCGCCCCACTGGTTGGGAATTCCTGTTTTAAACGATGTTGAAGATCGTATTGAAATCCGTTCAGAAATTCTAAGCGAATTCACATATAAACGGAAAATGCAACTTTGTTTTATATACTATTAAAAGATAAGCTAAGTAGATATTGCTAAGCCTAACTAAATGATAATTGTAGTAATAAACAACAACTGTTAAGAATTTCAATTATAATCTACGGCTAACGCAGTTCGTACTGAAATATAATCATGTATTTCAATAAATTAATTGAGATAGGTCTTGGTCATAGAGAAATTATGACCAAAAACAGCTTTCGAAATCACGTTCTCTGTAAAAGGTAGTATTAAAATTTTTGTATCTTTATGATCTTCACAAAATTACTAAATGAATAAATGAATAAATATTTTACAACTTTTTGAAACTTACCAGCATGGATGACAGGTAAGGTGGCCATATCTTTGAGTATAGCATCAACCAAAGTTTCTCCTTCCTCATACAATTCATGCTGAGCTATCTTTAGTTGGAATTTCTCCAGATTTGATGCATTCATACTGTAAATTATGTGCTTTATAACTAATATAATCTGTCGCTATGAGTAAAATCTTAAATTTATTATATTCTAAAAATAAAAATTAATATTTTTTTTTACAAAAGTAAGAATTAATAATTTTGAAATATAAATTGTAAACACGATAAATTATTAAAAGTTTAAAATATTGATATATCATTTGAGATAATTTAAAAAAATTTCACAAATTCTTGTAAAAATATTTAGTTATTGTAAAATTGTAAAAATATGTAGGTTAAGTCAATATTTACGCTAACAATGAACTGATAAAATGTACATTATTTATATATATTTAGCTATCATCGTGTTAAGAATCAAAATGAGGCGTAACACATTGTGATCGCCTGACACATACAAAGACTTCGAGATTAGGTTAACATGTAGTAGGTAGTGGTAGTATTCATGAAGATGGCTGCTAACGCCGAGATTTACACGTAAGATTTTCCAATGATGGCAGCGTGTTGGTTTTGGCTGCGTGGAACACATAAGTGGACGTGATTTGGTTACTAGAGGTCGGCGTGGGGCTCCAGGCGACACAACGGCACGAGCACCGCACAGAACTGAATACTAAGGAGCCATGTAGCACTCTCGATTTGTGGCATGTTCCGATAACCTGCATTTAGAAATCCAGCCGTTGGCTATTCTAAAATTTATTGACTCTCTTTTTAGTGCGAATTATATTCGAGTGAGGTGGGAATTGAGATAGCTCTATTGTTCCATTTTAGAATAAATGGTCGTTAAGAATATCAACACGACGCAGTCTGTTTGGGGTAACATTTCGTTGCTTATTTTGGGAATAAAAACCATTGCACTAGCAATGAAGTTATGTATGGTAACGACGTTTATATACAGAGTTTTTTTCGGTTTTTATTTATTAGGATAAGCTCCAACCTCGGAAAGAGTTTGGGACATTAATTTGTATATCAATACGACCCTTTTTATATGACTCATGAATTTTAGCTTAAGAAGTTTCTTCATATCATAAGCAACCTTTGAGGAAGCCATCGTGCATTCATTCCATTTAGTTTTATTGTCAGAGACCCGCGCCTATCGCAACGGGTCTTGTAAGTGGATTTTAAATAAGATTCCTGGCGGATCTGGAGAAATTTGCCTTACAAGATAAAGAAAGGTCGCCTTGTCTGATCCGCATAAAATCGGCATGCCGTTGAAGTATGATATGATCCCATTTTTACAGTCTTGTATCAAACGAATCCCTTTCAAAATGTTAGCGGCGAGAACTACGTATGTATGTAATATTCTTTTCATTCGTTGTAGTGTTCCAATGAGATTTGTTCTAATATTTACTCTGCTGAAATTATGTCAAGCGATTGAGGTCGGCAGCGAGCAACTTGTTTGCTTTTGATGCATACTTTAGAAGCTTTACCTAAAGCCTAAAACCTAAAGCCATAGCGGTTGTAAAAAAAGCTCGTATACCAATTGTACACTGAGCACAGAAGACAGAACGTTTAAGTAAGAAAATTAAGGGAAGATGTTACATCCCACAGCTGCGGTGATGTTCGCGTTATTAAAGTATAATTGCTGCAATAGCTACGAAGTAACTAACAATTTAATTTGGAGACTAATGGAGTGCTACATAAATTGTACTTGTAGATGTCAGCTGTCGGCAACTTTCGAGAATTTTCCTTGTAATGTCCTTTCGACGTCGTTTTTCGCGGAACAATTTTAATTAATATTTCTTAACGAACACGATTCCAAAATAAATGTCTTTATTATATCGTATTTACACTGTACGTAATTCTACTTTTATATCGTTGGTGACAACTGGTCTTTTTCATAAAACAATCATAAACATTAAGATTTGTATTTTTTATTTAAAAAAAATCTGAGGTTCGCTTTTTGTGCAATCGTAAGAATGGTTATACTTTCAAGACAAACGTGCCTTACAAAATATTGTTGATTTCAACCTCAAGAATATTTAGCAATTTGTTAGCGTAAGTCTATCATAGTTTGTTCTACACTTCACCTGCAAATTACCAAAACGGTGGTTAAACATCATAAGTATCGACATTTCTACTTTTTGATTATTTATTTAACAGGTAAATATACGATTAAGATTACCAATATAATGCTACACGTGTCTTGTATGGGCTTTTATTTCTTTCATACCCATACCATACATTGTTGTACAAAATTATATACTATGCACAATGTACACATAAGTGTAACATATCCTCGTATGTACAATTGTACATAGTATACATATAATATATGTAAATGCTACAGTGTAATCCCTAATAACTCTACTAAAACTATAAAAAGAAAGCGTTGTCCGTTTGTTTTTTTAGGGTTCCGCAGTAAAACCAGGAACCCTAATAGTTTCACCAAGGCCGTCTGTCTGTCCATTCGCATGTTTGTCCGTGGTTTAACTCAGAGACTCTTGTACTAAAAAGCTGTAATTTGTAATTTATAACACAAATACATGGTGGTACGGAATCGATGTGTGATGTGCGAGTTCGACTTGCACTTGGCCGGTTGACCGGTTCTTAATGTTGCATATAGCGGTTGTATCTTTAAACAAAATTGGCTACCTTTTTTAGTAGGTACCACGCGAGTGCGGTGGCAGGCAAATAGTGTAAATAAAAATGGAACTAAACAGCTCTGAATTTCATTGAATCTGCTTTTTATATTTCTTTAATCAATGTGAAAGTTTGTGGTCAATCCCAGTGGTAAAAGAGATCCGTTACGAGAAATATGAGAGTTTTATATATTTCAATGTAGACTCATACCTGGGCTCCAAGTCCTCCATTTCGCCTATAGTGGGATTCTCAGGCCTCAATACATTTAGGTCTCGCCTCGGTGAAATTATTACCGGATGGCTGTCTTCTTTGCCTTGCAACTGCGCTAGTAATATTCGTTGTAAATCTTCATAGCGATCGGTAGGCGGCGCTGGGGTGCGCGGTTCGGCGTCTGCACCACCACTGGTCTCGCTCGGTGCGGATTGCTCATATTCTTTCGATCCGTTGCTGCCATTGCTAGTAACAACAATACAAATAAAAATATATTTAACGCTATTAATCCATTTAACATTAATTAATTTTACCATTCTTATCGGAGGACGTTTTAAAAAAAGTTTTGTGCTTAATATAAATATTTATGTATAATATTATTTGTATTCAATGTTTATGAGCAAAAATAACCTATTCATTAAATTAAGTACAAAATTTATCTAATCTAACAAAACAAAACCTATATATTATATTCATATGAATAATATTTATTTTTTTATACAATGAACTGTATTCATTTATATAATGAACTGCAGTCAACAATTATAAAATTTTAAATTTTTAAACTTAGTTTCTAGATACATATGTAAAGGTAATTCTGGATATCATATTGTTATTCTAGATATCATAATGTCATTCTCAATTCTGGTAATACATGTAAGACCTAAGAGCTTCGTTATATTTTTCTTATAAGGCGAGGATTCATATCCTTTGAAATTTTCATTATTCTCGGTCTAACAGTTTCGGAGACAAGTTGAGAGCGGGAATGATCAAACCGCGTTGAAGTACCTAATTTTATCCTTCTTTATTTTTTCTATTATTATTTAGAATATTAACGAGCGCATCCGTATATTGGTTAATTATTTATAGTAATTACATTGAGTGCGTTATCAATGCCAAATTTCATGTTAGTATGTCACATATTTTTTGAGATGTTCCGGACAGACGAACCAAAGAGTGACTTGATATAAAGGTTCCATTCTTCCGTTAACGACAAAAACGAAAAAGTCAACATAGATATATAGGTATATATAAAGTAAATATTAATGTTAGAATAGGAAAATATATAAAATTTACTGATTTAAATAATAAAACATTGTGGTATATAGAGTATATAAATATTTAATACATATACAGTAAATTTATAACGAATATATTAATGTCTTTTTTTTCACGAATTGTACATGAACATCTACAATCCTAACTAACCGGGCTTCCGTCGGGTTAACACAAAATCCTATTTCGTTTGCTTCACGGGGTCTATCTTGTTTTATGTCTATGCTGCTAAAGCTATGATTACTTTCTTACTGAGTATGTTAGTTAGTGCGACTACGTGATAAATAAGCACCTAAGTGCGAATTGACTTAAATTATTGGAAATGCATTATTAGACTTTTTGGCGAGAACGGGAGGTGAAGTTGTCATTTTATTCAGATTTTCTATTTTTTACGTTTTTGAGAGTTTACAAGTTCAAAAGTATATACAAGTATATCATTATATATTGTGTTTTTAAGTTCTGTATAAGTGAAAAGCACGGAGTAGGTTTAAATAAACACGTGTGGCTGAAGTTATCGCGCTCTTCCAAGAAGTGGAGAGAACTTCAATAAAGCCTACTATACTTTACTGGAGGGGTTTTATTGGGGGGGATAAGAAGAAAAAAAAGAATTTATTTCGAAAATGCTTCATGTCGATTCTACGTATTAATACGTGACATTGGCAAATGCGACATTGGCAATGGCAAAATCTGTGCGCCATGCCATGAAGAAAGAAAAAAAAATGTATTATTAATATGGAGTAATTTGGAAAGTAGACGAGAAAACGGACTCCACAAATGCCATCACTAAGTACATTGTTATAAACGATTTTCGAGTAGTAAACCTTTGAATATCAAATCTTCTTAATAAAGAAGGTAGACTGGCTGCATTTTTTCTATGAAATTCTGATGTAAAACAATAAAAAATTCTTTCATCTACGCCATTTCTTATTGGCATTTTCATTTGATTTTCATCTCTTTTAATTTGTTTCTCGAACGATCGATAAACTTCAACAATCTATGAGTATATGTCGCGAAAAATATCATTTCTTATTGTAGTAACGGTGCGCGTCGTCATCTTACCATGGACGAGATGCAGAGGTTGTAGGAATGCTCGAATTGGAAAATATTCAAGCCAATGTCTCTTACCACAGTATTTCAGCGCTCATGAATGTGGGATTTACCGGCTAAAGCTTAGATTATTTACTGCTTTGGTAGCGCGATGATATATGTGTATAGAAGGTACTGTACTGCACCGTGTAAGTCCTCAAGATTTAAAATGTCACTCCATGAAGCATCTTTATCCAAAGACTACTTTTGACGGTTAGGTTAAGTTAAAATTCGATGTCAGGTTTTTTTAACTATTCGAAAAGACTTTGTTGTTAGAATTTTTCAACTATTTAAAAGTTTTTTGTTATCGACATCTTAATAAATGTCCATATATTATCGCACTACCGAAAAACACAAAATCTAGAATGTAATTATGATGTAATGCACTTTTGAAAAAGCGTAAATAATCTAAAGTCCTTCCGATTTACCGGTTCTGGAGACGTTATCGTGACACAGTCTAGTGATCCGTCTGAATAACACTCAAGCCGAGGTAGTATAACTATAGTACAACCCGTCGTCAAGATCGCCATATTCAGTTAACATACGTGAACCAATGTTGACTGCCCGAGAGATTGAACCAAGGCTGCAAAATATTGATGATACAGCTGTTTGTCCCAAATCTATGCGAAACAGACTAGATGAGTATGGTTTATGTGTACGTTGTCCAATAAGTTCGTCGAGTTCAATGCTGCAGACCACGCGCAGTATGGCCGCAAGAACGATGGGTACAAACGTTATTCTGCGATGAATCTCCATTCGGTTTCAGGTATGATATGAGGGGAATGATGGTATAGCGTTTCCCAGAAAACACTGAACGTCTACGACGTATCCAGGTAGTCGACCTACACAACGATTCGATAGTAATGGATTGAGCCGGGATAACTAAACACCGAAAACCGAACTCGTTTTTAAAAATCTCAACTCGAATGCTGTAAATTATGTGCAACTTCACACTGATGAATGACAATGCCCGTCCTTATATGTATAGCGGGACAAACCCAAGAATGGTTATAAAGAGAAAACATCCGCGTTTTACCTAGGTCAGCTCAGTTACCTGACTTGAATATCATCGAGCATGTGTGGGATAGGTTCCAAAGAGACACCTGAAAAATCTCGATGAGACTTCAATGATAGAACAGTTGAGAGACCTGTTCAAATTTCACTGGCATCGACTGCCGCTGCCGCAGGTGGATATCAATAATATTATTGTTTCTAAACAGAAGCAAACACTTTATATTAATTTTTACTCCAAAGTCAATTTTTGTTCATTATTTATAATAAAAGAAAATATGAAATGTATCTAACGTTTTTCGCTAACTTTGTAAACTTTGTTTGTATGTAATGGATAAACTCAGAAACTACTCAACCGATTTCAAAAATTCTCTAATCTATAGAAAGCTATATTATCAGCGAGTAACATGGGCTGTATTTTATTGTCAACAAAATTTCTACTCGTGCGAAGCCGGGGCGGGTCGCTTGTAAATAAGTAATCATAAACAATTTAATATTCACGAACAATTTATGACGTTCTATTCCCTAATAAAAATGAAAAATAATATCATTTAATGAAATAAAAAAGAAATAACATAAGAAAAAACAAAGGCTTGTAAAAAAAAATTAAACATATCAAAAATAACGCAAATGTTGCTTTAATTATTTTGATGTGTAGTAAAAACATTGTTTATAACGAATTAGAAACACGGAACATCATAATACCTCATCAATAGCTAATTTGCGACCAATTTATGAAGTATATTTTTTAGCTGCTCCGTTGTAATAATGAAGACAGTAGTAATATAAAGTGAAAGCATAGTTATTTGGTCTTGTTTCTCTTGAAATTTGCGAAAAATTATTCGCGAAAGACTAATTTGTTTTAACGACTAATCTGTTGCAACCCAAAGTGAACTACTTCGTAAACGAGTAATCAGTGATTAGTGAACTAAGTTAACTAAAGCTAATTATTATGGATACTGAACGAAGTATTTGTATTCTGCTACCGACCCGGCCCAGTTCTACCTGGGTGCAATTTATTACTGCAACGATACATTACAATCCATGAGAGCTCACTGGTAGAAAGCTTTTTTCTCGACTTGATTCATTAATATCATTTTTACTCTGCCCTTATAAGTGACAAGACAATTTTTAACACGCATAGACCTTTGTTCAAAGATACAGATCATATTATTGAGAAATTGCATCCAAATCCGTTCAGTAGTTCTCGAGATTAGTGCAATCATACAGACAGATGAGCGTCGGAACCTTTATTTTTTCTCGACAACGGTGAAGGAAAGGGTTACAATTTTAGTAGCTATGTATGTTCACCTGTTCCCTTACAGAGCCCAAATCAATGAACCGATTTCAACAAATGAGATATCTTTGTTTTGTCTCAATTACAGCGTGTCACAGGCTAGACTGTTTTTTTAGACAGTAAGATTAAGTAATAAGAAGTCAAGAAAGTATCGGGAATGGATGATTTGTTTATGGTTCCAAATTCAATTATTTGTTTTTTTTGTTGTTGTTAGATTAGCACAACTGTTTTCCATTTTGGCGCGGAGTTTGAGTTGCATCTGTTATTTAGCTTATTAGAAGATTAAATACAGTGCTGTTTTTAGTTATATCATTCTAGCGTATATTGCGAATTTCATAATGGACAAAAACATCGAACAAAGAGTTTGTCTTAAATTTTGCATCGCCAATGGAATTTCGTGTTCAGAGTCACTGAAAACGTTACAGAAGGCTTACGGTGAATCGACTTTATCAAAAATACGTGCTTATGAGTGGTACAAAGCGTTCAAAAGCGGTCGAGATGTGATGGAATATTTGCCTCGCTCTGATAGGCCATCAACGTCTGCAACTGAAGTTAACATCGCAAAAGTGAAAGAAATAGTGACTGAAAATCCTCATTCGAGTTTGAGAGAGAGAAAGCTGTCGAACTTTCTGGGTCTCACGAGTCGATCCATACCATTTTAAATAATCACTTGGGTATGAAACATGTTGCCGCTCGGCTAGTCCCAAAAGACCTGAATTTTCTTCAAAAACACAATCGCATAAGAGTCGCTGAGGACATGCTAGAACGAGTCAATTCCGATCCAACATTCATGAAACGCATTGTTTACTGGTGACGAGACGTGGGTTTACGAGTTTGACATGCAAACTAGTCAACAAGCTTCGGAGTGGTGCCTTCTAACTGAACTGAAACCGAAAAAAACACGCCAAAGTCGATCAAAAGTCAAAGTCATGTTGACTGTTTTCTTTAACTATCGCGGTGTTGTGCACTCGGAATTCTTGCCGGAAGGGAAAACGGTAAATAAAGAATATTATTTGGGCGTTATGCGGCGTTTAAGAGAGCAAATTCGACGAAAAAGGCCAGATTTGTGAAAAGAAAATTATTGGATTTTGCACCACGATAATGCGCCTTCGCACAAGGCCATCATTGTGAACGAATTTTTGACCAAAAACTCAACAAATGCCATCGAGCAACCACCTTATTCACCAGATATGGCTCCAGCCGACTTCTTTCTTTTTCCTAAACTCAAATTACCACTTCGTGGCACCCGTTTTCATTCGGTAGAAGACATAAAGGAGAATTCGCGGCGAGCACTGAACTCAATTCCGGAAAAAGCGTTTAAAAAATGTTTTGATAATTGGATTATTCGTTGGCGTAAGTGTATCGTTTCTGAAGGAGCATACTTTGAAGGTGATAAAATAAATTTGAATGAATAACTAACATTTCGTGTATTATTGATCTTTTCCCGGTACTTTCTTGACAGAGTAGTATATGGCTTTATAGAATATAATTCTATACTTTAGTTATGTTACTAAATTAATACATAATGCGTAGATATCAATGAAGAGTTTTCTCATTATAATTTGTTTCTAAAGATAAGGGTATGTATATCTTAATAGCTTTAATAATTTTAATAGCCCGGTACTTTCTTGACAGTAGTACTTCTGTTGCCGTGCGGCTTCGCTCCAGCATACATTAGAATAATTATTATAACTTCTTTATGAAACAAAAGCAACAAAAATTTGAAATAAGAGTAAATTATTACAAAAAAATAATTTGACTATTCAAATAACCGTAAGGAGAAAATCAGTTTATGATCTAAAATTTTTTTTCAACAATATTGAATGTATCTTCAAATATTGTCTCGCATACTCCCTTCTTATAAAATAAATACTTAATAAAAAAAGCGCGTGTCGGACCACGCAAAGTGAAGAGTTCCGTAGTCGGGATGCACAATATTCATTTAATCGGCAGCAAATAAGTTTATATTCCAATAGCGTTTCTCAATGACACTGACAACAAAGTTGTTTCTGCGGCCCCTGAGCGTGTAACGTGCGTGTATGTATATCTTAAAACCACGCAACCTACATAATTCAAACAAATTTTAAACGAAAGTGCCTTTTAAGTTCTACTACCTTAAATTTTTTCCGAATTTTTCACTCCATATTTGAAAAGTTAAAGGAGGTGGTCACACTTTTTACCATAAATGTATCATGTAGTTTTTACGACTTCAGAAGCGCATAATATCTCAGCTACTATTGACTTACACATAAATATAGGTTACATATAAATAAAGGTTCTATTTCATTTTTGAAGACCTATCTGAAAATATGACACTGCAATTTGAATTCATCTGTCAGTTACATGTATTGATTGCCACCCTTAATTTTATTATTCAAAATTTCACTACGCTGCACAATATAGGTGCATTATATTAGGTAATGGTTCATAGACATGTGTATTTCGAATTTCATAAATATAGCAATAGTCTTCGAGTAAATTGCTTGTGACATATGTATCTAGACAAAGTTATAAGAGTTCCGTTTTTTACCATTTGGCTACGGAATCGTAAAAATATACTGCATATATAATATATTTACATATTTATTACGAGTTTGTGTCATAATTTTACTTTTATTATCTATTGTATAATGTGGTGAGATTAATATTTTCACTGGCTTTGCGTTGAAATTGTGGTCTATAATAGTATGTAATTAAATAACACATAAACTTTCCAGTAAATATTTGGTTCATAGTCATTTAACAGTTTTTTAAGATTATGTAGAATAAATTATATCGTGGCCACAGAACCTGTGTAAGAATAGATGGTGACATGTCGCCCTGGTTTGAAGTCTGTTCAAGCATTAGAAAGGGCTGCGTGATGTCTGCCTGGCTATTCGTGCTGTATTTGGACAGTTGCTTTCATACATTGAAAGATGGTATGAGCGGTATTAAATGTGATGGCACAATGATAAACTGTCTTTTATACGTTGACGATGCTGTGCTTATAGCACCATCAGAAGCGAAGTTGCAGACATAAAGAAAGATGAATATGAAGTGAAAGGTTTGAATATGAATGTGAAGAAAACTAAAGTTCTGATGTTTGAAAGAGAAGATGTACAGAGGAATTGTGAAATAAGGGTAAGAAGAAAATATCTAGAACAAGTGAATAAAATTGTATATCTGGGGAGTGCGTTTTCGAGGGATGGGAACATCTGGGAGTTGGATGTGGAGAAATGAGTAGCAGCTGGCAATAAAGTGAACGGTGCTCTGTCCGTATTAGTAGGCAGTGTGAATATATCTAACACAGTCAAAATGGCCATCCACAATGCAGTGTTGGTGCCAACGTTACGATATTGAGGCCTGGATATGCCCGAAATCGAGTGAAAGTCAGATAAATGCAGTAGAAATGCGATGTCTTAGAAATATGTGCAGTGTCACCCTTGCGGACGAAATAAGCAATGAAGATATCTCTTCATTCTCATTCATCTTATTATACTTTTCATTATCATTCTTCACTGTCATACTGCGTATCTGCAGTATGACAAGGTTGCACGACAGTGTATTGTAAGAGTGAAGAAAGGAATGCTTAGATGGTTCGGACACAAAGAAAGAAGATGTAATGAAAGACTGACAAAGAAAATCTACAGAGCAAAAGCGAGTGGTAAGCCAAAAAAGACCAAAGGTTGACTTACGAAGATCAAATAGCCAGATTGTTAGCTGACGAAAATGTCAAAAGCACTCGTATATACAGGCGAAAATGTGTGAGAAGAATGATGCGATTTGAGGAAGCGACGCTCGGCGCTCCGTTCTGTCTGACTACCCCGTTAGGGAAACAGGGTGATGATATGTATGTATGTACATAGAATAAATGAGTAATCAACATTGTTTCTTTCTGATTAATAAATATTATACTTAGTTTAAAACGTTTCGGTGTTAAACTGTATTGTATTGTATATACATACATATGTAGGTATAGATAGATAAATTCATATTGGCAAGATATAATCTTAAAAACAAGTCCAAAAATAATTATGACTTTTGCGTCATTGTATTGATAATTATTCATGTTTTAAGAAATCAAAAACTTCTATTATTTAATATGTCACTTACAGCTTTTGTTTGAGAACAATGCATTAATTAATTTGTCATCGCCTCGGCTGGGCAAATAATGTTAAACGAACGAAATATGAGTCCGCCACTCAGTCTTTTTTGCCTTGGAAACAATGCATATAATGAAGCATACATTATCTATGTAAATAAAGACAACAGAGAGTAAACGAAAAGCTGGAACTAATTTTCGAAATCCTTATGATTAAAATGTTCTTATGCAAATTGAACTTTTGGAACGAAGTTCTTTAACGCGGCTCGCGGGAGGTTTGAGTTGGTAGAAATCATCGAGTAAGGAAAAAGCGTTACGTGGGGTGAGACCCGTGCGTCGTCTCTTTCTATTACATACGAGTCTATGTGTGCATACGAGTATCGAAATTTTTATTTTTTATTTGTTTTAAATCATACATAAGTTTTATTGGTCTCATTATTACATTTAAGTTTTGGGAAATGGAAACTGCAGCTTAGGAACTTCGTTATTGACGGGGGATCCCCACCAAACACATTTTTTTTTATAATACTACTAGCAACGCCGCCCAGCTTCGGGCGGGTGGTATTTAGTTGTAACAAAATGTCCATGAGAGCGCGATGCAAAACCCGTAAAACTTTTTCCTTGACTTGATTCAGTAATACTATTGATATTCAGCTCCGATAAGGGACAGAGCAACATGTAATATATCCTAACCTTCATCAAGATATAGTACTAATCACAACGGTGAAATCAGGTTTCTTAAGATTCGCACAGTCATATAAACAGGTACGCGCTGGGCGCTTCCGTTTCTATTATGTATACCTACTAGCGGTTGCCCGCGACTTTGTTCGCGTGCGCACAACAACACTAAAAGAGATGTTTCAACATTGTATGGGGTTCTGGCCATGACATTGTACAGTTTAATTATTAAGAAATAAATTAAACCGATTTCAAAATAAAAAATGAAACACTGAACAGTATAAAATGTAAATCTTTTGCTAATCAAAACTCAAGTCCAAAATAAAATTCAAATATACGATGCAAATACCTATATTACAATTAAAAACAGTCAATGAAGTCGTTGCAAAAGTAATAAAAGAAACAATAGAAAGTTTACTACTTTGGTAGGCTAGGAAACGACTCTAATGACTGTCAAAAATTATACCTATAGGTTTGTGTATCGTATTCATGTAGTTATTTTTGTACTTGAGTTTTGATTAGCAAAGGATTTATATTTTGTCCTTTTAGTGTTTTTGTTTTTATTTCGAAGACTGTTTAATCTTATTAAAAAAAAAAATTGTTATAAAAGTGGTGCTAATGTGTATACCGACTACAATGTCCATACCGAAAGGTAAATTTGATAAAATGATGTGAGTATATTATCTGTACACGTTTTCTTTTTGCAATATACCAAAATTGCACTTCAATACACCTACATCTATTTCAGCCAAAACAAACAACCACCCCCAGGCAATCTCTACGCAAACACTTGAACTAAATATTGTTATTGAAAGCATCAAGATTGAATTGCCTCTCAGTTTTTATATCACTTAATTAATTGATTTTTATATAAGTACATAGATAGGTATTTCATTCTATATTATTAAAAGTCACTTCTCAGAAAGTAGCCGCTGATTATATTGTACAGGCCAAGGTTAAGTTATGTCATACCCCCTAAGAGAAAAAGTGTGTAGATTATGTTAAAATATATATGTATTATTTTTTATGTTCATTAAATCTCCATTTATTGGAATTTTAATATGTTTTAATGAAAATAATAAAATATTTTACTAAGTTAGTTAATTATTATTTCTTTGTGAAATACCTTTGGTATGACTAAGGGAAGCAGTATCTTTATCTATAGCTGAAGTCCATAATAGAATATCAGGAGACATTATCATTACATTAAATAATATTTTTTATTCTTTTCTTTTACTATTTGTATAACTGGTAGCGCACCCAATAACACCAAGACTCCTAGACAATTTAGAATAATTTGTTTCCAATATTTAACTGGCCTGGAATTGAACTCGAGGCTTGTAAGACTGGTTATGTAAAAACAAATCGCACGCAAAGAATAATTCTAAACATATACAATATTAACAAAAACAGTAGCAGGTATGTAAACTCTAACATCGGTAAGCCGACTTTTGTATTTAAAATCACCAGCCTATTTATTATTACGGATTTTTTATTACACGTTACATTTTTTATTATTATTATTACACATTTTTTTACTACGCGTTACATTTTTTATTATTAGGTATACGCTCGTTATTTTAATAGTTTTACCTGTGTATGTATATTTCATCTACATAACCGAATCATTCAAATTATTATTCACGCACTTCCAGTCGTCTGAATAATTTGAAATGTGACAATACAATAATTTCATAACTTTTACCTAATGCCGTGACCACGATCATCAGCATAATTGCATTTTATTTAATTTTTTTTTACACAATTTTTTAATTTTTATAATTTCAAGTTCTTTTTAGAGTTCTGTTCCAAAATTTAAAAAACGAAATACTTATGGAATCACCTCAGTGTACATCTGTCAGTTGTAATAATTTCTCACAGAAACTATTTGACCTAAACAACTGTTTAGAAAATAGTGCGTAAATAGAGATCCAAACAAATACGAATTTCAAAACTTAGTTTTAATTTCGGGGGTTAGTTTTGTGGACTTCAAAAAAGATATTATTTTTTTGTGATCAACGCGAATCGCATTGTCTTATTTTTTTCACAGTCTCCCCTTATCTCCAAAACATTACGAATAAAATATTATGTACATGTAAAATATATGTATAATAAAAGAAAATGATTGTGATCGCATTCTATTAGATACTTTTTTATTACATAAAAAGAAAGTTTTATGTCAGTTAAAACAAACTTGGTTTTGAGGTTGGCGGTTGGTATCTATTAAGAGTAGAACCAGTCAATTGCGCCAGTAGGTACGCCTTGCACTTGGTGCACCTCTTTTAACTGACTTCAAAAAAAAGAGGAGGTTCTCAATTCGACTGTATATTGTTTTTTTTTTATGTATATTTGTTACCTCATAACTCCGTCATTTATTAATCGATTTTGAAAATTCTGTTTTTGTTTGGTAGATAATACTTCAGAGGTGGTCCCATTTAAATTTCACCGCTATTGTAGCTTGAACTTCCAAGATACACCAGATAACAGACCTGAACCTTTATTTATATTGATGTTTCTCTTGTATATCGTCATGTTGCGGAATTAGAAAGAAGTTAATTGCAGACCTGCCTTAGATATTTATTTAGGTCAAAATCACTCAAAAGGGAGAAATAAAAAATTGTTATGAAAAAAAATTAAACCGCCTTCAAAAAAAACTAAAAAGTACAAAATAACTATCCTTTACTAATCGAAACTCAAGGCGGTTAAATTTATTTTCATAAAAATTTTTTGGTAATAAAAATCCATGTAAAAGCGTAATATTGATGCCAATGATATAAAGTTTACAATTTCAATATAAATAAATAAGACATAGACCTATAGCGATTTATTTTACCATGTTGTAGGGGTTGAGAATAAAGATCTCTTTACCGTTGGCCATAGTTTTGTAACCTGTCTGTACACAAAAATCTCGTCACATGCTCATAAAAATATCGTCAATATTTGTGATTAAGGTTTAAAATTTTATTTATTCTTGCGAATTTTGTTTGACTGGGCTTTTTGATGACAACAATAGAAGAAACGAAGTTTACATTATTTTTGAATTTTTGAAGCTAAGCTGAAGTTCTGTAAAAGCGTGAAAAAAATCTAAAGAACATTATGATGAACAGAAGTTTTCCCACGCCCCCACTACTAGAGATTTTTTTTTATGAAAGATGAGGCAAACGAGCCACCGGGGTCACCCTATAACATGGATGGAGAGTAACCAACCCATGGACACCCGCAACGTCCGCGGAATCATGGGTGCGTTACCGGCCTTTAGGGAAATAGGGAAAGGAAGGCGAGGAATGGGTTGGGGATGATGGTCCACCGGCACTCTCACTCGCCGAACGAAACACAACAGCAATGGAAGCTGTTATTTCACACCGATATTCTGTGAGAGGGTGCTATTTTACCGGGCGAGCCGGCCCTATTCGTTCTGCAATGCAGCATGGCTCTACCACTCTTGAGCAGACTGAAGGTACATAAAACGCGAATGAAAAAAGAAGCAATACCTAGAGAATAAAAAAACCAGCCAAGTGCGTGTCGGGCCAAGTATAGTGAAGGATTCCATAGTCGGGATGGACAATATTCATTTAATCATTCAAATTTATTTTATAGCGTGTCTCAATGACGCTCTTAAGAATAGTCATTTGTGCAATCGTTGTGAACATTAGAAAATACCTCATATCTAAAAAATTATACAACGTAATTGTAATTAAAACCATTTTCGTTGAAAGTGAATTTTATGTCCTATTTTATCTTAAATTTTTTCAGAATTTTTCACAGCGTGCTTGAAAAGTTAGCCGGGGGGACACTTTTTATGACTTTATATCATAGGCGTCGCACATCTTTCAGCAACTATTAACATAAACAAGAAAGTCACTTTGGAACACACACGCATTTCTTAAGGTTTTGTAGTAATTTTAGATAAAGCAGAAGTTAAAAAAATGTGCCAAATTTTAGTTCAGTAGTTGTAAAGAATAAAGATGGCATAAATCGTCTGACATAATATAGTCAGACAGACGGACAGACAAACATGGCCAGCTGGCGTAGGCGCATTTTATGTGGTAACTTGCTTGGGGAAGGTTAGCAGACATTCTTCGCTTCGCTGGGCGTAAATGAAAATTTTTTACCTATCTAAAATTTTTGTTTGAAAAATGGTGAACTATCTAGGGAATTCAAAAAATAAATAGCCTAAAACCATCTACAAACGATTCCGCGTCGAATGGTCATAGTCCTATAACGATACGTTCAGTAGTTTTCACGTGATTGCGTGACAAAGACAACCTTTTGCATTTTACATATTATATGGATTATACTGGCTAGTTAGGCGGTAGTGATGTCTTCCAAGCCAAAGGTCCTGAGTTATGTCAATGTAACAAACGAACTTTTCCAAATTGACTCAATTTTGGGTGTTACTGCATGCTGCTCCAGTTCGCTGTGCAGTACCCATGACACAAGCCTTTTTTGTTCGTTACGGAGGAGAAATCTGCAAACAGATACCCAGCCCCTTGGAGAGACTAAGTTGTGTGGAGTTTTTACCAACTAAAACTTCTGTGGTCCGAGATCGCCTACTAAAAGCACTGGAGCTTCTGTCGCTCTGTGCCGAAACACTTATCGGCCCTCCTTGTGGCCGCATGGTTAGACGATTGGAGCACTCAATTCGGCCGCGAACCCCGAAGGCCCCTTTGTCACCTCTCACGACAGGCGAGGAACATCGTAATCTTATTCTCTGGCCCGGGCTATAGGTCCATGGAGGACATGGAGGACCCATGGTACGTATACTTTATCTTAATTTGGGATCAAACTCAACTACGTAATTGTTTGGAGTATTTATTATTATACCCATTTATGTATTTATCACGCTGTTTACCAACGTTTCAAATATTTACAGTTTAGAGTTTGTCTTTACAATTTACTGAGAAATAAGTGACATACCTTGATAAGCGATTCGTCATCTGGACATATACGAATATGTTCTATTTTGGAGATTTCTCGCATCATACAAATTAAATAAAGGAAATATTTATACGTACCATGTACACAATATTATTATGAGCAACAGAATTAGTAACTCATACTAGAGTTTATTATATTGCAAATTCGTAGTTTTGCCTACTGATTTACTTTTTCTCATATAAATCACACACAACTTTTAATTAATGACTATTATAGAATTTAAAATTAATAGTTTAGTTTAAATTTTTTAACTTAAATAGTATTCTTCGTTGTAAAATGACAGCAGAATGTTCGAAAAAACTCATTGAGATACACTCTCATAATTATATTCGATAGAGTGAACTAAATAACTATAAGAACTGGCAGCTTCTTCCGCCAACAAATCAGTTTGGCTATTCAAAGAGGTAATGCTGCCAGTCTGCTGGATACCCTAACAGCGCAGACACACGACGCGACAACTTTCTTGCGGCCTACGTGCGGCGGCCGCGCGGTTAACATTCTCGTGTATTAATTAAAAGGGAATGTAAACTCTATTCACTAGGCAACAACGTTCGAATTTTTGAGAACTACCAACCGCACGGCGGCCGCGCGGGTTGGTAACTCAAGTACAATAAAAATCATAGGTGCGATACACATACTTATATAATTAAATTTGTCAGTTACTGAAGTCGGTGCCAAGTCTATGAAACTAATATACTTCTGTTGTTGCACATTGATTTGGCACCGACTTCAGTAACTGACAAATTTAACTATATAGGTATGTGTATCGTACTTATAAAGTTATTTTTATTGTACTTGAGTTTCGATTAATACAAAATAACTATCCTTAGTTATTTTGTATTTTTCTGTTTTTTTTTGAAGGCGGTTTAATTCTTTTTTTTTCTGTTGAGTGACTTTTTAGGGTAATTTATTATAAAAACGAATGCAGTTACCCAAAAATGAAACATTTGATTTATGTAATTTAAATTTTTGAATAACCAATTTATTACGATCTCAGGTTTCCATACCACCAATATCGCCTTTCTTTATAAACAGATCTCTATTTTTCCTCGTATACATAATAATTTCAAAGATGTAAAAGGACAGCAAGGTCTTTAAAACGATCTCTTAGTGATTCTCGTGCATTCATACTATAGATGGCACGAATCCCTCTTTTTTGTAAAATAAAAATGGAGTTAATATGCGCCGCTGATCACCACAGCAATAGGATAGGCCATAGGATATAATGCTATGAAAATATGCAAAGTACACCAACCTAATCGTATTCACATCCATCAATTGCCTAATGCGTCTAATAGCACATATCGCAGAACAGAGCTTACCTACTAGCCAATGCCCTGATGTGGTTCGCCCACTGAAATTTATCTACCGTTAAACCAAGAAAACTGGCAGACTTAATTAATTCTAATTGTTTCCCACCCAGTTCTATTTTACCATGGATTCTGGGTACATTAGAACGGACAAATTTCATACATTTGGTTTTTTGTGCATTCAGTAGTAAATTATTAACAGCAAACCACCCCGAGACGTCCCCAAAAAACACCAATGGCATCCTGAGATCCCTCCCAAGCCTGAAGTACAGTCTTGATCAAGCTTGCTCCCGCATGAGTTGTAGACCGCTCTCTCGTGAACCCGTACTGTTGACCGTGAAACACCCCGTGAATGTTAAAATGTGCTAGCATTTGATTGAGTATTATTTTTTCGAATATTTTACTCAACGCTGATAATATTGACACCGGGCGATAATTTGTTGGATTTAACATACAACCTGATTTAAATAATGAAATAATTTTACTGTGTTTCATTAAATTTTGAAACTTTTTTAAATATTTTAGAATAAGTGCGAACATAGTTATGAAAATTTTCATCTCCAGTGTAAGATTTTTCATCATATAACGTAGTATAACTCATAAAGCCTATCCCTACTTTTTTATGCCCTTCGTCACCCAATTCGCAAAACGTAACTCTTATTAAATATTTCGGATAGGTTTTTGACTATAGATTTATACATGATGTTTGGATCATCAACCAGAAGGGTCGTGTTTGCAAATTTGGCTACATCATGAACAAAATTTTTTAGCCAACTCTCTCCCAATGGCCTAAATTCAAATATTTGTTCTGACTTATGTCTCATTTCCTCATTTTTATTAATTAAGCTTTATGATCTGAACGGATACCACTAATGACAATAGTATGTTCTATAATTTCACACTTATTCATAAAAATGTTATCTGTACACGTCGCGGAATGGCATGTGACCCTGGTCGATTCATCGAAAATATGCACTAAGTTAAATGAAAAAAGAGCGAAATGAGCATATCTCTTTCCTTCGAACTATCCAATATGTCTATATTGAAGTCACTACACGCTATTATTGACTTCTTACATTTGCTAAGTCTTGTGAGACTCCTCTATAGGTATTAAAATTTGACTAAAATCAGACGAGAGAGATCTGTAAACGCATAAGAATATGTGACTATCCGACTCTGCACACATTTCACATACACGTTCAACAGAGCGAGCAACTATGTCTGCGGTTTTTTAATGGGAAATATTTACAGAAAATCATGCTACCACCGCCATCCGTCGACGCTCTGTTGAATACACTGGCCACATTAAAATTATTTATATTAAAAGACATTTTGTCTGCCCTCAACCTCATTTACTTTGTTATTTACTTTAATATATGTAAATAAGGCTTATCATAAGGAACCGATAGACGATAGCTAGCAACATAATATCACCATAGTGTATAAAATATGGATGCTTAAATTGTGCTATCACTACATGGTTGCACTTTGACATCTGTACGTTCAAATAATTACGGCTAAAAGTTGTGATTTTGTTGCAGTTTAAATTTGTCCAGTTCGAATGAAAAATAGCATGTACAACACCCTCCTAAGAGCTAGCACATTTTTAATGAACTGGAGGAGTAGGAGGATAAGACTGCAGGTCTCCTGAAAAAGAAACAGTTTTATATTCTATTAGACCTAGCACTGTAATTGAGTATTTGAATTTATTAAGAAATATGCGATTAGTTCCATACTCATTAGTTTTAAGTTACAGTACGTAGAGGTAACTTTGAAAAAAAAATTGTTTTAGTCCTTCCAGAAGTATTTTTGGTTTGACTAACTATAAAAAATAGTAATTCCAAATCTATCGTGAAGGGTTTTGACATAAGTGAATCAAGTAAATATTTATAGTTTAATTAGTAATCAAAATATAGAAATTGAATAAATTAAACTACGATATCGTGAGTTCATGTTTTATTAAAATGTTTGTAATCGGTTCTTCAGAAATACTTTCGGCGTGACTAATGAAGTAATGAAGAATATAACAATTTTTTCTTAATATTATTCTCCGATTCTTAGGAGGAAGGCAAAGGGAGCTGTACCCATACAGCCATGTCTTTCCCGTTAATTACTCAGAACCTTTCCAACCATAAACAAAAAGCACACGTTTGATGTAACATTTGTTATTTTTAGTAGTAGTCCGATTTCACCAAAGTCCCCTAATACTTATACTAATGTACTAATACTAATGAAAAAAATAGGGGTACACTATCGATAATTTTGCGTTTCACGAAACGTTAGGAGCCCCTATGTTAAAAGTTCCCCTAAATTTAAAAATTCGATTTTCGAACCCATAACTCTATGTGACAGTTTTGTGTGTTAATTTTTGGCAATATATGGAGAATATTTCTTTATTATATCATGTAAAAAAAACTTAGAAGTAAAACAATAATAACTGTTTTATCGATAAACTTTTGGAAACCAATAGTCACTATGGAAACTATCAAACGTCACATAACTATGTCTGACATTACTAAGGAACTGTTAGATTGGTGAAAACTAATATTATCTAAGAACCGGTTAAAGGGTCATTTTAATCTAGGGGGTACATAGTTATGTGACGACTTAGATAGCGTTGGTGAGATCGGGTATAAACCACTAAAAAAATCTCAATATCACGCCACTAAATAAGCACTTATTTTAATAATTCCGCATATTATACAACAGCGTAGATGCTTGGGACGCAAAAGTATGCCAATTTTACAATACATCCACTAGAACACACTAAAATAAACGCTCGAGTGCTCCCCATAAAATCCCGCGAAATATTCCTCGTCATAGACGATAAATAAAACTCTAAAGGTATAAAAACTTTAGAAACGCATTATTTGTTTGGTTCATTTACAAGGAGCTCCGGCGTTTATTCATGTCATTATTTTGTTAATGCAAGTGCTTTTGTTCACTTTATAAAAAAATATTAGCTTTAGGACGTCACCGCAGTCGGGTAAAAAGGACCCCCCAAAAAATAATTATACGGGGCCCATTTAGGACTAGCCGCCTCATCGATTAGGATGCGATACCTTTGAACCAATATATTATAATAAAAAATGATATCTGACTTAGTTTCTTGTCAGTTCTTTTCAGTGCAGGTTTTTATCCAAACCCATGCGCGATGGTTAATTACAATACCTTGTAAGTTCTAGGTTTACTGGAATAAACTGGTTTCAATTTTTTTTTTATTACATAATCATAAAGACTAAGTTTCATCATAAGTATTCAATCAAACAATAAAAAAAATAAATGATCTCACTCCAATATTTTAGCTGTTTCGTGGTACTTGACTAATTCCATACTAGTAAAAACAAGCCAAACATGGTAGTATCTACAATAATTAGTACGAATACTATATAGCAATGTATTTTTAGATTCTATTGTTTCTGATTTATCTACTTGTTACAACCAACGAGGTGCTCTACCTTAAGGCAATCATTTACTTCATACAAATCATTATCGATTAGATAAATAGCATTTGTATGAAAATGTATGAAACAAAGTCTATTTACATCTACATAAAATGTTGATATTTTATGATGATTATGTGCAAAAAGCTAGTTATTTTGTTGTGACTGTTTATTATATTATTTTCTGACTCATTCGTGCTATAATTATAGCATCTACCAAGTGACATGTCGAGGAGGATCCTGGGTTCAGTTCTTGGCTAGGTCAGTTCAGAAAACTTTTCCAATTCTGGTTGTTACCGCATGCTCCTTCAGTTTGTTGTATGAATGTGTAATACCCAAGCCTAGTGCTTAATCTAGGGGTCACACGGTTAGGAGAATTATTACTTATTATTATTATTATTTAACATTCGCTAATTTAAAAATTAAACATTTTAAATATTACTAAATTATTCCCCGCAATAATCACAGCTTATTCAGTCAATCAAAAGTAGCAACGACCAGTGGACGCTGCTACTATTTATTAGTAAGTTTATTCCTAATGTTATACAAATATAAAAACTATGACCTTAAAGTAACTGATGTCTAATTTCCATAACACGTGTAGAATTGAATAAAAGATTATAACAAACCCGGGATCTATGAAACAAAATCTTACATTCCAACGATTGACAATCAAGTGAGTAAATAATATGTACCTACCTTAACCTACCTGCTGGTCTAACAACAACTTACGATTCACCGAAAACAAAATGCTGTGAAGCGGAAAATTTTCACGTGCGATGAATAATATCTAAATATTTGACAATTGCGAGAGAAAATTATCATTAAATTTCCATATTTTTCACTAACGTTTTATAGATGTTAGTGGTTTAAGATTTGAGATTCTTAAGTAAGATATTATGATGTATATTATATAATTATCTATATCTATACTATTATTATAAAGAAATAAACTTTGTTTGTTTGTATGTAATGGTAAACTCAAAAACTAATTAGCCGATTTCAAAAATTCTTTCACCTGTAGAAAGCTACTTTTATCAGTGAGTAACATGGGCTGTATTTTAGTTTCAAAGTTTGTACCCGTGCGAAGTCGGGGCGGTTGGCTAGTGTAGTTATATAGAAGCAAATGTGTGTCATGAAAATGTATTTAGGTACCTATGTATGGTAATTGTTGTTTATAATTTAGTTCTAACTTTGTATTATTGAGAAAACATAATTTAACAGGTATCAACGAATTAAACATATCATTAAAATACACCGTGATTATCATCGAAGAGGAAAAAATGGATTTTGTCATCAATAGAAAACAAAAATTTTATAATAATAAAACAACAAAACATAAAATTATCATTACCTGTATATATAGGTACATATAAATGGACGTTTAATGTATGGATGATCACCATGAAAGTTGGCACGTATTTTTCGAAGGCATGAAGAAGGTTTCAAAGGTATGCTATCCTATTTGTTGTAAGTCGCCATCACGCGGACGAAGTCTCAGACAAAAGCTAGTATTGTATATTTTAATCCCACTATGAAATCTACATTATAAGCTTGTAATGTGAGTATGACCACATCTTTTTAGTTCTCAGTTCAATTGTGAGAAGAGTTCAGAGTCAGAGTTACAGTCTTGTGCTTAACAGTGGAACAGAGGAAACATTTACTAGTTTGTAATTCTAGCAATTGAAAGTACTTGTAAAAAATACAAAACATTATATTCATGTATGCAATATTGTATGCAATGACAGACATTTTTAGTCATCGAATAATTTAACATTATGATATTTTTATCACACTCTGTATTTTGTTGTGTCTTATAAAACTAATAAATAACATCAGAATAATGATCCCTCGGCTTATAAATATTTATATCTACCGCTAGTTATGTTTGATATTATGGAGATTATCACGTGGAAAACAATATCGATTAGTGCCTACATATGATAATTCTGAGCGATGTGCCAAAATTAGTAAATTTATCTATGGGTACATGTAGAACAAAACAACAGTATCTTATCTTTTTTATAATAGTAAGCAATTAATATTACAAATCGCTATAAATTAATATTGCAAATCGATATAACACAATCGAAATCCTTAAATGTTTCACTCACTTGTCCATCCGTCTGCGTCTGTCACAGTCAACTACGTAGCATAAATATCCAGTACCTGGGCGACCGAGCTACAACTCGGTGTCTTGTGTGACTACATTGCAGGATTCGAACCCGCGTATTTCAGTTTGGTATATCTACGCTCTAGCCACTGTACTACTTTACGTTAGTAAAATTAATCTGTGGTACTACTAAGAAGATAAACTCCGTTGTGAAATCAGAAGAGTTTAGAGTTAAGAAGTTTTAAGTGTGCGAAAACATACAGAAAACAAATTTTTCAGAATTGGACGCTAGCTAGATCGATTTTTGCCCACCGTAAAGCTCTATATTGTAAATTTCATTGAAACCGTTAGAGCCGGTTTCGAAAACGCGGTTATAAATATGTAAATATTGCTTGTATAATACTACTCTTTTAAATAACTAAGTATCTTAAAATAAAAGAAGTCCATGATATTTAACATTATATTAATAGTTCAGGAAAATAAATAATAGGTTTTTCTCCAAGACTTTTACCCATAGAGTTTAAGAGTACATTAAGCCAGACGCCGTGTCCGAGTAGCAACGATGAGCTAAATCAGACAACCTGAATCACTAGTACATACGACTAGATAAGTTGATCGGTCGCCATTTCGTTAAAAAACAGCACCCACACATCTATATTTTATCTGATGTTATTTGTTCGTAGTACGGGACAGGCTGTCTGAAGTTATGAAGTCTATGCTTTTATTATTACTTTTCCTTATTAAAAGTACATTATTAAAGTGATATGTGTTTTAATAGGTACTTGTTACAAATCGAACTTAGACATATTATTTCAACTTATAAAAAAAAACAAAAAAAGTCTGACCACATTGCAGGATTCGAACTCGCGCACTTGGCGTGGTAGAACTACGCTCTAGCCATTGTGCCATTGAGAAGGTAAACTTTGATGATAAATTAAAAAAGTTTAGAGTTTAGAATATAAACTTTGCTTGAGAGCACGGCCGATGCAATGCGGTCGAAACATCAAGCCAGAATAAAAAGGTAATCACGTAATTTTCTCGTTTTAGATTTATTAGAGTTTAGAAGTTTTAAGTATGTGAAAGACGGAGAAAACGATTTTTCCAGAAGTGAGCCTAGCTATGTCGATTTCTCGCCCTCCTCAACCCCAATATTGTAAATTTCACCGAAATCGCTAAAGCCATTTTCGAAAAAGCGATATCAAATATATATATATATAAATATTGCTCGTTTAATATAATAGTGGATATTATGGCATTTAAAGGGGCATTTGCGTATATACTCAAACTCGACATGGTCATGGCCATTATCTTAGAAACTAATACTGAACCTAGAGTTTTATAAATTTCAGGCAATATAAAACTATAACCATTTGAAGTTTAAAGGAAAAAACTTAATGAGAGTAATGAGTATTATAGGTAGAAACAAATTTTACAAACTTATCATTTAAGATAGTGTAATACGGAATCTTTTACGTGTGTGTCGAACTAGTCTTTGATAAACTATTTTTATAATCATATTTATGGTGTGTAGATTATGTCAATAAAAATATATCTAGCTAAAACACATTTAAAACCCATTAAAAAAATATTAAGAATTCCTTTCATAATCGTCTGATATTGTTATATTACCTGCCCGATAAGAACATAATTGTTTTAAAATTACAATGTATTTTTTTTATTTAATGCCTGCCAGTACAATTACTTCCAGCGCAATTAGATTTACATCATAGTAATATGTATATATACCCAATATACATACCATGTTAACTCATTTAAGCATATGCATACTTAAGTTTCTTGCCACTTTTTCTCAGTATAGGGTTTTTCTGAACCGGCGTTATAGTAGATTTGAGTAATATTATAGATAATAATAAATGACAATAATTCTCAGAAAACTTTTTAACACGAATGAGTTCACATTTTACTTAGACCCATTATATAGAAATGTTTCTTTATTCGTTATCTATGCATTTCTATACTATTCATTCGATTGCGATGAAACTTTGGTGAATTGTCGTGCGCATGCCCGTAAAGGTTTCTGAATTATTTAATTTAGTAAAATTAAAGGCCACGGAAACAAAGTCGCGGCAACAGTTTTTGTACGTACATACATATATATCCAGTTTTTATAAATAATAAAAATCGATTATGAATCGATATGTATATATCTTGACAAATTATGTTGTTTGTTTCTTATGCGTTTCTATACTATGCATCCGATTAGCTAGAGTAAAGTAGTTTATTTAAATTCAAAATGTAAAATGACTTCATGACAAAGTATTTAAAGTTTTGTGACGCAAAGGAAAACAGGCACTCTTAAAAGATCGTTAACCGTTTTTCCGACCATCTGCCACAGTCACAGTCGATTTTCCCAATAACCATGCGATGTATTAAAGAAATCTGAAATTTACTATATAACGTGAGTAGCCGTTAACCACGACTTCTTTTGTGTGGAATTTAAAAAAATAGCCTATTCCCTAGAGTTTATCTATCTCCATACCAAATCTCATCAAAATCGATTCAGGGGTACATCTGAAAACTTTTTCACATTTATAACATTAATATAGCTGTATCTTATCCATCCATGTATCTCACGCTACGGACTAAAAGAAGAGAGGAGTAAGACATAAATATGGATATACGAATAGCACCATTGTCTCCCTTATTACTATTAATTCCAATTTTCTGTTAATTGTGTGAATTCATGATAAATAATTTTATAGAAACCAGATCAACCGGAAATAAAGTATTCTAGAACTGATGATCTGATGTATATGTATGTAGAGCAGATTTTTAACAACCAATTTTACTTTCATCACGGTGGCCCATAAAGTAATAGTCAAAATGTACAAAACTATTTTCCGTTTTTCGAGTGTCGTTTAGTTCACTACAATTAGAAACATTGTATTATGAGAAAAATGTCTGTGTGAAGTTATAGGTTTTCTTAGTAACTATTTAAGCGTCATTTTCAAAGAGTTCATTTTCATAGAAATTGATAGCTTATAAAAAGATTCTTAGGTATGTTTTTGCAATATACGTTGAATCCGCAGGAATTGCTTAATACTTTCTGGTACAGGGTCACTTTTCTTTAGTGCATATTCTTTAAAAGCATAACTCTAAAATCTAATCTATTTATTTGAAATCATTTTGAAGATAATATACTGTAATCTGTAAAAAATGCTGGTGTTTATGAAAATAATCTCATTTAACAGCTGGTTAAAAATAAATTCAAAACTTCGGAAGAAGCCCTTTTTTGCGGTTTACGCGTCTATATCGAAAAACAAACTGCTTAATTTTTAACTAGTGGTGTCACTACAATGATAATCAAAATAACCTTCGTTATCTACACTTATTTTCAATCACTACATCTAGAACTCCTGAATAAGTACATACATACGTATATTTTACCCGTTAAGTTAAAGCGACAGGTGATTTAGTAATGGGAATTTTAAAATATTTTATGTCAAATAAATTTTATTATATACCTACGTGTCGAATTAAAGAAAATCATATCCGTCTATTTAATTTATTTTAACTGATACTGCGCGCGTTTTGCTTCATATTAAAATACTCGCAGTTCCCGACCACGCGTTGCTCTAGCGCACGTTGAAAAAACGAACATTTACAATTTTATTTGAATAGATATTAGTATATAAAAACACGAGCGTATTCGACTACAACGTTGTGTTATTTCGAGTTAATCCACCGACTTCTTTTTAAGTTTTGCGACTACAAACATACGGAAGTTGAATTTTCATATACGTAGATTAAAAGGCTGCCTACCGCTGGATTTTCGTATGGTTTTTTGTATTAGAATATATAATAATAACTTTATAGTAATAAAGATTCGATCTAAGCAAAGCGAGTTTATCTTTTGAGACGTTGTCAAACTAGTAAACAGTAATGATAACACTACATTTACGAAGAGATAACTAACGCACACAAACAAAACACGCGTATATTATATGAAGAACTGATATTAAAATTACATTATTTTAATGTTACTTTCATTATGTACCTATGCGTATAGAATATTTATTCATGCATATAAATACATAATATTGGTATAATATAATTATGAAAATGCTAGAATTAAAGAGTTATTATCGTGGCACCGGTAATGCAGCGATAAAAATGGATTTATTTTTTTGAACTAATTATTGTTTACATTATGATATACAATAACAAGATTAGATTTATTTTAAATCATGTCAAAGGGTCATTGTCAGATATTTTGTGATGCTAAAAAATTTTTATTTATCAAATAGAAGTTTCCTAAAATGCCTAGGTTCATTAGCAAAAAAAATTTTGGAAATTTCTAGGAATTTTTCTCAAAATTTGACAATAGTAGGTACATGAAGCTTCAGCAATAAAGTCAAATACTTACATAGCATTTCCCAGAAAAGAAGAACAACTTTTTTGAAAAATGACAGTAGTTTTCACCAGCACACACTAAACAATTTCAAAATAAGTGAAAGATCACTGCCGAACACAATACCCTCTCACCTTTTCTGGAGGAATCTCTTCCGAAACTCTATATAAGCTGATCTTCCTTTATCAGTGTCATCCGCTATTCGAACGCGGCCGTGTAAAGGAACTCTGTGTCCGGAGATGCCATAGTCCATTTGGATGTCCACCACTAGCATTAAGGTGAAGAGAACTAGGAAAGCAGAGACAGCGAGCGCCAGGCGCTCTTTGAGTTTCATGTTTAACATGGTGCGCGCGGTCGGGCGGCGCGACGAGCCGATACTGCGCGAGTCTTGCGCATGTTCGCCGGCCGAGGGCGAGGGCGAACGCTTGCAGTCGCGCGCGCACGCCACGCGCCACCGCCGTCGCCAGCGCGAGCGCGCCCACCCGCTTACGCTGCAACAATTACGTCTATGTTATAGAGCAAGTAAGAGACTTATGCGAGCCTAGTAAATAACAACAGGGTAGTAAGCTAGGCTTACTAGCTTAAAATTAGTCCACATAAAGCTAGCACGTTAGTAAATTGTTGTTTTCAATTAAGCCTCGTGTCGTCGAGGCATATTGTACAGGTTTCAGATGCTCTTACTGGCAGGTATATTAGCTTACTGAAATATAAATCAGTCTACACAAAGCAAGTTTCTAACTTGCCAGCATAATTAGTATCTATTACTTATCCTAGTCCTAGCTTCATTTACAAGTGTCGTCTCACCTAGATATAAGGGTAATCCGAATAAATCTTTTTTAAAAATGGATAGCAACAGAATTAATGTCTGTATTCTGAAAAATTAAATTATAGGCATTTATAACGCAGTGGCATTTCGGTGTTTGATAAGATCACTGAGGTTAAGTAACGTTACGCGCAGTCACTAGATGGGTGGCTTAGTGGAATCCATATCAAACGTCATCACGCTTGGAAAGGTTATATATAGGCTCGAATATTATTGTAATAAGGCGGTAGTCGGTAAGCTAGATCAGAGGCCTTAAAAGCGGATTAAAAACTGACAGTTTGTTGGTCGCCAGCTTAATTAGCAAAGCAAGGTTATTATAGCCGAAATCGTGTAGGACTGTAGGAGTTTTTGTTTGTAATAAATAGATATTTCAAAAACACACTAGAATTCAAAACCATTATGCAAGAATAACATAAGTTATTTTTGTATAAATACCTACTTTAAAGTAATCCTTGCCAAAGAATAAATATGCATAACTTGTAGACATAGACACTTTTGCCAGTTTTTTACTACTCCAATTTGTTTATAATCAACTACGACTGGATTTTGTAACTTTATGTCAGTTTAATCTATTTCCATTCTCATTAATATGACAATATTCCTCCTGCGGGACTATTGTAACCAGGACAAAAACGAAAGAATCATTCCGCATCTCTATAATGTAGGAAAGTGGTTCATCGCTTTTTTCAGATCATCTTCTATTCTTTTATTTAAATACACTCATAAGAAACATGTCTCGTTTTGAAAAAAGTAACAAAAATCCCATGTCAGTTAAAAAAAGATGATTTCAGATACGGAAACAGTTTTTGTTATGTATCACTTTCGCCTACTTTAGATGATTCGAGTGTGGAATAGTATAATAGGTAGAGACCTAGCGGCCCTGGTACTTCAGGATGTTTGCATCTCAAATCAAGCACTTTTCTTTTATACTACAATAGTGGCAAATAAGCATACAACCTATCTGATTATAAGCGGTTACCTTAGTCTCTGGACGCAGACTCTATTTTACGCACACCTTCACAACCTTTTTGAAGAACTCCAAAACTGATGTCACTTGCAACATTTACCTAGTAATTGATCTTACAACAGCAAAACGGAACTCTATAATAAGCTCTTTCCTTTAGTGGACTCCGTTTTGCGTAGGTAAATAAGCAGTTAGCACGTTATGTTTTTTTCTTACTCTACCAAACTACTACGGAAGTACAAAACATACTTGGAATTTACACCACTTTGTAAGTTAAGGCTTTTGCTTAAGTTGTATGAAATAAAGGAACACAATTACAAAGTGAACGTTCAATAAGTACTTAGTTCGTGTACATACGCATTTATAATAGAGTTTTGATCATTCACTAGTATTAAAGAAACATGGTTTTTGCTACTTTTATGGGTAGCATCGTAAACATGTCTGTGTAAGTTCAGCATTAGAAACACATACGATCTCATTGTTTCTTGTTGACTTGTTAATTTATGTTATTTTCAGTTATTACGATAGTGCTGAAATTGTTTTAATTAATATTGTAATATTAAATTATTACACATGTCACAATGCCGCGCGAATGACATCAAAAGATTAAACAAATAACTTTGTTATATGACTGGCCCGTTGGGGCATCTACTTTCCAAGCTAGGGTCCCGGGTTCGATCCCCAGTCAGGTAAATTTAGGAAACGAACGTTTCTAAATTGGCTTGGAGTCTGAGTATTACTGGGAACTCCCCCAGAGTTCATAGTACAAGCTTACTGCTTAGTTTGAGGTCACACAATCTGTGTAATTGTCTGGAGTATTATTATTATTATATATGTACATATATAATTATGTATTTATTACTTTGTTATTAAATATTTTTGCTGTGTATGATAATATAATGTAATCCAAATGAAATCAAAAATTTTGATCATTATCTATTATTTACGTATACCTTTTTTTATTTCGATTTTATTTTGGAACACCAACAGCATACAAATATAACAAAAAGGCGTAAAATAGTGATGACAAATAATTGTCATCACTATTTTAATTAAAAATATCTGCTGACAATATGCAAAACTTGGACAAAATTATAGTTTAGAAGTACAATATATATTCATAATTCTCTTGACAGTCGTGCTGACTCGTGCGTAAACGTATAGTCATCACATCTCTGCTCTAAATGAATTTCTTAGTCATCTCTGCCGCACATTCTAGTGCGAATGCGATCAAAATATCGAAAACGTGACTACATTTAAAATTTTGTCTTTGTGCAAGGTAATTTAAAATTTCAAACTATTGTCTACTCGAAATGTGGGCTATGACGTGGAGATAAGCGATAAAATTGTTATGTGCTTCATCACAGTAGTTCTGCATAAGCGTACGTAATAAGAACAATATAATGTTGACATTATATTGTTGACTGAGTTGACATTTTGTTACTAATGGAACATTTTCTTTGAATTCTAATTATGTATGTTTATTTGAGTTTGATACAAATAACTTATCATCCTAGATACATGTACTATGTGAGTGGTAAAACAAGACCTTCTTTAGTCAGTTAAGTCAAATACAAATCGGATTCATGTAACGAGGGATCCACATAATTATTGACAATTCATATTTACATACTTGGGGTTTAGAACGTGTTTCAGTTTGCCAAGGATGTCTAAGACATTGCATATCAGTAAGGACACACTAAATTTAATTCATTCAAAAAATTTAAAATTTCGCATTCTTTGTATGTTTGTCCTGTATGCGTTTCCAAAGCATTCATCAGATAGTGATAAAACTTTGGTGAGTTGGTCTGTTCATGCCAGTAAAGTTTTATGAATTATTTAATTTAGTAAAAAAAATGCGAATGAAGTCACGGTCAACAACTAGTTTTAAAATACAATCATTAGGTATACTGTGTATGTAATTAGTAATTACATGGTACAAATACATGGTTTTAAGGCAAGAAAATATTTGTAATATCTCTATCATCTTTATCCTAAAAGTTGGAACACCCTGATAAACAGACTGATAGATGGGTAGGTATGTGAACAGACACTGTTACAGTAATTAGTTCACGTTCTAACCTTTTGATTACAGAACTCTAAAGCTATACAGAGCTGTACTGTAAGAATAAAGTCTAATTAAATTACATTTTGTAATACCAATATCAAAAATGATAAATCTGAAAAAAACAACAACAGGAAATTGCGTAATTTATGTACTCATAAATTAATGCATTTTCGGTGAATTTTTCTTTTAATAAATAAGTCTGTATAAGTAATAAAAAGTATTATATTTTTTTCCGAAGCAAAAAATTGCTACTGCACACTGTAATGTAAGTGTCGATATAAAATTATAGACATTCACAGCAGAAATATGACGCCATGAGCAAAGTTCAGTTCATACTGTCACAACGAGAACTCTCAGTACAGTTATTTAATTCAACCATATAAAATTGAAAACATTGGTAGAATGTAATAGTTTAAAAGTGAAAACCTTTACTGATAATGATAAGCGTAATAAATAATAATTGGTCTCATTTATTATTGCTTTTTAATCGTATTTAAATTGTTCTTTCTTTAGTACACGAAGAATGCATAGTCGGATATACATTTTTGTTTTTTTGAGCCATCGACGCAGTGGTTACTATTTTATATTCCTTCTCAGTCGAGGGTTCCGGGTTGAATTCAACTTCAGATCTATTTAGAATAGTACCTTTTTAAATTATCTGACTGGGTGCTTCCACAGATCTTTTCGTGGCACTCACAATACAAACATAGTACTCAGTTTGGCGTCACATAATGTGTACGACAGTTTCAAAACAGTTTGGAGAATATTTATTTATTATTTTTGCAGAAATACGTACATATATAGCCAATGAATTGAACATTATCAGAATAAAAATTAAAAATAAAAATAAATATTAGGTTTGAGCATTTGTGAAACTAAAGGAAAATTTTAGAGCGGTGTGTTGGTTAAATGTACATAGGAATAGCGTGTAATTGCAACTTCATGTTTATAATGTATCTGATGTAAAGGAAACTGTGTCGATTGTCAGCAAAATGTGATATTGCGCAAATACATGTTATAGTCTAGATATTGCGTCTAACAACCTACGTCTACATTACCTACATTTTAATATGAAATGCACGTGAAATGTAATATGACATCTATTTATGCGTAAGAACATTGTGCAATGTCGTTATTCGTCCTACGTTTTTGAACGAGCTGTTTTATTTAATAATGTAGAATAATAACAACTACCTTATGAGAACATTAAAAACGTACAAGAAAAATAATACCACTATTGCCTCATTTTTCATTAGGTTTCGTCCACTGTAACAGTATTTTTAAATAACACTATTAAATATAACATTATTTTAGTTGAAATCAAAATGAAAATAGCAAAAGAATCTTGTAAACCTGTGTTAGAAAAAAATCGATCGAGTACAAATACGATTCGCATACAGAGGGCTCCTTACGATATTCATACATACATATCCTCCCGCTGCGTCCCTAACGCGGTAGACAAAGAAGACTACCCCGTACCCCGTAAATTTCCAAAAAGATCTATAAGACATAGGATTTTCGTTACATATTTCCTGTAAAGTTTAAGTAACGCTATATTTCATGACAAATTCAAAATTCTAGGTTCAGTAGTATCGGTCAAGTCAAGTTCGTATATCCAATTTTGTCCTTCTTTAATTCTTTTAAGAATATCTTGAATTGTTGACTAATACAATATATTATGTGAATTAATAAGCTGTATCACTGTACCAAAGTTCAATTTTGTATTTCACATACATAGTTACTGAGGAAATCGACTGTGACGGACGAACGCAAAGGTTTCTTATTCCTTTTAAGTAAAACTAATTTATGAGGGTTCCTCTATCGTATGTGTTTTTTGAAGTCAATTATAACTATGGAGTAGAAATATCGTCTAAGTGACCTTTGCTCATAAAATCTTTAGTGATTCGCGTTTTCCGCTCGAATTTACACATATATACAAGGTTATTTCAAAAGAATGGGTCAATACGGAAGGGTATAAAAGTACCCATGACATCGGAAAACTTGCGTTCTGCAACTTCGCCAAAAGTTAGTTGTTCTAGTGTAAAACCTCAAAGTTTAAAGAAAAATAAAGGTGAGGCAACCCTAATATCAGCGTTTTCCCGTCGCTAGGAAACATTTGGAATATAGAGCATAATGATAGGGTTGTACATTTTTTTTCCATTAAATTAATGTTTTTTTTTGTATGGAAAACAAAATAAACATATCCCGTTATTATTACATCTACAATATAACAGTCAACAGTGACACATTGGGACCCCGGTGGATTTATACTCCCTTTAACAATAACATTGTATATACTTATTAAGTAGTACGTTGGATTCTATATTTCTGTGTACTTGTCTATTTTGTGGTTTAGTACAGTAACAGTACCAAAAAAAATTACACTTTATTGCCATGTTTCGCAATAAATACTATTTGGATTTAACTATAGGACAGCAAAATGGAATGATAGTAACAAGTTGTTATTAACCTATCGCCTACCTCAGTTCCTTTTAATAAACCCTTATAAATCCTATGGCTAATTTTGACGAAGATAAGCAACTGGTTATTTTTTTTTTCTGGAACGACTGAAGAAATAGAATAAGTCTAACAGGAGTTTAAAAAATAAACGAATTCAATGGTAAAATACATAATAAATAGACATTGGTAAAACTTTTATTATTATCATGCCAGCGACTCTGCTGTTTTTATCGGGTTATCTGTTATTTGAACTTTTAGTACCTTCATTACATTGTAGTTGTATGTGTTTAAGAAAGAACCTTTTTGTTCTCAATTAATTAATAATAGACCATTAATAGCTGATAAAGTAGAGACACGAGTAAAATGTTTACATAATACACATTTATCTTCACAATTTAAGTCAAAAGAGTAATTCACAAATGAAGGTTTTTCTGGCCATGCAATCTGTATTACATACCTAATTTTTTTTTTATTTGCTAGAATATGAAACCCTACTAGATTAACAATATGACTATCCAATAAAATGATTAGGGCAGCTATTGAACCTGAGGCCCTTGGCTTACGAAGTGCACGTACTAGCCTTTGCACCATAGGGTCAGTCAATCTCGAACAATACATTAGTCAATACGTTTGGTTCATGTTATTTCAATTCTTATTAAACCTAATATTAATATTATGTAAAAATGTAATATAATAAATCCGTTACTTTTTTCACGTGAAAACTACTGAACCACTCATCCTCAAATTATGCACACAGGGCGGTTGTACCAATGGCCAAGTTCCAAAACACAGAGTACCATTTACCTATTTATCAGTAAACAATATTATATTACAGAAGTTATAATATATTTAATATTACTATTACATTTCTTATGTCGTTATTATTATTATATCATAAAATGCTACAATACAATGAGTTAAACGTTACCACTTCAAAGCTTTTAATCATTGAAAGTGCAATCGTTTGTATAATATTATTTTATTAGTTAACTATAGTACTCTGTGGTTAACTATGTAGGTCTCGGTTTATAACTGTTTCTAAACCTAACCTAAACGAAAGTAAAACTCCTTTTCATACTACTACAAATTTATTCTGGAATTCACTATAGCTGAAATAAATATTTGACAAAATATCCTAAAATCATCATTTTTCTGAATACAGACAGCAACATGTAAGCGTCCATACTCCATATGTTTATTTATGTACATATTTTAAAAAGAAATTATAATAATTGTCATTGTTGTTGCTCATTGCATCTGTTTGTTTTCAATAGTTCAAGATTTTTTTTTCAAATTAATTACAACACATTATTATCAGGTAAAGAAACAACGATGAGTTATGAAATAGGATGAGACTGGGTTATGTCAAACTTTTACCCACTAATACTCTAGCGGTGGTCATCCTCAGTGCGTGGGCTCCTGTATTTACTACGGTACGCACCGGAGGCCTTTTCGCGCTGCGCCTAAGCACTTCTAGGGTGAGCAGTGGCAGAGCCTCCACTGCGCTTTCGCAGTGTTACAACCTACAACAGAGCGGAGCACACGCGCCTTCGTCCTTCTCGGGGTCGCGTATGGACAACCGGTTATAACTTGCAGTCAGTATGCGATAGCCAAATATCGCTCGATATCTGCTGTCGAAAGAAAATTTGTATAGTGGCGCTATATCTACCGCTAAAAGTACATTTTACGGTCATGGCGTAATAGACACGCAAACACCATACATGATATCAATTTGTTATTACAATTAAGCACCGGTCGCGCACTGATCGCGCGACTGTCGCTGTCTGCGAAGAAATAGCCCCGCCGAACTCATACTCCGGTCGGCCAAGGCTCTGAAGACCACTTCAGTCACCTCATATGAAAGGCAGAAAGTCTTATTCGCTGGCCCAGGTTACAGGGCTGACGAGTTATGGAAATTACAACAGCCGCCAAATCATCGCGTATATCGTGTAATTTATGTGTACTAAAATGTTATTATTTAATATTTATCTAATAATTTCGTGGTTATACCACAAATTTCATAAATATTATTATTTATGGTATATGGCACTGACAGAATAGGTCAAGCGGTTATTATGATTTTTCGGGATAAACAAATAAAGGTCTCCATAATATAACGTCTAATAAAAATCCACTCGAGAAAGAAGTTATCTAAGAAGAATACTGATTTTCTTTTCATAGAAAATAGAATTGGTTAGTAAAACCCAAGTCATTAATACCTTTTCTTTGCCAGGCTGAAAATATTATTCTCCACCGCGCTGGTTAAAAGAGCTTTCAAGGAACGTTTTCTTTATTTAATCAAAACATGTTTTTTTGCAAAGTTGCATTATGATATAGTTTTAGGACGAGAATATTCACTATTTCTAGTGATAAACCATTGGTAGGAATCTCAAACTTTACCACGGAAAAAGCTAGATATGTTTATTATAAATTAAAAATAAGATGAGTCGAATTCTGAGTTCACAAATAAAAACAAACTCATTCAAATAATAAAAAATCAGATTCTAAGAAAAATTTTATTCAGAGACTTTCAGATTCAGAGAGAGGTTACAGATATAACTAGAAATTTTCAACTATATCGCAGTAAATGAAAATCGTAGTTTTGTGTCTAAATCAAAGAAAGCGTTAATTTAATAATTATTGTAATTGTCGAACGCTAATCTGAAATCTAATTTTTAAGGGTTTTTTTTATTTTAAAATAAACTCATTTTTTTATGCTCATATTAATTCACAAAATTTAAAAGATGTGTGTGACTTTTGGCAAATTTCGTCTGTCTGTCTGTTTGTTTGTCTGGACTCATTTCAGAAATGACTCAACCGATTTTAACGAAACTTTCATTGGCAGATAGAAGATTTTAAAGAATAACGTAGGTTACTTTTTAATGTAGTTGTAATGTGTGTAAAACGCAGGACACAGCTAGTAAATAAATTAAAATAGGTCGTAACAGAGACTTCCCATAGTTTCGGAATCTAGATTTTTGAAATGCGTCACACTTCTTAAAGAAAATTACAGTCTTGTTAAAACATAATTAATTCAGATTAAATAGCATTATTCTTCCGTGCTGGTATGGACCGGATAGACGAAAGACAAATACAAAATATGTAGCTGCTTATGCTCTGGCACAAGTCGTAGGTAATAATTGTGATTGGCTCTAATCAAGCATTAAGGTGCGATTTTATTACTGCTTAATACTAATGGTAACTAGTATGAAGTTATCTATGTAGGTAACATAGAAGATTATGATTGAACTAAGTTTTTCAAGTTTATTTATGCAATGAAGTAGCTAGTTTTTAAAAACGAAATATGTTTTAATGTGTTTCGTGAGAAAAATAAACATGATTGTTAGAGGAAGTGTACCGAATATGGAATATTATAATAAAAACGCATACTAAATCATGAACATTTATTATTAAACAGCCTTAATTTGTTATTTGCCTAGGAAATATTTTCTACTTTAGAACAATAGTGACGAAAATGCTTAAACAAACTTAATTTTTTCTCCAATCATTTTAACATAAAAACAATCAAAATTCACCCCTAAAAAAATGTGTACCGAATATGGAATATGGCATTTCATAGAAGGTATAATTAAAAATACTCTAATAATAGAGTCAATATGTTTTAAACTGATTTACTGAGTCTGTACAATGTCGTTTAAGAAACATTGTAACAGCAAAGCAACTTTTAAAACATATTTTTTTAAATTTTGCCGATTCTATGGTTTACCATTATCTTATTCTAAAAATTACCATTTTTCATTTTTCATCAATTATTGATGTCTGAAATATATAACTGGTAATTGACCGATAAAATATGTACATGGAATAGTAGACCCCACTATGGAAGAGTATTCCATAATAGAGTCCTTATTAAATTCCATATTAAGAACATCACACAATAAAATAAAACAAAGTATAGAGTGTAACACCAGTAAACATGACTAAAATACATTGCACTGTAGTGGGCTACGTTGTTACAGGATAACAATACACTACAATATATTAAAAGTAAATGTTTCTACATTGTCTTAACTTGTCATAAAATATAAAACGAAACATCGTATCTAAATTTTGCTCAGTTGCGCACGAAAACCTTCATCTTTCCCTTAAAAATGTAAATAGCGCTTGGCTCGCGAACGTGTACTGGCCGTGCAATAGTCATGGGGCAAGGGCTAGGGGGCGGTGGATTCAAGTATCTACATTTCTTAGTTTAAGAGAAATGTCATTGGTCCATATTATATCCATATTCCATAATCGGTACACTTTCTCTATTATTATATTAAAATAATACAACATACAATTTATATCGACAAAAAAAAAAAACGAATGTAAGCTAGACAATTATATTACAAAAAAACTTGACGTCAATATTTGAGAACAAGTGCTCTACGCTTTCAAACTCGCATTCAATACGAACAAAAAGGTCCCAATTATCTAGTAGCACAGAAATTAACCTTTATTATGCACGAAATTACCGTGACGATAATTTTTGCTGTCGATGTCAAGATAATTAATTAATGAAACATTACTTTAATTGGATTTTAGAATGTATTTTTATATGCGAATTCTGCAGCTTTATGTAGTCCAATGTAATTATAATAATAAATTGGGATCTTCACAGTTTTCAATCAATCAGAAAATGTTTTATCAAAATTTATGTTGAATAATTCTTGAAGTTCTTAAAAACTTAATTTCGAAATATGTAGTTAAAAATCTAAACAATAATGTACTTTATATAAACATACATCTATCTAAAACATAAATATTTTATTGCGTTTTAGTTAGGTATAAAATTACGCACAAAAGACAAAATAAGAAATGTCATAAAGCAAATAGAGCGAAAGTGAGTGGTAAAAGAAGGAAGACCAAAGCTGACTTATGAAGATCAAATAGCTACAGTGTTAGCCGACGGAAATGTAAAAAGCACTCGCATACCTAGGCGAAAATGTGTGAGGAGAATGATGAGATTTGAGGAAGCGAAAGAGGTGTGTAAGGATCGCGACGCTTGCCGCTCCGTCCTCTCTGACTACCCCGTTAGGAATACAGCGTAAAGATATGTATGTATGTATAAAGAAAATAAATGACCACAAAGTGGTAGTTAACTTGTAACAAATGCATTTTTTTTTATTATAACTTTTACACAGGTTGTATACGAACGCAAACAATAATATACGTATTAGATATGTTATATCATGTTGATTTTATAGAGTACCAATAACATAAAGAATAAATTAAGAAAAAAAAAACATTAAATAGCAGGTTAGGCATCAAAATAAACAATAATCTTTTTAAAAGAAAGACCGCCACTCAATGAGGAATAGTACATCTTTCCGACTGTAACCATGATATCATCACATTTATTAAGTAATAAGTTACAACACACTAATTAAAAACCGTTAATATCACTTTTGATAATAACTTAAAGAGGCAATATACAGGGTTAATCGAAAAATACTAATAACCTCTTAGTGCAACATTTCTGTCATCATATCTAACAACTTTTGTTCTACGACTTTTTTCAGAACTTAATACGTTTCTCAAAAAATATTTGTTAAGTTTTGTCGTACGGTCTGAAACGTAATTACTCTGTATGTATTTCCAATGGTACAGTGCAAGGGCACCGAGCCTCAGCGCTGCGCCGTCTCCCCGCGCCGACTCCCCGCGACCCGCTGTGTGTGTGCAGCTTTAGCGACCGAGTAGGTGCCATTTTCAGAAACATTTAATGTAATTTTATTTTTGCATGAAAGAAAAAGTTATGAATTTTTAAATGTCGTAGAACAAAAGCTATGCAAGACAATGTTAAGTACAAAATACTAAGAGATTATTAGTATTTATAAATTAACCCTGTATTATATAATGTATATTATTTCAATAAATGATATTCGATATAAAATTATTAGTGTAATAAACAGTATGATTTCCATATACGTTTAATACCATATAATGTGTGTATGTACTTTTCAAGGGTTGTTTTATTCACTAAGCCATGACAATATTGAACTTATTCACGACATATGGTGTAATTAATTAAATGAAAATTAAGTTGAATGAATTTTTAATTTACAATATATTGCACTATTTTCAATTGCATTAAAAGTTGCATGTGTGGGCTAAGCCTTAGGAAAGTGATTTGCACAACAGTGTAAATAAGGGACCATTACAGGATATATACATTACGGTGTATTCGTTCCTACTTATTATCTAGTGGTTATGCACTTACAACTCACAATTAGCTCGCGTATGTATGTCCTCACAATTGGATATCAGTTTCGACATGTCACGTTCACATTGCACTCACTTATTATGGATAATTGACAAATGAAGAGACGTAAGTAAAACAATATGAAAAAATCTCCAATTCTAGCAAATATGCTCTTTGCACCGTTTGGAATATCGAAGTGGGTAGAGTAGGTTAATGGAAAAGAGAAGGAAAAAAGAAAAGACGTTTTTTGTCTAGCTATTATAATTCTCATCTCATCTAATCTTGTTACAATAATTTTGTTACAATGAACACCAAACGTAAAACTCAATAAAGTAACGTGACATAGCAGTACCCACAAATGATATTGTTTCAAATTACAGTTGTAATTGATTTTTTGATTGATTGATTGTGATTGTAAAACTTCATCACCAAGATTGACATAGCTAACAAAAAAACAAAAATAGTACCTAAATGTTTGTGAATATAGATGGCTGTTTTAGATCTGTTCAATTGGTATATTCTACCAATAAGTAATTGTTATTCTGCTATTCAGTGAAGAGATGCCTTAACAATTTAATTTGTCTGAATCTTACTCTTCGATTTTAGCGTTACTAAATATTTTATAATGCCTTTGTATTAACAATACAAAACAATCTTAACAATATGGGAAACAAAAGCAAATGATTCAAGTAGGATTATAACATCCTCCATCTGTTATATTTGAAACAACAATATCTACCAGGGAAACATAAGGACGTAGGAGCACGCAATCTTCTCTTTAGTCAGTAAGCAGTTCAAACAATGGTTGAATATCACCCATTGACCCGATAACATCTTAGTCCTAGCCTAGCATTAGCGAGTGTTTATATCGGGAATGATCATTAAAACACGCTATTTACGATAAAATGTAGATGCCATAGAGCGTGAATCCGCACCGGATGCTATGTGTATGGTCACTACAATTATTTTTTTAAAATAATAGAGTACGTGTTTTCTAGTACATATGTATGTTAGATGAATGAGGTTTACCATATTATCTATCTATTCTGTAAGGCGCTATTACTCTGTTTTTCTATTTCTTTACACGTTTAGTTCTTTTAAACTACGCAATAGGTTTTAAAGTGTTTTTTACCATCATTTAGAAAATTTAAGAAGCCAAGGAAGACCAAGGCTGACTTGTGAAGATCAAATAGCCAGAGTGTTAGCAGACGGAAATGTCAAAAGCACTCGCATACCTAGGCGAAAATGTGTGAGGAGATTTAAGGAAGCGAAAAATGTATGTAAAGACCGCAAAGCTTGGCGCTCCGTCCTCTCTGACTACCCCGTTAGGGATACAGCGTGAAGATATGTATGTATGTAGTTAAAAAATTTCTTCTGAAAGACTTTTGTACAGGTATATTATAATAGATCCCAATCGAGCCAAGGCGGGCGGGTCGCTATTATATAATAAATAAAAAAAATACATATGTCATTGCTCCAAAAAATTACACAAAATGTGAACTTCCACAAAGCCCTTGCATAGTACAAACATATAAGATGTCTTCATAGAAAGCTAGAGTATGCGGTTTGTATGTTTGCGCGCTAATACTTACGCGCCGTGGCACGCACACAACGGCAATATTTTTGCTTGTGTGAAAACGTTATCCATAGTAAATTAAACAATTAACTACACACTATTATAATATACCTACCTTATATAACAATTAATGAATCAATAGGTCACATACATACTACACAATAACGAGGGAAATCTGTGGTGAGAAGCGTGTCAACTTTTCTGTGTGTTATAGTTTTTGCAATGATAGTTACAAGTAGCGCAAATTACGCATTAATTTCATTTACTTCAGTATCTTCTTATTATTATTTTGTTTACAATTAGATTTAACATGTACATATAGTACTATTACAAAATAATAACAAAGCGATGTCTATAAATCAAAGATAAATATTTTCGAAAAAATGATTGAGGTAAGCCATAAATTATGTAGACACTATTTTGAGAATAAAAAATTTTTTTTAATTCTTGTCTTTGTTTACGTTTGTATTCCACTGCTTGAAAGAGTATACGCATATTATTGTACTACCCCTGTAATAGGGATAAGGAAAAATATTATAGAATATGCCAGCTGCTTATTCTAGCGTGCAGGTCGTAAAAGTAAGCCAAGATTGTTGACAATAAACTTTTAGTAATAAGCTTATAATTTAAGACACTCTCATAGGTGCTTTGACACTATCTACATCCATTTTGTCATCTGTGAGCTTTACACTTGTTGCAGAAATTGCGTCAAGGCGATATTTTGGTGAGCTTTTATGTTCTCTCCAAATTAAAAAGACTAATAACTAGCAACCATCCACGGCTTCGCCCGGGTGGGATACTGGACGTCGCATCGTGACGTTATTTTTGCCATTTTTTTTTATTGGGATTTTCGTACAAAATACCATCTAGATCTCCGGTGAATCTAAAATCTAAACTTTTGCGGTTGATTTTCCCGAAATTTTCTTTCATACAATCCTTGTCCTTACAATATACGAGCACAATAAAAAAATCAGCCAAATCGGTCGAGTCGCTCTCAAATGATGATCTTTCATACATGCGACAATAGATTTTCATATATATACTAGCTAATGCTCGCGCCTTTTAATTTTAATTTTAAAAGCGTTTTTTAATTTTAAAATAACCTATGTCCTTCCTCAGGATTCAACCTATCCCCATACCAAATTTAATCGCAATCAGACGAACGGTATGGTAGCACATAAAATGCGAACAAACAACAAACAAATATTGATTTTTATATATTAGAAATAGCTGTACCCGCGACTTCATCTGCGCGGAAAATTTTTTCGTGGCTCTCCCGGAAAAGGTTCGATTGCATGTGCATGTTAATATTTACAAAGATTGTTATTGAAAAAAGCCTGCCTACTCCGGGCACATACTATCTCTGTACGAAATTTCATCATAAATGGTTTAGTGGTTTCTCATTAAAAGTTTTGTCCCCTATTCATCCCATTACGGATAGGTCTTTGATAAAAAAGTAGCCTATGTCCGTTCCCAGGTGTCAAACTATCTCCACGCCACATCGTGATCAGTTCGGAGGTTTATAATTTCCCATACAAAGTTTCATCCCCCTTTTCATTCCTTTAGGGGTAGATTTTTGATAAAAAAAAGTAGCTTATATCTATTTAGCTGTACCCGCGATTTCGTCTGCCCGGAAACATTTTTTCGTGGCTTTCCCTGATTAGGTTAGATTACATGTACGTGTACATATTGTGCATAACAGAACGATCGTTTTTGAAAAAGAGCCTCCGTTTAGCTTACGTCTGCCCCCGGGCACGTACTATCTCTGGAATAAATTTCATCATTTATCATAGATCACCATAGTTCAGCGGTTTAGCATTTCTCATTTAAAGATTCATCACCCTTTTTACCCCCTTAAGGGTGTATTATTGATAAAAAAGTAGCCTACGCCCGTTCCCAATTGTCAAACCATCTTCATACCACATAACAATCAGTACAGCGGTTTAGTATTTCCCATGCAAAGTTTCATCCCCTTGTTCACCCTTTTAGAGATAGATTTGATAAAAAAGTAGTCCGCCTTTTTAATAAAGAAAGTTTACCACTGTTCCAATTTTATCATAAGCGAGGTTTAGCATTTCTCGTACAAAGTTTCATCCCCCTTTTCACCGTTTTGGGGATAGATTTTTGATAAAAAGTAGTCAATGTGTTTTTAATAAAAAATTCTATCACTGCACTAAATGTTATCATAAACGATGTTTATCATTTCCAATACAAAGTTTCATCCCTCTTTTCACCTCCTTAGGGATACATTTTTGATGAAAAAGTAGCTTTTTGACGTTAAACTATCTCCAAGCCAAATTTCATCATAATCGATTCAGCGGTTTAGTATTTCCCATACAAAGTTTCAACCCGCTTTTAACCCCTTTAAGGGTAAATAAAAAAAAAAAGTAGCCTACATGAGCGCAATCACATATTCTTACTATGTACCGATTTTCATCAATATCAGTCAAGCCATTCTTCAGTTATAAAAGGACATACATACAGACAGACAGACAGACAAAAATTTTTACAATGGTAGAATCGAAGTCAGTAACACATAAAATGACTATCTATCACAAAATTTGACAGTAAAATTGGAATTACACACAGACGCTAGACATTTATATAGTAGTATATAGATATACTTACTTACCTGGCGAAAAATCGAACGAATATTTTTCTGTCCTTATAGAAATTGTGAAGTTAAGGTGTTGATGGCACAAAATTTGTAATTTTTTATTACCTTCCGTTCTAAAATTGGAATAAGGGGTTACGGAATTTTTTCTTTGTTTGTCTGTCGCAGTCGATTTTCTCAAAAGCAATTTAATTTAAACTACTGAAATTTGACTCAGTTATAGTATTAAAAAGTGGTGGCCCATAGATGGACTTGAAATTTAAAACCTGAGTTTACAGGATTAAATAGAAAGTAGAAAAAAGATCTTATAGGGTTGTCATCGTATCAAATTAAAACCCTTTGAACTACGAATTCGAAAATGTATACATTTTAGAATTTTTCGACAAAAAGAAATGTATACATTTTTGAACTGGTGGTTCAAAGAGCATACACGTTACTTTGAGTTACGAGTACCTTTTTAACAACATTTTTTCAAAAAGTTCGAACCTTATTTCCAAAAGTATGACCCAAAAAAATTTGAATAAAATCATGAACATTGAGCATAATGTGTAGATAAACTGAAGTAAACTATCAGGATTGGGTTAAATTGAATAAGTCCATTTTTTAGATGAAAAAAGCTCTACAGCAAACTTTGTGTTTCGGTTAACTGGCGTTCATGAGAAAGAAACTGAAAAAGAACTACGAAATTTATTGTACAGTTGGCGATTGGTAACAACTTTTAAAAGAAATAAGTAAGGGATACTAATTGCGCAATTATGATATACACTTAGCCGGGTTCTTTTTTCATACTAGCTTTTATTTTACTTCAGCTATTCGTGTATCGTCAAATATTACAAGTAGATTTGGACTCATACATTAAGTAAATTTGATGACAAGGCAATAAATGGTAACATTGAGGTGATTTGATGACAGTATGTTTGAATAGCCCATTTTGAATTTGAATTGAATAGCCCATAATGTGAAGTTATACCTAATGGCGTGTAAAAATTTAATTATGCAAACGTAATAAAACTACTAATTTTCAAATAAACAGTTTATACCTGCCTACAGCATAAATGATTGCGAAACAAGCATATAATGAATGCGGCCGGTAAAGGACATCTGTCCTTCAACGGTTAGCATTCCTGCGCTAGTTAGGCTGTTAGCAGCGGCAGCGTTAAATGACAAATTGTTTCCTTTCCTGTAATATTCGTGTTTATCTTTTATCTTTTGGCCACGCACAATCTAATATCTTTTAGTCAATAATAACATGATTATTTTTTTTTAGTTCTATTTTTACTATTTTCACATTTTTTTGAAAATACGCGTAATACGCTGCATTGACCTCACCTTATCTTTAAAAGTAAAGCTAAAAAAAATCTGATATAAATCATGAACATGGTTAGTAAAGTATAGATTGAAGGAAAATTAACTGGATTGCGTTACATTAGAGACTTTTTCAACAAAAAAGAAAGCTCTATAAGAAACTATTTTACGGTTGACCAAACAAAATTTTCCACAGGGCTGTTTTATCCAGCGAACACAATTAGTGTGTGTGCGCGCTAATATGCACGCGCCTTGGCACGCACAACGGGAATATTTAGCATGTTTAGGACTGTACATGTTGGGGTTGTAGTTGTACTGTAGCCGCAAGAAGTTACACACAATAGGTTTACGTCGCTGCGTCGCCCGACCACCGCCAATCGTCACAAACAAACGTAGAAAATGTATTGTTTTTTCATCATTATATACTTATGTTTGTATATTACTATTATATTAAACGAGCAATTTTTGTATATATGTATATATATAAACATATATTTGATATCGCTTTCTCGAGAACGGCTCTAGCGATTTCGATGAAATTTACATTGTAGGAGTTGAGCGGGGCGAGAAATCTATCTAGCTAGGTCTCAATTCTGCGAAAAATCGTTTTCTCCGTCTTTCACACACATAAAACTGTTAAGCTCTAAACTTCTAAACTTTTTTAATTTCGCAGCAGAGCTTACCTTTTCAATAGCACAGTGGCTAGAGCTAGATCCACCACGCCGAAGTGTGCGAGTTCGAATTCTGCAATGTAGTCAGACCTTTTTTTTTGTTTTTTTTTTTTAATATTTTGAAATAATATATTTAAGTTTAGTTTGCAACAATTACCTATTAAAAACACATATCACAACAAACAAGGAAATAAAACGAAAAATAATGATAAAAGTAGATATATATAGACTTCAAAACCTCAGACAGCCTGTCCCGTACTACGAAGTGAGGCAACATCAGATAAACTATAGATGTGTGAGTGCTGTTTTCTAACGAAATGGCAACCGATCAGCTTATCTGATAATAAATGTGTGCCATATGTACAGGTGAATCAGGTTATCTGATTTAGCTCACCGTTGCTGCTCGGACACGGCGTCTGGCTTTGGAGTTATTTATAAAGACTAGAGCTAAAATATCATGGATTTATTTTCCTGAACAATGAATTTAATGTTAAATTTCGTGGATTTCCTTTATTTTGAGATTTTATGCTATTTAAAAAAAATGAGGTGAAGTAATATACAAATAACATTTATATATAGAAAATTACGTTCTCGAAAACGGCTCTAACGACTTCGATGAAATTTACAATATAGAGCTTTACGGTGGTCAAACATCGATCTAGCTAGGCCCAACTCTGAGAAAATTCGTTTTCTCTACGTTTTCACACACTTAAAATTTATAAACTCTAAAGTCTTCTGATTTTATAACAGAGTTTACGTTCTCAGTAGAACAGTGGCTAGAGCGTAGATCTACCAAGCTGAAATGCACGGGCTCGAATCCTGCAATGTGGTCAGATATTTTTTGTCATTTTTTTTGTTAGACACCGAGTAAATCTCGGTCGCACAGGTACTAATAAAACTAAATGAGGTGAAGACATGAACAAACCTAGTTATACGGACAAGCCTAGATAATTTTGTTCCGCGCTGGCCTGGGAGTTGTCGGCCTTCTTTTATACATATTCATTGACAAAGGTTTCAAATATACTGTAATCCGGGAACACTGATTACGTAAGCACAACTTGCTCTCGATGGTTTTTCTTGTCTGTAGTTAGCTTACCATACATATCTTCACGCTGTATCCCTAACGAGATAGTTAGACTTAGACACGACGGAGCGCCAAGCGTTGCGGTCCTTACATCTTTCGCTTAATCAAATCTCATCATTCTCCTCCCACATTTTCGCCTAGGTATGCGAGTGCTTTTGAGATTTCCGCCAACACTCTGGCTATTTGATCTTCGTAAGTCAGCCTTGGTCTTCTTTGGCTTCTTTTACCACTCGCTTTTGCTCTGTTCTTTCCATGTGCCCGAACCATCAAAGCATTCCTTTCTTCATTTTAACAATAACACTGTCGTGCAAACCTGTCATACTGCGTATCTCTTCATTGCTTATCCTTACCAATTGCACCAAAATTTGCACGTTTTAATTACTATATAGCAAGTACACCTAAGAGTCTTATATACGTATAAGATTATAATGTATGACCTACATATATAAATACATATATATTAAAAATAAGAATATACTGAAGAACCACACCATTTTTATCAATTTCACACTATTTTTAATAAAACAGAATAAATTAAATATTATGCTACAAAAAATTCTGTATTTTCTTCACACTAAGAGCACATAGGGGACGAGCCTTGGGTTCTCAACTTGATGAGGGCCCCAAATTGTCGAAATCTGTGTAAAATATAATATATGGGATATTTTCTATCCAATTAAAGTCATCGGTTTAAAAAAACATTGCTTTCACACATAACGTTGATGTGTGAAAGTAATGTTTTTTTTAGTTTCAATTGTGGTAGAGAATCACTTTTTTTTATAGATAAAGCTATATAACCATAATTAGCAACAAAGTAGGTAATAAACAATAAATATTGCCCCGAAATTTGAAAATTTCCTTCTCGAAGAGTTTTTACGACGCGAAATCGTTACGGTTTATGTATATACCTATATGTAAGTACTTAATGTATTATATTTATATTCAATAGTTTCAGATAAATATAGAATTCAATCATTTTTACTAATAAGTGATTGAAACTTACAAATGTCAAAATGCAACCAGTTCATTTTCAGTTAATGAAAGGTTGGTACATCAGTTCCTCAAATTGAACCTTAATTTTTGGCTAACTTTTACGACATATACATTCTACAGGTATATTTTTATCTCAATAATAAAAAAAAATATTTTAGGTACCTAACTGAATAAGAAATTCAATTGGGCACATTTCATATTTTGTACTGTTGAATGGTTAAACATACGAATTACTTATACTCAATAACCGAATTATTCACAAAATTTAACAATATAAGGACTCAAATTAAGGACTAATAACTAAATTGGATTAGTATTCCGGTCCGGTCCAATCGCCTGATTGTTTCAATGATGTATAAACTATGCAAATTAGTATAATCGCTGGTATTGAGTTCGTACAGTAGTCGGTACGGTGAATGTCTTATTGGAATATTTTGCCGTACCAGCCTTGACAATAGACGTAGGTGTTTTAAATATCAGTACCTTTAGTGCATCTTGCTCGGTTAGCTAAATTACTTTGCAGAAAACATTAAGAATACAGTAATAATATATACTATATTGTAATCCTATACATTTTATATATTTTTAAAACGTTCAATACGATTTTTCGTTTATTTTTAAGCTTCGACGAAATATGAACAAATTACGCGTGTTTTTTTTTTATCGGAAGCTGCAGTTTTCGAGAATATGAATATGTTTGAGGATTCAGTTTAGTGGTTCAGATATTTTTTGTGTCAGGGGTTCTTAAATTATTAATTTCAATGATTATGATATGTATCTATAATAAATAGAAAAGCGTTTACAAATGCGTTGATACGAAGAAAATACTGTCTCCTGAAAAGTTTTCCTCGTTTATTAGCCAAAGCTAAATATAAGCAAAATAATAATACTGCAATTTACCATCATAATTGTTTATTTATTTCCACTACTACTACTTTACTACTGGCGACCCGCCCCGTCTTTGCACGGGTAGAAATTTTTTTGAAAATAAAATACAGCCCATGGTACTCGTTGATAATGTAGCTTTCTATAGATGAATGAATTTTTTAAATCGGTTGAGTTTATCTATTACATACAAACAAACAAAGTTTAACTCTTCATAATATTAGTATAGACGTAAATTTGTAATACTGGACTGGGATGGAAAGAAAAAAATTAAATATACTGGCTGTTTACATTTCTTTACAGGACGTACGGTCTTTTGCTCTACAGTAGTTTTAAAAAAAATTATACGTGGTACATGGTGATACGAGCAACCAGTCACTGCATTTCTAATTTGAAGAGCGACAAGGTGGGATTTTGTTGCCCCTTGATCCTCTGTCTACCTTGAATGAGAAATGGGTGAAGTCATATACATACGTTTGTATATGTAAGGAGAGCGAAGTCAACGTAATTAGCGTGGAAATAAATAAAAATATGGAGCGTTGTGATCAAGCACTTTGTTGTAGCAGCGGCTAACAATGAAAAAGCGAGATGCTTCAAATTGTTTCCACTACAATAAATCTAATATTAAATTATTTTATGTTTGCAATAATGTTTTTATTGTAATATAATTCTTTCTAGGACTTGTAGCAGGCGACCGATCTCATTTTCTCGGACAATAATTTCTCAGTACATAAATTCTCTGTAATAATCTCTCAAACAAAAATATCTCAATGTAATAATTTCTCATAGCAATAATTTCTTATGTATATTTCTCCGACTATAATTTCTTATTTTCATATTAATCTTTTTAAGTGCCGCGACATCGGCCAGCGAAGCGTCAGAACAGAATCCGCCTTATAAGAACACTCTTTCTGGGTAGGTTAGGTTAGGTAAGTATATAAACCACAATGTGCGAGCCGAGCGAGCGAAGCGAGCATTCCGCGGCAGCAGCAGGCGAAGCGTCAGAACACAATCCACCTTATAAGAACACTCTTTCTGGGTAGGTTAGGTTAGGTAAGTGTATAAACCACAACGCGCGAGCCGAGTGAGCGAAGCGAGCATGCCGCAGCAGCGGCCAGCGAAGCGCCAGACCAGATTTCGCCCTATGAGAACACTCTCTTTGGGTAGGTTACGTTAGGTAAGTATGTGTATAGGTATTGACCTATATTAATTACTCTGAGAAATATGTGTACTGAGTAATAATTGCATGAGAAAATTTTGTCCGAGAAATTTTTGCCTGAGAAATACTTTTTGAGAAAATATAACGAAGAGCCATTGTAGCAGATATGTAAATGAAACGACATCTACGATTTTCGACAATGTAACTGCTTAATTAACTTGTCTCGTTAAAATGCCCGTAAAATTAGTCCTTTTAAAATTACCTTGAATTCTTATTGTAGTATTTTTTCCTACTTAATTATATTTATGTGTAAGTTAAATAGTCTAATAGTTTTTTCAATAGTAACGTTAAAATTTGTTCACGAAAATAAGAAGTTCATTTAAAGTTTTATTCGTAGCTATATTACGCACATTTTACATATTAAAATCGCAGCACGAAAGCGTTTCCTTGTCTTAGTCATGTGAGAATAAGATGCGAAATTAAAACGCCTCGGCACTTAGGGAACTTGAGAAAGTATTTAAATGAAATGTATTGAGAAAGTCGCAAGCGGAAATGAGGTTCTTTCAGCGTTGGCTTATTCCACTTTTGAGTAACATTTTTAGAAGTCCAAGCTTACTATTACTTTGAAACCTAAAGTAAACCCTATGAATATTGAGCTATTTTAAATTTATAAAGTATAGGAGTACAAAAAATATGTAGATAAATTACATTTAATAACTAAAATATATTACATATATTACAATAAGTTCTTTTACATTGTTTTTATAATATTTCTTCTTTCAGCGATTTTACAAAAATCCCAAAGCTCGGTAATGAATAAAATAATCAGGTCTAATTTTAATAACAGTTAAAAAGTCATTAAAATTAGATGTGTTTTAATTCGGATTTTAATTTGTATCTGATAATTTCTTATAATTTTTAGCTGTCTTCCGTCATGAGTCTGGTATCTGAAATTTCCTAAGGATGCTTTGTGCAGAACCGAAATACGTATCGATTAATAAGTTTATGATTTTGGACGGAAGACAGATATTAAAAGTTATAAGAATTCATTCCATGAAATGTATTTGCACAAAGTAACACCTGGATCTATACAATATGATGATTTAAATTTCTCTAAAATGTCTCTGCAGCACTAACGTAGGTACTAGAGGGTAACACTGCAATATCTTTGATTTAATTTTATCTTAGCAGTTAAGAAACATAAATATCACGAACGATACATGAGAAATGGGATCTTTTCAATGTAAATTTGTTTACTGAAACGAAATTTTATTGAATTGGATATATTTAATAGTACCTATACCTTATACCTATGTTATAATTATAATCTATGAAATCTTAAATTATTTTTTAGAAATATGAAATTACAGTCCATTCCAGTGTTAATAAACAAATCAAATACAACATCATCAGAAATAAAACATAACCAGAAATGTGCCCGATGCGAATTTGTCCATTTCGTCCATCCTCGTACATACACGGTTGACATTGATAGGTTAAACAGCACAATAGACGATGTAATATGGTATACAGGGGTAATGATTTGACACGGTGACAAAAGTGACTGTGACCTATTCACGGTAACAGATCAAAGTCGTATTTGTTAACATCACTAAAACTGGTATTAGGTAGGCGTGTAATAATTTACAATGTAATACTGTTACGCCACTTCTGTTCAATTCTTTATAAGATTTTCTAAAAGTAATTTATTTATTTTAAATTATTTTATTTAAGTAGATCTCAATAGGCAATCAATTTTTAAGTTTTGAAAAATATACATTGTGAAGAATCTGCAAAAGTTTGCCATTATTTTTACGGTATTTTACTAAAAAAGGTTTAATATTCCTATTCGTAGTTCGTAGACAACGCTGTCTATTCCTCATAACCATTATGATTTTTATTTTTACCATCCAATTACTGTTAAGATCTTTGTACTTTAATAAAATAAGTAGAAAACATTTTAAACTGTTTACAGTGCTTTAACTTAAAATTAAATAATATAAATAATTGATACGCAATCTATGTTATTTACGACTATTTATTCATTACCACTGCTTCGCGATAAAAAATGATAGAAGTTACTGTGAGTCATAGCGTTAAAATGAATTTAATTTATTAGTCTTTTAGAGAACTCAACGCTGCATTAGGTTGTGCGATATGTTATAGTTACTCAATCTTGCTTCTTCATGCCAATTTCAGAAAAATATTCAAACGGCATGCTAATTTTAAAAGATTTGAAAATGCAGAAATACATTTAACAAATTGTTTCTTAAATAGCATGTGTATATGTATGGAAAAGAAATCTAAAATTAATATGCATCCGTTTTTTTTGTTATTTACTAGATACATCATAATGAATTCAAAGTGTTTTTTGTGATGTTGCCACGTTAGAAAAGATGTAGGGTACAAATTTTTTGAACACTTTACAAAAGAATCAATAAATACATAAGTAAATAATATCTTTGCGTTTATTTTATCAGTACAACTATTTGATAATTTCAATAATTGCTCCGGTATGCACCAGAACAAATTAAATATTATTTTAATTCACCTAATTCACGACCAAACTGTGCGTGTCGTGTGTTTGTTTGCCGATAAGTGTGTCAGGTGGTTAATAAAGCATAGTGTTCACTGGCCGAGGGCGTGCGCCGCATGTTGATACGACACTGCCACTTCCAGTTTCACGGATGTGAACAAGTAAAACGTTGATTTTATCGAAGTCACGGCAAAGAAATTTGGAGAAAATAAGCAAATCGTGCTAAGCCTACTTTGCAGTAGATACTATTTGAACTAATCTTTATACAATTTCTCAAGCGAGTTATTCACCTTGATAATTTTGTGATCTACATTTTGCACATATTTTGTGATAGCACAAATAGTTACGACCTCAATGGCGCAGTGGTTTAAGTGTTGCATCCAAGCGGGGAAGGTTCTGGGTTCGATTCCTGTTCGAGTCAACTTAAGAATCGAACTTTTCCAGATTGTCTCGGGTCTTTAACACGCTTTTATTTTACAATTACTTTTGCCCAACACTGCCTAGTAGTTGTCATCCGGTTCCGATACAGCGTGAGGATATGTATGTATATATTTTATAAGCAAATATAATTTCGTAAGAAGTTAAAATTTATGATTTAAGAAAAGCAAAAAGAAACACTCCATTAAATAATTTCACGAATACGTTATTGAATTATTAGATAAAATACAGTCGTAAATAAGCAGCGATAAATATAATATAGGTGTGAAATTAAATTTGATATAAGTAATATACTTATTTCATATTTAAATTACTGTCCTTGGACTTTGTGATAAAAAATCATTCATAGTTACACAACCACGTTAAACACATAAAGTGGAAAAGAGTCATATTCGAATCTAATTTAACATGCAAATTATCAAATTAAGTGCGGTCTACTTACAATTTTCTTTCAATTTATATAGAAGAAAAGCTATAGAGAATATGAATAGGTATATAAAATGTAATGTAGGCTTTTACCTATATCGTACCTATTAATATCGAATCTACGATTAGTTATGGGATGTAAATAATGGAGCTATAGAATTAGTAATATTATCTACAAATCTCAATATTTAAAATTGATGGTTTTCTTTGTAAATTTGCTACTTTTGATTTAAATCAAATCTTCTTTAAAATTAATGGTCTTACCTATAAAAAAATGGAAACTTATAAATTAACAGTTTTCACAATAAAATTTTGGTTAAGACTGCAATGACTGAAACTTTAATGCGGTGATAATAAATGCTTGGGAGTAAATCGTGAGGGCAAATGCGGGCTAAGGTTTAGATTGTTTCACATTTAGTAAAATTTTGCAAATTTTTTTGTAACTATAAACACAACAATATATTTATATCGTTTTTTTTTTGGTTAGGTTAGGTCTTTTTACCACAACGCGCGAGCCGAGCGAGCGAAGTGAGCGTGCCGCGGTAGTGGCCGGCGAATCGATCGACGTCGGGGGACCGCTAAGTAAATAAAGTAATAAAAAAGAGAGAATACAACTAAAAATGATAAAGTAATGATGAAATTTAAATACAAGTAAAGTTAGCGGTCCCCCGACGTGACGACGCTTGGATATATTACTACTACTATTTATATTGAAACTTATCACAAATTTAAAAGGGTATGAGGTACATATTATTTTTTACTTTTTGGAGGTTTTTTTGAGTCGGGGGTTTTTTAAATTTTTTGTAGACATGAGGAATACTGCGCTACGCCTCGCAATTGCGCCAAGTTGATTCACGGCGCCGAATGTGTTGCTCACTTATTCTAAATGTATTGGCGCATAACACATTACAGCATATAATACGCTGTCTGCGCTAAAAGCTAGCGGGCGCGGCTTGTGGGTGGCGCGTGCTTTGCGGCTCACTCGGCGCCTTCTTGGCACGTACCATGTTACTGAGCTACAGGGCATTTTTGAGTTAACTCAAAGCGCCGGCGCATCAAGATGCGGCTGAGTTACTGAGTTGGCGCAAGTAATTTTTCTATGGTACCCATGCCTATTATTGTGTTCCATATACCGAATCATTAATAGTGTTCTTTCTGAGATCAGATTCTATCGCCTATCTAGCACCAAATCATTCGGTGCTAGTTAGCTGACCGAATCTGGTCTCAGGCATTTCCTGAGAAAGCTTCGATGAGAAGAGAAACAGGTGTCGTTCAACAAATTTGAAATTTAAGGAGGAAGTGAGCTGTAAAATATAGGTATTCATCACTTGAGACAGATATCCGAAAGTAACACCTAAATCTCTAATTTATTTTTAAGTAAAAGAAGTGTGCGATGTAGTTTGCGATTGATAAGAAGGTAAAGGAGATGCATAGTGATGATATACATGAATGATGCATAATGATGAGATACAAATTAAATATATATATAAATAGACTTATAAATAAAGACTACAAATAAAGATATATAATAAAAAATATAAAATAAACTTTATTAATAAAGAATCGCCTAGAAACCAGTTAATACATTTTTGGACTGTCACAATGATGTTAAAAATGGATAGGAATAAATATACGGATAAATAAATGGACTGGAGTTGACCTCATTAATTGATGTTTATTTTCTCACATGAAGTAATTAAATCGGTTGTCGTCATAGCGTTGGCAGTAATTTACTTACATTGGATAAAAGGGATTTTACCGCACTAGTACCTATATACACTTGTTAACTGTCGAAGAACACAATAATATGATAATACGAAACCATACATTATCTAATGTTTCTGTATCTGAACAATGAATATTTATATATTTATTTATAACTATTTATATAATAATATAATATATAATGTACCTATGGTACATATATATAATATATAACTAATTATATAATAATATAATATATAATAGTTATATAAATAGTTACGATATATAACTATTTATATGTATGTTTTGTGTTCTAACTTTATACAGCTGTTTGTTTTCCAAATAAAACAAAAATAAAAAAAAATAAACATACTTTTTCTGTACAATGACTAAATTGGCTTATTAAGTCAATGGGTACTTAATAATTTCAAATGTATGAATAGAAACAATGCAAGACATGGTTACGTACTGTTAACGTATTGTGTGCAGTTTATCTGTAGATTACGTAAGTACCTACATAATATGTTAAAATGTTCAACCGGTAGCAACACTTCTCTGGATTTTGAAATGTCTAAGGCTGTATAATAATTATGAACTAATTGATCCTGGCTAATTGATCATTAGTTTCAATAAATAATATATGTCGGAAAAATGTAATTTATGAGTTAGTGACTATTTAATGATAAAACGGTATGTTAAAATGGGTTTAAAAAGATTCGATTGGCGACCTTCCAAATGTTGGAACTGGAACGTCCAAGGCGTGAGGATACCTTTTAACCTATTTCATAATTAGTTTCACTGGTATGATATGTATTGGAAAAGATCCTTTGAGAACATTATGATCGAAATTTAAGTATTAAACAAAATTATATCAGTAAAATTTTAAGAAAAAATGAAATCGCCTTCAAAAAAAACACTGAAAAGTACAAAATAACTGTCCTTTACTAAACATAACTCAAGTACAATAAAAACGACTTTATAAGTACAATGTACATATATAGTTAAATTTTTTTTTCTCTTTGTTTTGGCTTCGCAGATTGCATTTAGCCATTGATCAAGTAAATATGAGTCAAAGAGGGAAACGAAGTATTTGCCAATGTCACGTATTAATAAGTAGAATCCATAGTGTAGAATCACAAGTAAATCAGTTTTTTCTTAGCGTAAAACTCCTCCAGTAAAGTTATAGTAGGCTTTACTGAAGTTATAAAGGACTTCTTGGAAGAGCGTGAATAGTTCAGCTACACATGTTTATTTAGACCACCTCCATTCTTGTCACTTACACAGAACTTTAAAACACAATATACTATCACTGTTGTACTTTAAAACTCCTAAAAATGTAAAAAATAGAAAATCTAAATAAAATGACAACCTCACTTCTCCCGTTCCCGCCAAAAAGTCTATAGTTAAATTTGACAGTTACTGAAGTCAGTGTTTTTTTTCGAAGGCGGCTTAAGTTTTTTTCTCAAAATTTTTTTATTTCTCCCTTTTGAGTGATCTTGGCCTAATTGAATGTCTGGCCAGCCCCTTTATTCACAACGGTAATGGTAGAAATAAAAGTAAAAATGGTAGAAATTCTATTCGTTTTGGTAGAAAATAATAGTGTGGTTTAAACGTATGATATTTTGACAATCACAATGTATTTGGTAAAATACATTGATAAATAATAATTATGAAAAAGAAATTTCTTAGTCTTTTTTAAGATTAAACATTTTTGTAAAATTATTTTACTTACATTTGAAAAATTAAACGGGCTTTATAAATACGAATTATACTGTCTGTGCTTGTCGTCTGTGCATTCAACAAGTTTAAATAAATTATACTAGATACCGCTTAGTAAAAATTAATAACAACTACAACAGAAAGTACAATGCGTTTTTATTTTTGATTGTTGTTATTTCTAAAAATACCTCAAATACCTCAAAGAATGTTTAGCTATGGATTGCCTAGCTAATAAAATATGTTATAAAAATATAAGGAAAATAATATTCAGGCATGTATTTAAAAAGGGCACGAAATTTGTCTAGAAGGCTAGATTACATACGCGCACGCAATTTGTTTAGATTTTTGAGGGCAGACGTCATCGATTATACACTATATACATATATGAAAACCGACGTCTTGGTGATGACAGTACCCCGACACGGTACAAATTATTAGCGTTATCCTTTCCTTATGATTTAAACGTAAAATAAGTCGACGACGAATCGACGATAATTGTTTGCCAAAATTATTAATTTACTCGTCTCGGAAACGTTTTCGACACTAAAAAGTCGTCGGAAGCATCCGAAGGTTTCATCCCGAAATGAACTGTCAAATCATGTCGTTTCGGAAAAGTTTCGGATTTGTGAATTACGTTTAGACAAAATCATCGAAAAGTTTTCTGCCGGATACGGAAAGTCGAGTTTCCGACGTTTGTGAATAACCTTGCTGGTCTGCAAATAACTTCTTTCTAATTCTGGAGCGCAACGATATCGCATTATTTGGTGTATCTTTGAAGTCCAAGCTCCAATTCCGGTGAAATTGAAATAAGACCACCTCTGAAATATGACCTACCAAACAAAAAAAGAATCATCGAAATCAATTCATATTTGGCGGAGTAATCGCATAACAAACATACAAAAAAAATCATACAGTCGAATTGAAAACCTCTTTCTTTTTTGAAGTTGTTTAAAAAGAGAGATTATTTAAATACATAATTAAAGAAAAAACGTAGCCCGTTAAACTGCGAAAACAAAGTACATATTTATTTAATTAAACGGATCAAGTCGAATAACTCCAAATTTTACAAAAACTTATTATACGTAACGTTTAACAAAATTGTAATTTAATTGCAGCATATAAAGATATTGTTATTTTTTGTGTTGTCTCAATTCTTTTCTTAAAAAGTAAGCATTTTATTTGTATGACTGTGTAGTTCAACGGTTGTTACATAACATACCTAATGTATATTTATATAGTTGTTTATACACATTTACCGTTTTTGTCATGAAAGAGAGAAAACAAAGAGATTAAAATTTCTATTTTTAAAATTTAAAGAGGTACTCTTGGATCAAGAAGTTAAAAATGTTTAACATGTTAATAATGTTTAACAAGAAGTTAAAAATGTTTAACAAAGATCGTTTTAAAGACATTGATGTACTGACCTTGCCGTCCTTATACATCTTTGAAATTATTATGTATACGAGGAAAAATATAGATCGATTTACAAAAAAAGGCGATATTGGTGGTATGGAAACCCAAGCTCGTGATAAATTGGTTGTTGCAAAATTTAAATTACATAAGTCAAATGTTTCATTTTTGGGTAACTGCGTTCGTTTTTATAATAAAGTTCCTCAAGAAGTCACTCAATTAACAGAAAATATATTTAGATTAGTTATAAAACGTACATTGATTAGACAATCATACTATAAAATAAACGATTTCGTTGAAGATAAAACAGTAGTCTGGAAATGATTTTCTCTGCACATGCATTTACTGGCTCTCTGAATATTGTATTTTAATAAACCTTTTGTAAAATGATGTTGAAAAAATTATACCTGACTGAGTTTCTTGTCGGTTCTTCTCAGTGTCCAGGTTTTCTTTTCTCTTCTCTTTGAACCGAACTAAAGTAGATTTGACGTTCACAAATACCTTGAGATTGGGTTTACTTGAATAAATTGATTTGACTTTGACTTTGAACAAGTAATTATTGGTGCAACGCAATCCTTTGGAATTCAGGCATTCAATATTATAATTTGAAATCTGTACGAAGAACACAAACAGAAACTCAGATTCCTTTATCTTAATGTATTACAAAAATACGCATAAAGTTTTAACAAACATCGTATTACCATAATATATTTTTTATTGTTTAAGTCATACAAAAAATGGGAAGTATATAACATAAAAACAATCAAATTATACACGTGACGTTAGATACGTTTGGAATAAAACATAGAAATCGTGGAATAGTGATTCTTAGGCTTAATACACATTGTTGCTTTGTTCACACTGAAATCGGATAGTAACTGCATGGTAGCGGTACATTGCTATACCCAATAGTGTGAGCTATGAGAACACTCACAGTGTATCTCGTATTAGAATGAAGCGAGATCGAAACAGGGGATTAGATGTGAAGTAAAACTTTAACGCATTTGAATTCTTTTTCATGTTATGTACTTTATCAATTACGTAATTCTTATATGTAGAATATATAAAAAATCATACAACTCCTCCTGTACGTGTGTATGTCGATGAACTCCTGATAAACGGCTGAACCGATTTTGATAAAAAAATTTGTGAGTGTTTGAATGGGTCCCTGAATGGTTTAGATTCACAATTGGACCGGGTAAATGAAGCTGCAATCGGATTCCAAGAATATTTTTTTAATTCGGTCAGGGCAACGTTGGGTCCGCTAGTTATAGGTACATAAGTTATATGACATGCTTTCTATATATACAAATTTTATTTAGACAGCAAATACTTGAGTTAAAAATACTTGAAATTTTATAATATAATTTCGCTGCTTTTCCAATTTCAAACACTAGTTGAAGTTACATTATTGTAGAACTAAGTTGGTATGTGTACAAGGCGCTTTAGACTGTCAAAAACATTTTGTAATGAGGTTTACTCAAGATTTACTTGAATAAGACATTTTGAATTTGAATTTAAAAAGATTGCATTTCAATCCTATTATACTCTTGTAATGTAGTTAGGAAATAGTACTTATATAACTTTTATTAAGAAGTAAACATGTTTATTGTTTTCAAAAATATACGTTTAAATGTTATATACACCACACTGACGCCTGTTCGTATTAAAGATGTTTATATACATTTATATAAATATGTATTTATTTATCAATATTCACGGAGATTCTATTACGATTGTAATATTCAGTGAGACGATTTGAGTCAAGCTGAAGTAATCCAACATCGTCTACGTTTCGGATCTCTTTAAATAGTTTTGTGTCATCAGCATACATCAAAAACTCGCAAACAACACACATATACATCGTACAAATAAGCATTATGAAATATGAGACCCAAATGAGATCCCTGCAGTACACCGGAACTAATGTCTATGAAATTAAATCTGCATCCACCCATTACTATAGCTTGATAAAGGTTAGTGAGGTAAGATTCCACTCACCGCACTAAATTGCCCCACCCTTGGATAAAAGAATAACGTGGTCGACGCGGTCGAATGCCGTTTCAAAGTCGGTATAATATTATAAATAATCAAGCTACCAATTTAATAAGAAAAAATAAATTCAAATTTTTTATTTGTCTACGTCTTCCTGTAAATGTTCATGGAAACTAACTACTTAATAGTCTAGCGATAGCTTGTTTTCAAATTTTAGGTTTCGTGTTATCAGCAACTCTTCTTCTGATTAGTAAGGTCAGGTCAGGCAATAGCTGGAACACTTCGATCGCCTAATCCCATGGATCTTCAGGGCAGTAGGTGCTTTACATCCGTTGCTGTCTAATCTCGAGGGACTGAAAGAAGAAGTTCGCTGACTCAGACTCATACTGTCGAACCTAGACACCCTTTTCAGAGGCGATGACACGTTATGTACCGACAGACGCAGGTGCTAACCGGGCACAGCTACTTCGATATCTGCGTCGAATCAGTCCGAACATACGCTAGAGGAGTGCACCGTTTGGACCTTTGGACGCCAAATCCAGGTCCCGATACCGGGCAAGATCTGTTCCTGCCAGCGGTAGAATCTGCTATGCTATCAGATAAAGATTCGTGGAAGCCCATATCTTCTTTCAGTGATACCGTAACGATAAAGAAAAAAGACGCCAAGAGTGGGAATGAGAAAGGGCCAATCCCACTCGGAGTGGGTTCACAATGCTTGGACGGTGGTAACGTACGCTTCAGACCGTCAGCCCTACAGCCCAGGTCAGAAAATAAGGCTACGGTGCTCCCCACCCGATGAAGAGGCATTGATTAATTGGCCTTCGATGTCGCGGCCTCTCGGAGTTGAGGTTCCGATCGACCATTCAAGCGATCCCAAGAAGGACGATAGCGCGAGTGGTCCGCGTTGTCGTGGCACTAAGAGAGTGCATGGTAATTGTTTTTTATTGATAAAGCGTGAGCGTTCTCACACTTATAAAAACACCTTTATATTCGTCTGTCTATCTGTAACGACTATTTTTCTCGGTAATCATTTCATGTCAATAGCTGAAATTTGGAACAGTTATTGTAAGTAGTGGTCCAAAGACAAATTGACCTTTAAAAATCGAGTTTTTAATGTGCCTGTAAATTCTATTTCATTGTCCCCATAATTATCTCCAAAAGTACAACTAAAAAAAATTTGTAAGAAATCATGAGAGAATTGAAAATAGGTGCTCATTGAAGGAACACTATCGAGATTGTTAGATAATGCCTAGCAAGATTATTAGATGTATTTTATTTTATTTGTACTAATATTACAGAGAGAGACAGCGCATTTGAAAGTATGATTATATGTGCAGGGTACTCTCCACAACCTCTGCACCTATTTGAAAAATTCATTCAACATTTGAAAGGCTAAAAAGACATATTATTATGTATTCGACTCGAGCGAAGTCGGGACGGGACGCTAGTTGTATATATAAAGAAAGCTTCACAGCGAACTTATTCATTTTAATTTAATTTAATTTATACATAAATATATTTCACAAAAAAAAAGAAACATTCATCACAAAAAATACAAATACAAAACTTTGTGACGTTATGTAATTATTTTTCATAGATTTAATTATCTGTGAAGTATCAGTGGCCCCCACACTAGGCAAAGCCTGTATCGTGGGGACCAAATGGAGAAAAAAAATGTAAGAATGTTGGATAGGGGATATATATAAGGGATAATATTAGTGAGTATTTATATTTTATCACAATATGGAAGCGTTTTTGTTTATTGCACAATAGCCATGAGTAATTCTGTCTCATCGTAATTAAGCGTTAAAAGGAACTGTCGTAATTTTACTTTCGATTCACGTGTAGACAGCAGTGAAATATTACAAAAACGGACGACACGGTTATAAACTAAGGGAAGCAAGTGATGAAGACATCTTCGAGCAAAGGAGGTCCTCACTTGAGGAACAGGTATTGCGAATCTTCTTTTAGTTAGTAGACTCTGATAATCGGCAGAGGAACGGATGCCGGAATGAACTCTAAGAACGGACCTCCAAATAAAAAGCTGTCGAATTCGCAGAACCTCGCACTCCCTGTATAGACAGTCCGTAGAATAAAAACGCGGCTTTCGATGCATTACTTAAAGCAAAGACCGTTGGGCTCTCTCTAAACCAAGAAGAGTAGTTTTAGCCGCTCCGCCCCAAGTGGAGATACAGTATGTCAGAAAAGAACGGCAGAGCGTGAAATAAACAATTTTTAACAGTTTGGCATCAGCACTATGTCTTAAGAGCTTCATGATGTTAATCGTTTTACGCATCCGGCTAGATAAAAATATAACATGTGACTTAAATGAGAGACGCTCATCAAGCAATACTCTGAGATATTTTACTGTATCAGTACGCAAAATAGAAGAACAAGCACAGGTATTGAGACTTTGATGACACGAATGAATTTTCAAATTATGAGAATATTCAGGGGAGGTCGAACGGCTAATGTGAAAGGCGACATATTTAGACATCTCTGTGTTGAGAGTGAGGAGGTTGTGATCTAGCCACTCGGCAATCCGCGACATTCCTCGTTCCGCAGAAACTAACACTTCAACCCACGTTCGAACTCGAAACAGAACAGCGGTGTCATCTGCATAGCAAATGATATCGGCTTCTCCCTTACAAAAGTCTAGAATATCATTAATATAAACGATAAATAGAGTTGGGCCGAGAATATTACCCTGAGATATGCCCACAGTAACAGGTAAAGGGTCACTTTGGCTGAGATTTTAGCGATTGTTTGCGATTGGTTAAATAACTCAAGCGCAGTCAAGCGCAGTGCCACGAATGCCATACCCTTCCAATTTGTAAAGTAATAGAGGAATGGACACCGTGTCAAACGCTGTAGCTAAATCCAGAAAAACACCAGCGCAGCGCAGTCCAGAATCCAAGGTAGTACTTACTATGTCCGTGAAGAGTGCAACAGCACCCTCAGTGGATCTATCAAGACGAAAACCGAATTGTCTTTCCGAGAGCATGCGATTTGACTCCAGATATCTAATCAGTCGAGTGTTCACGATCTTCTCTAAAATTTTAGACAAAACACTCAGGAGTGAAATGGGTCTGTAGTTGCTAGGTACGTCTTTAGGTCCATTGGATCGGTTAGATAAAAGAAGAACGAGCCGCTACTAGCAGTACGAATCCTTGTTCCACTCACCAAGTTACTCTCGGTCAACTTAATTCTCTTAAGAATCACGTCCGCTTGCGACTGACCTACCGTAGTAAAAAAGTAGTTGCATGCGTTAAGCGCATTTTTAGAATTTTCCCTTGAGTTAATATTAAGTTCCCTAGCATCAACTGCCGTTCTTTGATTGTAACAGATATCTTTAATAGACTTCCATAGCCTTTTTGAGTCGCTCTTAGAATCTTCCAGAATCTTCTTTTCATAAGAAACTTTTATAGATCTGCTCCAAGCAGATCATTACAATAATTTATATATCTGAGATACGTGGTTTTAGCGATGAGATCATTAGCATTTCTACTGCACATCATATGAAGTTTGTCTCTATGCCTGATACAACGGATCAGACCAGGATTGATCCAAGGCTTAACGACAAATTTAGATCTACTCAGGCGTACTCTTAAGCTATGTTTCGATATAACAGCGTTTATAATGGAAGAAAATTTCAGCACAGCATTAGAGGCATCATTAATCTCAGTAATCACATTCCAGTCAACCTCTTCAAGCTCATCTAACACCGTATAATGATTAATTTTTATGACTTGCCTGTCTCTAATAGCAGATCTGCGAGGTGAGTAATCAATATCAATCATAACAAGATCGTGGTCAGTTATGGCTGTGCTACAAACTATGGACCTCGCCTTGGTTCTCGATCCAACAAAGGTATGATCCAAACATGCAGCCTCACGTGTGGCCTTTGTAACTGCTGGCACGAAATCAAATTCGGCCAACAAACATAAATATTTAACGACTCTGACATCGGAACCATGGGACAATAGATTTAAATTCATGTCCCCAGCTATAATCAGAGAGGTATTACTACTTAACCCAGTGATAGCACTTTCAAGCGACTGTAGAAAGTCGTCAATATTTTGAACGGAAGGAGATCGGTATATGCCCAGAATTGAAGGCCCACCGGAAATTTGTATAAGTAGGCTATCTGCACCGCTCAACATTAACTCTGTAGCCATAGCCGACCTTTCTTTCTTTCTTTCGTTTCTTGATGTAAATAACCAGCCCGCCAGCCTTATTTAAGTGATTTTTGGTACAGAAAGATGAGTACTCATCAATTTGGTTAATAACAGATTCCCGGGCCAACCAGCACTCCGTGAGAACAATGGCATCAAATTCTATGTTAAGGCGTCCTAATTCCACCAAGAAACTGTCAAAATTTTTAGATATGCTTCTAATATTAAATGTAAGTACGGTAAAATTATTGTCCATAGATATAATCCTTTGACATTCCTCAACAGATTCTAATTTGTGGCAATCAATCTCTGTCATTTCGTAATGTCCTCAATTTCTGTATCCATTACAAAAAAAACATATAATTCGAAGGAAACCAGATTTTCCAATAAGTTTATTGAAAGCCACATCGATGTATAAATAGTATGAAAATGGTCAAGTAGAAACTCATTTAAACACGAGTGCTTAAAATTAGGCCCAAGTCCAAGAGTAAACAACATTAACATACTGATATAAATATGGGCTATACAGCACTGAGTAACAAATTCTATATAAATATATATATATATATAATAATTTGTAAGAAATGTGTTAGTAGTGTAGTGTGAGCCATGTGTACACTTTATAAAGTACAAATAAATGCCAGTGAAATTACATTCAAATAAAAAGATTTTCAAAAACAAACAAAAATTAAGAGAAAAATTAAGATAATTGTAGAGCCGTAAGCCGGTTAGTTGACGCCGTAGTTTTGCGATACAAATTGGACTCCGCAGAGAAGTCGGAGGCGCAAGCCATGGAAGGCCCAGATTTCTTTCTGATGATACCGCATTAGCTGGCTTATTTGGAGCCTGTCTAACTAAACTGTCTAAATTGTATCACGTCGGACCCAGCAAAATTTAAAAGCATACTGCTGCACACGAATTCTGGATATTCGAAATAAATGGCGATTTTTCTTTGTAAGCCTTTCGTTTAGATAAATGTTCTTTTGGGGGTTGGGGCGCATCAACAATACCATCAGATGTTAGGCCCTTTCTGGATTTTGCAGCCTTCAGTAGATCCACATATTTAGCCCGTCGTAACATTCTGACTACAATGGGACGGGTGTGTGAATACTTAAATCCGTCATTTACCCCAGAATTCGATGATTGCGCTTCAGCGAAACGGCGCAGGCCCACCCGGGAAAACATTTCGAGATCAGCTTCCTGAATGTGAGCTCCAATTTTCTTGGACAAAAACAGTACTAAATGAGTAGTGTTCTCGTTTTCAGTCTTGGGGACGCCAGAAATTTCTATCTCATTCTTGAGTTGATCCTGAGCCTGCGAATCCACAACATTCTGTAGTACCTGAAGATTTTCTCTCAAAAGTGAGATCTCAATCTCTTGATTAGCTATTTTCCTCTCACATTGGTTCACTTTAGTTAAGGAAGTCGAGAGCGAATCCAATTGACCCTTGAACTCCGATACTTCGCTTCTTAAATGGCATATGTCCTCAACCAGAGAAGATAATTCAGATCGGTTTACCAGAGTGTCTGAGCTATTCCGTGAACGATTGCTACCTCGCACCAATTTAACATTTGGCAACTCAGTATATGCGTCGCAAGGTTTTTAAAAAAGAAGCGATGGCATTTTAAAATGTTAACCATTTTGGTGACGGCAATGTAGTCATAAATAAAAATATTTGATTAAAACACTAAAATTAAATAAGTTTTAGTTATACATTTTGAATCAGAAATATATTAAATATTTCGAATGGTTTATATATAATTTTATGTACAACAGTAATACGTAATAAACTGTTTACAATAAACATGTTTTAGTCTTCTTCAAAGAATCTGTGGTGAATAATAAAATCATTACGACTTAAACAGATGTAAATAAATAATTAAAATCTACTATGTCAGCAACAATTTAACACGACAGATAGTAAAGCTGTTATCGTAAAATAACTGACAACACCATCAAAGAAAAGTAAAATTAGAAAATACGTGCATCTCTTTCATACCTTACTGCTTTATATGAGATAGAAGACCGTGTGCAGATGGTGTATAAGCTCCTTAATTATAACGGTGGGTTTATCTGTAATACTGGACAGATGCCAATCGTGTAATCGTAGAGCTCTTGACCTAGAGTTTCATTTATAAACACAAAATTTCATTCTACGGAAATATCTGCTTTGAAAACAAGAACAATGAAGTGCGAAAATAGATCGACTTTTTAAACAACTCAGTTTATTTAGTGAAAACTAGTAAATGACATTAGAAAATTAAATAACAATAAAAAATAAGTTCTTTTTTAATTTTATTTTTTGATAGAATTAATGGGAAAAAAATTAATTGAAAATTTACATAAATTATGCGTGGTACGAGTATATCTGATGTATAACTTCTTCGTATAATATTATACAAATGTATTAGGTTCTTACTTATGAAATTGCAAATTTTAAAAGTGGCTAGTGTGAAGATCGATATCTTTCATTGTACTTAGAATTCCAAATTCAAATTAATTTTACAATGTATTGCTATAACATTTCATTTAAAAAATCAATTGTTCATTTGTTTTTCCGCCGTCCGATTTTTCTTTAATATCGAAAAAATAGAAATTGCGCGTTATTTTCGAACACGTCAGACACGGTTCGCAATATCATTGACGTGTATGGATCAAATACGGCAAGTAAACGCACGGCGTGTTTTTGATTTCTTCGCTTCCGCTTTGGAAATGATCTCAATAATGAGTGCCGTAGCAGACCGGAGACGAAAGCGGATAACGATGAGTTGAAAGCCATAGTGGAAGCAGATTCAATTCACACCACGTAAGAATTAACAGCAGCCTTTAACGTAAATGATAAAACGAAATTGATTCATTTACGTCAGTTGGAAAGATAAAAAGATTAGAAGGTGGGTACCGTATGAACTCGCTAAACAATAACAACAAAATCGCGTCGAAACTTGTCTTAAATTGTTGAATAAGCACACAAATGAAGGGATTTGGAATTTGATGTCACTTGTGATTAAAAGTGGATCCTGTGTAACAATCGAAAACGGGTGTCACACTGGTCAGACACAGACGACGCGGCCAAGCCACGTCCCAAATGTAAATTGAGTCAAAATGCTTGTGAGTGTATGGTGGATCTGTGCCAGTAATTGTTCATTACAGCTTCTTGACACCTGGTATAACAATTACTGCAGACGTGCGGTTCTGCGAAGAATTGTAAACGATGATGGACAAGTTCGCTGTCAAACTACCGAGATTTATCAATTGCTCTAATCCGCTCTTTCTTCACGACAGCGCTCATCCACATACTTCACAACGGACCATCTGAAAACTACAATAGTTACGACTGGAAACTCTGCGTCACCCACCATACTCACCAGAGCTTGCTCCAACTGATTTTCAATTTCTATTTTTTTCGGAATTTAGATAACTCTTTACAAAGGAAACATTTCAAATCCGGTAAGGCGCAGAAAAACGCCTTTGAAGAGTTCATCGATTCCCGTCCTCGGTATTCCTATATAGCAGAGGCATCCATGAACTTCCATTAAAATGGCAAAAGTGCATCAACAATAACAGCAAGTACTTCCACTAATTAATTTTAAAATAGTTTTGATTTTTTCTATATAAAACGGAACTTTCGTAGGTAAGGAACTAATATTTTATACGTGTGCTATTATTCTAAATATAGAATAAAGTGTCACTGAACGCTTCGAACATTTTCATTTTATGAAAGATTTTCATTCTTACATTAACTTGCTCTATCTATATTTATATTTTTTGGGTTCCGTATCCAAATAATTAAAACACAACCTTAATATTATGGTGACTCTGTGTATATAATAGCCTGTCAACCTGTCCTCTGGGCCAAATAAAAAAGCACATTTTTTCATGCGTCTAACGAGTATTATTACGGATAGTTCGTTGAATCGAAACGAAATGTATTTGTAATACAGTATGTACATTATTTTAAGGATTTCCTCGTTTATGTAAAGGGGGTTTACCTTTTTTTGCCTGAACTTTAGGGGTCTGGTACATTAGATCAATAGGGTTATTTTGAAATATATTCGGAAATTCATTTTATAAATTATTCATAATATGATAATTTGTATATTTTTACTCATATTCCCAAAACTTTAACAATCATATTAAATCTATAATATCATTGTCCAATATTTATATAATTATCAGAAATTTTGACCGATTGTGACGAAATCGTAACCAATTGAAACAGCTTTGAATCAGTTGTATACAATTCATTTGAAACATCATCACATGATGGATTACCTTGAATATTTAACTACTCTGTAAACAGTCATATAAAGCTGAGTAATTAATCAAAGTAATTGATCAATAATGACCATTTTGTGATTTGTGATCAATTGAGGTCGCTTTTTTAAAACGTGGTGCTAATTAGTTGAAACTTTATAGCGTTATTTATACCACCTACAAGTACATGTGCTTATACATCAAAACAATGTTTCTATGTATCAGTTACCTATCAGTTAGTCAATAATATTAAACGTCTCAGCAAATTACTCACGATGTAACTCATTGGAATTATTGTATCTAAACACGTTACGTCATTCACTTTGGCACGAGATTATACGATAGTACAGGTGTCGTCGCCCCGTCGGTATAAATCTCCCTGACATCTGTAAACGGTGTTATTTTAGTTTAACAACATGTTTTAAATGGTGGTATACAGGCTGACATTGAAATCATTAACTAAATTTTAACTACAAGTTATACTTTCGGTATAAATTAAATTGTGCTTAGTCAAACAAAATATCAAAAAAATAACTATTTGAAAATATATCAAAAATGACCCATTTTGGAGCCTTTTGGCTTAGCTATGGTTTCATAAAAAGTGATATAACGGTACTCATAATTGAGTCTAATTTTAAATCAATATACCTAAATGATTTAAACATAATATGTAAAAATAAAAGTTATAAAATTAAAACCCCGATGACTACATATTTAATAAAAACTTGCAAACAAATGAAATAATTGTAATTACCTGAATTCATTGAGTCGGAGGCCTAGATATTTCAAATCGGAGGCCTTAATTTAGTTAATAACCCGCCAGCTTAGCTATGGTTGGATAAAAAGTGACAGAGACTGATAGAGTGGTCTCCTAAATAAGTCTGATTTTAACTCAATATATATCTAAACGATTTAAATATAACGTGTAAAAATAAAAGGTATGAAACTAAAACTCGACTACGTAATCTATAAAAACTTGCAACCAATGAAGACTAATTTCTTAAATTTATTGGTGTCGAAGACCATATGTGAATGAAAGGCTAGACTAGAAATGTCTAGGCCTCCGATTCAATGAACTCAAGGAATTACAGTTATTGTATATTATTTACTATCTTTAATTGAATTATTATACGTAGTCGGATTTCAGCTTTAATACTTTTATTTCATATATTTTTTTTAATACGAGAAATATTGCTTAATACTGCCGCCATATTGGTTTTTTTTTCGAAAGAAACAATCTAGGCTTTGTCGTATGCGTAATTGAGACGATACCAATGATACCTTATACGTCCCGAATAAATTAACTTCATACGTTGCTGAAATCATAACCCTCCTTATCGTGTGGGGTAATAAAAAATGACGAATAAAAACTTTTTTATATTAAATTATGCGCTTATATATAAATAATACGTTTTTGTATTGAACGCTCTATTTTGCATCTTTCTCTTTTTTACAAGCTGTAATTCAACTCGACGTATTAGTAGCTGTGGGTCAAATTTTGCAACTTAATTGTAAACCGGTTCTACCTAACCGATTGAGCTGAAATTTTGCATACACTTGTGGGGTTCGTGACAATACAATCTAATAAAAGCTTGTGTTTAGGAATAATAAAGCGGATAATTATAAAAATATACGTTGAAGGTTGAGAAGACAAACGAAAAAGATTTGATGTAAAATAAATAAAGTATTGGCGTATGTACGTCAAATAAAAAAAACATAATAATTAATTTAAAAAAAAATTCTATACATTTTCAACAGCTAGTTTAAAAAAAATATTTTTTAATAGATAATTCAATATTTTCTTTTTGGCGGGAACGGAAGAAGTGAAGTTGTCATTTTATTTATATTTTCTATTTTTTACATTTTTGGGAGTTTTAAAGTACAACAATGATAGTATATTGTGTTTTAAAGTTCAGTGCAAGTAAAAATAATGGAGTAGGTCCAAATAAACATGTGTAGCTGAAGTTTTCGCGCTCTTTCAAGAAGTCCTGTAAAAGTTCAGTAAAGTCTACTGTCACTTTACTGGAGAAGTTTTAACGTTTTATATGACGATTCTACTTATACTATTACTATTACAATACTATTACAATACGTGACATTGGCAAATGCCCTAATCGCCATGCCATGAAGAAAGAAAGAATTTAATATTTATCTATGTTTCACAGTGCAAGATTACTATAATGTACATAGTAGGTATATTGCGAGAGAATCAACTGGTGTTAATTTCTCGTACGAATTCGAATTCACCTGTATAATTTAGTTACTGCCTTCTCCATGTCTTGACTAATTTAGCGTTGTAGAGGGCTGTAATGTTACGTTTTATAATTATAAAATAATGTTAATCATACATATTATTCGTTTACGAATTTTTTTTCAGTTCTTATTTTAATATCTCTTTTGAAAACAGGATCTTTCAAAATAAAAAGATAGCTAGAACATTTCTAATGAAAAAATTAATCTACACTTATGATTAATGTACTCTTACGGGAATCTTACAAATATGTAGATGAAAAGGAATAAATGCAAATAGAGCTGTATAAGTGTATAATACAAATAATACCAATAATACAGTATCACAAACCGTCAAGTAAAAATCATATGTGATTGCTAACTACATTTTTTATGTGTTACCGTGAAATTGGAGTTTATGTACGGCCAACGAGCAAGAAATAATATGGTAATATAATTCTGATTGATTTTGATAAAACTTCCTTCTTACATCTTTGAACTTATTATACCGACTCTTGTCATTGAAATAAATATCAGCATGTTTAAAATGATGATGTAATATAATATTCGATGATGATGATGATTTGAGAAGACATGTATTATGTATACACTCTGTCAAGAAAGTATCGGGAAAAGATCAATAATACACGAAATGTTAGTTATTCATCCAAATTTATTTTATCACCATCTACAGGATGAATGCACGAGAATCGCTTAAAGATCGTTTTAAAGCCTTGCTTGCCCTCCTTATACATCTTTGAAATTATTATGTATACGAGAAAAAATATAGATCAGTTTAAAAAGAATGGCGATATGAATGGTATGGAAACCCGAGGTCGTGATAAATTGGTTATTCCAAAATTTAAATTACATAAGTCAAATGTTTCATTTTTAGGTAACTGCATTCGTTTTTATAATAAAGTTCCTCAAGAAATTACTCAATTAACAGAGAATAAATTTAGATTGGTTATAAAACGTACATTGACTAGACAATCATACTATAAAATAAACGATTTCATTGAAGATAAAACAATAGTCTGGAAATGATGTTCTCTGCACATGCGTTTACTGGCTTAATGAAAATATTGTATTTTAATAAACCTTTTGTAAAATGAAGTTGAAAAAATGATACCTGACTGAGTTTCTTGTCGGTTCTTCTCAGTGTCCAGGTTTTCTATTCGAACCGAACTAAAGTAGATTTGACGTTCAAAAATACCATGTAATTGGGTTTACTTGAATAAATTGATTTGACTTTGACTTTGACTTTGAAAGTATGCTCCTTCAGAAACGATACACTTACGCCAACTCGAAACATTTTTTAAACGCTTTTTCCGGAATTGAGTTCAGTGCTCGCCGCGAATTCTCCTTTATGTCTTCTACCGAATGAAAACGGGTGCCACGAAGTGGTAATTTGAGTTTAGAAAAAAGAAAGAAGTCGACTGGAGCCACATCTGGTGAATAAGGTGGTAGCTCGATAGTATTTGTTGAGTTTTTGGTCAAAAATTCGTTCACAATGATGGCCTTGTGCGAAGGCGCATTATCGTGGTGCAAAATCCAAGAATTTTCTTTCCACAAATCTGGCCTTTTTCGTCGAATTTGCTCTCTTAAACGCCGCATAACGCCCAAATAATATTGTTTATTTACCGTTTGACCTTCTGGCAAGAATTCCGAGTGCACAACATGACTTTGACTTTTGATCGACTTTGGCGTGGTTTTTTCGGTTTCGGTTCAGTTGGAAGGCGCCACTCCGAAGCTTGTTGACTAGTTTACATGTCAAACTCGTAAACCCACGTCTCGTCACCAGTAACAATGCGTTTCATGAATGTTGGATCGGAATTGACTCGTTCTAGCATGTCTTCAGCGACTCTTATGCGTTTTGAGTTTTTGGAGAAAATGTAGGTCTTTTGAGACTAGCCGAGCGGCAACATGTTTCATACCCAAGTGATTATTTAAAATGGTACGGATCGACTCGTGAGACACAGAAAGTTCGGTGGCTATCTCTCTCAAACTTGAATGAGGATTTTCAGTCACTATTTCCTTCACTTTTTCGATGTTAACTTCAGTTGCAAACGTTGATGGCCTACCAGAGCGAGGCAAATCTTCCAACACATCATGACCGCTTTTTAACGCTTTGTATCACTCATAAGCACGTGTTTTTGATAAAGTCGATTCACCGTAAGCCTTCTGTAACATTTTCAGTGACTCCGAACACGAAATTCCATTGGCAATGCAAAATTTAAGACAAACTTTGTTCGATGTTTTTGTCCATTATGAAATTCGCAATATACACTCTAGAATGATATAACTAAAAACAGCACTGTATTTAATCCAAATAACAGATGCAACTCAAACTCCGCGGCAAAATAGACAACAGTAGTGCCAATCTAACAACAACAAAAAAAAAACAAAAAATTGAATTTGGAACCATAAACAAATCATCTATTCCCGATACTTTCTTGACAGAATGTATATAAAATGAAATACTCGTATTGCTTCTCTATATAACTAAATACGAGTACTTTGCTTATCTGCACAATTATTGGTATGAAGTGTAAATATAAAGATATTATACGGTATATATCATCTGCGTACATATTTGTGTGTAAGTGCTATACGAAACATGCAGTTGGAACGCCAAGCGTAGCTCAGACTTAGCTAATGTACCTATAGTGTAGTCTTGACTGCCTGACATAGCTTTTTCACTAATTCAATGAGTCCTTAACTATGATCTTCACAAATCCGTCGGCTACCACGAGGCTATCACATTTATTGTTCTAAAAAAGTCGGTCAAGTGCGAATTCGAATCGCGCACATATGGCTCCGTACGAATTTTATTCAATGGTTTAATTTCTATAGTCTTTAAATAAGGCTTTATGTTCCCTGAAAATATTAACCTAGTAGGTCCAGGTCACGAGTCCAGGTAGGTTGCGAAGATAAAAGCTTTTTAATATAAGAGGTACTGTGGAAATGATCAAGTCGCTTTAGATGGACAGACAGACGGTCGCATGAGTGATTTTATAAGGGTTTTGTTTTCCTTTTAAGATATCGAATCATAACTCCAACGAACATACTCTCCAAAAGTTTCCCTCTACATATACAGCATTAATCATTAACTGATGATAAATATCGGTAATTAGTAATATTCTAATAAGAGAAGAATTTCGACAGAGTAAGAGAGTCATAAGAACGATAGGCGTCAGTATTTGGATGGAAAGAAACAGTTCATACTTTTTGATATCATCTGATAAAACGTTATACAAAAAAAACAGTGACTTTTGTTTTTTACCCACGATTTTAAAAGCATATATAAGAGTCATGTGGGCCAGTGTGCGTTGCGTATAAATATGCGCAGACTAAATATTTCAAAAACCGTTTAATGTAAAAGTTTTAAACCGATTTCAATGCTACTTCCAACGATAGATAAAAGGCTAATTTACAGACGGATTCAGTTGTGTTTTAATGAATGTACATACAACTTGTAATCACAGACGAATAAAAAAAATAAATAAAAAAAATGAAATTGTTGGTTTTCAATACTACAATACAATATTTAACATTACATACTTTTTGTCATTTTTACTGCTCGGTAAAACTTTAATGCTCGGTTGGAGCTCGTATTGCCTTATTAACTTATTATATACTAATGCATACGTCATTTTATCTATTGTGAAGTATTACAAAACGATAAAATAGTGTAAAATGACTAGTTTTAACTGAAATCTATCTGCTTCTTATCAAGACATTTCCGTGTAAATAGTGTGTAAATATATTGTTTCAGATTTACAGTAGGTATCATAATTTAAAACATGCCTCGAATTTGGAAAAATTTGTTAAAGTTACAAAATGAAACCCGACTACATAATTAAAAGAAAACTCGAAATAGCTGTAGTTCCTTGAGTTAATTGCCAGAGTCGAAGGCCATAGGCGAAAGAGAGATGGGTAAGTATAAGAGGCCTCCAACTCCGGCAATGAATTCAAGGAATTACAATTATTTTATCTTGTACATAGTGTGTAGAAAGCCTGTTAAAAATTATTTACAAGTATCGGGGGCAAATCTAAAAATTATTTACAAATATCGTATGGAAAGTCGGCACGTGCATTTGTTTTTCCATGGAGAAGGTCTTTATGCTATGCCCTTTGGTGTAAGTCGCCGCCACCCGGATGAAGTCGCGGACAAAAGATAGTAATTAATTCCACTATGATACGACATAATAACACAACGTAATCTTTACTTATTGAGAATTTTGTCACGTTCGCAAGAATTAATTTCTTATATTATGTAAATGTTCTGCAAGGTAAAAATAATAATTGTAAGAGAAAAGAAGTTTCTTCTTTGAGAAAGTAAAATCCGGCTCACCACCCTATACGGTAAAAATCGACCTTATTAATAACCTTATTAATAATAAACAACAGATGATAAATGTAATTAACGATAGAATGCAGTGTTGTTCCTTTCTCTCAATATCAAGAAATAGAACTTTCTTTTTCTTCATATTGACATTTCGGTCAGTCTAATAAATTATTTAAAAGGTCAAAGTGAACTACTTTCATATGTGAAATTAACCGACAAATCAGTACAGTAAACTTTATTAAACGTCTTGAAGAATAACATATAGTACGGGTTCAAAGTTCTATTTTTCAAGAAACAAGCGTTAATAAATATTAGTCTTTGTGTTTTGTTCATTACATTTTCGTTAAAAAATAAAACCAAAAATGTTCCGTCTTATTATGCGTATAAATCGTGATTTGTATAGTTACGTAATATTTTCGCTACTTCATTCACTTTGATTTATTTAATTTTCACTAGTGTATTTTTCACACGGGCAAAGCATTCAGACTGTTAACTATAGCTAAGGCATGCAATCTCGCGCTTCACCGCGAGTGTCGGAAGCGGAACGTAGTTGCACGCGATCTTATATCCTCGTAGAACGTTGTGCATTGGATTCATTTACGCAATCCGTGACAGAAAGTGAAAACAATCAAATGCAATATAGATTAAAATATAAAAGATGAATCATCACTTCTATTTGTGCTAACTAAAAGAAACTGTGTCCAGTAACTCGCAATACTTAACTTTTAATACTAATACTATAATAATAATAATACTTAACTTAATAACTTTTATAATTTAGCAATTTCTTATAAAATGTTACAAATTCTAAAAAAAAATATGTATTTTTTGTATGTGATTTAATAACAAAAGAATAAGTAGTCGAATAATGAGTTTTTTCTCATTAAACGAGATTGTTATCATCAAAATTTCGCGCTATTCTTGTATAATATAGTTTTCCGGTTTCCATGACTTTCGTTACACTTATAACTAGCCTGTAATAGCAACTGATTTGTTAGTGTTATTAGCGCCATTTCTTTAAAAAATATTCAATTACAGACTGTAGGTACTACAATATAAAAATAAACTTTCTTTAATTATGGTTGATGACTCAAAATATGTGCACAGTATACGAGTTTCATGTATTCTTCGTTATTACCTACTACAAAATATAACCTACGATTCACAGTACGCTGATTTTTATGTTTTGTCATAACCGTGTGTATAATTACACAGTTACAAAACAGATTGTTTGTTTGTTTATTGCAAAACAAATGTTTACTCACCTAGTTGGTAATGGTATTTTTGGTAATGGTGTGTAGGCGAATTCTTTAAAATTAAGTATTAACCTAAGTTAGGTATTACTTAGTAATTATTAAATTTTGCATAAAGTTCTAATTGTACTTACATGAAATGTGAGATTGTATGATTTATTTAATAAACAATACGTACAACGCACACGAAAATTATTAAAACAGTAATTTCACAGATTCAATCGGAAGGTAATCGCGTTAATTTCCCGTGTTTTTAGATATTTCACAGATTCAGTTCGAATTTTTAATAGTCATTGCTCAATAAGATTTATCTAGTAGACTGAACTTTGGATGGTTATATTCAGTTATTGTAATTACTTTAATATACACGAATAGTTAGTCCTATTTGGAAAAGCGGGTATGTAAGTATTAACATATACATACATTCTATAAACATTTAAATCATGACTTTTAAATTTGAAAGCCATTGCATACTTCAACAAAAGTGTGAGAGGAGAATGATGAGAATTGAGGAGGTGAGAGAGTATGCAAGGACTTCGATGCTGGGCACTTCATATTCTCTGACTACCCTGTCGGGGAAACGGCGCCAGGATATGTTCGTACGTTTAAATTATGGTAAATCATTGCTTTTTTCCTTCTTGAATAAATCACTATTCACGGATTACCACATTCAGATAGCAAAACTACCATAATTTATTTTTTGGTTAAATCCAAAGATCGAACTACGTTAACTTTAATAATACCAGAATAACTACTACTTTCTTTTCTTGAACCTTACCTAATCTTTGCCCTGGATTGGTCTGTTCACTTGACGGTTATTAAATAGTAATCAAGCACTAATGGTGCGTGATCACGGACTGAGTTGACACCGAGTCTGCCCGCCCGTCTTTTTCCGACAATAATAAACATTGGATATTTATAACTAAGCTAATTTAATGTTTGTTTTAAGAATAATTTTAATATTTATAAATACGTAATAATATTCACTATTATATTAAACGAGCAATATTTTGAATATATATAATATATTTGATTTCGCTTTCTCGAAAACGGCTGGAGCGATTTTAATGAAATTTACAAAATTGGGGTTGAGGGAGGCGAAAAATCGGTCTAGCTAGGTGTCAATTCTGGGCAAAATCATTTTCTCCGTCTTTCACACATTTAAAACTTCTAAACTCTAAACGTCTAAACTTTTTTAATTTTGCAGCAGAGTTTACCTCCTCAATAGCACAATGGCTAGAGCGTAGGTCTACCACGCTGAAGTGTGCGGGTTCAAATCCACCATTTTTTTTTTAGTATGTTGAAATAATACCTATTAAAAACACATTTAATAATGTACTTATAAAAAGAAAATATAATGAAAAGTAATAATAAATGCAAAGACTTTCATGACTTCAGACAGCCTATCCCGTTACTACGAAGTGAGGCAAATAACATAAGATAAAATATAGATGTGTGGGTGCTGTTTTCTAACGAAATGGCGACCGATCAGCTTATCTGATAATAAATGTGTGTCGTATGTACAGGTGAGTCAGGTTATCTGATTTAGCTCACTAGCAGATTCGAAACCTGCAATATGGTCAGACTCTTTTTGTTATTTTTTTGTAAGACACCGAGTAAAGCTCGGTCGCTCAGGCACTTTTAGAGGCTTAAAATTATAAATGATTAAAAGAATTACTGTTTTAGGGTGCACTAAAACGAAACATTATTTTTATACATTCAAATTACAATTATTCAGGTACATAATTATAATCATTATCATTATTAATATTATGAATATTATACTACATTAATTTACTACTAAAATTAAAAATACATTTAATATCTTGCGTTAATGTGTTTGTGAAAAAAATATCAAAGAAATAATTACAATCTATTTATAATTACTATTGATTTGATAGAGCGATTAGACGTTTTAAAGTGTCAAAGTTCTAAGTAATGTGGCCAGCTCAGCCAGCTAAAATAGTATTCTCATTTGATAGAACAGTCGATATCGATTTAACTAAATCAATCGACTAGTTTAATATTTAATTAATTCAATTTGGTGCTGAAACGGCACTGTATCGTCGCCATTTCATAATGTATTAAATAATTCTAATAAGTAAACATTATTTATTTTATCCGTTTTCCTTATTGCTACAAATATTCGTATACTTTTGATGCTACCGCTATCTCATAAAAGGAATGCACCAAAAACGAGATTTTGTGCGGACAACGCCGCGGGGCAACCGCTAATAATAATGAAGACGACATAGAGGGACATCACTATTGCAAGAACATTGCAAGAACTGGTTACCCTGAAAACGTCAAATGACTCTATCGAATTAAAAAGTTAGACTATGGATATTTACTTCACACCCTTCGTAGAGAAAGCATGAAATTCTATAACGCAGACAACGTTGTGAGTAACAACTACATTTCATGCATTTTTCGCTAAAAAAGCTTTCGCCAAATTTTAAACTTTTTGTTCGAATGTGTTTTGTTGAACTTCTTTCTTACTCTCTCGAGTTCGAGTTCTCTAGTTCGAGCAGTCGAAACTTTTAAAAAATTAAGATTCTAGAAATTAACACCACAGCCAATAGATTTATTCCTAGACTTTCTTGGTCTGTTTATTACAAAATAAAATTTGAAGGGTGCAATATAGTAGACGGTAGGGATCAAAAAATGAAAAGGTAGAGCTTATATATCTTTTCAATAGGATATCCAGATGGGCAAAGCCGCATTTCTAAAAAGACTTGCAAGCGATTTTTGCCATTCGTTAGACTGTTACAAAAAAACACAAGGGATCACTTTACAATTTTATTCAGTATAGGTAAGTAAAGAGTGTACGTTGTTCGAGAATACTACAAATGTATATTCAGTCAAGAAAGTATCGGGAATGGATGTTTTGTTTAGGGTTCCAAATTCAATTTTTTGTTTTTTTTTGTTGTTGTTAGATTGGCACAACTGTTTTCCATTTTGGCGCGGAGTTTGAGTTGCATCTGTTATTTAGATTATAAGAAGATTAAATACAGTGCTGTTTTTAGTTATATCTTTCTAGCGTATATTGCGAATTTCATAATGGACAAAAACATCGAACAAAGAGTTTATCTTAAACTTTGCATAGCCAATGGAATTTCGTGTTCGGAGTCACTGAAAATGTTACAGAAGGCTTACGGTGAATCGACTTTATCAAAAACACATGCTCATGAGTGGTACAAAGCGTTCAAAAGCGGTCGAGATGTGATGGTAGATTTGTCTCGCTCTGGTAGGCCATCAACGTCTGCAACTGAAGTTAACATCGCAAAAGTGAACGAAATAGTGACTGAAAATGCTCACACAAGTTTAAGAGAGATAGCCGCCGAACTTTCTGTGTTTTACGATTCGATCCGTACCATTTTAAATAATCATTTGGGTATGAAACATGTTGCCGCTCGGCTAGTCCCAAAAGACCTGAATTTTCTTCAAAAACACAATCGCATTACAATATCAATTGGGTTACAATAGCAAAGTAGAACCTGATGGTGACAAAATGCTGGCCCACCGCCTTTAAAGTTGCAATTCATTACAATAATCAATTATTACAAATAAACAGTTGTAAGATTTTTTATAGTAATTCCTTCAACAACCGGCGCTGTGCGCGCTGTTGCATGAATTGTACAATACACCTATAAATAATACATATATCACTGTGACTACCTCATAGAAAGTAATGTAACGTTTAGATTCTTTTATAAAGCATGCATAAGTGAACAGTCAACTTTCCAGAAAATTGTACAGTGCAATTTAAGGTAAGGTATACTTTGTTTTATTGTCAGTGAAAGTTTACATATCAACTCCGTTGGCATTATATTTGTGACACTAAACTCGATATAGGTATTGTATATATCAATGTATTCATATACCGTAAACAACATATTTTTGTATTGGTCCGTGCCGTCTGTCTGTTCGCTTAAAATGCTTTAAAATTAATTCTTAATATTTGAATTGCTTCGAACATGAACAATTTTTAGTAGATATAAGAAATTTTCTAAATCCGTTTTACGCATTTTATACCATATATTCTATATTTTTACTACCCAAAATTCTGTAAATTCATTTTGCACATTTTATAACATGTACGTTTCATTAACAAATAACGTATATTCTCAAAGAAAGTTTGGTTTAAAATATAACATTCTTATTTGCTTCATCATCATTCATCATTCAAAACACCGCAGTTGAAACTTTAATTGAAAGGGGTTCTAAATACGATAAAAGAGCATAATTAAAGAGCTCGAAATTAGAAATTATGTATGTATTGTCCAGTATATAATATAAATTGATACACCAACTTTAATACAATTTGGCAGGGACAAAACACGAATTTGGTATATATTAAAAAAGGATTTCGCAGGGGAATGTCAATTGATATAGCAATATATGACTTTTTAGATAAAGCTTATGCTAGGGTTGATCGAAGAAAATCAGTTTATTCAGTTTATGGATATAGAAGTTTACTGTGATCTACATAATCAAATGAAGAAATTAGAAACATGTTATGGAATAAGAGGAAATACATTGAACTTACTACTATCATATTTGAGCAATAGGAAGCAGATAATCAAGATAAATAAAATATGTCTCATTTCGAAAATGGTTAAAAATTATACATCTACTAAAAAATTTTTTACAAAGGTTTGTACCTCAAGGTAGTGTTTTCAGACCGGTGCTTTTTATTATCTACATAAACGATTTACCTTATTGTACTAATAACCACATGATTTTATTCGCTGATGACTGTACCGTAATTTACACCAACGAAAATGAGATTATTTCAAGAGTTAAGGAAATAACAGAATGGCTAGAAAGTAATCACTTACAATTTAAATTTTAGACAAAGGAATAACCGGCAACTTAATATTAAATTAAAATACAGTGCAAAAGACATACATGAAACTAAAACAATGAAATTGTTAGGATTATTCATTGATAGTAATATGAAATGGCAGACACACATTGACTTTGTATGTAACAAAATATCACAATTCTCGTATGGATTACGGAGACTAAGCCAAATAGTAAATAATAAAGCCTTATTAGTTGCATATCACGGTTTTATTGCTTCGACGCTTAGGTACGGGATAATTTTCTAGGGAAACGCTGTTAACGTTGTTAAAGTTTTCAGAGCACAAAAGAGATGTATACGAGCGATGTGTAATATCAACGTCACTGATAGTTACAGTTGTAAACAATATTTTAAGCAACTAAAATTACGCGAAAGTTTTAGTTTATAAGAATATATACAGTCTGAGATGTAATATGCTGTCAGACGCTAAGGCGATCATTTTTAAGAACTGCGCACAGTATACTTATTTATCGTTGGTATACCCAAAAGACTTCACACGAAATAATCGTAATGGCTGAATGAATATCGGCTGCTTGTTACGTTGACGCTAATATGAATTGACCCATAGTTATGCATTACCTGTATATACATATATTATGTATGTATACATAGAAGTATGTAAGGACCGCGACGCTTGGCGCTCCGTCCTCTTTGACTACCCCGTTGGGGATACAGCGTGAAGATATGTATATATATATATATATATATTCCCTACTTCTATTCTGCTACTCTATTTCCGTGTATAATTTGCATAGACTCAAGTATTATTTATTTTGAGCAACTTTACCTCATAACAACATATTATTAGTTATAATTAATTCATATATTTCTAACTAACTGCATTTCATGTGTTTCGCACCTCTTCAAATAATCTTCAGGAAAGTTTAGTTACTACTTATCTCGTACTTTGTGCAAAGTAACTAACGGAGTTTAGAAAATATTCATTCATGAGTCCATCAGTCAGTCACCTACACCTTTAGGTCGTTATTCCGAAATCCTTTCTGGAATCTGGACATACAAATCACTAAATATGTATTAATTATCATCAAACAACATAAGCTCCAATTGATCACAAGGTACACGTTTTATATTATTTTACTTGTAGGCGTATGCAGACCTCTTTGTAGCTTTTACGAACATACTGAGTCAACCTCGTGACCTAGAATGTGTAAGTGTAATGAATCACTCACTTTTCCGCCACATGTGATGTCTAGTAAATGTAAATCAATAAATACAGTTAAAGAAGCCATTATAAGCTGTGAGAACTGTTCCATTGTTGCTTTCCAAGAACTAGTATAGTTACTTCAAATCGTATATTCTGTTCAAACAGAAAGATTTACGGTGATGAAGAACAATACAATTTATCTAACACTATATTTAAGACTATTTAACTAAGTTGTTGATATTTTTTGTAATCAAATAAATGATGATCAAACATTAAAAGTTATAGTATTAATTGACATACGATTGCTTTTAAATGGACGTCGCAACCTGCAAGTACGACTTAAAGAGTCTGGACTTTTCAGGTCAGGGTTTCTCTACCGCATCAAAGGTACATATTAGAACAGAATAAAGGTAGTGTATTCAAATATAGTAAAGTAAATGTATTAGAAGAGTGTTTGTTAGTTTTCGGATTAATTTGACTAATAATAATAATTACCATAAAATATGTGATTAGTGAACTACTAAGTATTTTTTGCACTTACCCAGAAAAATAGTAAAACACCGCCCTCAGATTCCTGAAAAAAGAACAAAACGAATCAATATAATAATTATACCCATCTCCCTTTCGAAGGGGTTAAAATGGAAACAGTATTTAATAAAAATGATATAAAAATAAATTACTTTTATTTCCTGCGTGCATACTAGCAATTAACTTGAAATCTTATACTAACTGATAAAATAATAAAATCAATTCATTTGTAATTGTAGGCATCATAAAGTAAAATAAGCTGTTTATAGAAACATGTAACAAAACTTAAAAACAGATGCCCGAAAAATGGGAATATTCGTGAAATACAAAAAGTGCTTATTCTTATGCGATTTTGTAAAACTCAAGACCTTAACTCACGAACACTGAATCACGGCAACGCGTGGCCGGGTAGCTAGCTATAGTTTATAATAAAAATAATTTCGTTACACATTATATTACGGATTCATTTCTAAAACTATTTGAGATACGATAAATATAGTATTTAGCATTGTTTCGCTAAACTGGGCTGTAACTGATATCATAGAGTGCGCTCCTACAATCAATAAATACAATTAATAATTATTGTAAACCCGCTTATACGTGGATTTCTCAGTGGGTTTCTTTAAAACAAGCGTTCCCAGGCGTAGACACAATTTGAAAGATTTAATGCATTTTCAGTGAACAATTTGTTTTTTGTATGATTTCCGAAATGTCTTACCCATCTAAAATGTCTATTATTATGGTATAACTTTACAGTCCACATTGAAGTATAATTACAAGTTAAACGACTGTTTAAGTTGAGTTTTTTTATAGGAATTCAAACAGAACGTGTATTAAATGGCCAGCGTAATTAGAATAAAGATGTTAAATATAAAAAGAATGTATTAAAGATTTAAAATCTCTATGATGTATAAAATAGAACATTTTTAAAAATACCTTCTACCAGAGGTATTAGGTACATGATGTTAAATTCTGCCAAGGAGTAAATTACACACATCAAAAGAGTCTAGGGACCGAGAACATTTTAACTATAAAAAGTTATCAAATTAATATTTATCAAATCTAGTCTTTCAGACTGGCTTCTTACTTTAATTTATTTACTTTAATTTATTCACTTATTTATAGTCTTTGTTGCTCCAGTTGTTCCAACCAAAACAGACTTCGCAAAAAGACAGTATGATTGACAAGCGAGTCACATTTATAATGTAATAAACTAGGAAATGAAAATATTCCACCTATCATACCATGATTGCAAAACTACCGTTACTTAGTGGTTAAAAACAAAAACTTATGACGAAGTGGAAGCTATCACCCACACGCCCATATAAGCTAACACACACACACACCCACGCACACGCAAACACACACACACACACACTTTATTTAGATCGGTTCTTCCACCGATCCAAATACCGACCCAAACCATTATTGTTCCCCCTCCATATGAACTTCCTTACAAAATTTCAAACGTTCTGACGTCCAGAGGTCCTCCAAACTCGAGTACGCCTTGTATCCGGCCTCATAACCAAACGAGATTCATCGGAAAAACAAACACAACGCCAGTCTTCTTCCTCCCAATTTCTGTGTTCGCGAGCCCATTGTAAACGGGCCCTACGATTGCAGGGTGCTATAGGCGGAACTCTCAACGGCCTTCGAGAACGCAGACCCAATTCAGGTAAACGATTTCGGACGGTTTGGTCGCTTATCAGCAAGCAGCAAGCGCTGTGGAGCCTCTTAGTCAACATCATGGCGGTCACGGTACGATTCCGTCGAGCAGTATTGGATGTACCGGTCCTGTCTGCGAGTGGTGATGCGAGATCATCCTTCATGTCGCTCGGCCACGCTGCTCGTGATACGATAGCGCCTCCAGAGACGGCTTATGACGCTCTGTATAGTGCCAAGAGCGACAGCCACAGTACGTTGCCTGGAACCAGCTTGCAACATTCCGACGGCTCTCATGATCTCACTTCGTGCCAATAATGTCGTCGCTCCATATCAATGCAATTTTTTTCAGTTCCGATGCAGAAATTGTAATGTTTTTGTAAAAATGCTATTACACACTTTTATAGGAATCCTGATTGACAGTTGATTTTCTATTTTTAATCAAATTTAAAGAAAATTCTTTATTCAAATAGTGAAAATCACTAAAAAGAATCAATAACCATCCAAAAAAGTTAAAGTAATAATCCTTAATTGCGGCGATACTCTAAAACGTACTTGATCCCTAGACATTTGATCTGTGTATTTAATCAAACGATAAGTGTTCTGACACAGTAATTACACTTTTTATTGACTAGTACATACATATTTATTTTTATATTTATTGTTTTAATAATCTGTAATTAGGGATTGTCCTTAATAATACAGTAAATGAAACGGAATAATAAAAGTAAGTATAATTTATAGTAAAACGAAATATGAAATGGCCTGTAATAAATTTTAATATCTAGCACTAAAATGTCAATAAGTGCCCATCCACCACCATTAAAGAGGGCGGTGGCTTGAGATATTTAGGGTTACCTACTAAAACGCAATTCACTGACAATATCTTATTAGTATCGTTTTATTATCCATTTCTTAATTAGATTAAAAATATTGCACTGGTAATTAATATCAGATATGTAGATAAATAATATAATAGTAGATAAATAATATAATAATACGTAACCAAAACGTAATAACCAAATTTTACTAAATATCAAAAAATCTTGTAAATTTAACAAGAATTTCTTACATTTTTGTCGAAATTTAATCAGTTACTTACCTAATAAACAAATGTTTATCTCAAAATAAATAGTAAAGTCATAAATACTTAATCTAACAGTCACGAATATATCTAAATTAAAATAAGTAATTAAAATTGTTTTAAATACGCACACTTCAAGTTGAATATTGTGTCGAAATATATAACGATAGCAGAATAAGCCTCGGAATCGGTCATTAGAGGAAAAACATTTCAAAATCAAACACAAACTCGGTCGACTGACAGTGCTGGAAAGTTCCTCCTAATTGCCAACGAGCACTCCGTTCTGTATCTACTTAAATATAAATAAATACAAAAAAGTGAAATAAAAACACGTCAGGCAAATCAAAACAATATTTATTAAGTAGATGTAAACTATTTCATAATTATTGCTTTTAGCATTCCTCAGAAAAATTACAAAACAGAATACTTCTAACTTGGATGTCAGTCATCTCTGACAGGTAATTTTTCATAGAGATTACTTTACATAAAATTTTAAATAACTCCATCAAATAGAATCTCCATATTATTGTATCTAGTAGGTGTTACTATTTACTAAAGTTCCATTTCATTATTGAAATTAGCGAGAGTTTTGACTTTGCAAGTATTTAGTTTTGTATAGTATATTTATGTACGTGCTGAAGAGCATCAACGAGATGTCCATTATAACCGATGTTTCTATTATTTATAATCCAGTTCCGTTTCTATCTTTTTTAATTTACTAGCGGATTCCCACGACTTCTTCCATGATTTTTGTTTTTTAAATAGCCTATGTCCTTTCCCGAGATTTAATCTACCTCCATACCAAATTCCATCGCAATCGGTTGAACGGTATGGCAGCCCATAAAATACGAACAAACAAACATTGATTTTTACATAGACAAATATAACTATAACTACTAAACTAGTAGGTATTTTATTTATACACGTTAATTATGATTATATTTTTTATGTTGTCAACAGCATGTCGACAGTTGACTTCTTAAATAACCTTTATTCTTTCAGGATAATAAAGATAATAACAAATAGGTATCATTTATGTCGTAGACTCTCTCATAGTCATGAGTTAATGGGGACCACTGGAAAAAATGGACATCTACATCTACTCGTATCATCAAACCCATAGTTTCCATTCCAACATAATCTTCCTGTGTAATAAGTTTAATGAGAAAATAATATTCAGCAACAAATTAAAGTGTTATCTCCAAATATTATTGATAATATCATATCATATCAATAATAAAACTTTGCAATAAAATGCACGTCCTACAAAACCTACTTATCTTCTATAACTACAAAAGAAGAACCTGACAGTGTGACATATCAAGACAAAGCCGAAAAACGCAAAATTTGCACAGAGGCTCCTCGTCTATAATAATTTTCTTTAGACGTGTCGGTGAAATATACCTGTTACCAATTTGCTTATAATACATAACTATGTTTACTCGGTTTTTAACTTTGTATTATATCAGAACGGGCTTTAGCTGGGTTTTACCTGTCTACATTATCTAGGGGCTTACTTCACTAACCATCAATGCTTTAAATCCTCCAAAGGCGACATGATGTAAATCTTATATTGGATTTTAAAATCTTTATTCACACAGAAATTAATTGACTGCTCTGTAATTAAATGCTGTAAATATACCGATATCAGATTACAGGTTTTCAAATTGTATTAGATACTATTATAGAAATATGAAAGACCTTCAGAAACAATTCAATCAAAATTGAATAACTGTTATACTACACTATTCAATCAATAAAAGTATATTGTATATAGTTACCGACCTTATTGTAACGAAGAAAGCCAAGGAAATAAGTTATTACTATTTTCAGCAATGACAATGACCTGATAAAAAAAACAAGAAGAAGAAGGTCAACAAAGTATTGAATGGAATGCACAAAAAAACATTAATTACAAATTATGCCAATGAACTTGAATTTCAAAATAGAACTTTTTATAGAAAAATATAATAACAACAGACTACTTATAGTTCCTAATGGACTTTGTCATTAGTTTTATACTAATGTTATGAAGACGAAACGTTATCTATGTCCGTTCATTATTTGTTTTTCTTTCACGTGAATTCTACTGAACTCGTCAACAACTTGGCTGTACCTCTAGCCAAAACTGGCAGTCTCGCCAGTTCCATACGAGCAAAGCCGCGGGTTAAAGCTAGCAAATAATAATTGAATCTAATAAAAAATATTTTAAATAAAATCAAACAGTAAATCATATATTGTACCTAATGGTTAGCGAATTCGGAAACTAATGGTACAATAGCGAGATGTTAAAGTTGGAAACAATATATTTTGGCAGTATTTATATAGTGATAAAAGTAGGTATAATGTTATATGCCTTGTTATTTTCTAAGTATACGTATATAACGCACATATTAGATATGTAATAACCAGTAATATACGTATATTTGATATGGTACATAATGATATTTTAAGTAACTTAATTCTTGGTCTGTATTAAATTAAATATATTTGTGTGACAATAAGTTATTCTAGAAGCAAAATTTTCGGAATATAAATAATTGAGAAATTTGAATCAAAATGTAATATTTTGTATGAATCCACATTAACGTTTATATTACCTATATTATGTAGTTGTAAATAGGAGTACCGGTTTATTGCCAGTTATTTAAGAGCCAAGGTCGGAGACAGGTTCTTGTGACAACCGCACTTTGTCATACCGGTGGATGCCGCTTCACGACGACATTGCAAAAATTTTATTACTTACGAGTACAACCTATTCCCGCCGTCGTGCGCATAGAACGTATTTATTATTTATCGCTACGCGTTATGATACTTTATAAAGATGCATGTAGCGTACCTGAATTGGTTTCAAATAACGGTCAGGTCATAGTTTCTTTTTATTGTTGTTATTATTTATCCTATGTACGGACCGCGACGCTTGGCGCTCCGTCCTCTGACTACCCCGTTACGTATACAGCGTGAGAATATGTATGTATGTATGTAACTCTTTAACAATAATTTTATATCAGCCAATGCCAGGAAGATTTTTAAAACCGGCTTAAAATATTGTTAAAAATTACTTTAATATGCAGCATTCAAGTATAACGGAAATGAAAATTTCAATCTCATAATTCTTGGAGGGATAAATTACGATATAGTTTACAATAAGTGCTTACTAAATAGAACTTAAGTGCAAGGGGTGTAAAGGGGCACAAACATCACCTTAGTGCCCCAAGTCAACCTTGCCTGCACATGCGTGGTTACATCTTGCACATACCGATGACGGGCAGTAGCGTCATCAGTGCGAAGAGCTACACTCTCGCTAAATCACTGCCTGGAGCAGCGATGATGGACAAATCCCTCCCTATAGCAATTGGTAAAGACTTCAGCAAAACGGCTCCCATCACCGATCAAATCCGCTCCAATCCAAATCGTAGCTGATCAATTCCAAGAAAACCTTCAAATACGATTCTTAGCTGTGGAAACCATTAAGAACGTAAACAAGGGACTCCATGCGAATAATAATAAAGAAGTCAACTAAGGACCCAAAAATGTGATGAAAATCCTCACGGAAGTGGGCCAAAAATTTGTTTTAGAGCGTAAATGTCGACAGTCCAAGCTTTGACACAGAACTCTTCAGGTTATAGCATAAAAATGGGATGGGACTTATGCCGTATTTTGTTTAATATGCCTTACTACTTGCCAGAGCAGGTAATCTCAATATAGAAATCAGAAAGTTGATTTCTATATTGAGATTACCTGCCATTTTTTTAACAACAGGGTAGGCGCTGGCGGCATCAGGGAAAAATATCTTGGTAGTCGAGACTGTTTTTTCACTTTTGTATCTCCTGTTCCATTCGTCAATCGACTCCATTCTAATTTGTCGCTTGACGAATGAAACAGGGCATGCGTCTACGTTCCGGCCTCGTTTTCTTTCCCTATGCCGCCCCTTTTCGCCAGTTCGTCGGCTCTCTCATTTCCCTCCATCCCCACATGTGCCTTTATCCAAAACAAATGTATCCTTTTGCTTTGCTCACTGATCTTGTGTCATTGATTAGTTAGTAACCTTTCAATATTGGGTTCCACGTTGCTAACCGCTACCCCAAATATGTACAATCAAAAGTTAAAGTAAAAGGGGAGTTTTAGTACATTTTGATGATCAGTTCACGCCGAATAAAAAAATAGCTTTATGTTATGTATTACATAATATGTACATAGAAACTTAAAAAAAAATCGTCATAAATATTACACCAAGTGAATAAATAATTTCTTCCTGAAATTTCTATATTTTTACAAGAATCAGGCAAGAATACGATAATTAAAAAAATAATTAATCATAAAAACGAAAATATTGAATCTAATTCAAGTTATTATGAAAAAAAAAATTACGTATATTGTATGAATTCAATACCACCTGACTTTTAATGATAACAACGCATACGTTTTGATTCTATCAAAAAATAATAAGATAAGTAATCGATAAGTCACCCGGCGTAATATCACATCAATGCACGTATTATTTGTTAACTTTGAACTAAAACCCCGGCTTCTCCGCCTAGTTAAACACACATAAATGTGGAAGACCACGTCATAATGCGGTTGTCATGGTGAAACGCATGCTTGTTAAATACGACCTTGGTTACGGCAAAGACAAGTTGGAGAGTGTAAATTGTGACTTGTCATGTAGGAAAGCAAAAAACTTGATTTCTTAAATACATATGAGTATTCCAATAGAGATTTAATTGATAATACCTAACATTTCTAAGTTATAAGAAAAAATAATAGCACAATAACTTATAAAACATATTGAGTTCTAGTAAAAATCAAACGTGTCACTTTCGATTTAACAAGCATAAAGATTTTTTTTTTGGGGAAAATTAAAACATTTTTAAGTGTTAAATTTTATCACTGAATTATACGGGTACAAATTATTTACCAATATAACAGCACTTTTCTAACTAAATTATTTATTTTAAATAAAATATGCGGAAGCAATAATATTAATTAAATAGTTTATCAGTGGTGTATAATGGATAAATAAAAATTAAAAAGTCAAAGTAATCATTAAAAAAACAAAACAAAAGATACTCTACCTAATGAACATCACTAAACAGAACTGTATATATTTCATAATAAAGACGCCAAACAGATACTAATTTAGTAAACACTACATGTTTCACAAAATTTTCACGAAAAATAGACAGAAAGCGATAGAAAGGGATGTGTAAGTCGATCCCGTTAGTGCGCGCGAGTTGAGTGTTTTGAACGGATCGTTTTGTATTCGTGCAGACTGCGCCCACGCATCGTAGTGCTATTACGAGAACTCTGTCGCCGGCCCTGCGGGCAAGGTTGCCTGGAGCACAGAAATTATTGACACGACTTCATAAAAGTTGCATTTTAGGTACGTTTTAAACCTATTTTTTGACTACTTTTTACATTTTGTTGCTATTTATTCGTTACACTTATAAAAGGAGTATTGATTTTTTATACCAATTCCCTCTAACAAAAACCATTGCGGCTAACATTTTAAAACTTTATCAAATAAGATGTAGGTCTTTAAACGCAACAATCTAGTAGTTAACACAATTGGCATTCAGACGTCGACTGTTATTTATGATATTATAAATATGTTACTTTCAAGCGATTCTTAGGGTGGCTTGCATCAACTATATAAACTCCACTTCGTAAGTTTTAAAGGGACTAAAAACTTTTATAATATTTTATGTTATTATATTGTTATCAAGTTTTTTAGCATATTGAATGTTTTATCCTCTACACTATTTGAAACAAAACATACATAGAAAAGAACAGTATCGAAGTAGTCTCATTGGTACACTGATGTATGTACATTGATAGTTTGCTTTAAACGTTATCAAGATTTTGGTTCAAAGTACTTATCTTTTGTTTTAGATTTTATTTGAGTCTGTCATGAAATTGCGTAAGCAGTGTTTATTATAAGTTTTAACCATAATTTATTAATTGATAAATTGTTGTATGCGTGAGAATTTTTAAATAATCCGCAGTACACAAAATGTAAGGCTAAATATATATAAATATATATACTAAAACATTAGTTATCCAATATTTCTGTAGTAAAAACGAACAGATATTTCTGTATTAAAAAATTATTTGCTCATTTTCTTCAAGAATGTTATCGCAAAAATATATTACATTTCGCAATAGAACAGTATAAAATCATGTCGTTCCGATTAGACTTGCCTAACGTTCACTTCGTCATAAAAACGCATTTGAAAAAAATAATATGAAACATTCCTTTAAGGCATGTGCGAAGGTCATATTAAGTTTCATTATACAAATAAAAAATACTACTAAGCTTTGATTGGAAAAAATCTATGAAACCTGTCAGTAACAACTATAAAAAAATTTAGCAAAAAAAATTGAATGTTCTAGGTATTAATATTAAATGTTAAAGGTTCTAAATCAATTCTCTTCGCCGATAATTGTTAGCGGATAACCTGGAATTAAATTATGTAACAGTTACATTACTGGACAACAATTGCCATAGACTGTCAACGCAGTCGATACGCAATAAATGCATTGTTATCTTTTTAAATTATGTACAAGTTTGTGTCAAGCAGATGGGTCTGATGTAAGAATTTACTTGCATTATTGGGACGAGCCGCGAAAGTTGTTCAGCAGGTTTGCATTGGTGAGGTCGAATGGCGCTAGCACTAAGGATGGTACTCTGTATTGATAAGTAAAAGTCATTGTTTTAATATAAAATATTAACATATTGTTTGTTATTTTTGAGCAATGAGTAAAAATAACATTTCTTAAATAACATAGCAAACATATTCTACTATCTACATTGCATAAAAATAGGTACAGGTAACACAAATAAAGAAAATGATCATATATAATAATAAACTATAAATATCTTAGCGTGACTATTGATTTTCTTTTTAATTGGGGGTCACATACATCATTTCTAAAATGGCAACGTGTGTTAGGAAACTTATGTATGTATGTATGTATTTAGGATGCTTCGTTGCATAGTAAATAAATTCGTACAAACGTAGGTACAAAGTTCTATACCACGCAGAGCTTAATTACTTATTGTAACATTTCTTGGGCCGCAGTAAGTCCAATCTATATGCCACAATTTGAACGTGAACAACGTGTCGTAATGAAGGCGTTTTTGCGATTACTCATAAGAAACCACAACGGAGTAAAAATAAACAGGAGATGATATAGCCTCAATATCCACTGCGATCGACTCAGATTGAAAGTGCAGGAGTGTATCGCAGACTTATGTCACTTCAATCCCGATAGCCGCGTATATTACTTGTCAATAAAAAAAGACTCAGTGGCTGCACAATTGAACAATGAAGTGTTATGTGGCAGACAGCAAATCATGTTCACACGGACGTTGTGATACTCCAAAAATACCACATTTCGAATTTCAATTTATTCTTGCTATTACATATCCACGTGGGCACACAACACGTACACACATTCACACAAACTCATGAACACAAAAACTCAGCAGTCACACACAACAAACACATACATATTATGTACATAAACGTGCGTGCGCGCACCGCACTTATACCATATTTTTGTAATTAACAGCACGAGACTTCACGAGACATAGTGATGTGAATCACATCACTATGTCACATCATGTGATCAAAAAACATATACAGGAAAGGGAATTGACGACAGTAACAATCAATAAATGACTGCACATGTATAATGTAAGTGTATGAAATAAATACAAAGATTCTAATTATGCGTTTTATTACCTTGTTGTAAACCATAAATAACATGGTGTTCTTGTTCGAATTTAGCAATATCGAGTTCGTAATCATTGATCACAATGATAAAGCTAACATTACACAATTGTAATCGCATTGCGACGCAAAAATTAGACTGGCACAAAAATATTAGCAATATAATTTAGAAAAAGTAACTAAAGATTTTCTTTATTATTTAATGAGAACGTAATATTTTTTTAATTTCTGATTAGTCATCTGATTCAGTTTCGTAATTTTAAAAATTGACAACCATATTCTTTGCCGACGCACTCTAGGCATTCGATTGGCCACTGTGTCATCGGAGCAAAGCAAACTAACCGCGATAAATTGCTAATAGCCATTGCATGAACTTTTTCTTGTTTTATCTTATTTTATCGAACAAATTAAACTGAAATAGTTTTTACTGGACAATAGCACGTACCATACTATTTTGATAACATCTGGTGTTTATATTATTAGTGTTGTTATATTACACAATTGCATAACTTTAAGGTTAATTAACTAAGTGAGTCATGGGAATAATTATACACATATTATTAGAACGGCATAAGGTCACAATTACACAAAAAATAAAGCTGCGTTCATATCCTGTATGTTTTTAAAAATATTATTAAGTATTAGATTTTTTACGCTATTATCTATGTGGCACATATGCACAGAAAAAAAATTAATAAAAAAAAAAGAGATAAAATACTTTTTTGATAATAATGAATTATAAATAAAAATGGGTACATGGAAATTATACAATTTGCTTATCTTAACATCTTAAATGTTGATCAAGGACTAGAGATTCGTTATATACTTACATAAATATAACTTGCACAGACAACGGAGAGCTATTCGTCATGACTTGTTTCTGATATCCCGCCTCTAAGTTCAATAGAGAGAAATTAAAAACCAGAGAATGGAAACTAAGTAGGTACTCGTCGTCAAGGAACTTTTATTGGTCATAGCAACTGTCCTACAGAACTACCAATTGTATATCGAGTGATGAGCATACATTTCGCATGTTCTTGCATGATTGACTAAGTACTAAGATTATGCACAATAACCGGGCTAATGTGTTACATTAATGACATGTTGAGCTAAATATCATTAAATCCACTTATTAAATCACATAATGTATTAAAGCACAACGATAAAGTCGAAGTAAATACAACATAAACATAAACAACATAACATAACTTCACGCTGTATCCCCAACGGGGTAGTCAGTGAGGACGGAGCGCCAGGTGTCGCGGTCCTTACACACCTCTTTCGCTTCCTCAAATCTCATCATTCTCCTCACACATTTTCGCCTAGGTATGCGATGCTTTTGACATTTCCGTCTGCTAACACTCTGGCTATTTGATCTTCATAAGTCAGCCTTGGCCTTCCTTGGCTTCTTTTACCACTCACTTTCGCTCTGTATATTTTCTTCGTCAGTCTTTCATCACTCATTCTTTCCATGTGCCCGAACCATCTAAGCATTCCTTTCTTCATTTTTACAATAACACTCTTGTGCAACCCTGTCATACTGCGTATCTCATCATTGCTTATCCTGTCAGCAAGCGTGACACCGCACATATTTCTGAGAGACCGCATCTCCACAGCATTTAACATACTTTCACTCGATTTTGGGCATATCCAGGTCTCACTACAGTACAACAAAGTTGGCACCAACACCGCATTGTGGATGGCCATTTTAGCAGTGTTAGATATATTCACACTACCCACTAATGCGGACAGAGCACCGTTCACTTTATTGCCAGCTGCTACCCGTCTCTCCACATCCAACTCACATCTTCCATCCCTCGAAAACGCACTCCCCAGGTACACAATTTCATTCACCTGTTCTAGACATTTTCCATTTACACAAATCACACATTTCGTTTGTACCGCTTCTCTTTCAAACACCATAACCTTAGTTTTGTTCACATTCATTTTCAATCCTTTTACTTCACAATCTTCTTTCATGCACGCGACTAGTGTCTGCAACTCTGCTTCTGATGGTGCTATTAGTACAGCATCGTCAGCGTACAATAGGCAATTTACCACTGTGTCACCACATCCCATACCACTCATATTACCTTTCAATCTCTGGAGGCAACTGTCCAAATACAGCACGAATAGCCAGGCAGACATCACGCAGCCCTGTTTGACACCAGAACAGACTTCAAACCAGGGCGACATGTCCCCGTCTATCCTTACACAGGCTCTGTGGTCTCGATATAATGACCTCACAGCCTGCAGTAAGGAGCCCTCCACGCCATATTCAGGCAGAAGACTCCACAATTTCTTCCGCACTACTCTATCGAATGCTTTTTCTAGATCCACGAAAGCGCAGAAAACTTTCCGACCTAAAGCCAGAAACCCCCCCACGATAACGCGAAGCGAGAAAATCTGATCCATACAACCCCTACCGTTCCTGAATCCACCTTGCGCCTCCCACAAATATCTTTCTGAAACGCCTTTCATACGTTCAGTCAATACTTTAGTATAGACTTTACTCGCTAAGCTGACCAAGCTGATGGCCCTATAGCACGCACAGTCTAGGTAGGAACCTTTCCCTTTATATAGAGGTACTATGACTGCCGAGCGCCAGTCCTCTGGAACCTCCCCCTTCTGCCAACAAAGGTTGCAGAGTGCACAGAAGGCATCCCAGACCCTAGGACCACCATACTTGATCATCTCAGCAGTCACCTCATCAATTCCCGCAGCCTTTCCACATTTCAAACTTCTTATCACTTTCTCAATCTCTTTCATACTAATGGCATCCTCCAGTCCCTGGCCCGAGTGTGGCAATTCATTAGAATCGCTCTCAGTATCAGAGACGGAGTCGCCACTCTCATACAGTTCTCCATAGTATTCACTCCATCGCTGCAGAACATCCTTTTTATTTGTAAGCAGGTTGTTTTCTTTCCAACGCACTTTATTCATTCTGCAAGGTGCCGGACCACTTCGGTACTTACGTACTTCTTTCCAAAATAATTTGGAATTTTCCTCGAAGTTGTCCGACATCTTGTTTTCATCTAACACCCTACACCTTTCACGCTTCTCTTTCACTAGTGCCTTCGTTTCTGCTTTCTGCAGCTTATACCTGTCTTTCATCAAATTTTTCATACCACAGTCATTAGTAGCAAGGTAGTCTCGCCATGCTTTCTTTTTCTTATACACAGCCACTTTCACCTCATCATCCCACCACACATCACGCTTTTTGCCGTTCCCAATCTTATTCATTCCACACACTTCTTTCGCAGCCTCAATCATACTATCTCTAAGGTTCTGCCAGCATTCTTCAACATCATCGCTCATCACTTTCAATCTATCATCAAGCTTACTGGATAATACCCTTTCATATTCATTCCTGGTGGTCGCATCCTGCAGTTTCCAGCTTTTAATGCGGCTAACCGCTGCAGGTTTGGACACTACGCGATGTCGCCATGCTGCGAACAGACTCCTTATTCTGGTTATCACCAGAAAGTGGTCCGTCCCGAGATCGGCTCCTCTATACGCTCTTGTGTCCATTACCTGCTTCTTAAGTCTGCTATCCACCAGGAATAAATCAATCATACTTCTCGCACCCTTTCTTTCCCACGTGTACTGATGGATCCTTTTGTGCCCAAACATGGTATTAGCCACAAAAAGATCCTTTTCCATACACAGTCTTAACACAATCTTACCAGCATCATTCACTCTCTTATCTCCATATTTGCCTAGGACAGACTCAAATCCTGTTCGAGCTGTCCCGACCCATCCATTCATGTCTCCACACACAACAATTCTTTCGTTCTCTTCAACCGTCGCTAGAACTTCTCTAACTTTCTCCCAGAACTGCTCCAGTTCAGCCAAACCGACAGAGGACACTGGGGCATATACTGCCAAAACAAAAATTCTTGTCAACCCAATCTTGAGGCGTACCCAGAGCAGTCTGGGATTTACACATTCATACTCAGTCATACAATTAACCATACGAGAGGACAGTAAAACGCCTACCCCTTGGCATCCCCTATCTTCTTGTGGTACCCCTGACCACAAAGCGATGCCTCCTCCGGGCAAGTCGGCAAGTTCACTGCCGCCTCGCTTGGTTTCACTCAAACATAGCACATCCAATCTTTTCTCTTCCATAATATCAATCACTTCATTCATCTTCTCGTCAATCCCACCTCTCACATTCCACGCAGCTACTCTGCACTCCTCCCTCCACTTCCCGCCGCTAGGTGCACAGCGTGTTGGGTGGCGGTCCCCAACGCCGAACTGCACTCTGCACACACCAGCAGGGACAGACCGGTGTACGTCGCTTTCGGGGGACGCCCTAACATTATCATTACCATTGTCCCGCATGGTATGCACAGAAGAGGAATTGCAGCCCTGAAAAGGGCTGGCAGGGGTCGCGACGAGCACGCTTCCTCAGTTGACCCCCATGACAATATGTACTAACTGCGTTAAACATGTTGTAACATTTTTAAAGGAAAAAATTTGAACTGAATTCAAAATAAAAACACTGAAAACTTCAAAATAATGGTCTTTCATTAATAAAATTCAAGTACAAAAGTAACTCAATAAAAACGATACAAATACTCAAGTAACTAAATTTTACAGTTACTGAGGTCTGTGCCAAGCCTACAAAACTAGTAGACCTTCAGTCGTTGCTTATTAAAAATTAAATTTGACAGTTATTGAAGTCGGCCATTAACTGTCATATTTAATTATATAGTTAGATGTATTGTATTTATTAAGTTATTTTTGTACTCGAGTTTAGATTAGGCTTTAACTATTTATACTGTAGGAGTTACACTTACTACATACGTATACACGGTTACACATAATATTTACACTATATCTCTATTCCATATATCTATATATCTTATTACAGTACTCATAGACATACACATACATAACTATATACGAATATAATATTTACATATAAATATAATTAAATAATTTATATACAAGCAAACTTTTTATATACGTATTTTTATTTTACATCTACCCACATATTTTATACTACACACGCCGCGCGCTTACAATAAAGATAATACGTAGGGAGTTGAGAAAAACGAGTCAAACTGATATACTTAAAGTGAACATATGTAAATGGGATATTAAAAAATCGTTTTAAATACTTGACAATCTGCGTATCCATTATTTCTACCAATCATCCTATAATTGGTGACACCGACGTAGCGGTCCCATAACTGGTTACCGCTGATACTTGGAATTCGCTTCCTTCGCTCGAAGACCATAAAAATGTCTTCGGAAAAAGTGTCTGTGGAAAGTGGCAGTGTTGAAGTGTTCCGTGTACTAATAAATGAACTAACCAAACAAGTAGCTGCACTTACCAACCAGCTGAATGAATCTCATCGATCGCGCTCGAGACACAGGATACACCGGAATCGTTTACGCAGTAAGTCACATTTAAAATTACCCCCAGAGAATCAACCATACTGTTGGTACCATCATAACTTTGGTACAAGGGCAAAGAAATGTAGTCAGCCGTGTACTTACAAGTCGGAAAACTCTCTGGGCGGTCGGAAATAGCGGCCAGCGACTGCCCATCATCATCTTCAGGCCGTCTTTTTATACCTGAGCGCTACACAAAAATGTTATTCCTTGTGGACACTGGATCTGACCTTTGTGTATACCCACGTTCAGCCATGAAGACGCCCTGCTCACGCACCAAGTATGACCTGGTAGCTGCGAATGGTTCTGTTATACATACTTACGGTCCCGTACAACTCCAGCTAGACCTAGGACTAAGAAGGACATTTAACTGGAATTTTACCGTTGCCGATGTTTCCAAGCCCATTATCGGAGTAGACTTCCTCAGTTTTTATAATTTGATGGTCGATTGCAGAAACCAGCGCTTAGTCGACGGACTTACACATCTCTCCGTGGTTGCGTCCACAAACAAAAGACCTGATAACATCGCTTCCATCAAGGTCGTCTCAGGAGACACTGTGTTTCATGAACTACTCAACAAGTTTCCTGAGATCACGAAACCAGCAGGTATACTTACTCCACCTAAACATAATACTGTGCACCACATCCGAACTACGCCTGGTCCTCCAGTTTCCTGCAGACCTCGACGCATGGATCCTGAACGAATGCAGATCGCCAAAAAAGAGTTCGAGGCAATGGTGACCAGCGGTATCGCCAGACGTTCAGAGAGCCCGTGGTCCTCAGCGCTGCACCTGGTAAGGAAAAAAGATCAAGGATGGAGACCCTGCGGTGACTATAGAGCACTGAACGCAAGGACCATTCCTGATTGCTATCCTATACGTCACCTGCATGACTTCACTTACCAGCTGTCTGGTTGCACCATGTTCTCAACTATCGACTTGGTAAAGGCATATAATCAGATTTTGGTGAATCCAGAAGATGTGCCCAAAACTGCCATCACTACACCTTTCGGCTTATTTGATTTCACACACATGACCTTTGGCCTCAGGAATGCCGCTCAAACTTTTCAGAGGTTCATCGACGAAGTCTTACGTGACCTTGACTTCTGTTACGGATACATCGACGACATCTTGGTCTTTTCGTCTTCTGAAGAGCAGCATAGGCAGCACCTGCAACAGCTTTTTGAACGCCTGCAACTCTACGGTGTCGTTGTCAATACTAGCAAGTGTGTATTAGGCCAGAAGCAAGTAACTTTCCTTGGTCACAATGTTTCATCTGCTGGTATTAGTCCACTAGTATCTAAGGTCGAAGCCATTACTGCATACCCACCACCGAAAAACATCAAAGAGCTACGTAGATTCCTTGGCATGCTAAATTTCTTTCGTCGCTTCATTTCCAATGCTGCAGTCATACAGGCGCCTCTTCACGCTATCCTTAGTGGAGGTAAACAGAAAGGTTCCACTCCTGTCGAGATGACACCAGAACAACTACAAGCTTTTGAACAGTGCAAATCATCTCTCTCTAAAGCAGCACTTCTCGCACATCCGGATCCTGCAGCTGAACTCGCCATCACTACTGATGCTTCTGACGTAGCAATTGGTGCTGTACTCCAACAGAAAAAGGCTGGGAGCTGGGAACCACTGGGTTTCTTTTCCCAGAAGCTTAGACCAGCTCAACGCAAGTACAGTCCCTACGAACGAGAATTGTTGGCAGTATATGAAGCAATCAAATACTTCAGGTACATGGTGGAGACAAGAGATTTTACAATCTACACTGACCATAAGCCGCTTACCTTCGCTTTCTCAGCAAACAGAGAGAAAATGGCACCTCGTCAATTCAGGTACTTAGACTTTATCGGTCAATTTACAACCGACATTAGGTACTTACCTGGCAGAGACAACGTAGTGGCTGATGCTTTGTCGCGCGTAGAAGAACTAACATCCAGCATAGATTACGAAGCCTTAGCACGAGCACAGACGACTGACCCTGAACTACAAGAGCTACTACTTAGAGGCTCGTCACTACAGCTCAAAAAGCTACTTACAGGTAACAGCAACTTACCACTCTTCTGCGACGTATCTGTTCAGCCTCCTCGACCATACGTACCTGCCGAATTTCGACGCCAAGTTTTCGACTCTCTCCATCAATTTAGTCATCCAGGAACGACAGCTACAGCGCGACTGGTGACACAAAGATTCGTATGGCCAGGGATACGCAAGAACTGTAGAGAGTGGACCAAGCATTGTCTGCAATGTCAAAAATCCAAGGTTACCACCACACTACTTCTCCTTTATCTTCCTTTTCTATTCCTTCGTCAAGGTTCTCTCACATTCACCTTGACATCGTAGGGCCATTACCTATGACTAATGATTACAGGTACTGTCTCACGGTCATCGATCGTTTCACCCGTTGGCCTGAGGCAATCCCACTCAAGGACATTACAGCCGAGTCCTGCGCTGCTGCTTTGGTATCTGGCTGGATTGCCAGATTCGGTTGTCCTACTACAGTTACCACCGATCGTGGCCGCCAGTTCGAGAGTCACCTCTTTGCAGCTCTCACCACCTTAATCGGTGCGCGCCATCTGCGTACCACCGCTTACCACCCTGCGGCTAACGGACTGGTCGAACGACTTCATCGACAGTTGAAGGCAGCGATTATGTGCCACACTACCACATTATGGACTGAGGCACTACCACTCGTTCTTCTGGGTATCAGAAGCGCCTGGAAGGAAGGCCTTAATTCATCGAGTGCAGAGTTGGTTTACGGCGAACCACTAAGACTACCGGGCCAATTCTTAACTCCAACTGATGACCACAAAGCAGCTGATCCAACTGAGCTCATGACTCGCTTACGAAGGCATATGGCGCATCTCACTCCAAGACCAACGTCATGGCATATGTCTAATTCTTCGCCATTCTACATTCCACAGAATCTGTTTTCTACGTCCCACGTTTTTCTGCGTCAAGACCACGTACGCCGACCACTAGAAGCTCCATACGCCGGTCCATTCAAAGTCCTGGAAAGATCTTCTAAATACTTTAGGATAGAAGTACAGGGCAAGAGTACAAGTGTCAGCATTGACAGGCTAAAACCAGCTTATCTGACTAGAGATACAGACTGCAAATCTACTGGCACTCCATGGCAATCACCAGCAGTCCTAAAGTCTCCAGACACTACAGGAGATGAGAAAGATGACCATCGCCCTGAAGAAAAACGAACGCGCAGCGGAAGAAGAGTGCGCTTCCCTGACTACTATCGACCATAGCCATGGTCTCGGCGGGGGAGTGATGTAGGAGTTACACTTACTACATACGTATACACGGTTACACATAATATTTACACTATATCTCTATTCCATATATCTATATATCTTATTACAGTACTCATAGACATACACATACATAACTATATACGAATATAATATTTACATATAAATATAATTAAATAATTTATATACAAGCAAACTTTTTATATACGTATTTTTATTTTACATCTACCCACATATTTTATACTACACACGCCGCGCGCTTACAATAAAGATAATACGTAGGGAGTTGAGAAAAACGAGTCAAACTGATATACTTAAAGTGAACATATGTAAATGGGATATTAAAAAATCGTTTTAAATACTTGACAATCTGCGTATCCATTATTTCTACCAATCATCCTATAATACTAGTGTTTTTATTTTGAAGTCGGTTTATTTTTTTTCTTAAAAATTTATTTACTTATCCCTTTTGGATGGTATTATACTAAATAAATATAAGATAAATAGATAGAAGCCCTTAAGTAACTTTTTTCCAATTGTAAAACGCAACATTAAATAAAAGGGTCATTGAAATGTTTTTAGCCGTTTAGTAGTTCTTTTGTTTAAGCACTATTTCATTATAAGATCCTAATTAAATTTCTATGGGATATATACCCTTTCCAATAAAAAAGAATTATTAGTGAACAAACAGCGGACAAATTTGTGAACATACATAAATTTAAAAAAAACCGACGAACTACGAACCTCCTCCGTTTTCTGAAGTTAGTTATTTAAAGATAATTAAATAATGCAGACCATTCAAATTTATTAAGCTTCTATCAACTATAATATTGTAGCAACCCTATTGTAGCGCTCACACGTGCCCTGAACGTACACAGTACATAGTTTCAAGGTCAAGCGGTTGTTTCTCTTCGGAAGTTTATTAAATTTTCTGTTTCAAAAAGTTATTGCTGGAATTATGGTTCAAGAATACATAATACATTTAAAAAGTTCAATTTCTTTTGCATGTAATGCCTTGTAAATGATATTAAAAGTAAAGAAATTATTTAAAATGTTAAATTAAAATTGAACCAAAAAAAATACATACATACACTATTCTTCACGCTATATTATCCCACGTGTTAGTCAGAGAGGACGAAGCGGCAAGCATCGCAGTCCTTATATACTTCTTTCGTTTCCTCAAATCTCATCATTCTCCTTACATATTTTCGCCTAGACATGCGAGTGCTTTTGACATTTCCGTCGGCTAACACATTGGCTTGATCTTCATAAGTCAGTCTTCCTTGGCTTCTTTTACCACTCGCTTTCGCTCTGTAGATTTTCTTCGTCAGTCTTTCATTACTCATTCTTTCCATGTGCCCGAGCCATCTAAGCATTATTCCTTTCTTCAATTTTACAATAACACTGTTGCGCAAGCCTGTCATGCTGCGTACCTTTTCATTGCTCATTTAAAAAAAAGTACCAGGGTGGCCTTCACTCAGTCTTTTAAAAAAAATAACAAAAAACATCTGATCACATTGCGGGATTGGTACCTACGTATTTCATCTTGGTAGATCTACGCTCTAGGCACTGTACTACTGAGAAGGTAAACTGTTGTGAATTCAGAAGATTTTAGAGTTTAGAAGTTTTAAGTGTGTGAAAATATAGAGAAAACGAATTTTCTCAGAATTGGAATCGATTTGGAATTGGATTTCGAAAATTCTTTTTTCGTTTGGTAGGTAATGCTTCAGAGGTGGTCCCATTTAAATTTCACTGATATTGAAGCTTGGACTTCGAAGATACACTAGATAACACAACCTGGTTATAACCTTTATTTATATTGATGATTCTCTTGTATATCGTTACGCTCCGGAATTAAAATGAAGTTAATTGCAGACCTGCTCTAGATATTTACTTAGGCCAAGATCACTCAAAAGGGAGAAATAATTTTTTTTTATTAATTTATAATTTGACAGTTACTGAACTCTGTGCCAAATCAATGTGCAACAACAGAAAGTCTATTAGTTTGGTAGGCTTGGCACCGACTTCAGTAACTGTCAAATTTAATTATATAGGTATGTGTATCATATTCATAAAGTTATTTTAATTGTACTTGGGTTTTGATTAGTAAAGGATAGTTATTTTATACTTTTCAGTGTTTTTTTTGAAGGCGGTTTAATTTTTTTTTAAATACCATAGTATTTTAAAATAAAGGAAGTCCATGAAATTTAACATTAAATTCATTGTTCAGAAAAATAAATAATAGATTTTTCTCCATGACTTTAAGCCATAGACTTCATAAATAACTCCAAAGTCAGACGCCATGTCCGAGCAGCAACGGTGAGCTAATTCAGAGAAACTGACTCACCTGTACTTACGACACACATTTATTATCAGATACGCTGATCGGTCACCATTTAGTTAGACAACAGAACCCACACATATATTTTATCTGATGTTATTTGCCTCACTTCGTAATACAGGACAGGCTGTCAAGTTATGAAAGTCTATGCATTTATCATTACTTTTCATTATATTTCCTTATTATAAGTACATTATTGAAGTGATATGTGTTTTTAATAGGTACTCGTTGCAAACTATACTTAGACATCCATTAATTCTCGAAGAAAGTGTGCGCACTTGGGTCGGCGATTTTGATGTTGATTTTTTCCTCGAAAATACACCTAAAAAGGAGACGATCCTGAAAATTTGAGCGCGATATATGCAAATCCGGCCGCTGGAGAATTTTTTGAATTTTTAAAAATGTCGATTTTTCACTAGTTTTTAAAGTGACCCAAGTGCGCACACTTTCTTCGAGAATTAATGGATCTGCCCATATATATATAGATACATATGTATCTATGTCAAAAGATATGTATGTATGTATGTATTAAAAAAACAAAAAGGTCCGACCACATTGCAGGATTCGAACCCGCACACTTCGGAGTGGTAGACCTACGCTCTAGCAATTGAGAAGGTAAACTCTGCCGCAAAATTAAAAAAGTGTAGAAGTTTAGAGTTTAGAAGTTTTAAGTGTGTGAAAGACGGAGAAAATTATTTTTCCCAGAACTGAGACCTAGCTAGATCGATTTCTGGCCTGCCTCAATCTCAATTTTGTAAATTTCCTCAAAATCGCTAGAGCAGTTTTCGAGAAAGCGATGTCAAATATATATATACAAATATTGCTCGTTAATATAATAGTGGATAAATATGCGTGTATATAATATGTAACTATTAATATTTGTAAATATTTAGATAGATGCTATTGCGTAATTAAATAGCTAAATTATAATCTGTTATAACGATCTGAATGCAATATTAAGGAAGTTAACAAGATCAAAACTGAAAGGTTACCCGGTGCATTAGCAGTTTACCTTGGATTTAGCGTTTCATTCAGCAATACGAATATACGAATTCAATAAACTATCTTAAGTCGTGGGGATTATTATCTGAAATTTTGAAGTGCCAATGGTCTAGACCTCCAGATATATAAAATTACTAGCTGTTACTCGTGACTTCATCCGCATTGAATTTTTAACTAACTGCATTTGTATTAATTACTGGGTTATTACATTCAAACCTGTAAATCTGGTTTTGCTAAGTTTAAAAGAATAACCTTTAGTATAGATACAAAGACTTATGTGAATTCTTATAAATTATCGCCTATTTTACCCCTTTGTAGGGATGATTTAAATCTGGTTTTGCTAAGTTTAAAAGAATAACCTTTAGTATAGATACAAAGACTTATGTGTATTCTTATAAATTATCGCCTATTTTACCCCTTTGTAGGGATGATTTAGCAAAAACGCTATAACACATGTTCTTTATTTTTCACCAAAAACCTAAATCTTAATTTCGACGTCCCTAACTTGAGAAATTATGGGTTCCCCGTACAAATCTCATCCCTTAATTCACCCTCTTTAGCATTATTTTTGAAGAAAAAGGTACCTGAGATGCAATCTATCTCCTTGTTAAATTTTATTGAAATTTGTTCAGTGGTTTAGCTGTAGAAATGTAACAGACGAACTGATAAAGTTACTTTTGCATTTATAATATTAAGGACCGGTTAAAATGAAACAGAAAATATTATGTTATATACGACAGTCCAGCGATACAGATCTTCAAATGTATATCTTGATTCATATCGAATTATTATTGAGCCCCTTCAATAAATTTGTTTTTATTTGTTTTATTTGTTGTTAGTGACATCACACGTATGTCACATTTCATGTATCGCAAAGAATTAGTATACAGTACATACTTTCTGTATTGGAGAGTTAAAGCTAAAGATTCTTAGCTATTATAAAACTATATCTCTTTTAGTAATTTGAAGTGTGTACAAAAATAATGAAATATGTTCACACGCTGTATCTCCAACGGAGTAGTCAGAGGGGATGGCGCTCCGAGCATCGCGGTCCTTACATACTACTTTAGCATCCTCAAATCTCATCATTCTCCACAAATAACTTCACCGAGGTAAGCGAACGCTTTTATCATTTTCATCTTCTAACATCCTGGCTATTTGATCTTTACAAGTCAGCCTTGGTCTACCTTGGCCTCAGTTACCACTAAATATTTTCTTCGTCAGTCTTTCATCATGCATTCTGTCAGTCTTTCGTCATGCAATGTGCGCGAACCATCTGAGCATACCTTTCTTCATTTTTACAATAACACTGTCGTCCAATCTTGTCATTGCTTATCTTGTTCGAAAGGATGACACGCAGCCTGCAGAAAGAGGCTCTTCACGCCGTATTCAGGCAGGATACTTCACAATTTATTTCTCGCTCCACTGTCAAATGCTGTTTCCAGATCCACAAATGTCAAAATGTTATTGCTAGTTAAGTTCAGAATATTTATTAAAAAACGTTACTGTGATCGAATTACTGTACTTTAACCTTTGATTTTAACGATTACTTTAAATAATATCTGTAAAGGATAAGGTAAATAAACGCCAGAGATTGATCTCCAGTAGAATTGTTGGCAGTATTTTACCGTAGCATTAATTAAAAAAAAAAATGTTGTTTAAAATATGATAATGTGTAAGAAATAATTATTTTATAATACTTATTTACTTTACTTAATACGAAATAACTAAGAGTTACCTAATAAGTAATTGAAAACCGTGAAAACTTGACATCTGACATTTTATGAAAAATTGTAATCGTTTGCTAAAGTTTTTATATCATAGTTGCCTAATGTAAGAAAAATAAAAGTAAACTTCGTCCACGAATGAAAGATTTACTTAGTTGGTTAAGGAGAAGATTAAAAAATATTTTTGAATAAATTAATGGTAATATATTATACTATACTATTTGCATGTCTCTTTTTACTACTACGTTCAAGTTAAAGTTTTCGTGTCATGAATAATATCATAACTTGCCACGTTAAAGTTAGTTAACATTGACAAAAAAAAGATGTCTCAAGCATGTATTTCATTAATATAATGCACAATTGCACGTATTAAATTAACTTCTAACTATGTTCAATTTTGCACAACTTTTAAAAATTTTTTGTTTGCAATAACGAAATATTTAATCCCCTTAAATCAAGTGGCACACTTAAACATTTTATTGATTTGTAATTAAATTAATTTTTACGTTTAATAGGTTGAATGACATAACTATTATAGTTGGTTTACTTGTTCATTATGGAAATCAGATATAGACAACATTTAAGCGTTTATAGCAGAAAAATTAGATTTATCTATTTATAATTGATTTGTTTGAATACTTTTATGTAGGCGCATAATGTATATCTCATATACCTATGGTAAATACGTAATATAATGTCATATTAGTAATAAGAATATAAATATTATTTTAATATCTTTACTTTTGTACTCAATAGTGCCTGTATTACATTAAATAAGAGTCGACTTAAAATCTCGTTACATAGATTCGTGCTAAAGTTCCACAACATCAACGAAGTCGCACTATACCAAAATTAGATTAGTATTTTCCTTATTCCTTTTCCTTAGTAACATACTATTTGCTCATTAGTGTTTATATTAAAGCAAAATTTTTAAGCTACCCTTTAAATCTAATTGAGGATACTTCAAATTAGAAACGAAATACGTGTCAATTAATAAATTTGAAATGTATTTTTCAAATTTAGCTTAAAATACACACACATATATAGATTATGTAATTGTGAATAATATATTAAATATGTAATTTCGTACAAAAATGGAATTTGTAATCTTTACCTTTTTTCTAGTCATTTCCCAGTCATCAGACATATTGTTGGGCGACAAACAAAATTCTTTGAAGGCTATAAACACTAAGTATTTTTATTCGCATATACCGAATGTACATACGCTTGATACTTACTTAATAAAGTATCAAGTAAGCATATAGAACACTTAGTGTTCATAGTCTTCAAACAATTTTATTTGTCGCCAGTTTTCAAGCCCTGATTCTATTTGCGATGAACTAATGACGTAAAGACACGCCCAGTACGACGATAAGAGGAAGAATGTGTGTACAAAGTCTATTTAAAATAACGAGTGGGCAGCACATAATGCCTACACACGACGATCATGTGTCGTCGTCAGTGTCGCAATGAGGGCAGTGCGAACAGAGACTGTAAAAGGTCCTCATGGGAGTGATTCTGGAATACATTTTCGACTAATTTTCAGTCGGCTTTTGATTCCATTGGCAATAGGCATTCTAATGTAAAATGCTAAATAGGTAGCGATTTAGCGATAACTTCCAAAGAAATACAGGTTTAATAAAGGGATTCGCATCATTAAAAAAACTTGTGTGAAATTAAGAAGATTCATCGTAATATATAATGATGATTTTTGAAGTTTATTTTTAACATTAATTGGAAAGACATCTTAATTGATTTTTAAGGTCCGTATAAAGTAAGATAACATGACATAACGTATCTTCACGCCGTATCCCCAACGAGGTAGTCAGCCCTAACTGTGGTAGAAATGCGATGTGCGATGGTACCATTGCAGACATAATAAGCAATGAAGAGATAAAACGTATGACAAAGTTATACACTCTTTTGGAAATATAACGTCATTGGTTGCGCGCTAGCGTTACTGTAAAAATGAAGAATGGAATGTTTAGATGGTTCGGGCACATAGAAATAATGACTGATGACATAGTGATGAAGAATATCTATAGAGCGAATGCGAGTATTAACAAAAGCCAAGGAAGACCAAGGCTCACTTATGAAATTCAAATAGCCAGTGTTAGTTGACGGAAATGGCATACCTAAGCGAAAGCATGTGAGGAAAATGACGAAATTCTGGAAGGCGAAAGAAGTATGTAAGGATCGTGATGCTTGGCTCTGTAACATCCCTAACTACCCCATTAGGGAACAACGTGAAATACGTTACGCTATTAAATTTGATCATATAATAATTTCATGCAAATGCAATGCATGCAAATGCTTAAGCGCTTAAGGTATCGAAATCTCTTTTAATGTAATTTAAAAAGAGTAACTCGTAAATTATGTCATGAAGTCCCCTTATTACGACCCTGCTAATAGTTACGACGACGACGGAAACGTCACACTACTGAAGTTTTTTGGTGTTGTTTACAGAAGGTAAAATACCTATTAGTATGTTATGGAACAATAAGAAAACAATATTTTGTCAAAGCGTGATATGTAGATATTATCTATTTTCTAAAGGTTTATACTGTTCTACAAAAGTTCGACTACTAGTATGAATGTAATGTAATGTAATGTAATGAATATGTACAACAGAATAATAGGTATGAATATAAGTTTATTCGCAATATTTGTGTTTAATAAAATAATTTAGTTTTATTTTTATTAATTCATAATAAATAAAAGTTAGAATATTTCTTAGGTAACTTAGGAGTTTTTACAATCAAAACAAACATCACTTTAAGTTTTATATAATACACATTTTTACAAATATTTTGGACATAAAAATTATGAATAGATATTCTACACCATTGTGTGACCTCGAAGGGTCAAAGGACCTGAACTAAGCAGTAGGTAAGTTTGTAGTATGGGTACCAGATGGTACAAGACAACAAACGGGGGAGCACCTACCACCAAGTGACACCAGACTCAAACAATTTAAAAAAGTTGAATCGGAAACCGAACTCGGGATCCTCAATTTAAATTAATTAACCTCTTAAAAAATTACCGAATAATATTCTAATGAACGAACGTGATACTTATGTATGTGGGTGTGATTATTATAGGAATTGTTATTAAATTTTATTGATCCTGTAATGTATTGAAGTTAATAGTATACGTAAGAAAATATGTACCTAGATCTAATTACATTACATAATATATGTTACTGTTTAATTTACCTACATGTGAACTATACAGGATACAAGCGGATCCGACAGCCGTTGTTCTGCCCGAACGTTGGAAAAAAAAATCCTAGAATCCAATTGCAGCGCCATCTACCGCGTCCAATTGAGTATGTAAACCATCCAGGGACCCACTTATATACATACGAAAAATTTCATTAAAATCGGCCTAGCCGTTTAAGAGTTCAGTGACATAAACGGTACACCCGTACAGAAGAATTACATATACATATGTCGGAATTGAACGCAAGCGTGACGTCATGAAGTCGTGCTTGGATACAGCTGTTGGAGTGGGTGGGGCATTCAACCATTGAAGCTCGCGCCGAGCGGAAGTATCTGGTCTTGCAACACTTGTTTATTCTAACTTTGTAAAATAAACAAGTGTTGCAAGACCAGATACGTCCGCTCGGCGCGAGCTTCAATGGTTGAATGCCCCACCCACTCCAACAGCTGTATCCAAGCACGACTTCATGACGTCACGCTAAAACTTTGTAAAACCTAGCTAAGATTGAGACGAAAATAAAGTCATCGATCGTGTGCATTATTAACCTGCTCGAGGCTACCCGTCATGTCAGAACATAATGACGACTGACGACGAACGCCCTATTTATCCTGTTGATCCCCAGTTTGCGACATATATAATGACCAGAAGAATTACATATTGTTATACATGAAATGTAACAGAAACACTGATCACTATGAACACACTATCAATTCTTCATCACAACTATTATGTGCTTGACTATTCGACGGCTTTTCAACAACTGAACTCTTACAAGACGAAAATCACTTTTATGCAGCCCCACTGCACGCAGGAAATCAACTCTACCCTCGTTCTTGTTACTAAAATGTTACAAAATATCACACGGGTAATTTATGTGATTAAAATTAATGTAGAACTAACAATATATAAAGACCTAACGTGCGTCACGCAGTCACGCACGCAGTCTCTACTACTACTACTGCTACTACTACTACTACTACTAATACTACTACTACTAATACTACTACTACTACTAACACTAACAGGGCGGCTAGACAAGTGGCAAACGTTCCGTAAAATCGAACGCTGGCTGGAGTTATTGTTCGTCAAAAGTGTCATTTGGCTACGTTTTATACGACGGTTTTCACGCGAATTTACATTTCGTTTGATTTAATAATATGTTAATAATATTTGATTACCAATTTAAAATTTGTTACGCTAGATCATGTGGTATTTGTCACTCTATTCTACTGGCGTTTACCACAATTGAGCCACTTGTCTAGGCCCCCAGATCCTATTCTTAGAGGCATCAATATAAAATCTCATACAATATAAATACAAAGGCATTTAACTTTACGCTAGTAACGAATTAATCTGTTATTTAACGTTAATAAATAAAAAAATAATCGTTCTCAAACTATTACGATACTTAAGTAATGCAATATGAAACACGATACTGTCTGTTTCTTATAATTTAGTACATATATTTTATACAGCATTCGTAATTATTTTTTATTCTAAATTGCAACAATGTTACTACTGTGATTGGAATTAAATATATAACATGCCATACTAACGGCACCACATTTGGCCCGTCTCGATGAATCAATTGTCTCAAAATTATCCATGTCGGGAATAACAATCAGAGAGAATCATGCTTTGTTATCTCACATTTTCCTGTTTGTTTTGTATAAAATGCTATAGAAATGTCATTTACTATTTTTACAGGTATGAGTATATTTACTATGTGCACTTATGCATTAGTTTTATTTGTATTGTAGCAAAGTAGTTTGAGAGACATATGAAATTAGCTCGGGCAGCCTTCTAAAAGATCGAATCTTTAACCGGGGTGTGCCCTTCTGTTGCTCACATAAGAGCCGAAAGTTAGGTGAAAAATAGATCACACTTACAGATCGAAAGACGAAAATGGAAAGTAAAAGGGTACTAAAGAAAATCTCACCCAAGGCGAGCGTATAGCTAAAGCTGGCTCTGCCTAGGTGAAAATAGCTGAGTAAGATAGATATACAATATAAAAGTAGTTACGGCATGTGTTTATGATGTCTATTTCCAGTCGTTAAAGACGTGCAATTCGACTTCAGGATGGATAAAAAAAAGACAAAAAAGAGACCGATAAAATGTATTTTAAAAATTATAAATTGCATTATTTTACCGCGAAAATGTCAAATTGTATGGTTAAAAGGTGCAAAAACCAATCTTAAAAAAATAAAAAGCAGGATGGAATCATGTTTCATGTGTAAATAAGCTTCTAAACTCATAATTTCAATAAATTAAAATGAAAACTGCTTGAAACGGAAAATCTCAACAGGTATTGCCATTAGTAGGTCTTATAATTATGCCGATTGTCGGGTAAGTATAATAACATGCAAGGTGAAGTTTACGTGGTACCTTGTTTGATTTAATGGATGATAGACGAATCATTCCAAGGTGCAGCTATGTAAGTAAATTGTGGGCAAATTCTCATACTATTTTAAAACTGTACGGGGACATCTGAACTATGTGTAATACTCAACGTATTATAACAATATACGTTATTAACAAAACAACATTATTAGTAGAAGAGCGTCATCAGTACTTTATTTTTATAATAACTGGGATATTAGGAATCAATATGGCAACACTGCCCTACGTGCTACAAAACCAAAAACCAAAAAACTGTGTTATTCGCAGCATTAACACTTGCTTTTTTATTTGATCCGAGACTGAATCATGTATTTTTATATGCAACAATTTTATGACATTTATTTAAAAATTCGAATTACAGTGAAAACATTATGTATGCAATGAAATGCTACCGTCAAGCTGAATTCCTGAAAAGTATTTACATACATAGAATTTGTTGTAACTCTGTGGTTAAAACTTAGGTTGTGACGCTATAAAAACGTAGATCTTAGACAATTCAATTTTTTGACAAATGGACGTCTAATTGCTTGTTAGTGTCATTTTCGAAGCACATTACACAACATTTAACAGTATTAACCAGAAACGAATACTATTTTGTTTAGAATTCAGTTCAGTTAATGAATCCATTTCAGCTATTAATAACTTTAAATATATAATAAAAATGTTGTCGTACAAGTTGATACAAATGAAAATCAACGATATGTAATGCGCTATGAAGTGCATTTTCTTTCCGTTGTAAACTACTACACAAACATGTATAGTGCGAAGGTTTATGGAGGACACAGGTATACTTCTCTTATCTGTAATAAAAGTAAGGAGAACTACCTCTTATTGCTTTCATACAAAAGTATTAAAATAATATTTCGCTAAATTACATATACGGCGCCGGAAAATCATCAGGATTTAATACAACTCTGCGGTTGTAATATGTCGAGTGAAAATAAAATTATTTATTATGTATGGAACAAAGTAGTTGATAAAAACACCGTAAAAATAAAAATTCAACTGGTGATGTAGACAAGTAAAGATTTAATGAAATCAACAGACCTTTAATGTGTGTTATAAGTACCTACATATTATGTAATGATCACCTATCATATGCTTTTATAAAGATACTACTCTATCATGGCATTACGTATTTCACATAGCTTCTAATCTAAACGATGCATTTCTTGTATAAAGTAGTCCAATATTTCTTACAAAATTATGTTTCATAATAACATGACCTTTTGTATATGGCCCTCAACATAACCATATTATTACAAATAGCAAGTATTATTGTGAAACATTTTATATATCTCGTCACTACCTGCTGAGTTTAGGCTTCAAACTAATACTAATGCGCTTATTAGCATAAATTTAAGCGGGAGAACTAAATCCTCTATAATCTTAGCATTGCATTACTAAATCAATAAAAAAAAATAAACTCGTATTGTATTAAGTGGTATATCAGGCGTTAATTTGCGAAAATTCGTTTCATATATCCTTTACAACACACACATTTATTTATATACATACATACATATCCTCACGCTGTATTCCTAACGGGGTAGTCAGAGAGGACAGAGCGCCAAGCGTCGCGGTTTATTTATATATTTTCAGCTACATTTCACAGAATTTTCCAATTTCATAATCAACACCTGTTTCGCTTCTCAACGAAGTATCCTCTATCCTCAGGAAAGTAACACGATGCGGGGTAGCCGACCGAATCTAATCTTTAAACATAGGTTTTAAGTTTAGTAAAATATACTATAGCTAAAAAGCAAATAAATAAAAACTGTGAATAAAATGAAACTTTAATTCGTCTAGTAGTGAAAAGGTACTGTTGCCGCCCTTCGAATTACTGCTAATTAGTAGTTGGATGCATCAGACTCCACATGTCGTCGCGCCAGGAGAGAAAATGATTCCCAAAGTCTATCTATCGATGATATATTCTTTGACATATTCGAGATATTCTTTGGCAACCGTGTGTTTGATTTATGCAACTTGATTTTACCGTCTCTTTCTTACTTGCGAACTACTAGGCTAAAGTAGGCACTCCAATATTATGTCTGAGATTCTTTTCTGATGCGCGGTGCGATTTGTCACTTTTAACAATGCGTACTGCTAAAATTTGGAATACTCTTCCATCAACTACTGCAGTTGCAAACCAGGGTTTGATGAAGGCGAGAATCAATTTGATTTAAATATGCATACAGATCCAGTAACCAACTTACTTTACCAGTTAATGTAAGAATAATTTAAGACTGGCGTGGACCTACCGTTTTCAAAGACCCCTGAACTAAAAATTAAAAGGTAAAATCATTATGCAAAAATTCGAAATTATTTTCTAGATGTTATCTCATTCTATTTGGAGGAGACAATGACCCTCGTTTTTAACCAATTTTGTTTTCTCAGACACAGAAGCTGAAACTTGGGTAGAAGTCCAAGTTTAAATTTGTAGGACTGATTTGTACTTAATAATAATATTTGCCCGGAACTATACGATATATATTTGTCTCTTCAAGGCAATAGTCAATGTATTTCTAATGGAAAAGCACAATTAACATTAGATCTCGTTATAGTTTACCATCAGGCACGAGTAACAAATTATCCAATTAACTCCACTAACAAATAAAAACTAACAAAAAAAAACTCTAAACTCATCGAGTGTAGACCACTGATTTCGCATGAATAGTAAATGTGGTCTTCAGTATTGTTTCTCGTTGTTATTATTATTACAGTTCTTGTATTAGGCTTAAAAAAGACGTTGGTCGAACAAAAGCAAATGGAAGGGTTAAACGGAGTGATTTACAAATGAATAGTTTTGTGTTTAGTCGTCATTAAACATACGTACATGGCGTTGCATAAATAGGAACGCTCCACGTAACCGTTACAGGATTCAAAGCAATTTAAATTGTGTTAATCATATCACTCTTTTATGCATACAGGAATACATACGGGCCAGGAAGCTCATAGGCGACAATATATAAATCGATAATAAAATTCCGTCTGGAGTAGCGACGAGCTATAGCCAGTCTTACTGTATTATGTTTTGGAGAGTGTGCGTCTGAATGCCTTGATCTGGTTCTACCGTCATCGTTTCATCATAGGACGTAGGGGGAGGGATTTTCCTCATGATATTTTCGACATCCCATTTGATTTGATTCCTCTTTTTATAAGGCGTGTTGCTAAGATTTGGAAAACTTTTCCTGTATCATTGTCTCACACGGCTCCCGTCTAAAATTTGGGTGTTTTCCAACCTCCCTTCCTTCTACTTTCTGGGCAAGCATGATTGATTATTATTGGCCTCGACATTGCCTGCCATCAGGTAAGATTGAGATCAAACGTGCGACCGCTGTTGATAAAAAACATACATAACTTTACCGTATCTCTCATTCAGGGTGGACAAAGTATCAAAGTACAAAAAAAATTCTCATTTGTCATTTAGCTCTTCTTCGCTTCCAAAGCTCGCCTCGCCCTGGCTTCTGCTACTTTAGGTTCTCAGCGGCAGGGTGCCTTTATTCTATGTTGTATTTCCCATTATAAATTATACTACCTCAAGAGATTTCCTTGCATTTTGCAGTTACCTACTGTTGTATATGACAGCGACGAAATAATTTCGATTAGCGCGCGACAAGTTTCTTTAAGTTCAAATGTATTTGTTTATCATACCCATGTGGGACTTGACTTAGTATTTATCTTACAATTTCAGATCAAATCACAACAAAAAAAATTTTTTTTGATTTCAAATAATGTTTGATAAGTATTTCTATTCACGAAAATTTTTTTCGATAATAAATATGTATACTTACATACATAGAAACAAAAGATGCTGTACCTACTTTTAATTTCGAATTAAACTTCAATAAATTGTTTTTTTATGTAGAAAAAAAATTATGTAAACGAAAACAAAATTTAAATCGATCAAGGTCGCTAGGAAACCGAACGGTCTATTTTTAAATTAAACGGATTTAACAGTAACAAATTACAGTTATATTTGTAATGTAGATGTAAAAACACGATATTATGCAACACCTAAACCTTTTTACAATGTTCACGAGCCAAGCCAAACAAAAAACGTGTCCAATAAAAAGTTTCGCATCTTATTTCACGATAACTATCGTGTTTCGACATGATCGTGAGAAATTTCTTTTAGAAGGTATTGGAGCCATAGTAATACACCCGATATCTCTCCAAAGAGCACAGTCACATGTGTATTTACTTATAAAAACACCTCTAACAGTTTCTAAAGTTTCGCAGTCGACTAAATAAGTATCTCCACAGATTTGATATAGTGGTCTCAGTTCCGCTTTATTTTTATTCATTATAAAAGCTGTTAACTATTCTACAAAGAAAAAAACTCAAAAAGATTACACCTACCTAGATCATTGTATACAATACTTTTCGAAAATGCTCTTTGTAATTTTATTTAAAGCACATTTTTACAACAATGATAATGTACCCTACTGTACCTATTAAAAATATTTTGTTAAATTCTAAAAAATGTTATTTTACTGAGACAGACTTTGTTACAGAGGTATTTCAATATTAATTAACTTATACAACACTATAGAATGATTTTTTTCATGATTTCTTTTATCTAAGTGAATTCGAAGGTACAACTGCAATGTCGAAAAACTAAATCTAAGTTGGTCTGCAGTGAAAGAGTTGTTGTCTAATAACAAACTGGAATGCCTCTGTCTATGCCCGTGTAGGATTCCAAAAGGGATAGGAAATAAATTGGTAAATGAAAGTAAATAAATAAAGAATATATGAATGAAATTGGACATATAATAAAGATCGAAATACATAATTAATATCGTTGTAACACCCAGGATTTCGTGTTTAAAGAATAAGGTTTTTTATATGAGATATTCACAGGCCAGTGAATTAGTAACAGCGCCATTGTTCGTATCACTTCTATTTTGTTGCTAATCCCATAATTAAAACGTTGTGTAAATTAACCTTGGTAGTTGTGTAGTATTTGCGAGTTTACGCGATATCCGATTAGGCCGCAGCAGATTTCCATTGCATGAAAAAAATACCTACCGAAAAGAACCATTATTTTTCACTTAAAGTTAATCTTATTGATGTTTCTTGAGTAACAATCTCTTAGATAATATAATCTAAAAACTTTGGATATAAAATCTGCTGTGTTGGGGATATTAAAGTCAAAATCAACATCAAACCAATTTATTCGAGTAAACCCAATTGCAAGGTATTTTTTAACGTCAAATCTACGTTAGTTCGGTTCGAAAAGAAAGCCTGTACTCTGAGAAGAACCAACAAGAAACTCAGATATACCTAAACTTGTATTGAGAAAAATTGGTAAAGAACTCAGTTCGATATGATCAACGACGTTAAGTAACGTCGAGTGCGGTCACCTAGTGGAGAGGAGATTGACTTGTATCATGTCGAGTGTCTTCTGCGCTGTATGGCACTAGCGTTAAGCCAGGTTATGGCTTTTTAGGCTGCTTGAAAACTGAAAATATGTAGTTTAGCTCCGTCAATCCGCACTGCATCCACGTTATCAAGACGTGGTCGTTTACTTCTCAACTTGTAGTGAGAAGTTGCTTGTGATCTGCGATATTATATTCTGCGGTCATCCCACGTCCAAATTCACCTTAATCTTTCTGATTATTTATATAATGCGCTATAACATTGCGCAATAGTTGATATTGGCATTATATTGTGAAATTGTAGAAATTTGTTTTAAATGCATGTGTCGTGTTGTCACGACGTTTATATTTTTAGTACGGAAAACTGAAAAAATCTATTAGTGTATTAGAGGGATATATGTTTTTAAAGTTTTGTGCTTTACTAAATTACTCAGGAGGACACAGTTATTGTACATGACTTGATAGTAAAACCTTTTCACTCGCTTAAAACCGCTTTTCCATAAAAACCGTTTAATTTAGTTAATTCGCCGAGTATTATAGAAAATCGCATATTCTTTACCATAATAATTTCCACTACGCTTTCTTTGTTCTTGTGGTCCATGTGTCATAGTGATCTGAGACTAAAGTAAACTGAGTATCTTATAAGAAATTGACACTGAGAAAAAGCGCTGCCAGGAGATTCATACAGAGATCACAAGACGGACACAGGAGCTAAGTATAATACTTATATATTATGTACCTATCAGCAATCCACAGAACCCAAGTTAGTCCTTGCTTTCATAATTTCCTTTCCGTTATTTTGATGACCTTTTATAAATATCTCATTTAAACACGCATGAACCAGCTCCTATGTCTACTTTCCTATATTTATACACGCTTCATAGAGCGTCGTCATATATTCCTTAATAAGAATATTGGTGTGCTCACATTTTTCATTGTCGTAACGCATTATTCATTAAAAAACCAAAAAACGAAGGATGGAAGTGGATAAATAATGATGAGCGACGAGCACCTTGACGAAGGTACTCGTCGCTCGTCATCACCTAGGTTAGAAGCAAAAGATAAAATCGAAAAAGTATTTCGTCAATCACGTAAAGTGAGTGTTAATAGTAATCATTCTTCCCAACTTGGTATTCCTCATTCGACTGGGTACTGTCGACTATACGGTATTGACCGATGATTTATTGCAGTGTAGGTAGAATTGAGTACCCCATACTCAAAACACAGATCAGAAGGAATTTCAGTATGAAATTGCACGTAGTCACTTATCATCTTTCATATGCATAAAAGAAACTTGGACCGAGTTTTATACTCCTCTAAGAAGACATCGGTCTTGATCTTAGGCAAAACTAAGCATTGCAATTGAATATTTACCACGTGCAGAACAACAGATACTACTAACAGTCGTTGTTGATATTAGAAGGATTGCTTTTTAGGGAAATTACTAGTCTGGTTCACAAGTTGAAAGACGTGTTAATTTTTGCTACTGATAATAAAAATACGTGTCATATTGGATTTGTAACGATGTCTAGAAAAATGTGCAAAAATTTCAAACTGACAGTTAAACAATTGCAAAAGTAATAAACAATTAAATATTTAAAAAAAAGGGGTCCAGTTTTTAGAAATGACTCGAAAAATATTAATGTCAGAGTTTTAAAAAAAATCTCTAATTCTTAAACAGGAGGAGATTTCCAAAAAAAAATGTCCACTCCCGATACTTCATCTTTATTATTAATACTTATTATTTAATGTTGAAAACATGTCTCCGTTCGGCGAATGTTGTGCCGTTGCGTAGTTTCGAAACCGACCGTTGCAAATAATTTTTTAACAAAATTTACATTCCGAGTCATCATTGTTAAATAAAAGCTTCTAAAATTATTTCACTTCGTGGAGACTTTTTGAATACTATACTCAATGAGATTATCAACTCGCGGTATTTTTCATTACTAAATATGATTTATGTAACTAAAAAATTCAAAAAAAAATGGAGAATTTTTTTATTCTAATTTGTTATTATTTATATATTTTTAGATATAAAAAAGCTATTACGTGAAATTTGATATCGCAATTTCTTTAAACAAATTTTTTAAACGAATGTAGTAATTACATTTTTTGAAAAAATTTTTTGTCATCTTGTTCATTATAACACATTATAGGTACACTTCTTTAGTCTCACAGTTTGTATCCATTATATAATTGTTTGTATTAATTTGTAACAATAAAATAAACAGGTTTTTTCCGCGATATTAAATTGTTTTTTTTTTCAATATTATGATTTATGATATTATGATTATGCAATATTATGATTTAAAAATATTTTTTATTTTTTTTATTGTTTAAACAAATTATTAAGAAAAAAATTTTGTTTTAAAATGAATGATTAACAATTCCCTACGAGATGCAAAAAATTACTTCTTTGATATTTAATTTGTTTATTAAATAAACAATTTGTTATGAACAATTTTCGGTTTCAGTTTATATTCTTTTTGAATAACAAAAACAACAAAGTGCACTAAAATAAGAAAAAAAAAATTTGAAAAATTTGCCATATGACAGTTTTTGTGATTTTATTATATTGGCCATGTCAAGAGAAAATGGTCAGATTCTTACAGCAGCAAAAAGAAGTTAGATATAAAACTGAACAACATTATTTGTGAATTAAATACAAGTACTAAGTAATTAGAATGCTGTTCAAGATTTGCCAGCGGTCATAAAACCAAGTAATCATTAATACAGGAGATCATTAGTATAATTAGGTTTGATAACATAGTGGTTAGTTTTTATAAAATTATATACAATAAAAATTAAGACAACGGAAATGACCGAACGTTTCGAAATTTGTGATCCTCTAAATATTATAAGGAGATGGGTTTGTTAACATGTGGGAAAATAATAAATAAAATAAAAATTATAAATAAAAATTATACCTGGAAATGATAAACGAAAATGTCCATGTTGTGTAGACTCATGTTTTTATATTACCACAGTATTATAATGCGAAGCTGTCTATTTTTTTTTCAACATAAGATTGTTATGTTATTTTAACATGTATTTCTTACAGTTATTGGTTTGTATATACAATAAATCATAATGAATTAATCATGCGATAAGTACAAACACAAAATATATGTACGATATGTATGCAGATACCTACGTAAAATAGATTGCATCTGATTAATTAGTGAACGGTACTGGTTGTTTAGTAAATGGTTAACTGTCCCCCGCGCCCTCGCCCTCTCTTCCCTTTGTAAGTCTGTAAGAAAAAACGAATAACGGACGGACGTATGCACATCTATCGTGGAACTTGGAAGTGTTCGAATTCAATATATATGTTTTGTGTTGTGCATGTGCGAGATCGAGAAGGACATGACTCCCCCTCCTTCAATTTCCGTCATCCACCAAGTTATTCTGGTTCTCATCGTGAGAGTCAACAATAACTATCTGAGTGTTACGCCCCTCCCTCTCCTCCCTTCGCTTCTAGAGTAATAGACCCTAACTTTGTCCTACTTCCTACTGCTGTTATTCACGTCAAAACTTCCTCTGGTTATTTTGTAGAAGCAAGAGCTCTTTGTGATATCGGTGCCCAGGGCTGTCTCCTTACCACAGATTTCGCCATAACACGTTTAAATATGCCTCTTTCTTCCACAAATTTCTCTGTTCGAGGCATTGGAAATATCACTACAGTTCCTGTTCGCGGTAGTGTCCATCTGACCTTTAAACCTTTGAATTCTTCCCAGCCTTTAATTACCACCTCAGCCTTAGTCATCGATGTCATTGCTGGGATACACTCCGAGACTGAGCTGCCCAAATCGGCAACTTCACTAACTTCCTCTTTGTTATTAGCTGATCCTACCTTTTATAAACCAAGTTCCGTGGAAGTCCTCCTAGGAGCGGATGTCTTTGGAGCTCTCCTTCTGCCTAGTGTTATTGAATTGCAGCAGAATGGCTTCACTGCCATTTCTACCATATTTGTTTATATTGTCTCTGATCCTATTCTGAACTTATCAGGAAGTGAACCACCTATGACCAGTGTTTCTTTATCCCAAGTAGTCCAAAGATTTTGGAAGGTTGAAGAACAGCCTGAAACCTTTCCACCTAATCCCCTTCACTTAGAATATCAGAAATTATTTCGGACATCTACAGAAAGGAATCTCGATGGTTCGTTTACGGTACGACTACCCATTTTATCTGATCGCCCTTCTCTTAGTGACACCTGGAATACTGCATAAAAGAGATTTTTAAATTTAGAAAAGCGATTGTCCGCCTTACTTAAAGAAAGATCTGTGACCTTTATGCGAGAGTACCAAGAACTAAATCGAGCATTATTTTATTCCTCACCATGGTTTCTTTAAAGCTAGAGGCTCCTTGAAGATCCCAGTTGTATTTGATGCTAGTTGCAGTACTTCCAACGGCGTGTCCCCGAATCAATGTTTACACAGCGGTCCCAAATTACAGACAGATATAACTCACATCCTTATTAACTTTCGTAGACATGCGTTTATCTTCATGGCAGATATACGCGTGATGTTTCGCATGACTTGGGTTCACCCGCATGACCGACGATACCAATTCATACTGTGGCGTGAGTCTCCAGTGGAACTTCTCGTTACCGATGAATTGAACACCAATACGTATGGTTTGCGTTCAAGTCCTTTTATAGCTATGCGTGCTCTCCTGGAATTGGGGGATCGTGAGCACTTTAGGTTCCCTAATGTGGCTGCAGTTGTTAAGTCTGACATTTATTTCGACGACTGTTTGACAGGAGCTTCTTCTTTGGAAGAGGTACAGGAACTTAAGTCAGAACCCGAAGGATTCTCATGTCTACTGGCGGTTGTGAATTAAGGAAATGGTTGTCAAACAATCTTGAGCTCCTTGAAGATCTTCCTAAAGACCACTTACAGCTTCCTCATACATTTCAAGACCACGAAAACCCTCAAATTGTCGCAGTATTAGATGTTCAATTCAATCCTGTCTCTGACACTTTCACTTACCTTTCTTGTATCGAACCTCAAGAAAATGTGACAAAAAGAAAGGTTCTGTCCATGGTAGCTCGTACCTTCGACTCTAGTGGTTGGATAGGTCCCGTTTTTTTTAAAGTTAAAGTATTCATCCAACGCCTTTCGCTTTCTAGGCTCAAGTGGGATGATTCTCTTACACCGGACCTTTCCACCGAATGGCTTTCTTTCACTAAAGACCTTGTGAATATTAATCGTGTGTCTATTTCACGTCACATTATCCCCCCGACTTCTGTTATCTTTTCTTTTCATTGATTTTGTGATGCTTCGGAAGCTGGTTATACCGCAGTAGTACCTATATCTGCTTACTTAAACTCATGCAGATAATTGCTCTATCCACCTTTTCATGTCCAAAACAAAGGTTGCCCCCATGCGGACTCTATTAGCAATTCTTAAATTTAAATTGCTAACACGTTGTATCCTGTTTGTAAAACACAATAGTGTTGAATGCTTTTTAAAGTTAATGTAATGCAACCGTTAATTTGAATAGTCAATTAAATGAAAAACAGTAACTGCGAAAAACAAGTAAATTTTTAAAACTAGGTATCAACATTATCAAAAAATGTACTCGTTGACGAACAAAAACAACGTCTTTTTTTGTTGAAGGAATAGGCGATAACCAATTATTATCAACGGTTGAATTAACTATAGTTCGTTGAATCCACGTTCACTTTTATTTACTTCCGTCTCTTTTAAATTTATTACAATCGCTTGTTTGTAATACGTTTTAACACCATTATATGTATTTTTGTCTTTTAATTACTGTTGTAGCATAAATAATGTAGATAATACTAATGTTACTTTTGTAAGATGAGCGGCTGGCAACTGATAATATTATATTCTCTTCCAGACAAGCATGGAAAAGGACATGAAGCGTAATTGAAAAAGTTGCTTAAAGTATTCAATAGATTCTAAACGACAACGGCGATATTAAAAAATGTTATTACTATTTCATATCAGGAAATAGCATCGCAGGAATTTGACCGTGACCACAAAATTCGTGCCGAAACCACCAATAGTTCGGCAGCCGCTTTCATTTTCTTATTTTTATACTGCTATTGGATAACAGTGAAATTAACGTAGGTTCTGTTAATACCTCTTGCGTCAAATAGGTACCTAACAAATATTATTGTATCGGTAAAATTGATATTGCACAAACATTCGATTTCAATGGAAAATACAGAAAATCTATTAGAAACAGTTCAAACAATCAATTTCCCAATCGTAACTAATAAATTCTTCAGAATAGAATACAAACCTTGTTGAATGCCAAAGTCGTTCTAAGTGCTGGAAGTAAGATTTGGAAAAAAAAGAATTCGTATCTAATAATAGGACATAATAAGTCTATGTAACTTTAAGAAACTATATTTACGAACTCGCCCAGATATATAGTCGCGTATTTAAAAAAAGTTATACTTATACAATTACAAAAATGTATTTAGTGGATTCGCAGTTTATTCGCATAAAAAATAGGTCTGTGCTTTTACCATTTTTTGTTTTCGCGCAGTAAGTTATTAAAGTTAAACAAGTTTTTTAAAACATATTCTGTTCAGAAATGATTCTGGACAGGCAAAAGCTAGTTATGTATAGAATTTTGCGTTTCACAGTAATATATAAGATGTCTAACTTCACTGGGCCTATTACAGGGAAATTAAAGTGAAAATTGTAAATAATTTTCACGTATAGTCACGTATAGTTTTGTTACTACAGTGCCAAACGTTAAAAAAAACATGTTAAAAAATAGGATATGCGTTACATTTTTCGTGTAAACTTTAAGCAAGATTTTATAATCCCGGAAGACGGAAAGATGGATAAATTTATGAGTGATCTTATAAGGGTACTGTTTTTCTTCTTAAAATGCGGAAACTTAAAAAGATTCAACAGTCTACACTTAATACAAATACGATATTAATAAATACGAATTTTCTAACATGAAAATAAATAAATGATCTCTGTAAATTATATATATAGTTACATTAAAATCCAAAATAATCTAAAATTAATAGAAGCGATGTAATTTTTATAATAACGGATTTATTCCTTTCCTTTAATAAATGAAATATTTTTCTCATCTAATATTTGCTTTATAAACGAGAGGTTTTAATTTTCAGAGAAATTGTCAGGACGGAATTTCTTTGGTAATTAAAGTAAGCACAAACAGATTTCTTTGAATACAATTTAAAGACAGATTATTCTTAAAATGTATACCATTACACTTATGATAGGAGAATTGTTTTTCATTTAATATGTAAAACGGATCACGATCAATAAAATTTTAAGTCTCGATTACAAAAATAATATTGTGAACCGAAGTTAAGAAATTATAGTATCAAACAAAAAACCGCAAGTAAATAAATTCATCCCTAGAATGCATCCGTTCAAAAGCTATACAGACAGGCAATAGTGTTAAAATTATAACTTTTAACACATTTCCATCGGCGGTTAAACCTAGAATTGGGTTGACACTTCTTGTTCACTTCACCTTTTCCAAAATTAATCCAAATCAACCCAAACGACTGATAATTCATTTAATAAATTGTAAGTAACCAATTCTGTACAGTGTTAAATTCCTTTTTTTAAGGTCAGAAAATGCTTTATGCATCCCTGTCCTACTCGGGGGACGGCGGGGAGGGTATGTGGGACTCCTCTGGGCCGAGTATGCCCACTAAAATCTGAGCGTGGTTGACTTCGACGCGTTATCGAGAAGCCTCAGGAGCTCTTAGTTCCTACGGAACGCAAGCTCCTATCACGCTGTGCCGGAGCACAGCGGATAAGGACAGCACTTCTCGGGGAAGGCAGTTACAGAGCCTGCACCTTCCCAGTACAGCGTGGACAGCGTGGACCACACGGGCTGTCCCGTCTCCCTCGGGACCGTGTGGAAGGACACTCGGAGCCTCCCACTCCGATCGCCGATAACTCCGAAAGCCTTTTTAGTCACCTCTTGCGACCGGCGGGGAACACCATAGCCTTATTCTCGAACCCGGACTATAGAGCTGTTAAGGCTAATACCCATTTTATCCTGAAACGACATGACGTATGATGGGATTCCGCCAATCACGGTCACGGACACTGTCGAAACCACATCGTCGAATTGTTGAGATAAAAAAGATAATTATGAACAGCTTTAAAGTAAATTTTAACACTAAATATACTCGTACTCAGTTATTTATAAATAGCCGTACCTGTATAATTATAACATGTGTAGAAATCACGAAAGTCTATATGTAATTGTCTACTCATAAAGTAATTGCTTGGCACTGACGCCACTAATGTACAAGAAAGCCATTCCAACAACATAGGTATATGTTCATCGTTCGTCCTTACTCTTATAAGTGTTATATACCTTATGCACAATGGAGATAACACAGTGATATTCGTTGATTAGGCGACGCACATATCTCTTGCCGTCAGAATTTATGAAGTTAATTTTAGTTTTGTCAGAAAATAAACCTTCTTTCGATTGCATTATTATCATCTCCATGTGAAATGTGAAGCTTCTATGCACTAACCAGCACTAACCAGCTTTACAAAATAGTTGAAAACCTTAAATAACCTGCCTGTAACAGATTCTTTAACTGAAATTGCTAGGCACAAATGGCTGTTTAAAAGGTTGTTGGGTGGTACTAATTTATGTAAGCATAACTAGGACATGATGAGTCAAGCAATTATTTTTTACGGAGAATCTCTTGGCGGTAGTCGTTCGCGGCGCCCTGTCGAGGGGCTCTCGAATCTCCTACGGAACGCACAGGAAGGAGTCTCTCGCGCGCTATGTCGAAGCACTTTTTTATCGTCGGAGTAATGATAGAGCCCTGTGTCCTTGTCGGTCACTGACTGATTAATCACGAAGCCTTAAAAACTACTAAAATTAGGATCATGAAGTTTGATCTGATGATAGTTAGCATAATATAGGAGTTGAACTTTGTATGAAACTTTTATATGGAACGGAATACAGCTGTGAAATCGAGTACAAATATTGATTATTAAAAATAATGAAACACGTGTTACATATTTTTGTAAATTTCCACTAGCGAAGCGAAAGGAGAGGTGGGGGGTTGAACTTTGTACGTTTAACGTTTTCACGGCTAAATCGCTCGACCGATAATGAGACTGATTCCACGCGAGCGAAGTCGCGGGTAACAGTACTGTATATGCTAATAAGCACGAAAAAGTACGTAAAGCATTGGAAATTAATACATTCATTTAATAATAATCGTCATTATTCTAGCAGTATCTACGTTTTGTTCCATAACACGGTTACACATTCACACAAGGAACGTGTACGCGTATCGTGCGTATTTAATTATTGACTCTCCAATCCTATTACGCATGTCATTCGATAGCACTAAAGACTCTGTGGACACCTAATTACACCACAGAGTCAACCATTTATTTGTAATAAGTGGAACATAAAAAATACGTTATAGCCTCATTGCCTATCGTACCCTGTCATCAAAAGCAAACGCTGCTAATTTGCGTGGCTTCAGTGTTATTATTGGGAAATTCAAAATTACTGTATCTAAAAATTCAGATTTCCGTATTTGTAAATAGAACTTCATAAAGAAGTATTGCAGTTCGAGAGTCGTTATAATTATGGAGTGTGGGTAAGGGAATGTATATACATTTTGTAAAGCACATACAATGATTTTTTTATGAAGCGGCAAAAGCGGAAAAATAATAAAAAGCTTCTGTTACATCTGCAGTAAATAATGCAATATTAGCAATGCAAGCAATATTATAACGCAAAACCAAAGCAAAGCTAATGAAGTTGCCATACACTGTCATTTAGTACACAATTATAATAGTGGTTTGTTCATTCAAATATTAACAACAACGTATTTTATTACATTAAAAACAAAGGTAAATGATAGCGAAGTCACAGTCACGTTACTGATACTGATTCATTGTTATATTACTAAAAATAATGATGTATTCATTTTATACATAAAAGAAAGTAAATTTCATACGTTTTTCGAAAATGTCCTGGCAACATTATAACCCAATGTCATACTGTCCTGAGTCATTTGGCTGTCAGCTGTCACCCGTGTTTTGTTGTTGTGTATTGTTATTGTAAATTGCGATCAATTAAAATGACATACTAATCTGTGGTAATCAAAGTAAGAGAGTTTGTACATCAATGTATCATAGTGATTCAAATATAATTTCTTTCAAGCCTCCATCAAAGACGTATTGCACTGTTAAAAAATCATAATACGGGTATAATAACGAATACGAGACTTCGTGGTAATATCTCAGTCTATGTACAGTAGTATTTCATTATCATTGCTGCGATATGGCTGCGAAAAGGTTGTACGCTGCAGTGACTAAACGTGTTAGTTACGTATGTCTTAATTAGGTATAGGATCAATACCTATTTTATTCATTACAATTTGCAATACTTATTACTGAATTGAATTATACATTGCTGAATAATGTTTAACCATTTTGTTACTCAATGTTGTAATCTTCTTTAAAATTACTTTAGTACTTCACATGCGTACGCATTCTGTCAAGGTTTTCAGTGAAACCCCATTTCGGAAAAATATGTTAAAATTACATTCAATTTTATAATTACTTAGATGTAGATTTTAAAATTTTATTTTAAGATTATTTTTGTTAACAAACACCAACTCTATATGCGACACTGAAACTGCATGGGTTTCTGCCAATCTTCATTACGAATAATTTAATTTTTTATGAAATTTTTAATGAAATAAGTCGGTTTGTTAATATAGATATTAGATATAATTAAAGAAATACTCTGCATCATATACTTTGAAAGTGAGGGAAACAAAATAAGCCGACCCATACATGCGCCATACATTTACATCAAAGAAATCGCTTCATAGAAAACAGCGCACTTATATATTATAGCATTATATTTTAGCATTAATAATTATAGAATTTTATTTTAGCAGATTTAACTCTTTGTAAAGCAATATTGTCGTATAAAGAGATACGGCAATCAAAATATTGTCCATATTGTCTGAAACATAATGCGTAAAAAGTGCATGAAACTAACATTTTTTTAATTATAATAAAATTTAAGTATTATCTACTTAAATTTCGAATATTTTTTACCTACTTTAAGGTATTTTATAATTATGAATAATAAACTATTTTTTTAAAGATTCTAACACTAAGCATATTATTTTAGTTTTTAATTCATAGACTACTTATTAGTTTTTAAATTTCACTGTTATTTACTCTGTTTCGTCAATAAATACATTATAACGGAGGATATCAAATCGTAATGCAAATTTTTGTTTTGTATTTAATTTTTTTTTATCCTGTAAACAACAGAGTACAACGTATTTTATTAAACTTCCATAAGCTTTAAAACGAATGCTCTTTCTTTATGTTATAGAATCTATGATATAAGAACGACTTATATCCTATTTTTTTTTTCATTTTTGACTTTAATGTAAACAAACAAGAAACTTAAAATTTCGCTAAATTTTCACCATTCACTGGTCCCGGCGTATTCTACGTACCACTCTAATAACACTGCCTTTCTGTTATGTACACGAAACTATTAAATATTATATGAATTATTCAATATAGCACAGCAATGAAAAAATTTGGGTTATTTACTGTAGTGTTACATAAAGGTTGCCTACGTTCCTAGATCTGCATCATAAATGAGTTCGCTCTAATATGTGAGTGACACAATTCATACCCAATGTAAGATAAAATAATACCATAAGAATAATTATTGTTTAGATGTACAAACAATAATAATCTCCTAGTCTTTATTTTTAAGTGTTTTTAAAAATTCAAATTTTTACATTTATCATGAGATTTATTATTCTTTTTATTCTTGGTGGTTTTTATTGAAACACAAACGGACAAAAATTCTAAAAATATTTGTTATACTAATAAATAATAAGTATGACAACTGAATCAATAATTCGCGAATTTGTGAATCTAGCTATGTTATGAATGTCGTAATCACCACATTTGTAAAATAGGATATATCTATTTATATCTACATAAATCAATAAAATTAATGTGTCTGTCCGTGATTTCCAAATCCAAATCAATTTTGATCTTTCGTCACCAAAACCCTTTGCCCAAACCCAAACATGTGTTTTATAATAACAATGGCGAAATAATAACATCATCGATATTAAATAGAAATTAAATTTATTCATAAAGTTTTTCAAATTATAATTATAATTTGAAAATTATAATATACTATAATAAAGGCTAAGTCAGGAAATAAAATCATATCTAAATGAAACACAAAGGGTTCGTAAGACATTACTTTTTTTTTTACTCTAACATTATCTCATATGAACTTCTGGTGTAGTCATGTCATGTAAATTAACTTCAAGTTTAGAAGGTAGAAGTGTTTTACTTGTCTTGCATTAGCATACATTGGCAAAGTATTTATTCATCAAAATGGGAATGACTGTCGTAGGATATCTCGGTTGGACAAGACATCGAGAAAACATTATTAGAGGGCCTCGGCAGGCCCTCTGGAGTCTGGACGATGTTGTAGTATGACAGGATGAGGAATAAAAAATGAAAAAAAATGGTTTCATATTTTTGTAACAAAATAAAGAATCTACCATAAAATTATTATTATTAGGCTGATAATATTGCTCGGAAGGACATATAACATCGCGACATTTTCTTCTAAACTTTCATTATGCTACAAGCCTAGGCCTACAGTAGACTTATATTAACTCTGCCGTTTATTCCGGTCTATAACATACTATAATTTTTTTTATTAAATTATTTGCTCTTTGACAAGACAACCACCAAAGCTTCAAACTGGAATATTTTCAATTTCTGACTTTCTTTAATATAGTCAACCTAAATGTAAGACCAATTTTTCAAGAATTCAAACTGTACTTTTATAATACATATGTTTCATACCTTTATGTATGAAAGGAAAAAACGAAGTCAACAAAAATTTTTATGCGAGTTCGTCATTGTTCTTTCAGTCTATTCTAAAACAATTATCTTTTTATTTTATTTTTTTGACACAAGAGACACAGTTTTGTTACATTGTATTGTAATACAACATATACACTTACATAGATTGCATTTCCATGCTGATTCAGAAGGAAAAGAACTTTTTTTTGTTTCTTAGAAAGGAAAAAATTCCACTTTCGTTCAACCAGTCTCTACAGCGACTACGTAGTACAAGCTTCGAACTCACTAAAAAAACCTTCTCTTTGTTGTCAGCCCTAGTGGCTTCTAAAGTGTCACTGCACCGGTTGCATCTGAGCGAGCTAAAGGCGCCCTGTCAGATAATCTACAGCCCGGGTTCCTCCAACTGAATACCTGGTATGAAGGACAGAACTCGGCTCAGGCTGTCGTCAGGGAAATTGTCACCTATATGTATATAGCTTATAGAATGGGTCCCGAGGGACGACGGAGGTGAGGGAGGGCCGGCATAGAAAAATACAAAAATGCTGCTTTTTTCTGCTTTTATCTTTCCGCGCAGGTCTCAAAATTCGGCCATGGGGTAGAACTTATCATGAAGAACTAGTTAAGGGATAATAAACTTATTACAAAGAAGAACGAGATAATAGTAGCATGGCCATGGGCCAGCAACCTTACATTATCTGGTCCTCCTTATCTAACACGAAGTTATTTTGTAAGTATGTTTACAACACTATCTGTATACTCTGTTAATCGATACATAATTATTTGATTTAATTGTATTATATGTCTTGTATGTCTATTAACTACTTTTTTAAACTACCCAACTGAAAGTAAATTATTATTAAAACTTTTTAATTAATAAGAAATTCACCAAAATTATTTAAAATGAATGAAATTATGTCATTTTATCATTAGTGACACTGATTAGTTTGTAGAAATACAATTTCTGAGAAATTATAGTTTAGTTATAAATTGAAATTCCATTACCTTTTCCTTAAACTACAGGGTTAATGACGTTTTCTTTAATTAGTTGAGTATTTAAGTGAGCGAATAATGTTATATTTTCTTTAAAAAGTAACTAACAAGGTGATTAAAGAATTCAAAATTCGAGACTTGAAGTCTCGGAAGTAATTTAAGTATAGTTAAAACAAAAGTTCAATACAGAAATAGATTCTGATTATGGTAACGAGAACAAAAAGAAGGCCGTCATGTTTATTACGTTGTGACAACAGTAATAAATATTCTTTAAATATATACCTACTTATATCAAAAATAATAGATCTAGTATGTATGGCTTTTATCTCCTTTACAGATGCAATATTATACCAACAGTAGATTTGAATTAACGTAGTACATGTACGTGTAAGAAATTCACCAAACCAATTTCTTTGGGGGTCAACTGAGGAAGCGTGCTCGTCGCGACCCCTGCCAGCCCTTTTCAGGGCTGCAATTCTTCTTCTGTGTATACCATGCGGGACAACGGCAATGATAATGTTAGGGCGTCTCCCGAAAGCGACGTACACCGGTCTGTCCCTGCTGGTGTGTACAGAGTGCAGTTCGGCGTTGAGGACCGCCACCCAACACGCTGTGCACCTAGCGGCGGGAAGTGGAGGGAGGAGTGCAGGGTAGCTGCGGTGAATGTGAGAGAAGAGAGATTGACGAGAAGATGAATGAAGTGATTGATATTATGGAAGAGAAAAGATTGGATGTGCTATGTTTGAGTGAAACCAAGCGAGGCGGCAGTGAACTTGCCGACTTGCCCGGAGGAGGCATCGCTTTGTGGTCAGGGGTACCACAAGAAGATAGGGGATGCCAAGGGGTAGGCGTTTTACTGTCCTCTCGTATGGTTAATTGTATCACTGAGTATGAATGTGTAAATCCCAGACTGCTCTGGGTACGCCTCAAGATTGGGTTGACAAGAATTTTTGTTTTGGCAGTATATGCCCCAGTGTCCTCTGTCGGCTTGGCTGAACTGGAGCAGTTCTGGGAGAATGTTAGAGAAGTTCTAGCGACGGTTGAAGAGAACGAAAGAATTGTTGTGTGTGGAGACATGAATGGATGGGTCGGGACAGCTCGAACAGGATTTGAGTCTGTCCTAGGCAAATATGGAGATAAGAGAGTGAATGATGCTGGTAAGATTGTGTTAGGACTGTGTATGGAAAAGGATCTTTTTGTGGCTAATACCATGTTTGGGCACAAAAGGATCCATCAGTACACGTGGGAAAGAAAGGGTGCCAGAACTATGATTGATTTATTCCTGGTGGATAGCAGAATTAAGAAGCAGGTAATGGACACAAGAGCGTATAGAGGAGCCGATCTCGGGACGGACCACTTTCTGGTGATAACCAGAATAAGGAGTCTGTTCGCAGCATGGCGACATCGCGTAGTGTCCAAACCTGCAGCGGTTAGCCGCATTAAAAGCTGGAAACTGCAGGATGCGACCACCAGGAATGAATATGAAAGGGTATTATCCAGTAAGCTTGATGATAGATTGAAAGTGATGAGCGATGATGTTGAAGAATGCTGGCAGAACCTTAGAGATAGTATGATTGAGGCTGCGAAAGAAGTGTGTGGAATGAATAAGATTGGGAACGGCAAAAAGCGTGATGTGTGGTGGGATGATGAGGTGAAAGTGGCTGTGTATAAGAAAAAGAAAGCATGGCGAGACTACCTTGCTACTAATGACTGTGGTATGAAAAATTTGATGAAAGACAGGTATAAGCTGCAGAAAGCAGAAACGAAGGCACTAGTGAAAGAGAAGCGTGAAAGGTGTAGGGTGTTAGATGAAAACAAGATGTCGGACAACTTCGAGGAAAATTCCAAATTATTTTGGAAAGAAGTACGTAAGTACCGAAGTGGTCCGGCACCTTGCAGAATGAATAAAGTGCGTTCGAAAGAAAACAACCTGCTTACAAATAAAAAGGATGTTCTGCAACGATGGAGTGAATACTATGGAGAACTGTATGAGAGTGGCGACTCCGTCTCTGATACTGAGAGCGATTCTAATGAATTGCCACACTCGGGCCAGGGACTGGAGGATGCCATTAGTATGAAAGAGATTGAGAAAGTGATAAGAAGTTTGAAATGTGGAAAGGCTGCGGGAATTGATGAGGTGACTGCTGAGATGATCAAGTATGGTGGTCCTAGGGTCTGGGATGCCTTCTGTGCACTCTGCAACCTTTGTTGGCAGAAGGGTAGGTTCCAGAGGACTGGCGCACGGCAGTCATAGTACCTCTATATAAAGGGAAAGGTTCCTACCTAGACTGTGCGTGCTATAGGGCCATCAGCTTGGTCAGCTTAGCGAGTAAAGTCTATACTAAAGTATTGACTGAACGTATGAAAGGCGTTTCAGAAAGATATTTGTGGGAGGCGCAAGGTGGATTCAGGAACGGTAGGGGTTGTATGGATCAGATTTTCTCGCTTCGCGTTATCGTGGGGGGGTTTCTGGCTTTAGGTCGGAAAGTTTTCTGCGCTTTCGTGGATCTAGAAAAAGCATTCGATAGAGTAGTGCGGAAGAAATTGTGGAGTCTTCTGCCTGAATATGGCGTGGAGGGCTCCTTACTGCAGGCTGTGAGGTCATTATATCGAGACCACAGAGCCTGTGTAAGGATAGACGGTGACATGTCGCCCTGGTTTGAAGTCTGTTCTGGTGTCAGACAGGGCTGCGTGATGTCTGCCTGGCTATTCGTGCTGTATTTGGACAGTTGCCTCCAGAGATTGAAAGGTAATATGAGTGGTATGGGATATGGTGACACAGTGGTAAACTGCCTATTGTACGCTGACGATGCTGTGCTAATAGCACCATCAGAAGCAGAGTTGCAGACACTAGTCACGTGCATGAAAGAAGATTGTGAAGTAAAAGGATTGAAAATGAATGTGAACAAAACTAAGGTTCTGGTGTTTGAAAGAGAAGCGGTACAAACGAAATGTGTGATTTGTGTAAATGGAAAATGTCTAAAACAGGTGAATGAAATTGTGTACCTGGGGAGTGCGTTTTCGAGGGATGGAAGATGTGAGTTGGATGTGGAGAGACGGGTAGCAGCTGGCAATAAAGTGAACGGTGCTCTCTCCGCATTAGTGGGTAGTGTGAATATATCTAACACTGCTAAAATGGCCATCCACAATGCGGTGTTGGTGCCAACTTTGTTGTACGGTAGTGAGGCCTGGATATGCCCAAAATCGAGTGAAAGTATGTTAAATGCTGTGGAGATGCGGTCTCTCATAAATATGTGCGGTGTCACGCTTGCTGACAGGATAAGCAATGATGAGATACGCAGTATGACAGGGTTGCACAAGAGTGTTATTGTAAAAATGAAGAAAGGAATGCTTAGATGGTTCGGGCACATGGAAAGAATGAGTGATGAAAGACTGACGAAGAAAATCTACAGAGCGAAAGTGAGTGGTAAAAGAAGCCAAGGAAGGCCAAGGCTGACTTATGAAGATCAAATAGCCAGAGTGTTAGCAGACGGAAATGTCAAAAGCATCGCATACCTAGGCGAAAATGTGTGAGGAGAATGATGAGATTTGAGGAAGCGAAAGAGGTGTGTAAGGACCGCGACACCTGGCGCTCCGTCCTCACTGACTACCCCGTTGGGGATACAGCGTGAAGTTATGTTATGTTGTTTATGTTTATGTTGTATTTACTTCGACTTTATCGTTGTGCTTTAATACATTATGTGATTTAATAAGTGGATTTAATGATATTTAGCTCAACATGTCATTAATGTAACACATTAGCCCGGTTATTGTGCATAATCTTAGTACTTAGTCAATCATGCAAGAACATGCGAAATGTATGCTCATCACTCGATATACGATTGGTAGTTCTGTAGGACAGTTGCTATGACCAATAAAAGTTCCTTGACGACGAGTACCTACTTAGTTTCCATTCTCTGGTTTTTAATTTCTCTCTATTGAACTTAGAGGCGGGATATCAGAAACAAGTCATGACGAATAGCTCTCCGTTGTCTGTGCAAGTTATATTTATGTAAGTATATAACGAATCTCTAGTCCTTGATCAACATTTAAGATGTTAAGATAAGCAAATGGTATAATTTCCATGTACCCATTTTTATTTATAATTCATTATTATCAAAAAAGTATTTTATCTCTTTTTTTTTTTATTAATTGACGGAAATGTCAAAAGCACTCGCATACCTAGGCGAAAATGTGTGAGGAGAATGATGAGATTTGAGGAAGCGAAAGAGGTGTGTAAGGACCGCGACTCCTGGCGCTCCGTCCTCTCTGACTACCCCGTTGGGGATACAGCGTGAAGTTATGTTATGTTATGTTTTATGTACGTGTAAGATTGATACTTTTAAAAATAATTAATTATTCTTGTCAAAATTGAAGTCTTATTATTATTATGAAATAAAATTAATAATTTCATATGCGAACGAGATAAACTAACTGTAATTGAAAGCAAGTAATAGTAAAAATAATAGAGTCGGTCCCTCATGTCTGAGGATCGTGGTCAGCATCGGGGTTGCATCTGGAGTGGATAATTTGCCTCCACCAGTTTCTGTTCATTGCGTCTCTTACAACTGGCGACGACGAGTCTTTTACTTTATCAATCCATCTTGTTGATGAACGACCACGCGATCTTTTGCCTTCAGTGTTTCCAACCACTATCAGTTTTTCAAGATTTTCATTGCCCCTGCACACCGTGTGCGCCATTCTTTATAAATAGATATATTTTTTTTATATCGTATTCTACTCACTAATTGATACTCATCGTTTGAAATCAACCATTTTATACACAATATGTACACTGTAATGGCAACTTTTTCATTATTAAAAGTTATGAAGTATGTCTATCTGTTTCAATCAATCCTTTTCATCTCGCTCAAGGATTTCCTAAACTACATTTGTCTTATTTTAGTCTCCACCAGTGGCGCCAAATACGTGGATGCTCAGGGGCTCGAACACACATGAGAACCATTAGTGCGAGCGGAGCACCCACGACCTGAGGCATACAAATTCCGAAAATGAACAACGATGGTCAATTAGGCTTTGCATATAAATCCTTGGCAAAATTTTGTTATTTTATTAAAATATACTGTTTAACTTGGACTGATCGTATTAAAAAGATTGTGTTATTGGGTCAGGCATTTATTTTCAAAGTTTTGGATTGCAACAATTGTTATTCCTATTATTGAAGTGAAACTTATTTAGGCACGGTAAAGCGAAAAAGCATGGATCAGACAAAAGGTGAAAAGCTTCCTCTTCTTCAACTTCAACAGCAGTTGAAAGGAAAGAGTGGAAGAATCGTTTTTACTCTCTTTGTCAAATGGGTAATACCCACTCTACACGCATGTTAAAGAGGTAAAGAGAGAGAAAACTGTCATAAATCCATAATTTCTTTCTTATAATGTGAATTTAGGAATATGTTGAATAAAAGAAATCATAAGTAGCCATTTCTAATCCTGAAATAATAAAAACCGTCAGCTAAGGCTAGAACCTAAATAGTTTCATTTCTACCACGTGAGAGTCTCATGCATTTTTTATTTTTTTTTACGAATTCTTTATGCAAAAATTGCACATTTAGGAGCAATAAGCCCTCCCGGGTTTTTTGAAAAGTCGGCGCCCCTGGCCTCCACCCCATAAATCGTCTAGGTACCGCACTCAGTGGCGGCGTTAGGCGTCGGGGACGTCGGCGACCACGTCGCGCCTGTGGACGCCTCGCAAAAAAGTATTACATGTTGTTAAAAATTAAGTTTTTTAGTAATCCGTATTTATTTCTGTAGGAGTGTAGTATTGTATAATGTAATTCTTGTATTCTGTAAAATTAGTGTATAATTATTATCAGTGTATAACTCAGCTCATTTAATTTAACAATTTCTTTCCGACTGGAAAATGAAAGAGGCCTCGCAAAGCTGATGTCTCCACGTTTCGTCTAGCGCCACCACTGACCACAGTGATTATCGGTTCTTCAACGAAGACCAGCATGTCTTGTTTCTTTAGGTTCTTTCACAGATTACCTATTTTGTACTTTATTATTTATTATTAATGATTCGGGTACATAAATTAGTAAACAATAAAAAATATGTTATGAAAATCAAACGCATCGCATGCCCAACACCTACTAGTTTCATGTTTACTTTTAACAGTGCGTTAAACGTAAAACGCAAACAAGGTTTGCTCAAAATCAAATGTAAATCGATTATTATTTATTGGTTAAATACGTGGAACCAATAATTGGGTGTTTGCCTGAATTACGTTATTTTGTAGCAATATGTGTATAGTATATGTACATGTGTTATTGATACAGCCGAAAATATTTATATACTTATGATAAACGCATGACCACAACAATTTAGTAACGATAGCTTTCCACAGTAATTCTACGAATTTAACTTCTTTATTCAGTTGTTTTTTTTTTCAACAACACATTCAATAACTTTTTTGCGACGTATGAGAAATTCGCACACAAGTATCTATTCACCCGGAAGTGGGGGTGGGCTACGTTAGCCCTTTACCCACCGAAGCTCCTGCAGTGGTCGTCCTCAGCGCGTTGTCTGGGAACATCTTCTCCATTTTATATCGCTATTTCAGAAAGTCAGAATTGAACTGAATGTTTCGATCATTACAAAGTATATTGCCGACATATTATTATGACCTGTTTACGCATATCTAACAATTTTTTTTTTTGAATGAGACATTATTAGAGAAAAAATCCAAATAAAACGGGACTGTTCAATGAGCAGACTTCAATAAAGTGTGAAAATAAAAGGATTACTCTCAAAAAATATTTTCTGTAAGTACTATTAATATATAAATCTGTAGAGATCTGCAAAGTACACGGAAGATTAAGACGAAATTTTTCATACGTACAAGTAACTCCGGGCTAGCATTTAGATATGCCCAAGGAAGCGTGCGGATAGTGCTAGTAATTAATAAAATAGTTGTTTGATGTGAGATTTAAAAGAAAGGAAATAGACCATTAATTTTCTTTAAGTAAGTACCTAAATAATCGTTACAGCTAACAGTAATAGAATTGACAGAAAGGGCGATTTCGTGGAATCAAAATACTCGAATATTTAAAAAAAGTCAGTTAAAAATGTAACAAGTAGTTATGTTTCTAGGAAATGCGATAACATTATAACGTAACAAAGAAAATTCTTAATAATTAGGACAAACAAAACGTTATCGAACAATCGTGAAATTGCTTGTAATTCAACAATTTGTAAACAGTGGTCCGGCATGTTTATGACTGCACCCCGCTACTATTGTAACTGTAACAGACTTCTGCTTTTGATTATGCAGTGGCATGCGCTGAAACAAAACCAGCTCTACTACAACCTAAATTCAATTTGCTACATTCTCTTCCTTTGTCTAAGTTGCAAATAATTTGTATCTATTTCTTGACTTACCCTAACGTTATTGTCACAAAAGTTAAATTTTATTCTTGTTTTAATTTTGAGCAACGCAATGCTAGATAATGATTGGATATTTAATAAAGCTAAATTGTACACTTCTTTTATAAGTAATAGTTTACGTTAGTAACTAATTAATCTGTGGTAATAGATTTACAGATGATTAGGTTCACGAGATAGCATTTTAATATCTAAGGAATAGGAGATGTACGTTTGCCAAATGCACGAGAAAACTTTGAACTATTGTTCATATGCGTCTGTGTAAGATTTGCAAAGTAACAAATAATTGATACTAAAATAAGTGAAGCCAAACCGAACCTCCTGGGTGATCTTCAAAATAAGTTGCAGTCCGTCGTTATCCACCTGCTAGAACTAAGGCAGACAATCAAAAGAATTTGAAGAAAATATGATTTCATTTTTGTTGATTTCGAATTATCAGTTCGACCCCAAAATCGGCATAGATATACATAGGACGTAGGTACCTTTTGGGTACATGAATTTTAACTCATAATAGTAACCAATACTTTGGATCTCTTCATTTGCATCAGTATTCAATATATGGTTTTACCATTTACCTCCTGCAATTCCTCTTTATTACATCATTAATCTATCTCGACGTTTGATGTCTTAGGTTTATGCGTATGAAGTTTAATCTCCGTTGTAATATTTTCTTCGCTTTTCATATTCTCAACTGTATAATTAATAACTTACTGGTTTACTTATTATTTATTTACTTCTACACAGAATACCACAATAACTATCAGAATATCGTGACCACTACTAACACGGTCGTATTCACCCATTTGGGTAAGGAGTAAAATGAGCGTATTCAATTTTTTTATGATCATGCTCAGATCTCAGCCTAAAATTAAATAAGCTGTATTAAAATAGAGCAAAAAATGTAATGTCTTGTACTCTTTTCGTTCCATTTTTTAAGTTTCTTGTATGCAGTGCATGATGGGCACTGGCCGTGGCCAGTTAGATCGTGGTTGCAACTTTGGTCGTTCTTGTTGCGGCTTGCAATCGAACATTCGACCAGAGCTGTTGCGAGCGCTTGGTCGACCAGATTGAAGGTGATGATTTTAAAAAAAAAACAATATCGCGTTTACTCATAATAAATAACTTGTGGTTATCATAACAAGCGGCCATGCGGTTAGCTGAGGTTTAAAATATTTGTAATGTTTGCGGCTAAATGTTCTTTTCTACAATTTGTCGGACAGGCACATTATGCGACCATTGGTCGTGGTTACGGCCGCGTAGTACGCAAGGTGCCTAATAATTTAGAAATTATAATAATATTATTATAGACAAAAATCTAACCGCGTTTAGTTGTTAACAAAAATTGAAATACAATAATTTAAATACAAGCTCGAAAATTGTATTCTCGACATGCAAACAAGTTGTGAAATTATATTATATACTAATTAGTTGGTAACTATAGACTACTATCAATTGACATTAATAGTGGTACATAGGAAAATCATTTCTTTTAGCTATTCGAAATTAGTATGAAATATCGTCTTAGGAAACCGCAAGAATGTTGTTATTTAAGCGATTCCTTTGAATTTCTATTAATGTACCCATTTTATCAAACTATTTACATTACATGTAAGTAAATATAGATTTAAGTTAGGTGGCTATCACGTCATCCCTAAGTACATTTAGATACAAGCCTAATTCACACCTGCTATGTGCTACTATAACGCGATGTCAAAATTTTTTATTTAAAATGATGGACACATACCTGTTAGATGACCGGCAAAACGAACGAAACGATTTTCTTAATCAAAACAAATGACAGTCTTTCGTCCGACTTTAGAAGCAAATAAAAATTTCTAACACAGACGTACGTTAGAGTAATTTAATTTAGACGTAGCACTGAGATTTATTAAATGAACAAGTTTTAAATGACATAAAAAAAGTTTTCAAAGTTCACGTAAACGAATTCGCAGGCTGCGGCGAGAAAGGCGCGCAGTCCGTATAGCCTCACTGTTATTACTGATTGTGAGTCAGGAACGTAGTTCGCTGTGAGTTCGGACAACTACGTTCAACGTAGTATTGTGGCTGTGGTCCATAGGTCAAAGGCATAGGGAGTTAACTTGTGTGCTATGTACATACATCATCCCACATCCTTGCACCGGAAGTTGCATCTTTTCAGTATAGAGGTCACAAAGTACTACAATACATGGTTACGGTTACGTTATATAAATAATTTCTGTCATACTACTGGGAATCTCCAATTCGTTTATCCACTTACATATGTTCATAGATAAATATAACCTAACAACATTATTTCTCGACAAGGATAAATCTTCACTGAAATAATATATAACTACGTTGGTAACAATATGTTGTATTTCATTTCCCACTTGACATTCAGACTACTTACTTCTTAGATTACTTGACTAAAAATATAATTTAATAGACTAAATAATTGTTATATGCATATATAACGCCACACCATATCCATTCGGCATGCACAGAGGTATAAGGCACAAATGTAACTAAATCACGTCTTCGCACCAATTTTCAATAGTATTGTAATTGGTATTTGGGCTAAATGAACAGATAGCATAGCGGAACTAGATAGTTGAAAGAGAAATATAATGTGATACTTACTGATAAAATTAATTATGTACTGAAATGACATGTTATATTTGTGTTATATTTTTTTTAAGTAGTGTTATTATTGACTACTAGATGGGTAAAATACATTCTCGATACAGGAACGTACTTAGTTTTTATTTATTTGTTTATTACGGTTTATCTACAACTATTACATTGTTACATGCATACAAATTACATTAAAAATACAGTATGATTAAAATTGAATGTAAAGTTAGTACAGACAAACACTGCATGCATATTTACAAGTTCATATATGGGTACATCTACATATTATTTGTAATCCTTATAATATAATACTAATTAATATATATCTTATGAAATGAGTACAGTTTTTATAAAACAAAGTTTACAAAGCATCTCTAATCTCTCTATAAAATCTAGCTTGCGAGACAGAAAACATTGTTCGTTTTACGATACGAAATAAATTATAAGTATATAAGTAATTACCAATCTAAGCATCTAAATCTTAAATAATTGGTAGATTTGTGTATAGTTAGGTAGTCCTAAGGGAAAAGGAAGAAAGAGGCTTATTCAATTAATTTTCTTAATTATTACAAATTTTCTTAAAAAAGAACATACCTATCATGTTTCTGAATTTACCAACTAATAAATAATGATTGATGAACTAAAAATTTGCGAATTAATTTCATATCTAAACAATTCTCTAAAGTCTAAAGCAAAGCTTAATTTCAAAATTTGCTAAAATAAGCATAATTATCTATACATCTATCTATACAACTTCTATACATCTACCTATTTACATCCATACATTAGAGATGTGCTGGAATGTTAAAAACGTATATATCCGCGGATAGGAACACGGATACGAATTATTAGAGTAGATCTGCGAATACGGATACGGATAATGACCTAAACTTTCGTACTTCGTTTGTTCGTTAGTAGTACAATTAAATTAATCCTATTTTATGTCAAAAAGTAGGCTTTAGAAAAGGTAATTACTGTATCATATGATAGCATATGGAAAACTTTAACAACCCAGTAAGTAGAATAAGATCAGCATCATGAAGGAAGGAGGAGACCACGAAGTAAAAACAAAGAGGAGGTGCCGTAAAGAATTTTCCTCATACAAACCAGTGTAACAACATGCGGGGTGAGGGGGACGCGGAATAAATGGAGGGGGATGTTGCGATTCTGCCGCCATCTAGTGAGTTGTAGCAGTCTCTTTGTGTTATGATTTTTTTTAAGTAGTGTTATTATTGACCACTAGATGGGTAAAATACATTCTCGATACAGGAACGTACTTAGTGATTAATCGGTTACTTGAAATTACACAATTCAAACATTTTCATATTAAGTTATGAAATACTTATACTCGTATTTGTATTTGAGACTAAAGTGATATAAATCCATAATGAATATTACGATGGAGCAGTAAAGCGGATGAGATGTACATTAATAGATTTGCAAAAATTTGCAAATGCGTGCGTGTTGGGGACCGAATAACGGTCTAGAATAGCAATTTTTTAGCATTGGAAATTTTGAAGCCAGGAATCTCAATTTTCCTAAGTGACTACAAAACCTATGGCAGTGATATTTGGTATCCTGATTCCTCATTTTATTGACTTTATTTTGACAGTTGCAGTACACGGTTGGTTAACTTTTGTAACACAAAAAAATATCAAAGAAACCTCTTTTAAAAGAAAAATTTTAATTTTTCGGAGAAACAGGACCGATTTATATTTCTAAATTTTTCGTATAGTTTACTTTAAACCTAGTCCTCAAATTGACAATTGTTTTTTAAAATGAATTATAGTTTTTAAAATAACTATTTTTTCTTGTTTTTTTTAAGCTAGAGTGTAGTGTAGTAAATGTGCGTGACATTTACATAAAACAGAAGGTCTATTTTAGATTAAATTATTGTTTATCAATGCGTCGCCTTAACGTTTGTCAATTTGTTTGTAAGCGCTTAATGCAACTGTTACTGTCCTTTTATTTAAATAAAGGTAAGATCGCGCCACGAATGATAAGACTTGACACGCGATAGTAGTGGGGAGTCCAGTTAGATGCACTCTCTTACAAAATTGTTATAATATATTAATGTTATATATGTTATGTAAAATACAGTAATGTTATATATATTATTAATAAGACAATATATCGCCCCTTTAGAATGAAATTTCAGACTTTAAAATTTCAGACTTTCGGAAAAAAATAATAAACTTAAAAATACCTCCTTCCTTCATGGAGGAGACGCTGTTATGAGATGGACTCAGATTGTAGAGAGAAAGGCTCGCTTTAAAGCGCAGAATGTATCGACCACACATATGCCAGTTCGATCCTGACAGTCGCGTGTATTACTTTAAATAAAAATATTTTCAGCGACCATGTAATAGAAAACAAACTCTTATTCAACTTATCTTTACCTTACCGCTCTCAGTACCCAACTGTCTTCAATACAATTCAGTCATGTTCATCATTATACTGTGCACGTTCGGATTTGTCGTAACTTGTTCTAAATTGATATTTTATTGCTGTCGTTATCAGATACCTATAAGTATCACCTTTAATTGTTGTTACACGGATGGAATTTAAAAACGTAATGACATGCATATCAGTCATATTCAGTTCTACAGATAGTTCAGGTCAATACCAAAAACTCACTGTCTACGGTGATCCACACTTTCGGATTTATAGGATCTAGCAATGTCAGATTAAAAAAATGGCAAAAGCATCCAATTTAATCCTATGAAGTTAAGCCCTTAATTTTTTGAATTGCTCAGATATCCCTTTCAATTATTCCAAGAATAATCGATATTTCCTATTATCTACCGGACACCGTGTCACTGAAGCAACTGATGACTTTCAATTGAAAACTGACATCAGCGTGTTTAAGTTCTCGCATGTAATTACCAAAGACATGTAACGTATTTTAGAAAAAACATTTGAAAATCACTTACACGAAGCATCACTTTATGACAATTAAGTTCATTTTGCAGGTAATCACTGATGAATACTCTGGTTACTCTGCAGTGTTACTTGCCTCCTACACATAGCCAACATGGAACTTCATTGTGAACGGGTAGTGTCTCATATTCAAGATTTAATTAGATCAAATTGCAAAGTATTCAAAGATATTTAGCTTTGATTATAACGTCTAACCAAAGACACTTCGATTATAATTCTTTTCGACTTCGCATTCTATTACCTATTTCCTTTCATCGCCTTTTTTTCTTTTTTTTTTCTGATGTGTAACATCTTTCCTCTCGTTTTTCTGCAATGTGTGAGAGTGAATTCGTGAAAAGGGATGGAAGCGTGTATAAAAGGAAGCCGCGGAAGCGCGCGCTATTTGATTTGACCAATGAGCGCGCGCGGTGGTAGAGTTGGCCGTCAGATGGTACCAACTCATTTTCCGAAAGGTTGGTACTGTCAGTCAACATTGTGATGAACTCAAGCTCGAAATGAACATAGATCGAAATGTTTAATAATAGAACTAACAGCGATACTGTTAGTTCTCGAAAAATTAAAAACTGGAAATGTAGAGCCAAAAAAAATTGCTCGACAACTAACAGTGGTATTGTTATTGACGCAGTTTTTCAACGGTTCTTAAATACTTTGAAACACAAGTATATGTCTTAAATTTTAGTTATCATAAGTCTATTGTCTCCACTCTCAGCCAAATTGCCAAAAATAACTGTTTTCAATAAAAAATTGCATTACTTCTAGTGTTAATTAAATAAAATACAATTTTCATTACAAAGAATTATTCTTCGTTACGAAAAACCATTTCAAATAATACCTGAATAATTTTTTTTATAATAACACTTTTATCCAGCTACTTAGTGCTCATATTATTAATATTTCTGAGAGATCGCATTTCCACCGCCCTCACCATAATATGTTTTTTATTAAATATTTTACTGTTTTACTAGTAGCGTAACACTGTACAATTAATTTGTGTTTTGTCTATTACCTACCAAAAAACTATTACGGATTCAAAAACAAACTTAACTTTGCAGTTAAAAGCACGTTATTTTATACTCTCCAACTGCAAATGTAAGTTTGTAATGGTAAAAAAATGTGACTTAATTACAATTTAGCAATTTTTAGATTTTCCTAGACCCAACTTCTTGACAAATTTCACAATTGTAAGTCAAAGGGAAAAGTACCCTATGTGGTTTGTATTTGAGTGCACAAATAACCGTATCTGTTGATTGCATTAACTGAAAACTGAATTTTTTGCCAGGGACCACAGACCTCGGTGTTTTATAATATAAATTTCGATTCGATACCTGTATCCGTTCTTGAGATTAAAGGTATTTTTTGAACGCGGTTATATATACAGTGTGACATCATCATTAATATATCATTTGTGATCGTAGATTACAAAATACGAAATTCTTAAAATCACATTTGCGCATCATACCAATAGGTACTGAACTTAATTATTTCAGAATTTTGAATTATAAATGTCTAATAAATGAATCCGCTGAAATAAGAAACTCTTATTAACTAACTAACTGTGACTCGTGGTTTCCTCCGCGTTAAATTTGTTGTTTTTCCGGTATAAAAAGTAGCCTAGATTCTTATCTGAAAGCTCCGTCAAAATTTATTGAGCTCCAGATAGCATGTAAGGTTGTGGTAAGCTTGATTTTTCTTTGATCGTAAATTGCTAAATCAAATATGACTCGTCAAGTTTTTGACATTTAATGATTAAAAACTGCTATGTTAAATATGACAACAAAGTTATTGACAATATTGTTGCAATGTTATAATTTTCAGTAGGCATTATATTCAATTTTTGTTTATATTTTGATAGGTACTACCTACTAAAGAATTAGCGATGACGATGGATGAAGAAAATTTACAAAGCGAAAATAAATGATAATAGCAGATCAAGCAAGATCAAGGCTGACATAAAAATATCAAATAGCCAAAGTGTTAGCTGAAGGAAATGTCAGAAGTTCTCGGTACTCACATACCACGACGAAAATGTATGAAGAGAATAATAAAACTTGAGGAAGACAAATTCGTTCATCTTTAGCTTCCTCTTCCTCTTCCTTTTTGTCTTCCTCTTTTTTTAGCCCGGTCCTTATATGTATGAAGACTACGATATTTGGCGCTTCGTTCTTTCTCGAACAGGTAAAGTATACAGCGCGAAAACATATTTATTTATTGGGCTATCTTACTTCCGGTATATTCCGGAACTCGGTATATGTTTTTATTTTCGTTTACTTACGTACTTATGTATTACGCAATAGTCATTGACTTGTTGTACAAAGCTTTGGTTGTAATGAAATCCATTGAATAAAAGAACCGTATACCGATGGATTGAAATGTACAAACAAGGGTGAATCAAAGCTGGAGATGAGCCACGAGCATCAATATGGAATTCGTGGTAACGCTCTCGATCTCGTGGTCTTGTATTTGTCTGGCCGGGAGCAAAAAGTGAGTTTGAATGGGGTTTTGTCTGTTGGTTCGAAGATAAAAATGGGCGTTCCCCAAGGATTAATTTTGGGACCTTTTCTGTTTCTAGTCTACATGAATGATCTCTCATTTATGCTAAGGGACTTATGCGAAATAGCATTATTTGCTGATGACACTTCATTGCTATTTAAACTGGACAGAAAGAACTTAGATATTACCAGGGTGAACGGGATCCTGGCAACCATCTCGAGGTGGTTTACTGTTAATAATTTACTACTGAATGCACAAAAAAGCAATTGTATTAAATTTTCTCTTTCTAATGTACCCAGAATCCATGATAAAATAGAACTGGGTGGGAAACGTTTAGAATTAGTTAAGTCTGCCAGTTTTCTTGGTTTAACAGTAGATAGTAAATTGCAGTGGGCGGATCATGTTGGGGCATTGGCTAGTAAGCTCGGTTCCGTGATATATGGAAAGTGAGAGGAAAGATGTTACACATCTAAAAATCTGTTGAAATTCAACACCGTATTGCTAAGATAATATTGCATTACAATTGATTACAATCAGATGTTATGAGTATAATTTTACACAAATTTTTAATGAAAACAACAATTAAACTCACGTACCAGTTGAGGATCGGCACGCTTCCCAGATAGCGTAGAGACTTGTCACATGCTTGATTTTTCTTGGATTGCATGTCAAATTTGACGAGGCAAGTTTTTGGCATTTTTGCTGCAATCTTATTACTCGTATTTTAGTGGGTTACAAGTTTGTTTATATTTTGGTGCCTAATATAAAGGTTATGTAAACATTTATAAATTCCAATGAACCAAGGGACTTTTTGGTGGAAACAGGAGAAGTGAGTTTGTCATTTGATTTTGATTTTCTGTCTTTTGCATTTCTGGGAGTTTTAAAGTACAAAAGTGATAGTATATTGTGTTTTAAATTTCTATGTAAGTGAAAAGAATGGAGTAGGTCTAAATAAACATAATTTTTTTTTTCTTAAATTAATAGATTTAACTACGACCTCGATATGCCATCTTATTTTTTTAACTTGATAAATAGGTTAAAAAAAGATATAGAACTGGCATCACTAATTATTAGATTGCGTTAGGTTATGTTTAAAATAAATGTGAAAAATTACTAATAAATCATACTATGTGGGCGTCCAAGCAAAAAGAGTCCAGTAGTGGGGTTGTGAGTTAAGACTACATTGGGAATTTTGAATAGTCAATTGATAATAAGAATTAAAAAAATATTAAAAAACTTGCATATACTTTTATATCAGACATTTAAAGTTGAAACTCTGAAAAAGCTTGTTTTGAGAAAAAGCATTTTTAAAGTTTGATTGAAAAAAACACACTTCTACTTGTTTGTTTCTACTTAGAAACATCATATAAAGATCTGTGACACTATCGCTCTCCATGATAACTCTACTTTGCTCTAGTTTCGTGTAAGCAGCTTTTATAGTACTACTAATATAGGCTGACTTATGAAGATCAAATAGCCAGAGTGTTAGCAGACGGAAATGTCAAAAGCACTCGCATACCTAGGCGAAAATGTTCGAAGAGAATAATGAGTTTTGAGAAAGCGAAAGAGATGTGTAAGGACCGCGACTCCTGGCGCTCCGTCTTCCCTGACTACCCCGTTAGGGATACAGCGTGAAGATATGTTATGTTATGTTTATGTTATTAATATAGGTAATGATAACATGAACTTAGTTCTGTATTCATTTCAGTGGTCACTATAAGGTTTTTGCATGAAACCAAACTCAAAGCAAAGTTTATCACCCATATTAATATTACCATTACGGCATCCTCCTCGAGGATATTAATATGTGTGATTAATTAACCTTGCCCTGGTTTCATATAAACAGCCTTATACTAATCAGCACTGATTACTATAAGACAGTTTACATGAAATCAGAGCAAAATTGTTACATATATTAATATTCCGGAAGAAACCTCAAATGCTTGCCGTTATTTAGTTGTGGCAATATTGCATTTTGTTTGTAAGTCATCATGCAAGTTTGTTAATCAACATAATATTATCTTTGCAGCAAATTGCTTCGCTCAACTTTGATATTTGGTAATTGGAAAGTCAAATTTTAATGTGCCTTAAATGTATACGCTTGCCATATGGTTGCCAAACACACTTGGTGCAACCTTATTTTTTGATTCGACAGACCGATTGCACGCCTAGTTCAAGTGTAAATTGCTATCCAAGTTATTACCTAACTTGCAGTCAGCATGCGACAGCCAAATATCGCGCGATATATGCTGTCAAACGAGAATTCGCATAATGTAATTTGTATACTGACGCTAAATCTACAGCGAAAAGTGCATTTTACGGTCATGGCGCAATAGAAACGCAATCGTCATATATGATATCACTTTTTTATTACAATTAGTCACCGGTTGCGCAATGATTGCGTGGCTGTCGCTGTCTGCAAATTGGGTAATAACCCCGCTGAACACCTAAGTAGCGCCCAATAAGGTACGACATTCCGAATTTAGATGATAGTACTACTCTGTCAAGAAAGTACCGGGAAAAAATCAATAATACACGAAATGTTAGTTATTCATCCAAATTTATTTTATCACCTTCAAAGTATGCTCCTTCAGAAACGATACACTTATATGCGTACACGTACACGTATATGCTATCGGTTGCGCGCTGGCACAGTGATTTCTATCATTAATTCTGTAAGTAAACTTTAAATCCATTTTAACCCGTTACATGATATGCTGGAGTTATTGCATTGCGCTCTCAGTCTATTATATAAGCGAAGGGCTGTTTGTTTTTATATCATGAAGGAAATGTGTCATTCGTTGATGACACTAATACGTTCGTAGTTTATACGATCGTTCGTTTAGTCAAGACAATAATAAACAACATATACTACTCTGTCAAGAAAGTATCAGGAAAAGATCAATAATACACGAAATGTTAGTTATTCATCCAAATTTATTTTATCACCTTGAAAGTATGCTCCTTCAGAAACGATACACTTACGCCAACGAATAATCCAATCATCAACACATTTTTTAAACGCTTTTTCCGGAATTGAGTTCAGTGCTCGCCGCGAATTCTCCAGAACAGCATTATAATTTGTTTCGCAGAAACAAATTATAATGAGAAAACTCTTCATTGATATCTACGCATTATGTATTGATTTAGTAACATAACTAAAGTATAGAATTATATTCTATAAAGCCATATACTACTCTGTCAAGAAACTACCGGGAAAAGATCAATAATACACGAAATGTTAGTTATTCATTCAAATTTATTTTATCGCCTTCAAAGTATGCTCCTTCAGAAACGATACACTTACGCCAACGAATAATCCAATCATCAAAACATTTTTTAAACGCTTTTTCCGGAATTGAGTTCAGTGCTCGCCGCGAATTCTCCTTTATGTCTTCCTCCGAATGAAAACGACTGCCACGAAATGGCAATTTGAGTTTAGGAAAAAGAAAGAAGTCGGCTGGAGCCATATCTGGTGAATAAGGTGGTTGCTCGATGGTATTTGTTGAGTTTTTGGTCCAAAATTCGTTCACAATAATGGCCTTGTGCGAAGGCGCATTATCGTGGTGCAAAATCCAAGAATTTTCTTTCCACAAATCTGGCCTTGTTCGTCGAATTTGCTCCTTAAACGCCGCATAACGCCCAAATAATATTGTTTATTTACCGTTTGACCTTCCGGCAAGAATTCAGAGTACACATCACCGCGATAGTTAAAGAAAACAGTCAACATAACTTTGACTTTTGATCGACTTTGGCGTGGTTTTTTCGGTTTCGGTTCAGTTGGAAGGCGCCACTCCGAAGCTTGTTGACTAGTTTGCATGTCAAACTCGTAAACCCACGTCTCGTCACCAGTAACAATGCGTTTCATGAATGTTGGGTCCGAATTGACTCGTTCTAGCATGTCCTCAGCGACTCTTATGCGATTGTGTTTTTGAAGAAAATTCATGTCTTTTGGGACTAGCCGAGCGGCAACATGTTTCATACCCAGGTGATTATTTAAAATGGTACGGATCGACTCGTGAGACACAGAAAGTTCGGCGGCTATCTCCCTCAAACTTGAATAAGGTTTTCAGTCACTATTTCCTTCACTTTTGCGATGTTAACTTCAGTTGCAGACGTTGATGGCGTACCAGAGCGAGGCAAATCTTCCATCACATCTCGACCGCTTTCGAACGCTTTGTACTACTCATAAGCACGTGTTTTTGATAAAGTCGATTCACCGTAAGCCTTCTGCAACATTTTCAGTGACTCCGAACACTAAATTCCATTGGCGATACAAAATTTAAGACAAACTCTTTGTTCGATGTTTTTGTCCATTATGAAATTCGCAATATACACTAGAATAATATAACTAAAAACAGCACTGTATTGAATCTAAATAACAGATGCAACTCAAACTCCGCGCCAAAATGGAAAACAGTTGTGCCAATCTAACAACAACAAAAAAACAATTTTTTTTAATTTTTTTTAAAATTTAATTTGGAACCATAAACCAATCATCCATTCCCGATACCTTCTTGACTGAATGTAAATACGAATAAGAACACGAAAGATGTTTTTCATGGTGACATATGAAGAATTTTACATGGGACATATTATGCTAAATTCCTGGAGCTTAAATAATTAAACGCGGATTGGCAGTATGGCATAGTTCCCTTGCCTCTCAAGAATTGGGAATCATGCCGTATTACCAATAACCTTGATTCACAAATAAAAAATTAGATTCACAATCTTCTGTAAAGTTTAAACAACTTGTGGTCCGAATTGACATACCTATACATTTTTAATATCGTACAGTACTCTCGGTAATATTATACGTAGTATCCCCTAGGTGGTCTGTGGTAATATTGTGTTAATTTAAATCTAAAAGAGACTATACCGTCAGAACATGAGGTTTTTTTTCGTTCTTTAAGGCATAGCGTACAGATTAGCGCATTTGCCAATGTCGCGTATTGTATTTATGTAGAATCGTTATTGTAAAACTTCTCCAGTAAAGCGATAGCAGACTTTACTTAAGTTTTATATGACTTCTTGGAAGAGCGCGAGAACTTCAGCTACACATATATTAAACTTAATGTATTATTTTTACTTACACAGAACTTTAAAACGCAATATACTATCTTTTTTGTACTTTAAAACTCCCAAAAATTTAAAAAAAATGACAACCTCGCTTCTCCCGTTCTCGCTAAAAAGTCGAACATGAAGTTGTAAAAGCTCCTATAAGACTAAATAAATGGTTTGTTAGAAATAAAATATTTAAAATTCAATCTTATGCTTTGTGCTTAAAGTATAATTCACGTAATTCATTTAAATCTCTTTTTAGTTCATTTTGATTTGTTACGTGAACATGACAAGGATAAAACATATTTAATTACTATGCTAGACAAATAAAAACATGTTGCACGGCAGGCAATGACGTATTCAGATGCAATCTAGAAATACAGAAAACTTGGGGGCATTATTATGCAATTATTGATATTTATTTGGTTTCAAATGGCAAATTATAAGTGAGTTGTTACTGAATATATTATTATCATGATTGTCTAGAAATCAAAACTTTTATGAATAGCAACTAAAGAATTTAATATCATTATTAAAAAAGGTTTTGGTTTTAGTTTATTAATTATCTAATTAATGTAATAGAAAGACACAGACAAACGAGGTACTACTATTTCGTCTACGTTTAGTATTTATAAAAACCCTTGACTGAAGAGTTAAATAAATAAATATATAAATATAATGAAGACACACAAACAAATAAATAATAAAGAATAAAATTGAATCGTATTGGATGCCTATTCACATTTGATTTTTACATACTGCGCGCATTTTGCTATGAACCTATACGAAGTGCAGTATGAAAGCCGGATTTTTAAACAAGCTTACAAAGCAAACCAGCATGTGAGAGAGAGAGACAACTGATTGCTTTAATTATATCTCGAGAGGTTGTTAGCGTCTGTTGGTTGGTTGTTGCCACTGATTGATCGCGACTCGGGGTTAAGTACTTCTTTTCTTCCGTTATTTTCGTTTGACAAGTAATTCACGGGTATTTTTAAAACCGTTTGATAAACTTTAAAATTGATACCTATTCCTCATTTATTCTTCACTGAGCATTTCAGTAAGGCGAGCCGGGCTTTTGGGTTTGCATGAAGAACAAGGTACGGTCAGTGGAGAAAATCTATATTGTTTTTTATTATGAGAAAAATGTTACTAGAGTCAATTTACAGTGTTTATAAATTCATAATTAAATACAGCAAATCCTTTTTTACAATCATTAATTTTCACTACGGAAAATATATTTAAAAATTAGTATATGTAATATTAAAAATTCGACTCTAGTAATCAGAACAGAAATAAAAGTATAACCTGAGTAAATTAGATGTGAATGCGGTAGTATAATTTTAAATTTCTTATTCATGATTTTATAGTTAATGGTATTAAGGTCATGTCATTTCCAAAATATAATTACGAATTTTAAAAATCTAGGTTAATATTACGAAATAATAAACACCTCAATAAAATTATATTAATTATTTGCCAAAAATAAGAATTCAGCTTTTTTTAGCATCTAGATGTGTTGTTTTTATTATTTTTGAGGGAGTAATTTGACATATTCGCTGTTAGCTTTCACAAATATTACTGAAACAAATACTAATTTGAGTACACATTTGGATAGGATGTTTTTGGAGTTTTTAATGTGTATTTAGTTTTTTTATTTGTGATCGAAGCCAATAATCTTATAATCAAACTGGATATTACATTACTAAAATCTAAGAGTTTTTGGCGGGATTTTTTGGGGAGCGGTGGGGCGTTTATTTTAATTATTTGCAAATTATTACTAACGGATATTGTGATGTAAAATTGGCGTAGTTTTGGGTCCCAGTGTCTACACTATTGTGTATTATTGTGGAATTGTTGAAATAAGTGCTAAATTAGTAGCGTGAAGTTGAGACTTTTATAGTGACTTAATCCGCCTCTGTGGAACCTACTAGAAAACTGCCTCAATATATTTGTAGCGAGAAACTCCACGACATTAAAACGAAGATGAAGATTTTATCTATTTATTACGGAAGACGTGGTTATATGGGCTAAGATGCTTTTTACCTTCACTCCTAAGAGAGAATCGTCGTAACACACAATAAAATCTAAAATGACAAAAAATTAGGTACCTATATGGTATTTTTGTAACGTTTTGTACTAGTGCTTAAGCTACGTAAAAAATATTTTAAAAAATTCACTTAGCCAACATTAACATGCCAATCGATGGTAGCGCTCTCTGTAGTTCTAAATTATCATTTTCTTATTTTTCTAGATATTGTAGAGATCGTAAATCTAAAATGAACAAACATTTCCAATAGTATTGAAACAAAAAATATTTCTGTAATTAATATTTATTTTTATCTTATCTTGCATTACTAAAATGAAACTACTTTGCACTTGAGAATGTTGGCACCGTTGGCACTACTGAAACCATGACAACTTTCGTGGATGTGTGATGAATCGTAGTGAGAAGTATTTTTTTTTATAAAATTCTTCATTTTAATTGAATAAAAAACATGATGTTTAATATGTAGTGCTTATTAATTTCTATTTAGTGATTACTTTTATAGTGTTTATATATGTAAACTATAAAAACCGTATGAAGAAATCGTGGATAGAAAATGTTATTGTGCGTTAAGTTTCATAATGGCGGTCCGTCGCGTCCCCCGCGCCTCCATTTCGGTGACAGTCAAATTATGACAATGCCGATATGTAAAGTTTGAAAAATGTTATACTTTTACAATAATCGTAGTGATAGTGTCTAGTTTGTTGATTTTTGAGGACTAAAAATGAATCCAGACCATCATAATTTGAACACGGGTGGCGGCCAGCCTGCTGGAAATTCTGAGGTTCGCATATTCTTCGTATGTTACTTTGTTACTTCGTAAAGTTATGAATCGCTATTTATGCAACTGGTAATTACAGTCTCAGAACCAAAGAGTTCAGTCCGGGCAGCAACAAGCAAACAATTTGACCCCTACAACATCTGCTACTGATCTACGAGTGAACTCTGCGGCGGTGAACGTCGCTTTGTCTAGTGTCGCGAAATATTGGGTGTTTACAAACTTATTCCCTGGACCGATACCACAAGTGTCTGTGTATGGTTTGCCAACCGGTGCTAGAATTGAGAATGGAAAGCCTATTCAGGTAATAATTGTTTTAATTTTTATCTACATAATTAAATTTATCAACAATAATTATACAATATTGTTTAGCTTTTTTTTTATTAAATACTCTGTTTTAAATTTATGTAATTTTCAATGTTGTTAGGTTATATAAAAAACAATATGAATAGATCTATTTTTGTGTTCAGGTGCCGATTTTTAACATAATGCCTTTTTAATGAAATTTTGTTGCAAGTATTAAGTGGTGAGGTTAAGTTTATTCATCTATTATTTATTTCTTCCAGGATCTTGGTCAGACACATGCAAGTATACTCAATGGTGATCCTAACATTATTCTTGGGCATCATGCGGGACAACCTCAAGTCACTGTTTCAGCAGCTGGTGCACAACAAATTCCTGTTTCACAGATTATTGCTACGCAATCTGGACAACAGGCTCATGGTAAATCACAATCCAATATTTTGAAAATTATTTTGCTATAATTAATTATACCTGTAATAATAAAAAGTAAAGTGCTCACAATATTAATGTGAGATTCTGTTAAATTATTATTTAAAACATGGACGTACAGAGGAGAATTTAACAAAAATGCTCATGAAATGCTTATCAGTTATATCAGTACGAATATTTTTTTAAGCACAAATGGTTACCAAAATTATAGAAACTAGAAAGTGTTATCTGGAAAGTAAGGGTCAACAGATTGTAGAGTATTTAATAGAGAGTAGTTACTATGGTGATTCTTGTAGTAGTAACCAGGGGATTAGTATGAAGATTATCTGATCAGTTTAAAAACACTATTTTTTCTAAATTGGCCTGCAGCTTGTGTATTACTTCTAGGTTCTCTTCATCTTAATAATATATACAGTTATACACCCATAGTATAAGTTCAGATTTGACTTTGGACCCATATGATTGTGTATTTTTCTGGAAGCGTATTATTATTTGTATACATATTTATTCTTTCAGAAACACTGGTGGCCCACACCCAACAACAAGATATGGCCTCGCAGCAAGGTTCCAGCAACACACAGGTTGCTGTTAGTGCAGGTCAACCCGCCCATCAGCAGGTACCCAATCAAAGGGTCGAGTTTGTACAACACCATAACATTGATATGGTAAATCATGTGGTAACCCACTCCGTTTACTATCAGGAATGCTGAACTTTCATTGCTATGTAGTTAATAGTTATTTTCTTTATTATACTCAGCTTGTTTTCTAAACAAGCTTAGTATGAGTAAGCAGTAATGCATGTAAAAAAACATGTGTATCTACTGTGTCGTCATTGTAAATCTTTTATGTATATCTGAATTTACTCTTTATATTTTTTATTTTCAGACTCTTTCTCTTGATTTATTTTCTTTTTCCTAAAATCTAATTATTGTAATATGAATTCTAGTTCTTGATTTAGGAAAATTGCATGTAATATCTCATCAATATGTCTTGTCTTAATAATGCATGGGATAATTTGATAATGTCATTGTTTAGTGTTAGTGAACTATATCTGTCTCAGTTAAAAAAAATTACATAGATTGGAGCCTTATTCATTTACCCATAATAAGGGGTAACTCGACATGATGATCTGTTATTGAATATTTGTTTTAAAGTACAGGTTACTGAATATTACATGTTATAATATTGACTGTTGTGTAGGTGTCCCTGAAAATATGATTAAACGAAACAAGGTGTTACAGAATTTCATTTACTACCTTTTTCCTCAAGAAATGCCTAAGTAGTACTGAAGGAGCAAAGTTATGGCAGTATTATAAAAAAAAATAATAAAAAGATATTTTATGAGAAATCATCAAATTTTTTCTTTACCGACCATCCAGAGAGACTTGTGTGAACCTATCCAAGCATTTTTATGAATACATATAACATCTAGTATTTGGTAAATTAATAAAAAAAAAACATTATTTCTTGCTGGAAGTTAATTTTACTACTTTGAACAGTACTAGCAAAAAAAAATGTTCTACAACAAATTAACTCTTGATTGGAAAAACTGCATATTTAAACAAGGCAGTAATGTTTTAATAATTCACCATAACATGGGAGCTATTATTTTATTGTCACTATATGTCCCTATTTAACAAGTTCAAAGTTTAAAATCAATGTTCATTTAAGGCAATGTTAAAGAAAACAGGAACTGCCGTACCTTTTTGCCCCAACAGTATTGCTTTGGTATTTCTTGAGGAAAAGGTAGGAAATGGATTTCACAGACATATTGTTTATCCTTACTCCCAAGGACACCTATATATAATGTACTTAACTTTTTCTAGTAGTCTATTACAAATAAATAGTAATAACAATATAATATACTCAGATATTTCACACAGCGCCATCTAGTCCCAAAGTAAGCAGCACAGCACTTGTGTTAAGGGTACTAGACAACTGATATACTACTTATATACTTTATCTTTTGTAAATAAATACATATTATACATAACACCCAGACTCGGGGCAGGAATCGAACCTGCAACCCTGTTTACTTTACTGTCGACGCGCTTAGCCGTTGCGCCACGGAGATCGTCAAAAAAATGTTGTCAAATAATAGTTTGTCATACCAAATACAGTAAATATAGTAGTCATTATAAATAATTTTCAGTTAGTATTCTATCCTAAAAAAATCCTCTACTAACGTGGATGGCACCTTAATTTTATGTATTCAACTATTTCCTACCAATATTTGGATTTTGGGTAATATTTCAGTCTCCTTTAAATATGTGTAGGTAATCTTTAACATTTCGTTCTTTGATGTGTACAATAATAAAATAAAATGTTTTTTATGAAAGTTTCAAAAGCAGTTTAGTAAAATATAAAATATACCAATTAATGGATAATAGAAAGCCAGCTAAAAGTGGAAAGAGTTTATTTCCGTGTGTACGCTCAACAAACCCAATTACGGTGGTTCCTCATCTTTGTAGTCACTCCTCCAAGGCCTAGCGTAGTTGGTGACCTTCACTTACAACAGTCCTGCATCGCAGTTGACTTCTTTCCAGAGTCATCGTAATAGTCTAGTTCGCCTCTATATCCCTTTATACTAATAACTAATTCATGTGATATCACCTTGTTATCGATTGTTATTTGTGAATTGTACCTATTTATACCAATCGATAGTTAACCTTGAGGTTAGCAATGTGTTTTCAGATCGTAGCCCTGCAAAGCCTAGGTCTCAAGATATAAGCCTGAAGACTTATCTTTATTACCTTGGCAAGGTTCAATCGTAACAATATGATTATATGTACTATTTCAAGGAGAAAAGATATTAAAAATGGGTAAAAAAATTAAACAAGGATTACACGCTCACTAAATATATTTAATGAATAATTTAATTTATATTTTGTTTTGAATAATAATACAAAGTTATATTTATGGATGATAATTTGTTACTCTATCGGTTTTATTTGCCTTTATTCTATTTTCGCATGTTTCTAAGCCAGAATTTGACATTTCGTCGTAAATATTACATAACAAATTGCGTGAAAAACATACACAATATATGAAGGCCTTATTAGAATGATGTAACAATTGTACAAATAAGTGAATACACCAACTACTAATGCTTCACTTTTGGGGTTCTGTTGTTCCATCTATGTGTTTTTTTTATCTGAAATCTTGGAACAATTATTGTTAGAAGTTAAAACTATTCTCCATATATTAGTACCTACTAATAATATTAAGACATACCGTTTTTTGTTTAGGGTCATCATTCACAACAACAGCACATAATGCAACAACAGTTAATGGCAACAGCTCGTCCTGAACATGCTAATCAACAGGTATATTATAATCATAATAACTGAAATCCCCTTAATAAATCAACATTATAAGCACTTGTAACATCATATGATTTTAATTTATGCTGCTTATCACCACAGCAAGTCAGTGAGGTAAGAACATATCTAACATTAAATAACAACATAAAAATCTCAATGACTTCACAAAGCTTCTGCTTACTTACAGTATTAGTAATAGAATTAGTGTTAGGGCTACTACTACATGTATGAATTAAATATTAAGATAGAGGCTGGCTCATTGGTATGGAGCATAGCCATCTAATTGAGGGTCCCAAGTTCATGATCAGTTTCATTTCGAAAATTTACTTTAGATGCGGATGTTACTGAATACTCCTTCAGTTCTTAATTTCATTTTTCTAAGCTTATATTTAGACAACCCAAGCTGTCGTTTTTTTATGTAATTGTCCTCACTAATATCAGAAAGAGCTAAATGTTGTTTAAAAAAGATTAGATTTTTTAGGAAATATACTTGTATTTGACTTTAGAATTTTTATAATGAAGAAGATTCTAGTGAATACTTAAATAGTCAAATTACGTATAGTAAGAACAAAGACGAAGACTGACTTACGAAGATCAAATAGCTAGTGTTAGTTGACGGAAATGTCAAAAGCATTCGCATACCTAGGCGAAAATGTGTGAGAAGAATGACGAGATTTGAGGAAGCGAAAGAAGTATGTTAAAACTGCGATGCTTTACGCTCCGTCCTTTGACTACCGGTTAAGGATACAGCGTGAAGATATGTATGTATGTATAATAAGTACTAACTGTTCACTGATTTCTATATGTATGTTTACTTATATTTAAATGGTGATAGTATTGTTTCACTTTTTTATCATGAATGACGTAGTTACAAGTAATATAATAAGGACATTTGCATTTTTGTATGTAAATTGCATTTATATTCTTGCAATAATATATGATATAAATTATGGCAATGCTCCGTAATAAAACACTTATTAATAATGGCAATTTACAGTAGTATTAAATGCACATTTTTGAATCTGTTTAAATAAGTATGTATGTACTGTAATTTTAGCAATAGGACAGGGGTAAAGGATTTGATCCCGGGATCCCGACCGCTTTTCTGTCCCGAAATCTGATTAGTTTTACCTGATCCCGAGATTTTCGGGATCGACATCATTTGCAAATTTGCAAAATAGACTGCATGAAGCAAAATCAATGAGCTCTCATGCCTATCATTTTAAGAGCCCTTTGACAAATTGTAAGCAGTTGAATTTAGATATCGGCGTGCTCGGACACTCATGTATGCGCGCGACTTTTGTAGCTTTATTGCAGTGTGAATAACGAAGCTAAAAAAATGTAATTTTGATACTTTTCCGAATTAAAAATTCGATTTTTACCGACTTTAAAAAAAAGGAGGCTATTGTTAATACTTTTTTTCTATTTCTTTATGCATATAATATTTCTTATTAGTGTTAAGTGTTCTCGATGCGTTAAATGCATGTAAAGGAAATACAATAACATTCCTTAACACAAATATTTAGTTACATATTATTATGTTAAGGCACTATTTTAAAAGTGAAGATTGAATAGAGTTAAGTATTTACCTGTCTAGTACTAATAATATTAGGATAAGTTAGCTAGAAACTACTAGTTACGTAGCCATGATTAGTTATAATTATCTAATCATGTCTTTTAATAATCAAAAATAAAGTACACATCTTTTACTAATTAAAAATCACTTCGCGCCGTTTTAATAAAGATGAACGTGATGATATCATTTTATTAAGTAAGTGAGACTCCAGTTCTTCAAACAGAGATTCGTATTTGAAGTTTAATGGCAGTTTCTTAGCTTTGAAGAAATAAACATATATATACACACATACAACAATTCTATAACTCTATTTTGGAATCAGAAAAGCCTAAAGTTCAATCATTTTTAAAAAGATCGTCAATGTACAGACATGGCTTTGTTGTTGTTTTATAACAAAACTAACTTTACCCGCGACTTCGGTCTGCGCGAAAAACTTTTGCGTGGCTTTCCCGGATTAGATTAGATCACATGTATATGCGTACAAAGAATGTTTTTGAAAAAATTTCAGTACAATTGGTTTAGCGGTTTAGCTTTTATCATTCAACGTAAAAATCTACCACATACGAATGTGAAAAGAGGGATGTAAAAGGGGGAAGCGGTGAAAATCGCCATGCCAAATTTCATCAATTCGGTTCAGCGGTTTAGCATTTCCCATATAAAATGTTTCATCCCCCTTTTCTCCCCTTTAGGGGTAGACTAAAAAATAAGTGCACAATGACATGCTCTTAGTACGTACCTTCACTTTAACTGTTCTTTACTTATAAAAGGACATACAAGCAGACAAACATTTTAAAAATGGTAGAATCGAAGTCAGTGAGTCATAAAACGACTATCACAAAATTTTACAAAAAAAATTGAAATTGCAGACCGACGCTAGAGATGTTTACGGTAAAAATATAGGATCAATGAAAAACCCACTGTAAGATAAACACATATTACGGATGCAACTTAACTAAAAAGAGCTCATTTTAGATTTCAACGTTTAGACGGGGGATCACGATAAAACATGCCTAATGTGCAACTTGCCTTTAAATTATGTTGTATATCCAGACAGACACAGATAAAAATTCTAAAAATACTGTTTTGGTACCCATTAGTATTACGCGTACTTCTCGATTTTTTTTTATATATCTTTAATTAACAGGTGCGGATCAACCTACTGTTTAATTATTTGTAGTTTTTAATTTTTATGTACGCAGCTCTGTAGGGCGAGCACGAACTTTCGACAGTTTCGTAACGTAATCGTATCGAGTTTACTATACGATTACGAGAGTCGCAGCACGAAGCGTATTTTACCAACTCGAGAGCTCGCTACGATTACGAAGGTGACGTCATCCTAACGTAACTAGGGACTGGCAAGTTTGAGTAAACTACACAATTTATTGAATGAAGGGTGCGTCCTAAAACGAAATAAGAGAAAGTTTTAGATTTTTATTTGAAATGTAAAACTCTATTATAATAAATTTATTAGAAAAGGAGTAAATCTTTAAAAAATATATTATATTAGATATTTATAACTTATAAATATCTAAAAAAATATATTATTGTTTTACAATTGTGCATTATTTTTCAAAATAAAATTAGTTTTTATATTATGGTTAATAGTTTCGAACGGCTTAGATTTGACGGTTTTTTGAAACAACCTCTCGATGTCACATTTCTTTATGTTAACACTATTGAAACATTCTTGCGGAAAAGTTTATTGCGTTTTTTGTGTACGTTTTGATTTTAATTTCATCACATGAAAATGAAAACAAGTCCCACACAATATTATTATTATTATGACAAAGTATTCGTGCGTCTGTCATCGAGATTTACGTTACCGTACGTCAAAATAAGGTTCGTGCTCATGATTTTACTCTATTTCAATACAAATGGCTTACGTTACCTTTACGTTACGTTACGAAGGCGGTGCGAAAGTTCTTTTTACGTCCTATAGGGGCGCTGCACTAAAAGTCATACAATTTGCTTACGCTTACGATACGAATACTTTGTCGATAGGATTCGTGCTCGCGCTACTGATTATTATTGAAAAATTCTATCCTTCCTGTGAATGTGATGTTAAAATCTGTATAGATTGTTATAAAAGTAATAGATTTAATCTTGATACCCGGCTTGCAATACTTCTTGTAAGCTGACATTACTTTAGAACTTTATTATTTAACTTTACTACTAGTGATTATATTTAAAACACAATGTTTACATGCCTTACAAAAAATACAGGAAATCGAAAAGTCATAATAGATTCATGGAACAGAGTAGTCAACACTGGATCAAAACAAATCAGTGGACATATACGGGTCGCTATTTAATGTTATCGCTTGCGATCGCTCGTTATGAAGAGTGCGTAAATTTCTATGAGTCATTGCTTTTTTTGGAAGCAAATCGACATTTAATCACGACACTTTATCCTGGAAATAAGCCTTTTTAAATATTTTTTTCTGGAAAAAGGCAGAAATTTATGACATTTACACAACAGCAATATTCAATAAGAATATGTACTTGATCTCAACATAATTTTAGAAATAGTTAGAACTCATCGAAACATTGTTAATTAGGACGTCAAAATAGCGCATCTGAGGATTTTCCTTGTAAACTGACATCGTAGAATGGTTATTGCAAGATATTATAAAATAAATATAAAAATATGCAACACCAATATTCAAGAAGAGAAATGGATGTATTATAAACTGCCAGCAACATATTAAAAAATCTTGAGGTTTCTGAGAAGTAGAGCGTTAAAATATCAGTATTTTGCACAAAAATTTCAAAGGCCTTTTAATGTATTTTTTTGGTTAATTTACGATGATTGCTTGAAATAAATATTTTTGTACTATTTAATTAAAAAAAAAACACTAAAAAGTAAAGCAATAGAATGTGCCTATTAACCCTTTTTTATGATAAGTTGTAAGTTATAGTATTAGCACAGATTCATTAGTTATGGTAGTATTACTAATATAATATGTCCAAGCTTCGTCGCGTCTGGGGACCGTTAATGAAAATTGTTAAATAAACTTTTATTTAAAACTTGTATCTACTTTATCATTTTTAGTTATATTTTGTTTTTTTACTTTACTTACTATTTATTCTTTTACATTTTAATGTTTTGTTTTCTTTGAGTCAGGGTTTTTTCAATTTTTTGTTTAAGTTTTATTTCACATTAAAGACCTTACGATCGGGACTATCCACACAAATACTTTCCCGGACGGTACACGAAATTATGACAAGAGCTTTTTGCTGTGCCGAAATCTGTGTATTCTGACAATAGTTGTCTACTCCATCATCAGACCTTGATCACCATCTGTCTGTCTATAACCTATTCATCGAGACCATTCCAATAAGCTTAAATATGATACCTCTGCTGTAAGTTGGTGAGGAGTTGGGTATCCTACTGATTCCAGACGATGTTGCAGCATCAGGTCAAGATTACCATGTTATTGTAATATCATTAAAGTCACATGATATTAAATTTCGTATCGATCAGATCAGTAGAAGTTGTTGCTGTAGAACAACTAGAAAAAAGCTGATAATCTTCAAACGGCTGACAATGTATCCTGAATCATAGCTAAGGACACTCTCGATCAAGTCACCTTTCAAACAAAAAATAAATAAATCAAAATGGGTTCATTAATTTAGGATGCCAAAGACAGGTACACAGATACATTAATAATAAAAGATATACAATTATCATACGTTAAACTCATAACACCCCTCTTTTTGCATCGGGCTTAAAAATGATAGGTAAGCAATTCTCGCTGGGCTATTCAAGGATGCTTATTTGCGACTAAAATACTTGTAGTGTTAATTAAAATTATAGGTAAGCAACCACAATGGGTTACTCGGTGATAACATAACATAACATAACTTCACGCTGTATCCCAACGGGGTAGTCGGAGAGGACGGTGATGCTTGCTTGAAATACAAATTATTTTATTTTAAATAAGAAAAATAGCTGAGCAAGCGCACAGGTAATGCTTGGTCGATATTGAATTATTTTTATTTCTAATGAAATGACAGGCAAGCCAGTGGGGCATGGTTAGCTAGGTGTATACCGTAAAATACGTTGATTTTTGTTTAAATTATTATTTGTTGTTTAAGGAGCTGATTTTTGTAAGATTTTCTCGATTGTTTATTTGTAACTCAATACCAAAATTATCCCGGGATCCCGGGATTAACTAAGTATAATCCCGAAATCCCGGGATTAGAAATAAGGGCTGGGATCGAATTACCTAAGTCAGGGGGGGTTTCTACCACTTCTCAGCATTATTATTTTAATGTAACTTGACTTACGGAGTAGTTAAAGTAGGTTGGACGGCTAAACATCGCTGTTCTTACGTATTTCTGTGGCCTACTGATAATTGAGTGTCGAATGATAAAACTAATCACTAACCTACTGTCAGAATTTCGAGCTTTCTAAGTCAAAAAACATGAAAATATAATGCTATAAGAAATGGCGGTAAGCCCCCTGAAGATTTGTCATGTAAGATAAATAATCTAAGACAAATTTTCTAACATGAAACTTTTAATGTATGAAATCAAGAAAACGAGAATTTTTGTTTAGTTGACCAAACATTAGTTATTAGAAAAAATATTTGAAAGTAATCTCTGTACGAATTTTTATTGTCATTTGTCAAGGTATTGTTATTAAAAATATTTAGTATTTCCTGCATATAAAAATAAAGAAGTATGGAAATTGTAGGATTTGCAATAATATTATCAAACTGTTTCCAATCAGATCCAGTTAACAGTCAGTGAAGACGGCATTGTCACGGTGGTGGAACCAGGGGCAAGCAAACTAGTTGATAAGGAGGAGCTACATGAAGCCATCAAAACCCCTACTGACCATTTCCTGAGTGTTCATCACTTGCAGCAGATTGTTGGACAACAGGTTACATTACATGATCCACTATTATATTAAACGACCAATATTTGTATATATAACGTGTTCACGACGTTTTCTGTTAACTTCGGCAAATGACTATACTAATGGTATATATATATATTAATACTTGTCCAAGAACATATACATAAAAATTCTTTTTTTTAATTTAATTATTTTCATATAAAATTAAAGAATTTCTAGGAGAAACACGCCTTACACAAGCGGCGACACGGCAGAGACGGTATCACTCCAAAACGCCTCTAGCGATTTCGATGAAATTTATAATGTAGGGCTTGAGGAGGACGAGAAATCGATCTAGCTAGGTCTCAATTCTGGGAAAAATTGTTTTCTCCGTCTTTCACATACTTAAAACTTCTAAACTTTTTAATTTCACAGCAGAGTTTACCTTTTCAATAGCACAGTGACTGAGTGTAGGTCTACCACGCCGAAGTGCGCGGATTCAAACAGCAAAACAGCTGTAATGATTTCGATAAAATTTACAATATAGCGCTTTACGGTGGTCAAAAACCGATCTAGCTAGGGTCCAATTCTGAGAAAATTCATTTTCTCTATGTTTTTACACACTTAAAACTTCTAAACTCTTCTGATTTCACAACAGAGTTTACCTTCTTAGTAGTACAGTGGCTACCAAGTGGCTATCTACCCAGCTGAAATACGCGGGTTCAAATCCTGCAATGTGATCAGATTTTTGTTTTTATTTTTTTTAAAACACCGAGTGAAGCTCGGTATTTTTTTTGTTAAATAAGCAATGAAGAGATACGCAGGGTTTCGCGACATTGTTATTGTAAAAATGAAGAAAGTAATAATGCTTAGATGGTTATTATGTAGCATGTTTCATGAAAGACAACCAATAGACTAATATTTTAATGATATCATTATAGACTTGGGTCATTTTAGTTTTAGATAAAGTAATTTTTATGTAATACTAGAGCTCTTTTCCGCGACTTCGTTCGCATAGTCTTTCATTTACTGATGTTAATAATTCATAAACCTACACTGGCGTACGCAAAACAACGCATTAAAGTTTCATCACAATTGTATGAATGTTTTAGGAACGCATAGACGACAAACATATGAAGAAACATTCATTTTTATGTGGATTTTTGGTATATTCAAAAATTGTCTTGAATTCTTATAATATTGTTAGCTATCTTCTAACCAAAATCTCAAACTTGTTGATCAACACGTATTTCGCCTCTCAACGAAGTATCCTCATGTATTCTCTACAATTTTCCAGAGTTCAACTCGGTCAGCAAAATCGTACCAAATGATTTAGATACTAATTTGGTTTCGGTGTCAGTTAGGTGACTGAGTCTGATCTCTGGAATTTTCTGAAGCTGCTTCATTGAGAGACGAAATACTTGTATAGGCTTGAGATATTGACGACCTCCGTGGCGCAACGGCTAAGCGCGTCGGAAAGTAAATGAGGGTTGCGGGTTCGATTCCCGTCCCGAGTCTGGGTATTTATGTATAATATGTATTTATTTACAAAAGAAAAGTATATCAGTTGTCTAGTACCCATAACACAAGCGCTGTGCTGCTTACTTTGGGACTAGATGGCGCTGTTTGAAATGTCTGAGTTTATTATTATTATTATATATTGGGCGGAAAATAGCCAAAAATTGTATAAGTGTTGTATGAGTCGTAAAAGTTAAACTTTGAAAAATTCTAGAGTACCTGACGATGCTTCAACGAGAGGCAAAAACACTTGTCTATTATAAGTTTTGAAATTTTAGGCGTAAAATAGCAAAGATTGTAAGAATTCATCACATGAAATAAGATTTGCGCAAAATAACACCTGGATACAATATGTACAAGAATGGTTTGAAATTTGTATTAACTTTAATTGTGACTACTTCGAGAAAAAAATACAATATTCTCAAAATTAGCACAGGTGCTGTAACTGTTTTGATAATATATGGATATCAATTACAATATTTTCCAATATTATATTTTATATTAGTCATCTAAATCTAAAATCGAAACTCATATAATTGAAAACACATACGTTCTTCTGAAGCTATATTTTTTATTGACAGGTTATTGACAGTGTTGTTCGCATTGAACAAGCGCCTGGTGAACCAGCGAATATATTAGTTACACACAACCCTGACGGTACTACGTCTATTGAAACTAGTGCGGCCGATCCCCTAATTGTGAAAGATGAAAAGGCCGGAGCTAAGATTGAAACTGCGCAATTTGCTATACCTGCTGAAATAAAGGATATAAAAGGAATTGATTTGAAGGTATATGAAGTACTAATTCTATAAAAGAAGTAGTGTTTTTAACAAATAAAGTTGACTATAAAAATCTTGCTTATTTTAATGGTATGTTGAATTTAATTTAAAACAATTATTAACATGTCAAAGTACAAGAAACGTATAATAAAAACTTTATATATGTAATAATTAATTTGTTTAAAAATAACTTCTTATTAATTTGAAAAATAGAAGTTACGTCAATTTCTTATCAGTTTTATTAGAGATCACATTCGTAATACATATTTTTACTAGCTGTTATACCTACACTGCCTGCGCATGGAATTTGAAAAAAAGTAAAAAAAAAATCTCCTATTCAATCTATCTCCATATCAAATTTCATCAAGATCGGTTCAGCAGTTTAGCCGTAAAAATGTAACAGACCGACAGACACTTCCGCATTTATAAGACAAATATAGATTAGAGAACATTGTTAAACATTGAAAAAATTATATTACGAGGGCTGCTATTTATGTATCCGGAATAACAAAGTGAAACAAACATATAGCATTTATTATAGTTTTATTGCTTATCAAAATATTTACCATGATGATCGATGCACTTTTGCATGCGTTGGAACCAGTTTTCGTAGCACTTTTTCCATTCGGATTGAGGTATCTTCAAAACGTGCATTTTGAACACTTCAACAGCCTTTTCACGGCTCGAAAAACGTTGACCACGTAATTTATTCTTCACGGTTAGGAATAAATAAAAGTCTTTGGGGGCCAAATCGGGGCTGTACGGCGGATAACCCGTTAATTCGATCTTTTGATCTTCCAAATACCGAGTTGTTTCGGCCGATGTGTGGCAGCTAGCATTGTCATGATGAAGAAGGATTCTGCGTTGTCGGTTGTTCTTTCTTATTTCTTCAAAGACTTCTGGCAAACAAATGGTCGTGTACCATTCAGAATTAACCGTTTTACGATTCTCTAGTGGCACTGTAGCTACATGTCCATTTACACCAAAAAAACAAGCGACCATTTGTTTCAAAGTGCTTTTTGAACGAATGACTTTTGTTGGATTCGGCTCATCTTGGAACACCCAAACTGTTGATTGTTGTTTAGTTTCAGGATCATACGCATATATCCAAGTTTCATCACCTGTGTAGATATTATAGATAGCTTTTGATGCACCCTGATTGTACTTTTGTAACATTTTTTCACACCAATCGACACGAGCCCGTTTTTGGTCAATTCTCAAGTTGTGCGTAATCCAACGTGAACAAATTTTTTTTACAGCTGAATATTCGTGTAATATTTTACATATACTCGTCATACTTATGCCCAGAGACGCCTCTATCTCGCGGTATGTAATATGACGATCTTGCATTATTAGTTCCCGCACAGCATCAATATTTTGAGGTACAACAACTGATTTAGGGCGACCTTCTTTAACTTCATCCGTGAGCATAGACCGCCCACGATTAAACTCACTAAACCAGTGATACACAGTAGTTATCGATGGTGCTTCGTCCCCAAATGTCGAAGTGAGTTGATTGATACACTGTTTTTGAGTTAGCCCTCGCCGAAAATCGTAATAAATCATAGCACGAAAATTTTCACGACTTAAATCCATGGTGATAAAGACTCGCAATTTTCAAAACAAAGGATAATCAAATGACAGCTACATGAAACAAATTGTATTCTTCAGCCAAAGAGTTCCATTTTTAAATGTTATAATTACTTTTGTAATATTGTTCTGTAACTGGCCAGTTCCGGATACATAAATAGCAGCCCTCGTACAACGGCTTTTATACATTGTTAAAAAAAAGTTACTTGTAAAAGATTGAGATATCTTGTCGTGTGTATTATAATAATTATTATAGATGCATTAACAAGTCTGATGATTATAAATGTGTCTGCGAGGTGCGCGGTGTCATATTGCTGGTATGTCTCTGTGGCGTCGCCATTTCATAGAGCACTAAATAATTTGAATAAATAAACATCATATTTATTTTCCTTTTTTACTATGTTTTTTTATTGCTTCTCTCACTCATATCCCATAGCAATTTTCCCTTTATCTGTCCAGGATTTATGTTGGCTGGAATTGCCTGTCTTTTACGCATTTTTTCTTAGTAGTAGTAATATAGATCTATTTCAAAAGAAGGGTGTTATTAATGGTATGGAAACTCGTGGTCGTGATCAGCTAGTTACTGCTAAATTTAAATGGCAAAAGTCAACGGGGTCATTTTTGGGCAACTGTGTTCGTTTTTTATTCGTATTTTACAATTACTGTAAAATAATAATATTATTATAATTACACAAACGTACGAAATTTGAATGTGTATAATTAATTTTTAACAGAGTGTAGGTGCGATGGGTATGGAAGGTGCAGTAGTGAAAATATCAGCAGGGGCCTCAGATCATGATCTCCATGCTATGTATAAGGTCAATGTCGAAGATCTCTCTCAACTGCTAGCTTACCATGAGGTGTTTGGTAAACTTAATTCTGAAGGCCAGCAGCAAGCTAAGGTAAGAACGAGAATATTCGAAACTAAGAAATAACATAAGAATCTAAGTATAACATTCATTGATATGTATTATGTAGTTAAAGCTATTAATAAGCCTTAGTAGGAGTTTATGTCATGGGTTCAGTAAGTGATTCAATTTAGAAAAAAAGTAGATCGAAAAGATAAACTGACCTGTTGCTTGCTTTATATCAAAAATATTCAGTACTGCTCACTGTCAGTCTCATGGATATTTTGGAATACAGTTAATTTCATCTTCGTGAGATATGCCATTAAAATATGTGGAGCTATGAAAAATATTAAAATCTTATACCTATCAAACCTCAAGCATTTTATCATCATCTTCAACAACCTGTTAGTGCATAGCTGAAGATAGATCTCAACCAATACACGTCACTTACAACACACGCCCGAAATTTAACTCTGTTCACCCAATAACTGGGAGAAGCCTTCAACAGACCATTACTCTATTTCGCTTCGAGACACTTTACATCAGATTTGCTAGTGTAAGTGTAAAGTGGTCTCCATCTTAAGTACTTGTCTGAATAAAAATATTGTTTTTATCTGTAGTTTTAAGTACTGTTAGTTTACCCTTGGCTATTTCTATTAATTATTTTTTATCATGTGTCATTAACTTTTAGGTAATTGGCGAAGTTGAAGTCGAAGCCGGAACAAGTACTGCAATGTCAGAGCCAGAATCTTCACCTGGTCACCATGCTTGTGATATTTGCGGAAAAATATTTCAATTTAGATACCAACTGATTGTACACAGGTAGTGTTTTGTTAGGTATTTACCTAAATGAATAATGATGATAATATTTTACTAGATATTCATTCTAAATTATTTGTATTATAAAAGTCGCACTTTCATGACAACCATTTACTTGTAAGTACATGTCAAGCTGCCTTTCCGTATCTTAATGGTTTGCTGCACCACTTAGTTTTGACTAAATAATACAAATTGTTTCACAGATTAACTTCACATCAAACACTAATGTTTGCTATCACGGTATCTCATGGATATTTTTGTAATTTGCTGAACATGATTTTAATTTCTATTTTTATTTTTTATAATAATTTGCTTTTTTATTGCCAGTCATTTTAGGCTATTTGTGTTCGATTCTTCTCTGCAATTGCGCTACTGCAGTTGCGCTAATGCGTCTTGTTAGCAGTACCAACATATCTTTTTGTAGATTTATAGCACCTGTAATGATGTTAAAATCACTCAATTCATTAATGTACGTTCAATGTGGGAACATCCGCCGGACTGTAGAGGAGCTGTCCATCGCTCAGATAGGCGCCAATTCAACTCCACTCTCCGGGTTGGCACACCGGTTACCGTTAATCCAGTGATCCTCCCGCAACCAGTCCTCTTACCAGCCTTACAATTTTTCTGTACTTACGTCAATATATTATTATCATTTAATTTGATGTACCTTAGTTTTTCTTTCCTTATTGTGCCTGAACTTATTGTTAGTATTGGGTCCTTACATATGAAATTAGCGTTTTGTCGTACTGACCACTTTGATCTGAAATATCTCCTCTTTGGTTAAGAATTCCAAATTCAAATTTATAAATTCATTTAGCTGGTACATTTGAGTTTTGAAAACAGTCATTCATTTGTTTTTTCCTCATTATTTTTTTCTTTGGCGTCGCTTATTACCGCACAATGGAAAACATGAAATATCGATATATTTACAAGTACGAGTTCTACCGTAGCACCAGTGCTGCAGAAACAGCTCGAAGGATTAATGATGTCTACGGCGCTGGTGTCGCAAAAGAAAGCACGGTACGTTTTTGGTTTCAACGTTTTCGTTCTGGAAATTTCGACCTTCAGAACCAACCCCGTGGACGGCCGGAGACCAAAGTGGAAAATGAAGAATTAAAGGCTATTGTGGAAGCGGATCCATCACAAAGCACTTCAGAGATAGCTGCAGGCTTCGGGGTAAGTGACAAAACTGTATTAATCCACTTGAAGCAAATCGGGAAAGTAAAAAAACTTGAACGATGGGTACCTCATGAATTGAGTGAATCGAACTTGCAAACGCGCGTCGACTGTTGTGTTACTTTGCTCAACCGACACAATAATGAAGGGATTTTAAATCGAATCATTACTTGTGATGAAAAGTGGATACTGTACGATAATCGGAAGCGCTCGTCGCAATGGCTGAACCCTGGAGACCCAGCCAAATCCTGCCCTAAACGAAAATTGACTTAGAAAAAGTTACTTGTGAGTGTTTTGTGGACTAGCACCGGTGTCATTCACTACAGCTTTCTAAAATCTGGCCAAACGATTACGGCAGATATCTATTGTCAGCAACTGCAAACCATGACAGAAGAACTAGCTGCTAAACAACCGAGATTGGTTAATCACTCTAGGCCACTGCTGCTTTACGACAACGTAAGACCACACACTGCACAACAAACAACCACTAAGTTAAATGAGCTACAATTGGAATGTCTGCGACATCCACCGTACTCCCCGGACCTTGCTCCAACAGATTACCATTTTTTCCGGAATTCAACTCCGATGCGGCAGTCCAAACCGCCTTCAAAGAGTTTATTGATTCTCGCCCCCATGGTTTTGTTAGTAAATGGATCAATGAACTACCTATGAGATGGCAAAAGTGCATAGATAACAATGGTGCATACTTTGATTAATTAAATATATTTTACAAAAAAAAAATTGACTATATTCCTCCCGTACAAAACGCCAATTTCATATGTAAGTACCCAATATATTAATATGTCAAATGTTAAGGCGACGCAGTGGAAATTCTTATGACAGTGATCTCAATTTTTCTAAGTGACTTCAAAACGTATGAGTGATATTTGGTAACCTATTCTTCATTTCATTGACTTTATTTTGACAGTTGCGATACATGATCGGTTAACTTTTGTAACACAAAAAAATATCAAAGAAACCTCTTTTAAAACAGAGATTTACATTTTTATGAGCAACGGGGCCGATTTATGCTTCTAAATTTTCTTTATAGTTTTAATCTAAACATATTCTTCAAAATGACAGTTGGATTTTTTTTAATTAAATATAGTTTTTAAAATAAAGGAAAAAACTACTTTTTCGTATTTCTCGTAAGCTAGCGCGCCTTCGATCATGTATGTGATCGAAGTAGTACGCGCACTTTTGCCTAAACCAGAAGGTCTTTTTTGGATTAAATTATTGTTTATCAATGCGTCGCAAAGTTAGAATACGTACATTTACTTACACTTCACTACAAATGAGTATAGAAAAAGAAAGGTCATTCACCCTAAAACACGTTTTGAGTAACATGCATATAGTTCATTAGATGTTAATATTACCTAGTTTGAATCAGAAAAAGGCAGGATAAAATCCCGAAAACATTTGTGTATGTCTCTTTTACAAACAATTATCTTTGAGATTAAAAATTTGTTTTCTTTCGAAGTGACTAATCATTCTTTCTTTGGTCTCTTCAAATCGATTGCTATTTTCTTCCCTATCACAATGTATGCAGTTCTAATGGTTTCTTTACTCATACTGCTTTCATCACCCGTAATAAATTGGCTAACAGGAAATATACTCTTATTTTCTATATACCACTCCAGTCTGTTTTTTATGAGATATTCTAAAATTTTTAATAGTCTTCGAAAGAGCTATTGGCCTATAAGAAAGAGGGTCGTTGGAGTTTTTACCCGGTTTCAAGATATATATTTATTTTATTTATCGTCATAATGTTTTGATCCACGTAGACGTTATCACGGCGAGCGAAAACCGTACACGTGCCAAGCATGCGGTTCTGTCTTCGCCAATACAGCTGAATTGTCAAAACATGGAAAATGCCATCTTGGTAAGTAAATGACATTATGCATAACAATGTTACTGCCATTTCTTTGAAAATATAAACACTTGTTACTTATAATCAAACTCAAAGCAAATACTTTTGGATCTATAATGAATAAAATAACAAACACTTACTTTTTTCTTTTATTCATTACTGTTTTAGTTGTTTTCAGCATTCTTTTCATTAGTCCTCAGTTGTAATTTTACAGATATATTTTATGAACTATATTGTACTATTACAATGTTGTCTAGAATAACTGACATTGCTTAAGTTTATTTTATTATCGATTAAATAAAATTAACCCATTTATTTTAACTGTGCACTTGGAGCTGTCAGGTGGGGTGACTTGTAATGACTTCGACAGTCAACCAAGTGCACAGTTACAAAAATTAAGTTATGTTTATATGTGTAAAGACTAAAAGTAATGCAATGCGCGCCTAAGAACAAATATCATATTTTCGATCAAATAATGGGCTTGTAATAGCGCATATAATTTTATCACAATGAAGTTGTGGAATACAATTTAAAGGTAATTAATTACGTTTAATATAAAAATCAAAATGACTCGATTCATTCGAACATATAGAAAATCAAATCTTTTTTATATATTTAAAATTTATATGTTTCTTGGTATACTTTATAGTTGGCATTCATTAAAAAAGAACACTATTTACAATATGATTATATAACCTTCTCTATAGCTGGAGATCCTGCTGAGAGACATGCGAAAAGGTTATCGCAAGATAAGCCATACGCATGCACAACTTGCCATAAGACGTTTGCCCGCAAAGAACACCTCGACAATCATGTTCGCAGTCACACTGGGGAAACGCCATACAGGTAACTGACTTTTGCTTTACAAAAAATATTTAAAACCATTTAATTTTATTGTAATCAATAAGGGTGTTATTTTACTAGACAAAGATTTGATCAAATTTCTATGATTCATCATAACAATTTCATCAGACCGTTCCCATTCCACTAAATTCTTTGACCAGTATTTAGTCAGATTTCCTACAATAGTAGTGTCCCAATGCAATATTAAATGTCGTTAGTACCATTTAATTATTATTAGAGCTTTAACGGACTGTTTCATGATCCCCAGTTTTATATGTAATGGTGGCAGGATAATTTTTTATAAATTTTTAAACTTTCGCGTTGCATTATTAAATATCTAATTTAACGCTTTCCTTACCTTTTTATACTCGCTTGACGTTTCGAGCGAGTTGCATCGGCCGTGGTCTCAAGCAAACTGTCACAGCAAGTTTCACTCCGTGTCTACCGGGGTAGACGTTTTGTCATCTACCCCCGATATTTGTAAATAGTTTTCGGGATACCTACACACAACACACAGTGTCCACGCGTTTAACCGAAGCGAAACACGAGGTTTTGTTACTTGAATCACAAGATTCAAATTGTACTCGTTTTCCCAACTTGATTTCAATCACTTCACGCATACTTTTGGATAAAAGTAGCGATCAGTAGAAAGGACTCGTGGGCGATAAAACTCAATCCATAATAGGATAATTTTTTCACGAGCTACAAATGACTGACAATATTTTGTTTCCCAGGTGTCATATTTTTCCTCAAAGACCAGTGTTTTCTTACCCAATCTTTGTTTTTGCTCTACTGTCCCAAAGACATAAAACAGGGAAACACTGTTGACCATGAAGAATATTTATAATTTTTAAATCCATACAAATTTGCCACATGTCTTTACCATACTTCTTGTAATAAATAATATTCTCTTTGGAAAAATAACTCCATAATTCTTTTTCACTTTCACGATAAAAAGTAACTGTAGTACCTGGAGAAAGCAAATTTTTTCTTTGAGTCTTGATGCCAACAATTCTGAAGCTTGTTTAGAAAGATTCAAATCTCTTACAAGGTCATCTAATTCGTTTTGTGAATAACATGTTCGATTATTGGATACATCTTCAAAATCAGTATCATTTTCTGATGAGTTTGGTTCTTTATCAGCTTGTACTAAGGGTTCAGATACATATTGAGGCACAAAAGAGTCAGGCGAATGTTGCACTGGATGCTGAACACAAGTAGTACTTGGGTACTGCCATTTAGCTCGATTTTTAGCGTTAATTCCTTTTATGTTGACACTACAAAAACAGTCGTCGAGATGATTTTGTGGTTCTCGCCAAGTGTTCCGAATTTAAAAGCACTTCTTTTGTCACCAATCTTAAATATTCAACACACGATTTATCCAAAAACATCCCAAAATACAGGAAGTAGGTATTTTTGACAAACTGGTATAACAATTAAGAAACACATATTCTCCACTTATGTAGCAAAAATAATTTGGATTGATTAAACAACTTCTTGAAGTACTCATGTCGCAAAAATTTCAGATAATAATCTTAACAAAGTGAAACACTCATGTTATCAAAATCTTAAATGATGAAAATCAAAAATATAGTAATTTGAGCTGCACAAAAATTTCTAAATTTAGATTTGAAAATAATATGTTATAAAGCAAACAAATCAACCATTAAGTTCGCGGCAACAGACAAAAATTAAACTTTTTCATGAATGGAATTACCAACCTAAAGTTGTCATCATGACATATTATCACTTTCTTACAAATATGTACATCTAAAATTTTTAATATTTTTGAATTGTTTTCTAAATAAAGCAATTTTGTTACCTACACCTTCCTCATTCAAAGTCCGCGTTGAAATGCACCATTCAACATAAATATTTCCAAAGCAATTTTGAACTAAAACTATCTATGTACGAGAACTTTTTCAGTTCTAATTTGTTCCGTTATTAAATTAAATTCTATCTTCATATTATTCACAAGTTATTAATTATCTACCCCGTTAGGGATACAGCGCGAAGATATGTATGTATGTATTAATTATTTAAACAAATATGAAAGAATTATATTATTTTACCTATAAATGTTATATATATACATATTTTCATGCTGCATCCCTAAAGGGATAACTGGAGAGGGCGGTGCGACGAGCTTCGCGGTCCTTACGTCTTTTGCAAATATTATATGAATAAATTATAATGGCCTTCCTCAAAAAGTGCAACTTCACATTAAATTACAAAACGTTCAACAAAAAACTTAAGTGCGTGCTTTCAATACGCTGAAAATTTTACGAGTCTACATCCATATTTACAAGAATTCGTTTCGTTTAGAACGAACGACATATTTCTATTGAATGTATATACATTCAGTCAAAAAAGTATCGGGAATGGATGATTTGTTTATGGTTCCAAATTCAATTTTTTGTTTTTTTTTTGTTGTTGTTAGATTGGCACAACTGTTTTCCATTTTGGCGCGGAGTTTGAGTTGCATCTGTTATTTAGATTAAATACAGTGCTGTTTTTAGTTATATCATTCAAGTGTATATCGCGAATTTCATAATGGACAAAAACATCGAACAAAGAGTTTGTCTTAAATTTTGCATAGCCAATGGAATTTCGTGTTCGGAGCACTGATGTATATAGATAGGCCCACACTAACAAACAAAACGGTCCAACAAAACCAATCTGGTTTCCAAAATCAGATTGGTTTGCTTATAGTATATAACAGTCAGTTGCGAGCACTCGACTACTTTAGTCGCGTTGTCCGCCGGGACCAAAAAAATAAGTGGAGTATATTATATCTAATTGAAAATAAATTATAATAATAAAAATCGTTTATGATTTGAAATACGATCTTATATGTTTTAATGTAGATTAATATTGATAAATTAATCTGCATTAAAAATTAATATGTTAATCTACAATAAAAAATATAAGTTTACTGTCCAAAAATCTGTTATGTCAATCAATTAAAAATAAATAATTCTATTCAGCCAGTGTCGACTGGGTTATGCTTTCTCTGTGCTGTACACCTGTACGTACATGTGTCACTTGAGGCCCGCACTGCGGTTTCGTACAATTTTTGAGAACCAATCGGAATCAAAAATTAATATGAAACCGCAGTGCGCACCTCAAACGACACGTGTACCATTTTGGAACGTTTTTATTATATGTTTACTATCGCTGCGGCTCATCTATATAAATCAGTGGTTCGGAGTCACTGAAAATATTACAGAAGGCTTACGGTGAATCGACTTTATCAAAAACACGTACTTATGGGTGGTACAAAGCGTTCAAAAGCGGTCGAGATGTGATGGAAGATTTTCCTCGCTCTGGTAGGCCATCAACGTCTGCAACTGAAGTTAACATCGCAAAAGTGAAGGAAATAGTGACTGAAAATCCTCATTCAAGTTTGAGAGAGATATCCGCTGAACTTTCTGTGTCTCACGAGTCGATCCGTACCGTATTTTAAATAATCACTTGGGTATGAAACATGTTGCCGCTCGGCTAGTCTCAAAAGACCTACATTTTCTTCAAAAACACAATCGCATAATAGTCGCTGAGGACATGCTAGAACGAGTCAATTCCGACCCAACATTCATGAAACGCATTGTTACTGGTGACGAGACGTGGGTTTACGAGTTTGACATGCAAACTAGTCAACAAGCTTCGGAGTGGCGCCTTCCAACTGAACCGAAACCGAAAAAACCACGCCAAAGTCGTTCAAAAGTCAAAGTCATGTTGACTGTTTTCGGGTTTACACACTATCGCGGTGTTGTGCACTCGGAATTCTTGCCGGAAGGTCAAACGGTATATAAAGGATATTATTTGGGTGTTATGCGGCGTTTAAGAGAGCAAATTCGACGAAAAAGCCCAGATTTGTGGAAAGAAAGTTCTTGGATGGGTACTGCCACTTGGATGCACCACGGTAATCCGCCTTCGCACAAGGCCATCATTGTGAACGAAATTTTGATCAAAAACTCATTAAATACCATAGCAACTACCTTATTCACCTTATAGCAACAACCTTATTCACCAGATATTGCTCCAGCCTACTTCTTTCTTTTTCCTAAACTCAAATTAGCACTTCGTGGAACCCGTTTTCATTCGGTAGAAGACATAAAGGAGAATTCGCGGCGAGCACTGAACTCAATTCCGGAAAAAGCGTTTAAAAATTGTTTTGATGATGGGATTATTCGTTGGCGTAAGTGTATCGTTTCTGAAGGAGCATACTTTGAAGGTGATAAAATAAATTTGGATGAATAACTAACATTTCGTGTATTATTGATCTTTTCCCGGTACTTTCTTGACAGAGTAGTACATGTACATACATATCTTCACCACGCTATATCCCTAACGGTCTTGTCCGAGAGGACGGTGCGCCAAGCGTTGCAGTCCTTATATACTTCTTTCGCTTCCTCAAATCTCATCATTTTCCTCACACATTTTCGCCTAGGTATCCGAGTGCATTTGACATTTCCGTCAGCTAACACTGATGTGATGTATACGTGATTTTATATAAGTGTAGCTTGAATCTTGCTTATATGTTGCTTAGATGCCAAATCTGTGCGAAGACATTTACGCGCAAAGAACACATGGTCAACCACGTTCGGAAGCACACGGGCGAAACTCCGCACCGTTGTGACATCTGCAAGAAGAGCTTCACAAGGAAGGAGCATTTCATGAACCATGTGATGTGGCATACTGGTATGTATACAAAATAGTTTTTCTTAAAATGCCGAAATTGACTTCACTGTGCTAATGTGAGAAAAAACAAAAAGTTGAAACGTTTATGTAACAAAATTTGGGTGATGTCGAATGAATGTTTTAATTATATTATTACATATGAACTCATACATAAGTGCACACCTGTATCACATTTAAAAAAAATTAAATTGTTGTCATATTAAAGACTACTGTAATCTCAGTGGCCCAAATAAACTATAGAAATCTATTATGATTTTATTATAACGGTTTTATGACTTGTAATTTTTTATTGCTTTTCATGCTTGGCAATTTACTCTTTAAAAAATGACTATGTATGTATGTCAAATACATTGTCAGTTTGTTTCTTCTCACAAGTCTTCTTCCATAATGTAATTCTTTGTTATCGTAAGGCATGTTTTACCTAGTAATAGATTTATGTGCATCTATTATTTCTTCTGTTCACACTGCACTAAAAGTTAAATAGATGGATAATATGTGTGAATTATCAAAAATTTTTGATGTGACTAATAAAAAATATAGAGATGGGACTATTAATACTGTGTTTTTATGTAAAGCAATATAAAATAATAAATAATTAGCCAATTTTTTTTGTCCATTGTAATGTAATTATTATTTTTTTATGGTAATTGTAATTGGTACTACATTTTGATTATTTTTACATGTTATTTATATAATTTAATTATTTTTATTTAAGAATCATATATTTATATGTATTTTATTATAGTTATTATATAGTAATTAGCTGACAGTCACAATGCACATTTTTGTTGTTATAATAGTGCATTGTTATAAATTAAATATTTAATAGTATATGTGAATATTAGATACCTGTATTATTTGTTTCGGTTATAGAATAATTGAATTATTCTAACTTCATATGGATTATCCAAGCCTGCACCAGTACCAGTAACACAGGTCGACTCCAGTGGTGCAGAAAGTAGAATAATTATTGAATGATTCAACTATTTACCCAATATTTCAATACTGTTTCTAACACAAATACATGTAAGTAACATTAACATTTACAGTCTCTCAAAATTATAGTTCTCTTCGTTAAACCAACATTAAAAGTATTATTGTACATTTATTTAAAAAATCGGGAGACGAAAAAGATTGTCGAAGAGAAAAATAATACTGTTGGGAGTAATATAGTTGCATCATTGAATGTTAACATTTTATTTTCTGCCCCACCCATTAGGTGAAACGCCGCATCATTGCCTAATTTGCGGCAAGAAGTATACTAGGAAGGAGCATTTAGCCAACCATATGAGATCACATACAAACGATACTCCGTTCCGGTGCGAACTATGCGGAAAGTCCTTCACCAGAAAGGAACACTTCACCAATCACATATTGTGGCATACTGGTTAGTATTTTGTACAGTTGTATACGGCTTGCGACAGTAGGTAACTGAAAACATGGTGTTACCATTACTTATGTTAATGGCTGTACAACCCAAAGGATTGCCCTGGTGCAAGGCTTGGATTTCCCAGTGTTTATACCTTAATGTTTCTTAATTCTTTCCCTTCAAATGAATATGAATGCTACTCTTACATCTATATTAGTTTAGAAGCATGAAGTTTTTTATTATGTTTATATTTTATACTGTATAACTATGTTTCTGCATGTTTAAACTACAGGAATTCTTTTTAACTTTAATATTTTCATATATGTTTAATACTAATTATTGGAAAAAATAACATCGCTTTGGTGCTTCTGATCCCAATTGCCTAATTCAAAGGATTTTGAAAGCTTATTTACCCTGTGTTATATATATATTTTTGATAATGACAAGAACATGATGTTATGGACTGATAGAATTTTCCGGTCCCTACCAATTAGAAATATAATTCTTCAAATATCACTTAAATGTGTACTTTGTCGTAGATTAGTCTAAAGTTAGGATTTTTGGTTAGCAGATGGTACTTAGATATACCTGCGTAATTGTCTAAGTAAGGCTGAAATAATAATTACACTCATAGTTCTGTTGACGACTAAGTCAATTTATACTAACGTATCACCAGGCTTTTGCCAACTGAAAAAGCAGTACGTATTTATAAACAAAATTCTGTGTAATTGTTATTGTAACACAAAAGAAAGAAAAAATGTATGTTCTATTTTTTTTTTATTTAATGAATCGTGTTTGACGATGAATTGATATATGGTAGGATTGGTTATGGGTTCTTATAGTCTTTGTCAACCCCTACTGTTTAGCAGCAGAAAATTTTCTAAAACTAAAAGCTGAAAATATAACCCTGAGCGTCTAGACAGACTTAACATTTCTCAGCATGTATCAAGCCAGGTACCCTCTTTCACGCCATTCTAGTAATTTTTAGCATTCTCTATCAAGTAGTGCCGCCCGCTTTAGAACCCTACAGACTAGTTAATATTCTGTCTTTTTCATCAATAGTCATTACTTAAAAAAACTTGCGTAATCATAATAAAGATCTGTGTAATTATAGGTGAGACACCACACCGTTGCGATTTCTGCTCAAAAACATTTACCCGTAAGGAGCACCTGTTGAACCACGTCCGGCAACATACGGGCGAATCTCCGCACCGATGTAACTATTGCTCCAAATCATTTACGCGACGGGAGCATCTCGTCAACCATGTCAGACAACACACCGGAGAAACACCCTTCCAATGTGGCTACTGTCCTAAGGCCTTCACCAGAAAGGATCATCTCGGTAATAGGTTTAATAGTTTCTAATTAAAATTATTCTATATGAGATAGGTTACATGAACTGCAAAGAGTTGCACTTCATTGCACATAAATGGTATTCCATTGGGTATAGATATATCCAGACTTTGAATAGCTAATATACTTTCATAATCTTAGAGAAATATAATTCTGGTGTGGGTGACTGCACATATTTCATAAAATATTGACTTTAAATCACTTGTTGTAAATATTATGTATGCAGTTTATATGAAAAGTTAGGTTGAAACACAATGTTATTTACATTTGTATGTATATTTACAACAAATTCCAGTCAAGAAGAATAATTGTATATTTTTTTTTGTCATTGATGTTACAAGTATTATATATAATATATATATATATAATGTATATAATTCAACAATTATCATTACCTTAAACACATTACTAAAACGTAATTTCAATGAGATTCATATCATTAAACCTTATTATTAGCCTATTTTTTTTTTAACTCATCCATGACTCATTTTTTAACTTATCCAGAATGGGCGTTGTAACATTTTATAAATATTTACAGTAAACCATGTTCGTCAACATACGGGGGAATCCCCTCACAAATGCTCGTTCTGCACAAAGTCTTTCACCCGTAAGGAGCACCTCACGAACCACGTGCGCCAACACACGGGAGAGTCGCCTCACCGGTGTTCCTATTGTGCTAAATCCTTCACGCGGAAAGAGCATCTTACAAACCATATCAGGTTAGTATTTTGTGATGAAGATGGTAGTATGGTCTTTTAGGAGTACAAATAAATTTTTCGATGTTCTTAATTGTTAAGATATCTTTTCATAGCATTACTTTTATGTACTTCTAAAAATATCATACTAGTCGTAAAATAATTGTTTAATATACGGTTGTATTACTTATTTAGAAATATTTAGAATAACAACAATGCTGTGCTACAAATGAATGCAGTGAACAAACCACTGCCTATCTGTCGTAGATTAATTCTTAGTAACTGTGAAGCATGTCTTCCAAAATTTTATTGCATGAAAATCGCATGACCTATAATTCCTTTCCGAGGTAGGTAATATTTTTGTTCGTATTATATTCCCTGATAAGTAAAATTTACACCAACATCTCACATGTCATGCTTTTTCGGTAAAGTATTTGGTCTTAGGCGTCATTTGTGTGAGGTTTCCCCCACAGAATGGTAGCACAGCATTGTGCATTCCGATTTGTGCTTCGCTTAGTGAGTTGTATTTCACTTTACATATTTCCTTCCCGCGTCCCGAAGCTTAGCAGGCGATTTTAGTACTTAGTATTTGATGATTGATAATCAAATCGGAATGTACTCTGTGCAGACAACATACGGGCGAAACGCCACACAAGTGTACGTTCTGCCCGAAGTCGTTTACAAGGAAGGAGCATCTCAACAATCACATCAGACAACATACGGGAGATAGGCCTCACGCCTGCTCTTACTGTAACAAGAGCTTCTCCAGGAAAGAACATTTGGTTAATCATATCCGGTACGTAAATTAGATAATGAAAATTGGACAGTTACACTTGAAATTTTGCGAAAAGGCGGCGTGACTACACATTTTAATGACTGCATTTCAGCCTCTCCATTAGCTCATTATCATGTTTTGTTAGTTTTACCTCTTTAAATATCAACTTCGAATTTAAAATATTTAAAAAATCATTTCTAAAATAGAAACATTACATTCCGATTGGAACTAAAACAAGCTACAGAAATCCATGTCTTAAGTGCATGATAAGGTTCATAATCGGAACGTATTGCCACAGACAACATACTGGAGAGACCCCGTTCAAGTGCACCTACTGCTCCAAATCATTCTCGCGCAAGGAGCATCTCACCAACCACGTGCACCTCCACACCGGCGAGACACCGCACAAGTGCCCCTTCTGTACGAAAACATTCTCAAGAAAGGAGCATTTGACCAACCACGTGAGGTTAGTCGCTTGTTCAGGTGCAATGGTAGGTGCAATCAGTATGCACACAGAGTTGCACTTTTTACACTAGCGAAGAGGAATTTCGGGTACAACAGTATTGAATTCTTCATATGTGGTTGTTTCTTACTTTCTAATGCAACTTAGTTTTACATACTTTTGTGTTTTTGGAAACTAAAATTCGGTGGTATTGAAAATAAGTCCTTAATTTTTTTAAACTTATTGAACTTCAATTCTAATAGAATTATGTTATTTGGTTTAGCTCCATTTTCAACCGGACTTAAGAATTGAAAATTACGAATGACTCCTCCTATTGCTTCCGTTAGTTGACACTGCTTTAGTAATGTTATTGTCTTTATGATTAATAATAGTTTAGCTATAAGCAGCTCTGCATAGTTATTTGTAAAGGTCGAAAATAATAGTGCATGGTATATTATGTTTAATGTCAAAAAAACTAAACGTAACAAATGAGTAATATAACATAACAAATATTTCATCTATTATCTAGACTACACTTATAATAGTTTAACAAATTATTAAAGTTTTACAAATGTTTATTTGTTAATTTAAAAAAAAACAACCCAACGTCCCTTTCTCAGAGATCAAGCTATCTCAATAACTCGTCAAAATCGGTTCTACGTGAAAATAGGAGATAAGTGACAACTGTTTTCTGTAAAAATCAGGAATGACGAATATGCGGACTTTACTTCAGAATATGAACTTGTTTTGCATTAAAATATTGAATTCCTTTAGCTGCCTCATATACAATGTACTTGAGGAAAGATTTTTTTTCATATACAGTATAATATATTAATATTGTTCAGCTTGCAAACTATTTTGTAACTCATTTTTCTTATCACAGAATTCATACGGGGGAGTCGCCACATCGCTGCGAGTACTGTCAAAAAACGTTTACACGGAAGGAACATCTTATAAACCACATGAAGCAACATACTGGGGATACACCACACGCGTGCAAGGTGTGCGCTAAGCCGTTCACGAGAAAAGAACACCTTGTCACGCATATGAGGTTTGTAAATTACGTTTATTTGTAAGATTCCTAATAGCAATATATGTACAAAGAAGTTGTAGGTATCCTATAACTTCCCAGAAATCACATAATCATGTTACTCATTTATCAAACTCTTATTTGGTGTTACTAACTCACGATTAAAAACATCACCACAGAAAAGTTTTACATCGTAACCATAAGTCGCCAAATTTTAGTCGAATTAAATTGAAGAAAGGAAAGGAATAAAATTAGATTTTGTAATTAGAAAACAGCCAGTATTCTTTTTATCAAGGAGAACGCTATTTTTCTGTGTAACAGCATATATTTAGTCATTCACTAAATTAGTAATTTTTTGACCCTATAATAATTAATATTATTTAAACCTGTAATAAATAGGTTTTAACCTATTGTATGTTAAAATAAGCTTTTTAATTCATTCTGTATCTATTTTTTCCTTTTGTTTATCAGATCGCATAGTTGCGGCGAGCGTCCATATAGTTGCGGCGAGTGTGGCAAGTCTTTCCCTTTGAAAGGCAATTTGCTGTTCCACGAGAGGTCTCACAACAAGGGTAACGCCGCAAGACCCTATCGATGTGATATTTGTTGTAAAGACTTTATGTGCAAAGGTAAGTTATACAACTTTTAGTAATATTTCAGCAAAACCGATTAATTTTAGGTTTTCAAAGTGTCAGCTACATGAAGCATATGCACGCTTTTGTTATCGCTTGTTTCTATGAAATAATATGAATATACTGGAAATACAATCTCAGTATAGTCGCGAACGGTGTATTCAATAAATAGATACGCGATATGACAGGCTTGTATGAGCGAGTTATTGTAGAAATAATGAGTAAAGTATAACTAGAGAAGAAAATTTACTGAGCAAAAAAGAGTATCAAGAAGTCAAGTACGACTATACCTGACTTATGCAAATCAATAGCGTTAGGTGACGAAAATACCAATAGCACCATATATCTCCACGAAAGTGTAAGCACTGAGGAAAGCGGAAAATACTAAGGACGGTAATCCTTGACGCGCCGTCCGTGGGAAGGTATCATGTATGCATATAAAACATCTTCGGTCGTTACATAGTTCTTTCATAGTCTTATGAAGCAGCTATATTATGGAAACAAACAGGAAACTGGCGCCTTCACAAAATCACTAGTAACTAATTAATCTGTAGTACAACTGTAAATGTTGGTTCTTATTCCTGAAAACCTTAATATTACGAAATGAAAGTAATTCGAACATATTGTTTGACTTGAAAATACTGTTTTATACATACATATCTTCACGCTGTATCCCTAACTAACTTGGCGCTGCGTCCTCTGACTACCCTGTTAGGGATACTACTTTATAACATATTTATTTATACATTTTAGGGCATTTAGCGTCTCACAGGCGCACTCATGCTGAAGCAGGCGAAGGAGGTGCTAACACGACCGATACGGCCCCTGAAAGCGAGGAATTTGGTGATTGTATTAAATGTGAAAAAGAACCCGAACGAACTGAAAGAAAACATGATATAAGGTTGTGTTACTAATTCAGATGTAATACATTTTAATTTTATAATAGAACTAGCAAACCGGCCCAGTTTAGCACAGCGGCTAAGTTTTATTACAAGTAGAAATGAATTTACCAAATATTGTTTCCATATATTTTGGTAAAGGTAATAACTATGGCCAAAAAATGGTAAGAATAATCAACGAGCCAATGATGTTTTTCTTCTAAATAATTAACACAGTAATGTGATGTATAGAAATAAAAATTTCTGAGTTCGTCTTCATAACGTGCGTGCATTATTCATCCAATTGAGTTGAAACTCTGGTGAGTTGTTGTACACAGGCTCTCGAAGGTTTCGGAATTAGTACAACCACGCGAATAAAGTCGCGGGCAACAGCTGTACAACACATTATATCAAGTTTACATATAATAATATTAATAAATTGTAATTTGCTTTTCAGGACTCCGACAGAAAATAGACCGGTGGAAACCAATGTTCCACAAAATCAACAAAATAGTACTACTGTGATGCAAATAACTAGCCAGGTGGGTAGTGTTTGTATTGCATAAAGTAGTCCAAAGTTCAAATTCCCCGCTATATTGTCGAATTACTGTGATTATTTTAGAAAATCACAAAAAGAAATAAAACAAATATGCACTGAAGAGTAAGCAAAGAAGATTTTTAATTCATATTTCTTTAAAATATTATTATTTGTCGTTAATTTTTATTAGTATATCAAGTCACTGTTGTTATATGATAGCAATATTTTAATAGCATTTTAAATTGAACTTATCATTAGTCTTGCAAAAGTATTCATAACATACCATATATGGTAACAGGGCGGTCTTTAAAAGACTATAGTAGCGGCACGCTATGAATTATAAATTAATAACTACGTTTTATAAATTAATAACTACGTTTGAAGGAGCAATTTACTGTTGTTTATTGTCAGTAGTGACGTGCAGTTAGTCATACAATTTATCGAATGTATAATTATACAGCGTTACACGGTTACTGTATAACCACACCAACTCAATTGCATTGTGCAATACAATTCAATTGATGTGGTGTGGATTCAAATTAAGGGATATGCTGCAAGACGTAATACAGAACCCCATTTACCACAACAAAAAAGCTAAAACTATTAGAAGAAGCTTGTGAACATGTGACTAAAGGAGACTGGGAAAAGATATGAATAGAACTGTTAAATTAATAAGGGAAGATTATGAAAGAGATGTGAAAATAGATAATATTTGAGAAAATGTACTTATAATCAAGGTAGGTGATGATAGCAACGATGACAGTGAAAATAGCAGCATGGACGAATTTGATTAAATATGCCCTTTTGTGCCACCTTTTTTTCTGTCGCTTTCTGTATGAATTTGTTTCTTGTGTGCGAATAAAGTATGTATATTAATTTTATTCCAATATTCAGTTCATTCAAATATATTAAGTAAACATTTATATTTTCGTTTTATTAAAACTTTTTAATTGGCTACTTGCAATACTAGTTATAAATCCAAAAACTTATAGATACGACTCGCATTTGATTATATTTCTTTCGATAATAAATTGACATTTCCCGTCACTATTGCAATGTGTCAAAACGGCCATCATAGCGTGTCGCTACCATAGTTTTTTTTTTCTTAATGGCATGACGCACAGATTAAGGCATTTGCCAATGTCACGTATTGTATTTTAATAAGTAATTGTTATCGTAAAACTCCTCCAGTAAAGTGATAGTAGACTTTACTGAAGTTTTATAGGACTTCTTGGAATCGCGCGAGAACTTCAGCTAGATATGTTTATTTAGACCTACTCCATTCTTTTCACTTACACAGAACTATAAAACACAAAATACTATCACTTTTGTACTTTAAAACTCCCAAAAATGTGAAAAATAGAAAATCTAAATAAAATGACAACCTCACTTCTCCTGTTCACGCCAAAATGTCGAAAAGTCAGGCTATTAAAGTTATCGAGGAAACAATCATCGTTTTTCGACATTTCGGCGTGAATGGGAGAGGTGAGGCTGTTATTTTATTTAGATTTTCTATGTTTTACATTTTTGGGAGTTTTAAACTACAAAAGTGATAGTATATTTGTGTTTCAAAGTTCTGTTTAAGTAAAACTAATGGAGTAGGTTTAAATGAACGTGTGTAGCTGAAGTTCTCGCGCTCTTCCAAGAAGTCCTTGATAACTTCAGTAAAGCTTACTATCACTTTACTGGAGGAGTTTTACGATAAGAACAAAATAATTTACTTGTGATTCTGATTGTACTTATTAATATGTGACATTGGCAAATGCGGTAAACTGTGCGCTATGCCATAAAGAAAGAAAAAAAAAATCGTTTTTCGAAGATGGAATGTTGACATAACTCTATTCCACCGCTGTTCGCAGCAGGTCCGCGCGGGCACGGGCGCGGGCGCGGCGGTGTCGTCGGACGCGGCGGCGGCGGGGGTGGCGGGCGCGGCGGGCGCGGCGGGGGTGGCGGCGGGCGCGGGCGTGGGCGGCGGCGGCGCAGCGGGCTCGTTCGGACACGCGGCCGGCGGCCAGCACCACGCCGGCGCCGCCATCGCGCACCACCCCGTCACGGTCAACTACTAGCACGAGCCGCCGCCCGCCCCGCCCGCCCCACCCTCGGGCGGCGGCGCGTCTCGACCGCGACACGTGCAGGTGCGTGCCCATGGATGCGTGCACACGCACGTACTGCTTTTAGTTTGTTCGAGCTAGATCGAACGTATTCGCTATGTGCGAAGTGCATGGCAAAGCGATCGCAGCGCATGCCGTGGCAGAAATCTGCAATAATTCGGGATAGATTCGTTTATATTTACTTCACTGACAACATGACACTCATTGATCTGTAATAAATAAATCATAATGTTAAAGTACTTTACCTACCGTAAAATACTAAATTAAGTGTGCTACATTACGTTTAAAGTTAGGAGAGTACTTTCACTGATTTAGTTAGTGTTTCTTTTTTTTACTTTATTGTTTTTTATATTGTCGGTGATTTAAAAAAAAAAGGAACGCATACTAAAACAGGTAAAACGAGAATCGCTACAAGTACTAGAAAATATAAAAAGAAAGGAGGGCAAGCAACACTAAACACAATGACATTAAGAATAGATGATCACTTGATTGAGCTAGAGGGAGTTTTAGAAGTACTAAATTGTGATGTAGTTGGACTTAGTGAGGTAAGGCATGTGGGAGAAAAGATCAGGGAATATTAAAACTATAGTATGGAGAAAGACAAGGCATGTATGGAGTTTTGATTCTTAGTTAAAAAGCAATACGAAAAATATATTACACTGTTCCAAGCCAAGTCGTACAGAGTTCCAATAGTAAATTTAAAAATCCCTGGATTCAAAGACCAGGTCTAATCGTACAAGTATATGCGAAACCAAACAATGGATTAAAACATAAACAAAAAATATTAATAGGCGACTTTAAAATTGGGATACAACAAAAAGGAAAAGAACATATCTATGTTGGTCTATGTAGCAGTGGTAAAAGAAATAAAAATAGATACAGATTAGTCAAGTTTGTAGTGGAGTACATTTAAAAATTATGAACAGCTTCTACAACAAAAAGAAAAACAGGCAATGGACATAACTCACCTGATGGTAAATACAGGAACAGTATGGACTTCACTTTAACTAATATACCTTACCACTTTTAGAATGTAAACATCATCAACAAATTAAACTTCAATACAATACAATCACAGGATGGTAAGAGGGACAAGAACGCATAACGTAAAGAAATCAACAAGACGCCTAGGAAAAAACGTGCCTCTCATTGTATCCGACATATCTGAAGAAATTCAATCGGAACTGAGAGATTCGATCCCTGACTTGAAATCAGATGAACATACACAACAGAAATACAGTGAAATTGAGACATATCTATTGAATATATCCAAAAAAATAAAGTCCAAGACAAAAAGTGACAAAATAGGGGAAGAAGCAAGAAAACTTATAGAGGAGAGAATACCACTTCTACAAGACCAGAAAAATAACTATAATCTATAACCATGTGGGGACAACCCAATACTTTACGTTAGTAACTAATTAAGCTGTGCTATAACTATATAATAAACAAATAGAACAGATCAGTAAAAATATTAGTGTTAGAAAGAGTGATTAACTCAAATACTTATTAGAGTGCACATTTAGTTCTGACATTTTTGAGAGTTGATTGTATATCTAGTTTTTGTTGACTGTATATCTAGTTTTTTATTTGTGATCGAAATACTCTCCATTATTAAACCATAATTGTTTATGCTATACTTGATAAAGACAAACAGACTTGAAACTCAATGACCAAATCACTGAGTTTCAAATCTGTTTGTGTTCCATATATTTTTAATTATACATACATATTGCATCCAAATGCTGTGGAGATGCGGTCTCTCAGAAATATGTGCGGTGTCACGCTTGCGGACAGGATAAGCAATGATGAGATACGCAGTATGACAGGGTTGCACAATAGTGTTATTGTAAAAATGAAGAAAGGAATGCTTAGATGGTTCGGGCACATGGAAAGAATGAGTGATGAAAGACTGACGAAGAAAATATACAGAGCGAAAGTGAGTGGTAAAAGAAGCCAAGGAAGACCAAGGCTGACTTATGAGGATCAAATAGCCAGAGTGTTAGCAGACGGAAATGTCAAAAGCACTCGCATACCTAGGCGAAAATGTGTGAGGAGAATGATGAGATTTGAGGAAGCGAAAGAGGTGTGTAAGGACCGCGACTCCTGGCGCTCCGTCCTCTCTGACTACCCCGTTGGGGATACAGCGTGAAGTTATGTTATGTTATGTTATGTTATTGCATACCATACATATCCTCAGATCGTATTCCTGACAGGTAGCGAGAAGATGGACTGTCTGGCATTACATTCCTTATATACTTCTTCGGCCTCCTCAAATCTCATCTTTTTTCTTAATAACAATGTTATGATCAGAAGGCCATACAAAATGCATGTTGCAATAATAATCTTTTCACACCATTTTGATAACCCCAGAAAATATTTCATTCATTATTAAATTTAACTGAATACAATAAATATCTGATAACTATAATCATTTGAATCTCAGACTACCCCGTTAGGGAGACAGCGTGAAGATATGTATGTATGATCATTTTGCTCTTTTTTTAGGGAGGAAATAACATTGATCAAGAGCATAACTACCGTGCAGATGACAGTATTCAAAATTATGAGACACATACAGCTGATCAACGAGATACTTACCAAAGTGGAGTGCTCACTACTGAACAGCCACAATCGACTGATCAAGACCACGGGTTTGTTCTGTTTATTGCGAGTTAAACGAACATTCCTCCTCCCTTAAATAAAATTTATACCTGAATGAAATCTTGTTCTGCATATTTAAATCTGACCAAATTCTCTTTTGTAACTAAAAATTTATTTTAAACTAATGTTAAATTACACATTGTTTATACAGTACTTTTCTTGTTATAGCACATATTCAAATATTTTCACGGGCGTACATTATGTGGACCTACCCTATGAAAATGAGGAAACAACTACCTACTCTTAAGTAGTAATGTGATTTTTTAAATCTATGATTTTTAGTCTTATTGGTTTATTATCAATGCTTAACCGCCAGAAACCCCCTCTATTAACTTAATTTTAATAATATTTAAATATTTTATAAAGGTTTTAATATTTTAGTAGTGTTTACTAAATCACTATTATGTCATTAGATTTTTTTATTATCATGGGAAATCTGTAAATCATGAAGTGAATATTGACTTTTAAACATATTGTTAACATGTATTTCTAGAAAAAACAAACATTAAAAACATTCCTGAAATGACTGATGATTAATTGTTTCAATGATTCTGTAATAATTATAATTTAACGCAGGTCACCTTTTTTGATTATTGTGATTAAAGTTCCTTGAGATTAATTTTGTTACATTTTATTGTTTCTATTGAATCAATTGAAACAAATTTTCATGTCATTGATTTATCACATTACCTACTAAAATATGAGATAAATTGGGACCATCTCAGCAAGAGACATAAGACTACAATATTTTACTCTTGCTATTTCCCAAGAAAAATCTAACTTATTCACAAATAAAATTAATTTTAAAAGATTTTAATCTACTTTATTTTTATAAGTATAGGCAACCATAAAATATTTTGCCCCAAAAATGTTAAGCTTAGGTCTCATTCTTTGCCATGTATGTACAGTACAAGTGTGATAAAACTTAAGTGTTGAAAATGTATAGAATTATAGCTGGTTGGTCGTAATGCTTGTTTAGGTAATACACCTACAGCACATGAAGTGGTGTTATAATCACTTCTGTGATTAATGTAAACAGCTTGTATAACCAGCTTGTATCTATTGTATATAATTAGGTGTAATCACATAGATTTACCCATAGTGATGTTTACTAATAAAATTATACACATTTTACGTTAATGTCAGGAATACTGAATAAACATTATCATAGTTAGGAACGATTTTAAATCGTTCGGAGTTTTTTTTTTGAGATGGAATGAATCATTGAGATAACTATATATCAAACTCATTTGATAATTTATCGTCAATGGTGCCACATTAGTTTATATTTTTTTAGAAATCCTTAGACACAATAGCATATGTAATAAATTATGTTCAGCGATTTGATATGAATGAGATTAAAAAATCTAAAGAAATATGTTGTTTTGTTCACCATCTGCTATATTTTCCTTTGGCATATAATTTAGAATAAAATGGTAAAATACTAAAACACGACCATGTATATAAAAAAAAACAAGATAAAAATCGATTGCAGAATTCGAAAGCCCATTATACCTATTTACACATGTTCCCCTTGCTCATGGCTTTCCTACTTTGCAAAGAATACTGGACACAAAAAAAAAATTCTTTTAGCCTATGTATTACTACATATTATTTGAAATGGCTTTCATTATCTCTATCAAAACTTAAATTTGTTATTCATATTTATGGAGTGCAATGAATTTGAAGGTTTTATGAAATTTTTTCATCCTTTGCTTTATGTCTACCTTAAACACCAAAATGAATCTCAAAAAACTATCCTGTTTAAGCTGTAATCCTAAATATCTTATTATAACCATAGACTACCTAACACATACGTAATCGTATAGAGTAAGATCCCAGAGCGATAAGACAACTTATTTTCTAAAGCATAGAACTTAGTAGTCTTTCGTATACTTTTAAAACCTACATGCTTGTGGAGTTCGCTCGGTGACACCTGGGCAGCTATCAGGTAAGAAAGGTAACTAAGTATCAGAAGCACTTAACTTACATTTGTATGACTGATTTTTATATATATTTTGTAGAATATTACTCTGAAGTAATCTCAAAAGTGTCAGACGCTTACCATGGGCCAGAACTTTCGTCAGACGCTTTAAAGCTCTATAGAAAATAAATTAACTTTACTTATTTTTATATGTCTGATTTTTAAATATGTTATTAAGATAACTATTACAAAGTTATATTTAATCAGTCAGACAAATTGTAATGACCAAACATCCCCTAAACACAAAAATTATTCAACCACGAGTATGAGCGCGAGAGCACTATACATACGTTTCAGAGTTTAAATAAGATGAAATTTTGAAGATTAGAGTAAGATGAAATGAGACCACATGTTTTTGTTAGTTATATCATTTAATTTGTAAGTGATATTATATTTTCAATAGAGAATATCATGGAAGAATCATGAATATGTCCATTTTGTAAAAAATCTCATGATAAATTAATATAATTTTCAAAAGAGACATTTAAAAAGTGCCAAAATATTTTAAAACAAAGAATAATACATAACCTAAAATTCAGAAACGTAGTTTCACCGGATGATTTGTACGACAGTGGTTACCATCATGAATGTTACAAATGTTTTACCGCTTTGCCGAAAAAATATTACTCTCCAATCTCAGAAAAACAAAAAAATGCTCAAAAGAAAAAATTCATCGGGTACTATTCAAAATAAATCTGTATCATCGACGTCAAGCTTACCAATTATTTATATCACCAATAATGATGTATGTACAGCACCTACCTCAAGTCAACAAACTGATTTTCTAGCTCCGGATTCTGCTATAGCATCAAATTTAAGTCCAGCTAGTTGTAGTAGTAATTCATTTTTCCCTATATATATGCAGTATATTAAATTATTTTAAAAATGATTAATTATTATCTTAATTAAAAATTTCATCTTATTTAAACTCTGAAACGTATGTATAGTGCTCTCGCGTCGCGCTCATATTCGTGGTTGAATAATTTTTGTGTTTAGGGGATGTTTGGTCATTACAATTTGTCTGACTGATTAAATATAACTTTATAATAGTTATCTTAAGAACATATTTAAAAATCAGACATATGAAAATAAGTAAAGTTAATTTATTTTCTATAGAGCTTTAAAGCGTCTGACGAAAGTTCTGGCCCATGAAAAGCGTCTGACACTTTTGAGATTACTTCAGAGTAATATTCTACAAAATATATATAAAAAAGGGGGTCAACTGAGGAAGCGTGCTCGTCGCGACCCCTGCCAGCCCTTTTCAGGGCTGCAATTCCTCTTCTGTGCATACCATGCGGGACAACGGAAATGATTATGTTAGGGCGTCCCCCGAAAGCGACGTGCACCGGTCTGTCCCCGCTGGTGTGTGCAGAGTGCAGTTCGGCGTTGGGGACCGCCACCTAACACGCTGTGCACCTAGCGGCGGGAAGTGGAGGGAGGAGTGCAGAGTAGCTGCGTGGAATGTGAGAGGTGGGATTGAGGAGAAGATGAATGAAGTGATTGATATTATGGAAGAGAAAAGATTGGATGTGCTATGTTTGAGTGAAACCAAGCGAGGCGGCAGTGAACTTGCCGACTTGCCCGGAGGAGGCATCGCTTTGTGGTCAGGGGTACCACAAGGAGATAGGGGATGCCAAGGGGTAGGCGTTTTACTGTCCTCTCGTATGGTTAATTGTATGACTGAGTATAAATGTGTAAATCCCAGACTGCTCTGGGTACGCCTCAAGATTGGGTTGACAAAAATTTTTGTTTTGGCAGTATATGCCCCAGTGTCCTCTGTCAGTTTGGCTGAACTAGAGCAGTTCTGGGAGAATGTTAGAGAAGTTCTAGCGACGGTTGAAAAGAATGAAAGAATTGTTGTGTGTGGAGACATGAATGGATGGGTTGGGACAGCTCGAACAGGATTTCAGTCTGTCCTAGGCAAATATGGAGATAAGAGAGTGAATGATGCTGGTAAGATTGTGTTAGGACTGTGTATGGAAAAGGATCTTTTTGTGGCTAATACCATGTTTAGACACAAAGGGATCCATCAGTACACGTGGGAAAGAAAGGGTGCGAGAAGCATGATTGATTTATTCCTGGTGGATAGCAGACTTAAGAAGCAGGTAATGGACACAAGAGCGTATAGAGGAGTCGATCTCGGGACGGACCACTTTCTGGTGATAACCAGAATAAGGGGTCTGTTCGCAGCATGGCGACATCGCGTAGTGTCCAAACCTGCAGCGGTTAGCCGGATTAAAAGCTGGAGACTGCAGGATGCGGCCACCAGGAATGAATATGAAAGGGTATTATCTAGTAAGCTTGATGATAGATTGAAAGTGATGAGCGAGGATGTTGAAAAATGTTGGCAGAACCTTAGAGATAGTATGATTGAGGCTGCGAAAGAAGTGTGTGGAATGAATAAGATTGGGAACGGCAAAAAGCGTGATGTGTGGTGGGATGATGAGGTGAAAGTGGCTGTGTATAAGAAAAAGAAAGCATGGCGAGACTACCTTGCTACTAATGACTGTGGTATGAAAAATTTGATGAAAGACAGGTATAAGCTGCAGAAAGCAGAAACGAAGGCACTAGTGAAAGAGAAGCGTGAAAGGTGTAGGGTGTTAGATGAAAACAAGATGTCGGACAACTTCGAGGAAAATTCCAAATTATTTTGGAAAGAAGTACGTAAGTACCGAAGTGGTCCGGCACCTTGCAGAATGAATAAAGTGCGTTCGAAAGAAAACAAACTGCTTACAAATAAAAAGGATGTTTTGCAGCGATGGAGTGAATACTTTGGAGAACTGTATGAGAGTGGCGACTCCGTCTCTGATACTGAGAGCGATTCTAATGAATTGCCACACTCGGGCCAGAGACTGGAGGATGCCATTAGTATGAAAGAGATTGAGAAAGTGATAAGAAGTTTGAAATGTGGAAAGGCTGCGGGAAATGATGAGGTGACTGCTGAGATGATCAAGTATGGTGGTCCTAGGGTCTGGGATGCCTTCTGTGCACTCTGCAACCTTTGTTGGCAGAAGGGGGAGGTTCCAGAGGACTGGCGCACGGCAGTCATAGTACCTCTATATAAAGGGAAAGGTTCCTACCTAGACTGTGCGTGCTATAGGGCCATCAGCTTGGTCAGCTTAGCGAGTAAAGTCTATACTAAAGTATTGACTGAACGTATGAAAGGCGTTTCAGAAAGATATTTGTGGGAGGCGCAAGGTGGATTCAGGAACGGTAGGGGTTGTATGGATCAGATTTTCTCGCTCCGCGTTATCGTGGGAAGGTTTCTGGCTTTAGGTCGGAAAGTTTTCTGCGCTTTCGTGGATCTAGAGAAAGCATTCGATAGAGTAGTGCGGAAGAAATTGTGGAGTCTTCTGCCTGAATATGGCGTGGAGGTCTCCTTACTGCAGGCTGTGAGGTCATTATATAGAGACCACAGAGCCTGTGTAAGGATAGACGGTGACATGTCGCCCTGGTTTGAAGTCTGTTCTGGTGTCAGACAGGGCTGCGTGATGTCTGCCTGGCTATTCGTGCTGTATTTGGACAGTTGCCTCCAGAGATTGAAAGGTAATATGAGTGGTATGGGATGTGGTGACACAGTGGTAAACTGCCTATTGTACGCTGACGATGCTGTGCTAATAGCACCATCAGAAGCAGAGTTGCAGACCCTAGTCACGTGCATGAAAGAAGATTGTGAAGTAAAAGGATTGAAAATGAATGTGAACAAAACTAAGGTTCTGGTGTTTGAAAGAGAAGCGGTACAAACGAGATGTGTGATTTGTGTAAATGGAAAATGTCTAGAACAGGTGAATGAAATTGTGTACCTGGGGAGTGCGTTTTCGAGGGATGGAAGATGTGAGTTGGATGTGGAGAGACGGGTAGCAGCTGGCAATAAAGTGAACGGTGCTCTGTCCGCATTAGTGGGTAGTGTGAATATATCTAACACTGCTAAAATGGCCATCCACAATGCGGTGTTGGTGCCAACTTTGTTGTACGGTAGTGAGGCCTGGATATGCCCAAAATCGAGTGAAAGTATGTTAAATGCTGTGGAGATGCGGTCTCTCAGAAATATGTGCGGTGTCACGCTTGCTGACAGGATAAGCAATGATGAGATACGCAGTATGACAGGATCGCACAACAGTGTTGTGTGCCAGTTGTGTTCCAGTGGCACATGGAAAGAATGAGTGATGAAAGACTGACGAAGAAAATATACAGAGCGAAAGTGAGTGGTAAAAGAAGCCAAGGAAGACCAAGGCTGACTTATGAAGATCAAATAGCCAGAGTGTTAGCAGACGGAAATGTCAAAAGCACTCGCATACCTAGGCGAAAATGTGTGAGGAGAATGATGAGAATTTGAGGAAGCGAAAGAGGTGTGTAAGGACCGCGACTCCTGGCGCTCCGTCCTCTCTGACTACCCCGTTGGGGATACAGCGTGAAGTTATGTTATGTTATGTTATGTTCATATATAAAAATCAGTCATACAAATGTAAGTTAAGTGCTTCTGATACTTAGTTACCTTTCTTACCTGATAGCTGCCCAGGTGTCACCGAGCGAACTCCACAAGCATGCAGGTTTTAAAAGTATATGAAAGACTACTTAGAACCGAAAGTTCTATGCTTTAGAAAATAAGTTGTGTCTTATCGCTCTGGGATCTTGGACTAGTACCTCGTATGCTATGTGTTGTTTTAAGATAGTCAAGGTCTTAAAGAAATCAAGAGGCGTAAGATCGAGGTGGCCACTCAATAGGACTATTATGTTCTATCTACCGTTCTCGATTTGAGTGGTAAAAAGTCACAGGCAAATACTGACCTACAAGACAAACAATTGTAAACGAAAACTGTATCACATAAAACATCACAAGTTAATTACTTGAAATAATACATAAATATAGCACGATATGACTTCAATAAACAATTTAATAATAAACACGTTTTTAATGAAGTGTTCAAATATTTAACTCACAAATCAATTAACCTGTTCCGATAGATGCAAGTGATCGACTTAAAGTACTTTGTGTGATCGACTTAATGAGTTGAACCAATTGACCAAAACGTAGTGATTACTTAGTGCAATTGACTACTCTATGGTATGAGAGCGCAATGCAATAACTCCAGCCTATCAAGTAACAGTATAAAATGGATTTAAAGTGTTAGTACTTACAGAACTTAAAATTACTGCCACAAATTAGCATTCATAAAGTTATATAAAAAAACGTTGGTGTGGTGTGTGTTTGCCACGTCGATACCTATTACAAGTGCCTGACACAGCAATTTGTTTTCCTGAAACTAGAGTTCAATAACTGATATCATACTGTTACAGTTGGACTTTATGTCAAGACATTAAAATCAATTATAGAATGACACGTGACATGCAACTTGGAGTTTTGCGGTTAACATTTACTACTCTTGTTTGATACTCTTGATTGGTATCGATAGAATTAAAAACAGGAGCCAGTCTGACTCTGCACTCCGATGGTGCCTGGTATGTATGTTATGTATTTACCAAAAAAATAGTCATTCAAAAAACAATCTTAATTTTGCAGTTGAACGACACGTTCTCCTATACTTTCAAATTGAAGATATAAGTTTGTACACAAATTTAGTTCTTAGGTTATCAGTATCACACTTTTTTCTCCGTTTGGTACCCCGCTTAACAGCAATCTGTCATGGACATTTAGCTGTCTGTCTGAGCTATGTCTGATTATTTTGCTATGTAGGCAGATGGAGTTGTCCATTGACCACTCACCATTCTTTGGAGAAACGTTTCGTAAGATTTGGAATGCTATTCCTTCTCAGTCTTGTGTAAATGGTACTTCCAGAATCCGTTACTTTAGCAGCCAGGACATTAACGTGTATTGTTAATTTTTGTTGAGAGTTTATGCTTTGGGCAGCGATTTCTTGTTTCACAGTGTTGAACCTCAGGTCGTGCAGAATATATTTATTGTGGATGCACTTTGGAATGCTGAACATAGATCTAATAATAGCTTTAGTCTGAAATCTTTCCAGAATTTCTATGTTGCTATTACTTGCTGTTACCAGAGTTTTATTCCATATGTCCAAACTGGCTTTAAAACAGTTTTGTAAACTGCTATTTTGCTTTCGTTGGTTAACTTTTTACCAATCAGCCAGTACATAGATCGAAGTTTAGCGACAGTCGTCTTTTCTTAGAGTGAAAGTAATGGACTGATTTGTTTGATTAGCCTTTATTCTCCTAATCTTCAGCCATTTTTCTATCTCAGTAATGTATACCTATGGAGATTTGCTGATGCAAGTGCTGGGTTGGCGTTTACTGACATTATTGCAGTATCATCGACGTACTAGGCAATGAAGGTTTCGTCATCAACAGGGACGTCGGCAGTGAAGATGAGATACAGTACGGGCCCTAAGATACTCCCTTGGGGCACCCCTGATCTGATCTCGAACAAATCTGACGCAGGGTTGTTTAGTTTAACCTCACAGCATCTTTTGTCTAGGTAGCTTTTAAGTATGAAGTGGAAGGAATGCGACAAGTGTTTTTTGATCTTGAATAGTTGGGCCGTCATGCCAGACCCTATTGAAAGCCCGACTTATATCCAGAAACACACCCGAGCAGTGTTTTGTAATATCCGGCTATTTCGTAATAGGTTTAACCCTAACTACTTCCTAGCGATTATTTACAATTGCTTAATGCTAGTTTACTTTCCGAATGCATGGAAAGAGGCGATGGTCGCGACACTTAAGAAGCCGAATAGGGGCTCATATGTCACACCGAAGTTTTATAGGCCCATAGGCTTACTACCTCTTCTCGGTAAAATATACGGGAAAATGTTGGTGACTTGCCTCAGGTTCTTTATCTTACCGGGCATTAGTACACGCCAATACGATTTTATGCCACAGGGGGCCACAAAGGACTCTATATCCTGTTACAACATATCCGAAGTACGGTGAAGGAGAAGAGGATCGTTGTACTATAATGCCTGGTGGACTGCAATAAAGGTTCGTTTGGCGCAGGAAATGTTTCCGGTGAACTTGTGGCGGATCATCGACAGCTATCTCAATGATAGGGTGGTAAGGTTGTATCCCTGTAGCCCGGGTCAAAGAATAAGGTTATGGTGTTTCCTGCCTGTCGTAAGAGGTGACCTAAAGGGACCTTCCCGGTCGCGGCCGATCGGAATGGGGGCTCCGGTCGTCTGTCCTTGCGATCCCGAGGCGGACGACAGTGCGTGTGGTTCGCGTTGTCGTGACAATGCGAAAGTGCCGGGGGGGTTCTGTAGCTGCCCGCCGAGAAGTGCTTCGGCACAGCGCGAGAGGGGCTCCGGCGCGTTCCGTAGGAGTTCCCAGAGCCCTTCGATAGAGCGCCGAGGACGACCACCGCAGGAGTTTTGGTGCATAAAAGCCCCACATAACCCAGCCTCTTCGAATCCCCAGCGGTCTGGGTGCAGATTTCTTCTGCGTAACAAAAAAAAAAAGGGTGGTAAGGTTGAGGTAAATGGTGGGTGCGAAAGCGACACTAGGGTAACAACTAAGGGGTTTCAGGGTTCCTTTGGCGAACCTCTGCTGTGAAATATTTTAATTAACCCACTCCTCAAGCAGCTGGAAAGCCGGGAGATTTCCTGTCAGGCGTTCGCTGATGATATTTATTGTGTTGGTTTTTGATGGTAAAACTGCTGCGGATGTTGAGTAGTAAGCGGCCGGCGTTCTCACGTGTGTTCAGGAGTGGGGTGCCAAGAATTGACTTGTTAGCACCGCAGAAAACCAGCGCGATGGTATTAATCCGGAAACTCAAATATGACACCTAGCACCTGGACATGGGGGGGACCGCTGTCAAGATAATAATGTTTTGGACAGAGTAGAGTTATTACAATTCTGTGAAAAAATAATGAATAAGGTAATTATAAGGAATACATCTTAGCATAAAAAAAATTGTAGCACAAATGTATAATGTTATACAGTTTTGACATAAGAACTAAGTAGAAAAATAATAGTTTCTGATATAATGTCAAGCACTGTTGTAAAATAGGAATAAAGTTATGTATAGATAGATATACATAAGATACTATTGGTGGGCGGTGGATGGGTACTATAGTGAGAGATATAAGGGGAAGTCTGTTATCGGAGTGTTAGAGAATAATTAAGGGAGTATGTGTAGTAATCGGCAAGATATAAATAAATTATATGTAACTAGGTAGGTTAAGAAATAAGAAATCCACTAGAAAAATGGAGAAAAAAAAATGTGAATCCACCAAATAAATCGTAATTGAATAAAAATAACTTACTTAAATATGCAACCATATGTGTGGGTGTATTCGCAAATAATTTCTTAAAATTACATGTTATGCTAAAAACTGTAAAAAGAAATATGAATTGCTTTTTAAATCGTATTTTTACTGGGCTATATTGTGATAACATTAATTTATTCTTTACTTATCATAAACATAGCTTGCTTCGATATATATTTCAATAAATCGATACATCAAAGTCAAAGTCAAATCAATTTATTCAAGTAAACCCAAATGCAAGGTATTTTTGAACGTCAAATCTACTTTAGTTCGGTTCGAAAAGAAAACCTGAATACTGAGAAGAACCGACAAGAAACTCAGTCAGGTATCTTTTTTTCACCATCATTCTACAATAGTTATTTAAAAATACAATATCTATAAAGCCAGTAAATGCATACGCAGAGAGGATCACTTCCAGTTTATTGTTGTGTCTTCAAGAAATCGCTAATTTTGTAGTATGCTTTTCCAATCAGTGTGCGTTTAATGACAAGTTTAAATCTGTTTTCCGTTAATTGAGTAATTTCTTGAGGAATTTTATTATAAAAACGAACACAGTTACCCAAAAATGAACCACTTGACTTTTGTAATTTAAATTTAGGAATAACTAGCTGATCACGACCACGAGTTTCCACACCACTAACAACGCCTTTCTTTTGAAATAGATCTAAATTTTTTTTAGTGTACATTATGTTTTCATAGATGTATAACGAGGGTAAGGTGAGTACATCAATGTCTTTAAAATGATCTCTCAGCGACTCACGTGCGTTCATACTGTAGATGGTACGTATTGCCCTCTTTTGTAAAATAAAGATAGATTTCATATGCGCCGCTGATGCCCACAGTAGCAGACCATAAGACATAAGGCTATGGAAATATGCGAAATACACCAGCCTAGCCGTAGCTACATCTGTCAACTGTCTAATGCGTCTAATAGCATATATTGCCGAACTGAGCTTATTAGATAAAGTCCCGATATGGTCCGCCCACTGTAACTTATTGTCTACTGTTAAACCCAGAAAAGTAGCTGATTTCATTAATTCTAATTCTTTCCCATCCAGTTTCAGTCCATTATGAATTTTGGGTACATTGGATAGGGAAAACATATTTTAATAAAATAAATAATAATATAATAATAATACTCCAGACAATTACACAGATTGTGTGACCCCAAACTAAGCAGTAAGCTTGTACTATGGGTACCACACAACGAACTCTGGGGGAGTTCCCAGTAACACCCAGACTCCAAGCCAATTTAGAAGTCGTTCTAGCGGTCCCCCGACGTGATGACGCTTGGATATATTACTACTACTTTTTATATTGAAACATATCACAAATTTAAAGGGCTATGAGGTACATGTTATTTTTGGGTTTTTTAAATATTTAATTTTTATAAATCTTATTAAATCACAGTACTCGGAACACGACAATGATATTCCAGTTGTACATGAAAATCACCATTTTTTTCTATTGTCACTATAAAATGTTATTGTCGTTTTTTTATTTATGTTATGCTCCATTTCAAAGAGCAGCGAGTGGTATTTATTTTGTTTAGAAATTTATATATTTACTATCATATAAGCTCGGAATGCCAAACCTCATTGGGCGATAGGGACTCAGACACTTAACTACAGGAAATATTATTTAAAACATTTTTTTTTCTTTGTCCCACAGATGGGCTGTATCTGCTCATTCCCTTACTGAGTAGTCCACATATTTATTAAGTTAGACCATGTTTTAATCTGGTAAAAGTTTTTGTATCATACAATTTAAATTCAAATTGTCATTAAGTAACAATTTTGAGTCTTTTTGTTACTTTCATCTGATCCTCTTTAGGTATACCTAAACCGATAAATACATATAAGAAAAGTAGTAATTAAATTATTCTTATATTTACTGTACATATTTTTATATACAAAATATATTCAAGCTTCAATTGCAATTTTACTGGGGCTTTCTTTGGCTTTTCTAGGCTTTTCCTTCACTTTATCTTCTGGCACTTCTGGTAATTGATCTATAGGAACTTCTGGGAGTTGATCTTCAACATTAAGTATGGCTTCTAATTCAGCTTCAACTGCTTCTTCATCTTCTTCTGTTAGTTGTCCAGATATAAGTTCATCTATCTCTCTTTGTTTTTGTATGCCCTCTTTCGTCTCATCAAGAATTTTCTCTATTTCATCAATATTTAATATTTCATGAACCTTCTTTAGTGCAACATTACCAGTTTTCAAACCATCAAGTACCTGCAAAAATTAATCCCATTATTTTAATGCATCTCCTTTAACAAATGGATATATATTTAACATATCTTGGCTGCTCTGCTTTTGATGACGATTGGTGCAATTTGGCCAAAACAGGAATAAGCAAGATTTTAAACCTTATAATAAAAAAATATTAATACGATATATACCAGGTTATTTGTAATTGTAAATGTATTTAACAAACGAGTACACTTAAAATGTAGTTATATACCTGAATCTCTATTTGTGCAAATTCAAGATCATGTGTTAACTGTTCCAATTTATCTAACTGTGAATCTGTGTTTTGTAGGAGTTGCTCTTGATATCTTTTCTTCCTCAAAAGCAGTTTTGCTTTGTCACGTTTTCCTTCATTGAGTAGTTTCTTTGCTAATTGCCGATCTTTCTCTAAGTTTAATTCTATCTTTTTCTGATACTGCTTTAGTTTATCTCTTTGCTGTTTTAACTGTAGTACAGCTTTATCTTGTTCGGTTACTCTACTAACAGATTTCTTATGTTTTCCGAATAAAGCACCCATTTTTAATGTTTACATAGAATAAATAGATAACATACGGTTTAGTAGATAATACTGTAGATATAAATTTATTTTCGCAATTTACAAACTTCTAAGTAATTAAATACATAGCTACAAAATAATCATGTTCATTATACTCGATTAAATTTATTTTTATTTATTCATTGTTCTTAAAGCATTGGTAACAAGACCATCAGCCTAATGACGTAACTTTTAAAGAAACTAACTGTCCCTAACAGTTCTCCAGTAAAGTGATAGTAGGCTTTACTGAAGTTTTAAAGGACTTCTTGGAAGAGGGCGAGAACTTCAGCCACACATTATTATTTAGATCTCCTCCATTCTCGTTACTTACACAGAACTTTAAAACACAATATACTATCCTATCCTAAAACTCCTAAAAATGTAAAAAATAGAAAATCTAAATAAAATAACCTCACTTTTCCCGTTCCCGCCAAAAGCCCCTCGATTAAATTTTTATTTTTATTTATATTTCTTAAGGCATTGGTAACAAGACCATCAACCTAATGGCGTAACTTCTGGAGAAACATTAGTTAACTCACAGATTTATAAATGGAAGTAGATCAAACATAATTCACTCACACATAGATACCGTGTAAGTATTAATACTGTCACTTTCATTGTAGTTTAAAATTGTATATCTTTATCCTTTTCTTTCATTTGTTGCAACACATTGGCACACATACACAATTCCGAAACCGTGGCAGCCGCCATCTTCCGCTTAAGTCAAAATAAGCGGAGTATGGCGTCTGTTTACTTGTGTAGTACGTCACATGTTCGATGATTAAATATTTCTTGGTGTATAAACATTATTTTGGTTATTTAAAGTGCAAAAAATGGTACAAAAGTGTTGTACCCCCAATAGTTGCAACGCCTCATACAGAAAAGCCCCGAAAATCACGTTCCATCGGTAAGTAAATCTGATGTTACAAATTGTTTGATTACTGCCATTCAGTTAGCTGATATTTTTGTATTTCGTGGCTCCGACACTTAAATATGTTGCAAACTATTAAAATTTATGTTTCCATATATTGTTTAATGTTTTTTTTATAGGTTTTTTATATTTTTGTACCAAGTACCTAACCAATTTTGACATTATTAGTACTTGTACCATAAAGAGGGCCGAATTCAGAGAAAACTGAGTCTCGTAATAAAATTAAATATTAACGGACAGGTACCAAGGTTAAGCAACTATCTATTTTTTGCAACTATCTTTTGATTTTGATGTATACCTTGTTAATTTCGGGTTCGTAAAGTATGAAAATCTTCAATTTTTTTGGTTAAAGAACTACATTAGAGAAATACATAAGAAAGGCAATATAGAACAAACTGGCAGCCCAATTCTGGCAGTGTTTTGTGCTCAAAACATTTTGAACCCCATTTATTATGTAAAAGAGATACTCGTAAAACCCTGTTGTTGTTTGACCATGAAATTTAACATACCTATTACAAATGAACATGCTATTGCCAAGTTAATCTCTAGCCGCTATGCTGGACTAAATCTGGGCCGATACTTCATAATTACAAAATTATTTTTAAATTAATGATAAAATAATACAACTTTCTTGCTTCAGGTAATCGAAGATGGACTTTATTATGCATAAATTGTGTGTTCACATGTAAAAATGGTGAAAACAAATAGGGATATCTCGAGGTGAATAATGACAAATAATACCTACGATTACTTGCAATGGTAATCCTTAGCATATCTGACATTCTGCGCTAGTTACTTCTGGCACACATTGAAAAACAGTGAAATGATGCGTTTGATGCACATCTATAATGAGTTCTTAGATAATGTAATAAAAAAACAATCCGATTAATAAATAAAAGACTGAAAACATTCATTGTTTTATTGTGTAAGCTATTTTAGTTTTTATTCTCAATGTGATCGATCACCCATCGACTATCTCCTGATAGAAAAATAGTTAACGACAACACTCGTCTGATATAAAACTTGTTTTATTTTCTCATAACCAAGTCTCTAACACTTACAGTAAAACAATGGTAAGTAGGCTTTACTGGAGTTACAAAGGACTGTTAAACGAAATTCCTCCAATTCCTCTCACTTGCACACAACTTTAACGTACAATAATAATTTAAAACGTACAACACGTAATTTAAAACTCCCAAAAGCACAAAAAATAGCGAATCTGAATTTTGAATAAAATGCCAACCATGCTTCTTTTGTTAACGCCAAAAAGACTAAATTCAAAACTTTCACTTGCCTGATTATCAACTTTCCCGACTTTTAAAAAAAATAATAATAATAAACTCAGACATTTCACACAGCGCCATCTAGTCCCAAAGTAAGCAGCACAGGGCTTATGTTATGGGTACTAGACAACTGATATACTACTTTTATACTTACTTTTTTTGTAAATAAATACATATTATACATAAACACCCAGACTCGGGACGGGAATCGAACCCGCAACCCCCGTTTACTTTCCGACGCGTTAAACCGTTGCGCTACGGATGTCGTAAAATATATCGTTTATGTCATTAAACTTCATGTACCCACATAAATCGAACCGCAAGCAAGGTCATCACAATGTACATGCGTCCCAAGACCAGCAGCGCACAGCCATCAGCCCTCATGTATCGAACGAACAATCATAATATTGTATCGTAGAGCTATTGGGAACACTCCAAATTACCTCCTTCATGTGGCAAAAACAATCTACAAAAAGAAGGAATATATTAAAGTAATAATCTCTAATACTAGTACATTACTTAGTTAATAGTTTAATTCTTATTTTATCACATGAAAAATATAATTTGAAGTGTCCCAAATAGTCCCCCTCGAAGATAATACGCAGTATAAGCACCCACTCCTTAATCCGGTCCTGAGTTCTGCATGTGTGTGTGAGTAATATTTGTTAGTGTGAATTTGCCACGCATTTTGTATCTATAGGTATAGTCTACTTCCATTTAAAAGTCTGTGTAAAAAATCAACAATAGCATAATCAAGTATGTTTGGATTTGTTTTTAAATGTTTTAAATAAACTTTTATGCAGAAAAATAAGCTACTTTTAACAACTTTTTTAGCAAAATCTAGCAACTTTTTGTAAGATGAAAAGTAACAATGGGTAACAGTTGGCAACACTGCGTCAGACTGGAGCGTACATTCTTAGAGCACCTTTTTTTTTCTTCTTTCTTTATGGCATGGCGCACAGTTTAGCGCATTTGCCAATATCACGTATTAATAAGTAGAATCATAAGTAAATAACCTAAAACTCCTCCAGTTAAGTGATAGTAGGTTTTACTGAAGTTATGAAGGACTTCTTGGAAGAGCGCGAGAATTTCAGCTACACATGTTTATTTAGACCTACTCCATTATTTTCACTTAAACAGAACTTTAAAACACAGTACACAATCACTTTTATAGTTAAAACTCCCAAAAATATAAAAAATAGAAAATCTTAATACGATGACAACCTCAATTATCCCGTTCCCGCCAAAAAGTCCTTTAGATCACCTTTTATACGGGCTGTGAATCAGCTTAGGGATGTCGGAAGAGAAAAAAAATATCGTTATATCGATATATATTAAAATATCAATATTGACGATATATCGAGGAAAAAATATCGATATATCGGACAAATTTTCAAAAAATTTTGCGGTTTTAAAATAATAATATATTTAGTTCAGCTTAGCTCAATAATATCAATAGTAAGTTTTATGCAAAATGTATATTATTGTTTAAAAATAACAAAAACTAAAAAGCTATCTTGCAACTAATATTTTTCAGACCTATTTATTGTATCAAGCAAATCAGTATTTGTCCGGTAGCGAAAGTAGAAAAACTCTGTTCTTTACGTGCTCCGCTGTCAGCCGGCGTCTATTGTTAGGAACCTCCAGATTTACGGCAGAAGTCACCCTCTCTGAAGGTATTTAAGTGCCAGATTCGAAAGAACTGGGGTAAAATATCTCGTGTTTATCCGATTATAATTTTCGATTATGATGTATTTACTGACATTGATTTCTGCTATCAGTCATGAAGTCGCTACTTATTATTGATTTGTCAATGGATTTTTTCTAGCCGCGGGAAATTTAAAATACTTTCAAGTGACTTAATTTGTCGTCGAACACGAGCGACGAGTGACTGCATGAGGCCGCACTTTAACACAAAGTAACAAAGTATCTTCGAAAGAGCTCACGAATGAAAGTGACGGACGACTGCCACACACACACGCATACACGCAACGCAAACAAAACATCTAGTGTCAAATCATAGACGATACAGTTATTTTTTTTCGTTCGTTCCTATCTTTTACGGTTTAGGTTCTAGTGACCTAAGTTACCTAAGTAAAAAAAATATACAATAAAATATATATACACATCGTTTTTAATACAATTTTCGATATTGGAAATTTTGTATCGTTATAAGGAATTAAAAATATCGACTTATCAATACTTTTCAACAAGCCTAAATCAGCTCATTCTCATTCTCTCATTCATTTATTCTTCATTCATTTGAATCGATAGGTGATCGTTCGTGACGTGTATTTTCTGTAATATTTTCTTCAAGAAATAGTATAAAGTCAACTTTCAATGTTTTCATTTAATAAAAGAAAAAAAATTTGCTTTTAGGTTACTTTACAACAGTGAGAAGGTGCAATGGCGGTCTTAGCCGCAGCACAGTTGTTAGATGAGTTGATGGGCAGGCACCGCAATACAAATCCTAATGAAAAAGTAAAAAAGCCCAACTGGGAGGATCCTGAGGTATTTATAATTAAATTATGTTAAATTATCTTTAATTTCTTGAAATACGAGTAAATGAAAACTTCTTTTAAAATCCTGATACTATGAATTTATATATGAGCAGAATGAAGATGAAAAATGAGAGATGTAATGTGTAATCTTTTTCTGTCATATTTAATACGGTAAAAGATGCGTTTATTATTACATTAGATTAATATTTAGTTCTCAATAGTTCCCTCTGGTAGGGGAGGTATTCCAGGCAAATTACGAAAATTATGAAAAATGTATGAAATTACATTCTAGATTAAATACTTTCTAGATTTAGTGCTATTTGGTAATGTCATGATATATTCACATCAGTGACGTGCACAGACAATTTCAATAGGGTAGACCAAAAAGAAAACACTGAATTCCTCATTCAAAGTTTGTGTGTAAATGTTAATATATTTTACGTTATTTCTTCATCGGAACTACTACGAAAAATCTTTCAATGGTATAATTTTTTTAATTTTTGTAAAAAGACTATCTTATAATATTTAATAATAATAACAAATTTGAAAAGTCATTACCTATGTCAATTTTACTCAATAATAATTAAACATAATTTCCTTTAAATCTGTAGAAAAAGAGATCACTCGCTCATGTTATTTATTAAAAAAAGTTAGAATATTTTGTAATTAAGTTATATGTTACTTTTTTATTGTGTTAAATTAATTATGTAATCTTTTACTCATTGCGAAATATAAATCTTGTAGGCATCGGCCATTAGCAATAACTAGTTTCTTTTCGTCATGTAAAAGTTTAGAAAAAACATAGTTTTCAATTTTTGTAAATGCACAGTTCTGCAACGGTAACAGGAGAAACTCCGCATGTTATATTATTTCTTCTTCAAACTTCAAAAAACAGTAAATAAACTTCCAATGCACTTATTGCCCTTTGTGTAATTTAAGTTGCCGGGTACGTAGATAGTACTATGAGGCAGCTAAATGAGTCATTTCTTATAGTGACCAAGAGAACTAATTCAATCCCGCTCTTCAAAATAGTTCATTGTTCAGAGAAAGAGTGTTATGTTGATTTGGATCTATATTAGTTATAATAATAATGTTATGTATCAAGTACATCAGAAAATAATTTTACTTATTGGTTATATTTTAATTAGAATCTGAGTCAATTTAAATGTGGTTTGTAAATGATGTATTTTGATAGCAGAAGTTTTGCACAAGTCTTGCACTATTTGCAGTGATTAAATTTAATACTAATTGACGATCAAGTAAACTAAGTGAATGACTTAGCTCAATATTACAAGTTAAATGACAAAACGAATGAATTTGATTATTGAACACGTGAGCCCAATTCTTGCAATGAAATACGAATATGTTATACATGTTATATGGGCTAAAATAAACAATAAATGTACTTACTTGTGTTATTAAGAAAATAATAAAAATGAAGGTATTTTAAAATCAGGTGCATTACGTGTTGTATCTGATGTTAACCAATAAGATATCAGGAAAAGGACGGCACGCACTTTTAACCAATAAGACTGCAGCAAAATGAAGGCGCAAACAATAATAATTAATAAAATTAATACTATTGATGATTTTTTTGCTGGTGCTGGTATTGCCTAGAGATTGCATCTCATTTTTAACTTGTGTGCATGTGTTGGGATAAGTAAACATTCAAAACCACTACATATAAAATAATGGGAGCGCGGGAATTTTTAAAATGTTTTCAGTTGCGATTTATTTCTTTTTCTTACATTATTCCATTTGCAAATTGCTAGGGTAGACAGTCAATTTGTCTCTGTAGAGTGAACGCCACTGATTGACACTTGAGGTATCCATAATTTTGCTTGAAGGATTTTGAATACTTGAAAAGACAACCATGAACCTAAGTTTCTAAGGTCGATTTTAGGTAGAGAAATCATGAAGTCAAACTTTAAATCTCGATTATTCATAGCGATTGCCTTCTGTTATTAAAAATGTATCATAGTATTATCAAAAAAGGTAAGATTAAAAGCAGTCTAACATGCTGCCTTTAGTAGCTCATTTAGTTCAGTGTGTAGGTCTTGTGAAGACTACTGATTATTAAAAATATTGATTTATTTATTTACAGAGCTATTTGTTGACTAGTTCTGAAAAATGATTTAGATCAATTAATTATAGTTTACTTACATATTTTAACATTTATTAAGTTGTTGATAAAAGTTAAACATATGTTTATATGTGATAGTAGATTGGAATAATTAAAAAAAACATTACAAAAGTCTAAGGTGATCATCACTATTTCTAAACTAACCGTCACAAGTCTGTTTTGAGTAGCAATAATTTCACAATCTGAAAATTTGCTTCTCTAATCTGAATAGTTCCCCAAAACATCAGCTATATGGGAATAGTTTTGCCTCCCGAGAATTGGCTTAAAATGTCTAGATCGAATGTACACAAAACATGTAACATAAATTATTTATTGATGTAAAGTTTATCAGAGTTCTGTACATAAACTTAATGGAATTTGTTTAGTGTACCTTTCGGCTTCAGCAAGACTTTTCTTTTTTACTCTTTCTTTATAAATGCAATATTATAGTAGCGGCAGGCTATGATGGTCGTTTTGACGTTTGTCCGCTAATGAAGTTTTGTATAAATTAATAAGTATGTTTGAAGAACCCAATTGCTGTGCTTTATTGTCAATAGTGACGTGCAGTTAGTAGTTTATGACGGACCGCCGTTATTAAGTTCGCGTGTACTTGATATTTCTCTGTAGAAACGAAAATAAACTCCTCACCATTAACCGCATTTGATTACCCACAGCTCATAACAATATTATAATGATTCAAATAAACTAAAGGTACCTAGCTAAAGATAAAGTGAAATGTATGAGATGAGCTAGCTTATTTACATCTCTAGATTAAGAGCTTCACATGTTTAGTAAATTATAAATTGATAATCCATAAAATTAATATTTCACAATGTTTACAGTATTGCAAGTATTATTTGGTAAAGTTTTGCCCTCATGATTTATTTGTGAACACAAGAGCTGATCTTGGAGCATGTCCAAAAGTACATGATGATGAGGTTAAAGCTCTGTTTGAAAAAGCGGAATCATCATATAAGAAGTCCCAGTATGTTGAAGAATTTCTACGATTTTGTCGCCATATGATTAATGATGTGGAAAGTGAGTTTGATTTTATTATTAATTTATTGTAGTACTGATTTATTTCATTACGTGAATTGTTTTCATAAAATTCATCTTTGGATTTTGCTTAAATTTGTAAATAGAAGAGATGGTTATTGTGTTGATGTTCATTTTCAACCGACTTCCAAAAAAGGAGGAGGTTCTCAATTCGGTTGTATTTTTTTTTTTATGTTTGATACCTCATAATTCCGTCATTTATAAACCGATTTGGAAAATTCTTTTTTGTTTGAAAGGATACACTTCAAATTGGTCCCATTGAAATTTCACTGATATTGAAGCTTTGGTTTCGAAGATACACCAAATCCAGTCCCCACATGGTATAATGGTAGTAGGGAGAAGGTATAAATTACCTGTGATAGATACAAATACCTATGTAATTAAATTTGACAGTTATTGAAGTCGGTGCCAAATCAATGTTGGACAACAGAAAGTCTATTAGTTTAGTAGGCTTGGCACCGACTTCAGTAACTGTCAAATTTAATTACATAGGTATTTGTATCGTATTTATAGTTATTTTTTTGTACTTAAGTTTTGAGTAGTAAAGGATAGTTATTTCATAACTTTCACTGTTCTTTTTTGAAGTCTGTTTAGTTTTTTTTTAAATGTTTTTTAAATGAATCTTATTTTGAATTTTATTTTAAAATGTATCTCATTTTGAATTTCATTTTAAAATGTATCTCATTTTAAATATCATTTTAAAATGTATCTCATTTTAAATATCATTTTAAAATGTATCTCATTTTAAATATCATTTTAAAATGTATCTTATTTTAAATTTAATTTTGCAAATGTATATCAGAATTACATCAATAATTACAATGCAGGTGTAATGCATGTCAAGGGTGTAGCGAGTAAAAGATCTTGTCATATACATATGTGAGATACCACGCCAAATGCAATATAATCACACTACATATGAGCCGCAACTTCTCTATGTTCACTGTGACATCTCAAACAGCGTTTCATATATTACAAGAATTTTTAGTGGCATATACATATATTGCTTCTGCTTCTGGTTTTAATGTAAAACCATAAAGATTAACCATAGGTACTGTTAAATAAATGGAGAAGCTTGTACTTCTCACTTCATTTATAGCACACTTGCACAGTTATTAATTTCTTGTTGACCATAATAAATACTAGTAGTACCTACATAAAACCATTATAGTGTTAAGATAAAGAAGAAGAATTCATTGTTCTCTATCTCTTTCTTCCAACCAAATACTGTAATTGTGCTTTTTACTGTTTTTTTTATATTCTTAGTTGGTGAAAATAGTTTTTGTTAGTTAACTATTCATTTAAAACAAACAACTTTAATAAATAACATTATTGCATTACAGACATTTCCTTCAAATATTAAAATTTCATTGATTTTTTTAGGAAAAATACAGAAAGGCAAACAGAGATTGGAGTTGATGAATTCTAAACCAGAGGGTCCACCTATGACTCAGGCACAAACTGAAAAGAATCAAGAACAGGTGAATAATGTCTTTGATAATCATGTTTTATCAAGGCTTATCTGATAATTTTGTCTAAAGTAGCGGTTCTTAACCTTTTAGTGGGGAGGGACCTTTTGAACGATTTTTTGTCTCACCATGAACCACCAACTGCTATCAATTATTATAAGGTTGATTCTTAAGGTTCTATAAATAAAACAGGTATTTAAGCTATTTGAGACAAAAATTTTATAATGTTTGCGAAGATTTTACGTTAATTATATTTCAGAGTGATTTTTGTACGATTTTTGTACATTACGATCCTGCTCAAAACAATGTCGACACTAGCAGTTTTTATGATTTTTTTTATTATTAAACGCACTGACTGAGACTCCCAGCTCACATAAGTATGTGGTTGAAAATAGAATTAGATAATTCGAAGCAATTTTTTAAATTTTAGGGACAACAATGGTTCTTGGCTTCAGAAATCTTCAAATTTATTTCCTGTCTTGAATGTATCTTTGCAATTAATGTCCTGTTGCATTTCCATTAACTCTTGTTGAATTTATTGGACATCTGAAATATGGGCATTGGTTGAGTTGCCTATGTTTTACCTACTTTTTTTTATTTGAAAGACTTGTATGACGACTTGGCAGACCACTTCAGGTGCTTTCAGGGACCGCCAGTGGTTCGTTGACCACCGGTTAGGAACCACTGGTCTAAATTCGTTAGATGGTAATATGTATCTGGTAATAGAATGCGATATTTAGGGTTAGAAATACTTGTGTAATATTTGCTGCATATGTTGTTCAAGGTAAAACTTTTATCAGAAAAAATCACAGGCCTAGTTCAAGAGGCTGAAGAAACAGGCATTCGTGGCGATGTGGAACAAGCTCAGGGGCTTATGAAACTTTGTGACAGACTAAAAGAAGAGAAGGAACAATTGATTAAGCAACAAGAAAACAGGTAACAAAGTATTTAACATTATTTTCTTATTTTTTGTCATCATTTAACATTTAGTGTTAAAAAATTGTAAAACAGTGGAATTATTTCATGATCTTGAGAATTTATTAAAAAATCTATTAAGCAATTTAGATTCAATATATCATTAATATATTTTTATTTGGTATTTGTATACAGAATCCCTTTTTGTTATATTGAATGTGATTGGAATAACAATTATATTCTTGGCATCATGAAGTTATATCATTGAATATTTTTAGCATTTATTTGCGAGAGTTCCCAAATACATTGACTTTATGGTTCATGTCCATTTTCTAATAGTCATTGGTCCATGACTGCTGAGTTGGCTGCTGCACAAGAGAAACAAATGGAAGTGTGTCCAGTATGTGGAGCTTTCTTGATAGTTGGTGATGCACAGCAACGTATTGATGATCATCTTTCAGGCAAACAGCATGTTGGGTGAGTTATGTCAAATATTGATAAATTAATGTCATAAAAACAGTACTAGAAAAAAGTAGATTTACATAATACATGACTATAAACAGAAGGCTGAGGAAATAAGGATTGAGTTATAGACTATTTGTAAATTTGTAAATATTCATATTATACTAATCAGTGTACAAAGTACGCTTCAAACATTTTGATTTTAAAAAATGTTCTGCATCTTACATCTTAAAGTATTTTATGTTTTAATTAGCAACATGTTATGTTACCTCTTTATAAATAGTTATGTGCTATATTTAGTTGGCAACACTATATGTAATAATAATAATAATATTAAATATTATGAATTTATGTACTACATGAAATATTACACAATAGAAAACATCATTTAGAAGAAGAAATGTTATTGAACTGTTCTGTAACTGTACATTGTTAACAAATCTTTATTTCGATACCTAGTGGTTTAATGTAATCATGTAGTGATTTCAAAAAAAAAAAATTATATTTTAGCTACTTTAAACTCCGTCAAGCTTATGAACAAATGATGGAAAGTCGCGAAAAGGAGTTGCAAGAAAAAGAAAAACGCCGACGTGAAGAAAGGGAAAGGGAACGAGGCCCACGTGGTGGGGGATTGGGTTCAGACAGACGTGACAGAGAGCGGACGGAAAGAGACAGGGAGCGCGAGCGAGATCGGGAACGAAGCGACCGCGAGAAAGAAAGGGATAGAGATAGGGAAAGGCACCGGTAAGTCTTCTAAAATAAAATATAATTTTCATTGTTTATTGGAATAACATTTATTTTTAGAAATAATTTAGGATTGATCATAATATGTACAATATAAATTTTGATTTGTGAATTATATTATTTTATTGAATATATGTAGAAAAAATGTGTTATAAAAAAGTTTTTATGAAGTAACTATTTATATTCATATTACATATTATAAAGTATGCTTCAAAAACATTACAACATAACTAGAGACGGGCTAGTTTATAAATGATTGACTCGGTTGTCATACTTATTAGTTATTACTAAACAAACGTTTTTAGAATTTCTATCCATGTGTTAAGTTGTTTTCTCACTTAACTACATAGGTATATACATAGTAATTTCTTCATGATTGTACTATATTTTTTATTGCACTAGTAAAAATGTACTATAAAATATTGTATAATTTTGTTCGTTTAAATGAGAATAATATTGTTATGTAGTATAATGTAGTATGTAGTCATTGGTCCATGTATGTCCATTGGTCCAATATTTTGTAATATTCTCTAATATTGGTCCACATAGTCATTGGTAATAATGCATGTAGTTTGTTATATATTATTTGAACAGTGAAATAATGTGTAATATATAACGTAGATCAAATCGCGAGGAAAAGAACAATCGGCAAGGCGATAAGGAGCGGGACCGGGAGCGCGAACGTGACCGTGACCGCGAACGTGACCGTGACCGCGAGCGTGACAAGGAGCGGGAGCGCGACCGCGATAGAAGACATCGCAAGGACAAAAGTAAGGAAGAAATCTGTTTTTGGAACGTCAATTTGAAGTCATTGGTTTATTGACTCACTGACAGGGCATTTACCTTCCAAGCTGGAGCTCCAGTTTCAGGTCCCATTCAGGTCAATTTAGCAAACTTTTCTAAATTTAAATCTAATGCCCAACTTCACCAGTCCCCTAATACTTTGTGAACCTCGAAAAAAGGATTAGGGACCGCTAACGATTACTTTGCGTTTCACGAAATGTTAGGAGCCCCTATACAGGGTGTACATACAAACGGGACATATTTTTGAATATGCTATAGTATATCGAGAATTCATCTTGATTACGATTTAACAAAGTATTATTATGCAATAATAACAAAGATACAGATTAAAACACAATTTATTTCACTTGTGCTTCCCCTTAACACAAGTAAAAGACACCGAAATTTAATTTTTACCTAATTTCACAAATCCACAGAACCTCTTTTATTTATGTAACAATAAGGTTGATATTCCTGTGTATGTGGAAAAAACGTATTTTTAAATTAGATTAGAATGATAGGTAGGTAGTGTGCCTTTGTCGCCACGTTCTCGTCGCAATGATTCTGACCTCTCACTGCGGACGTACAAATGGTTATGAAAGCAATCGATAAAAAAACAAAAGATAGACTCTGATCTTGTATTCAGGCTGCAAATTACCAATGTGGGTAAATCACAAAATGTCGCACGATAACACTACTACAATTTGATACTTTTTCACATCACTTTTTTTTTCCATATGTAATGAGGTCCGTAGTAATTACACATTCACAAGTTCCCAAACGTAAATGTTCAAAATTGCGGCCTTGCGCTTCTATGCATGCACGTGCACGCCGCGCTATCTCACTATGCACACGATGAAATACGTTTGACGTTTCTCGTTGTAATTTATTAAAGGCATCGATGATTTTGTGCTTCATGACCTCTTCTGTATCAGATTAGGTTAAAAGGATGGCGCAGGTCTTCCTTCAGCACTTTATGGACCGTACTGTGGGGCACCTGTAGTAACCTTCCGGCCGACCTTGTACTATCATCGGGATGTTCATCAAAATGATTAAGAATGAGATCGCGGATGCCTTGGTTAGCATTGCCGCCGGAATCTGTATTGCGCGGTGTAAAACTGCCATAATCCCTTAACCGTTGCACCACTCGCGTCAGTATTCTACTACTCGAAGGCACGTGCTCATCATTACGATGTCCAAAATGGTCCAAATACAAACACAAAGCTTCACTAGAATTACCACTAGCCATACCATAAGCCAAAACCATATCGGTGTATTGCAGATTACTATACAGATAAAACGGCATGATTTAAACAAGAAAATAATTCGTAAGTAGTTAAAAACGAATTGACGATGTACACAATGAATACGTCTAACAGAGATCGTAACCCGAATGCAACTGAATAAATTTAATTTGAACAGCTGTTCAATATGGCGGATTGGCGGTGTTACATCAAAGAAAGCCACCGTAAATCACACGGCAAAGTCAAAGGCAGAAAGTATTTTAGTGACGTCACAAAGATGCCGACAAAATGTAAAGGTGTGTACATACGAAGTACGAATTGATTTTTTAATGAATGAATATTTTTGAAAGTTTCTATGAAAGTGGACAAAGAGAATGAATTGATGAGGTAAGAGCATTGTTTCAAGGAAGCTCGGCTTCTCAAGATGAATTTCAGTAAGATAAAATGTTATCAAAATGTACCAAAGTAGTTCGAAGGATGTAAGACACAACGACATTATCATAACAGGCCAGTAAATAACGGTTAGTAATAATGGTTATTGTTTTACATTGATGAAACATCTACTAGAAAGTTGTTTTTTTAAGAAGAGCTTCGTATATCGGTACTTACCTACAATAATTTCTTATTTTCTTATTAATAAAAAGCTAATTTAATATTAATAAGTGAATAAGTAATTTTAAGCAGATAAAATATTGAAATCACTGAAAACAGTACCTTAATCGATCGAATGTTACAAAGAAATAAAAATGGTTCATGATTGTTTATCCCTAGCTATTGTGATCCGACCTTTATCTACCTATGAATAATAAGGATTTTTTTCAATAATTATTAATAGTAAAGTACCTAAAGGATATGAAAAAAAGAAGATAATTGCTTTGTATCACTTTCGAAAATCAATGAAGTAAAATTTTAAGTCACTACATAAACAGACAAAGCACCTACACCAAAAACGGTAGGTACATTTCTAAGTAATTCAACATTAGAGGAGAGGTTCAAAGTGTCGTCCTTTGTCTTTTACGCACAACCTCGCCTGTCGAAAAACGGCTGCGTCGCGGCGTTTGTCGAAAAACAACTACAACAACGATATTTCTATTGTAAGCTAATAAGATACGATAAATATTTTAACTGAAATGAAATGAAAACTATTGTCTTCCGAAATTCGATATTGATGCGTTTGATTGATATGAAAGTGAAATTTAAAAATGTCACAAAGTATCCTGCAATGTAACTTGGATGCCTAATTGATGTTGCTGAGCAAAGAGAGTTCAATTACTTATTTGCATTGTTCATTTTGTTCTTAGTAAACTGTAAGGGTCGTTGCTGGTAAAAATCTTCTGGTCTAGTGAACGAAGTTCCTTCAAGCAAACCATTGTATCATATTTTAATTATTATACGGAACCCATGTAGAAAAAATAAAAAGCTTTGAAAAAATAGCGCCAAATTCTAATTGCCTGGTATTAACAAAGATTAAACTACAGGAAATGGGTCTGTGTGAGACAGCTGGATAATACGCGTTCATATGGATTAAGTGCGATATCGTTAAAAGCCGAAGCGTAACAATCCGCACTTTCATTTCTATCTTCTAAATCTAATTAAGATAATTTGCCGAAAAAACTTATTAACTCTTTTAGTTTTAGGCGTTAGTTTATAAGCCTTGCAACGCAAAAGACACAGACATAACATCACATACCGACACTAAAAAAGTCAAAATAGTTTGTTCAATACAAATAGCGCAATTACATCTTGCACACGAAAGCTTAGGCAGCAATTACTTACAAATGTCCCAAATGTACTTACAATGTCCAAAATATAATCTATGATTTTGAGTTTGATGACCTTGAACTTGACGAACAGCTGATCACTAGGGATGGGATTCTTAAGAAATTATGTCGATTGTTTTGTAAAACTTCGACAGTAATTATTTCAAAAATCCTAACAGTTAAAACAAAAATAATCGCACTTTTCATTTCAGTGTTTTTAACATTCTATCGCGCTTTAAGCATTACCCGAACTCGTCTAACACCTTGTATAACGTGAGAAGAAAATGTGAAGGAAAGAGAGGGTCACTTCTGACTTATACTATAGATCTCACTAGTAGTGGAACTTATGTGTATAAGTCAGGCGTGGATCCAATCTTCGGAGAAGGGGGCGATCCAGATTCAGCCGATCCATACCAAAAACTTATTTATCAGAACAAATAGAATGGAACGCCTACTTTGTCATTTTTTTATCATTGTCAGCTTTATTATATCTATATGTAGCAAAACAATAAAATTTTAATTATAAGTTAAATTTAACGCTCATATCATTTTTAGGTTAAAATAGGGCTTTTCAAGGCAGATTAAAGTGTGCAGATCAAGTTATCAGTATATCTTGTTTTTAACTTTATTAATCTGTAAGAACCACTTGAGTTTTACTCAAAACTAATATTTATGTAATAAATCGGCTACGGACTGGTGGAATGTAAAAAATAAAAAAAAAATGGTTCGAGTGCAAAGGACTCCGGCCAATAAGGAAGTTGACTACCGCCCTGGATCTACGCTTTATATAACCTGTTACAAGCATAATATTATACAGATAAAGAGTATTAATTTCTTTGTTAGGGTCACCACACGAGAGATCCAAGCGACGTTCCCGCGATCGCGACCGCCATTAGCATTTGACTGAGGTATCACAATAGCACCTGAAACTGGTAAGTATATTTGATCTTTAGAGTATAACTCCTCTAAATTGAAAATCCGCTCTTAACACCAACGAGACACAATTTCCTCGACTCCTAACACTTACCATTCAACGTAGTCCTATTCATGCTAATCCAGTTTTACATTATTGTAAATCCTATTACTTACAACAAACCTAACATGTCCACTCCAAAAAATGTTATTTCAATTTGTAAGTAATAAAGTGAACACTTGTTTTACAGCTTTATATATCATACCAAAATAATACTTCGGTATATGGCAAAGATATGGGGACTAGACCCCGTTGCACTCTCGATTCAGTAGTTGTCGTCACACCGACGGATTTGGCAGGTATTTGATTGGTATTTTAGTTTCCGGGACCTGTTGGCAGAGGCTTATTTGTTAATCACTACCATCTCCTATTTATTGTTACATATAATACAATGCATAGGAAATTATATTAGTGACTATCGAAAAAAGCTTTTCCATACGAATATGTTGACTCGACGTCGTTTTGAGGTATTTCAACGTTATTCGTCGTCGCGCATTGAGAGTTCGACCAGTCAACGATCTGGTGCAGATCGCAAATGTGATGCCAGGTATTTGTTAGGTTTCATTTCTTTCGAAGCAGGATAAATAGGGTGAATAATTCCATACAACACTTAACACATATTGTCATGTACTAAGTAATACTTTCAATAATGGACTTAGCCATAACATTTATCTATTTTGGCAGTAATATACAGGTAGCGTCTATCACACTGTCCGATAATTCTGGGGTATAGATAACAGTTATTCCAAGAAGATTGAGGTAATCAAATACATGATATTTCATATTATTTGTTATTGTCATGCAATGTTATACCACATTAAGCGGATGTACGAGGCACCTACAATATACTCCTCGTATCTCAGTAATGGATGCTGTATTACACCATCTACTGTGTATTTCCAGGTACCCAAATGTTATGAACGTGTGACAGCAAGTTTTAATTAGATTTTTTAATTTTTCAATTAGTTTTTTCAATCAGTTACAAATTTACTGTCACACGTGAACAGCCCGTAATCCCAGTACCCATTTGGAAGAAAACTTTTAATGATTGAAAGTTAAATTTTGTTCTAACTGCCATCTAACCCTCTGATGGCGTCTCGTTTATTTAACAGTCGCCGAGTAAGGTTTTGGCTATAGTTTAAGTACCCATGTTACAATCTAATGCTTTAATGTGCAATTCTGCTAACTCCAAATAGCAAAATTATTCCCGAAAACATAATAAACGAATGTTAAATAAACTTTAAATTCAGATGGTACAATGTTCATTAGAAGGAAAAAAAATGATTACAATAATTTTGTCACGCTTGGTCGATGTTTCGTATGTATTTATTAAAAATAAGTAATTTTAAAGATCAGGCTTAGTTTGAAAATTATTTGCGATTTTGTTTCTGTTACTATCAACAAATACGATTTATTTAGGTGCACAATCTATTGAAAAATAACGATTTAACGCAACACGCAATATTTAGTTTAGAACTTGTGACAATGCTTTTTTTTATGAAAGGGGGCAATTGAGCAAGCGAGTCACCTGATGGAAAGTACACCATCGCCCATGGACACCCGCAACGTCCGGGGAATCACGGGTGCGTTGCCGGCGTTTAGTGACAGGAGGGAAAGGTGGGGGGAGGAGGGGGGAGACGGCCACCGGCACTCTCACTTACCGAACGAAACAACAGCAATAGATGCTGTTATTTCACGCCGATATTCTTTGAGAGGGTGATATTTCACAGGGCAAGACGGCCCAATTTGTGCTGCAATGCAACACTGCCACACGGAAATATATATATTTTGCTAGAATGCTGAAATATTTCGCTAGAATCATAGTTACATATTAAAAAAAAGATGGAAATAGATTTTATATTAGGTAAATAACGTTATTAGGTATATTTATGTCTATTTCCTTACTAATTTCTCGTTATTGTTTACAACTTTCTATTTTATTTTAGATAACTAACACAATCACAAAAACTCAAGTGTTAATAAACCAACGTATAAGAAAGAAGATATATCTGTGAGAATGTTCAGATTTACAGGCTCATTTGGGAACCATAGAATGCCTTAATGATTTTTGAAGTAAAACTTCTTTAGGCACGCTTGGCTTGGGGAGTAAGCTGGCGAATGCATGACGAGAGCGTTACGAAAAGTGTGATCGGGCGAGGCGAACGGAAGTTGAAAGAGAGAGATATGGAGTTACATGTTAGTAAAGATGGAAAGAGAGAGTTACGTTTCGTATGTAAGAAGTTTTACTTCAGTTGTGTGGTCTATTTTTGAATAGGTGCATAAATCCAATTTGATTCTAAAAAATAATTGATCTGTCCAAAAAAATCAACGTCAAGCTGGAAGGGGATAGACCAGATGTGACAGTTATCACAAAAACTTGAGGAAGCTCCTAGTCATGTACTTATTTTTAAACTTTTACTAAAATTTTCGCCTCTTTCATGAAAAAGTTTAATTTAAATATAATTGTTGAAATTACGGCATAATTTAGCTTTTGCTATATGAATATATTATTGTTCATTAGATGAAGTGCAACTACATACATAAATTACAAATAAGACATTGTAAAGAAATTAATATTACATTGGTAGGTTTAGTAGGATTATGTTGGAGTTAGCTGATCTGTATATTAAAATATATTGATATTTTTTATTGAACACTATAATATTTTTTGTTCTGCATTTATTATACTCAATCATTGATAGCTTTCAATTCCAAGTCAACGCCTTGCTCTAGCTCTCGTTATCACCTTGCTTGATGGACTTTTCAGTTGGAAAACCATAGACGAAGATTAACTCAAGAATCGTTCATCGACCACAGAAAATGAGGTACTTTTGAAATTAAATCACCCGTATATCAAGACAAGAAGGCATTCAGTTATCCAGAAAAACCAGACTTCCTACGGTTATAGAGGTGACTTAGAATAGTTGCGCGATTATTTTATAAGAAAACCAATAATTAATTGAAAAGTTAAATAAATAAATTCAATTTTATGTGAATATGAATTAAATGATTGAATGAATGGATGTAGTACGAGTATGTACATTAAAATTATAATTGTGGACATGTCGATTTAGATTTTAACACAAGACGATTTGTAATGTTGTAGCTACCTCTACAATAATCATTAGAGAGTTCACTGTTATTTCTGTTAACCAGTTTCCTGAAGGAGTAATTCAGGTATTTATAAAATTTATTTTTTTAAAGTTAAAACATGTTTTGTGAGTTTGTCGAGTATGTTTTGGATGTGTGCACAAATAGGGGATTAATATTAAAGGATTAAAGTAATTGAATTTTATTAGTTGTTTTATTTATCCTCTTAGAAAGCTATATGAATAAATAGGTACCCATAGATCAGTGCCCATAGATCTCAGACCAAGAATCAAAATGAACAAAGCATTGGCTTCAATAGCGAGTCCGTTTTTTGTTAACTGTCTGAAGTTTTTGTGCGTGACTAGGTAAGGGTCACAGTACAACAATACACAGCTGAATATGACATATTTTTATTTTTTTGAATTTGAGTAGAGAAATCTACGAGTAATTTGCAAATAATTATTTCATGACCGACTCCTAAGCTGACTCCACAAAATTACCATAGTGATACAGTGTTTGAGGCACACGTTTCCCGCGCTCTTGGACCGTAGACAATACATGTTTATGTATTGTCTACGTCCAATGGCGAAAATGTATAAGGGCTGTCCAAAATGAAAATAATTTATCTTACAATTCTTACTTTATAAATCTCGGCATGAAATACATGGTCTTAAATCACTGTAAAGTCGTAGGTAAATTGTTATTTGAATACTAAGAAAAGAAATTTTTTTAAGTATTGAACGACCATTAATATTAGGGACTTAGTAAATTCAACACTATTTTACATGAAAATAGCATAAATGTTTCCAACAAATGTGAAACGAGCTGCCAGTATATGAAAGAAGAATCTAGTTTTTGGCGGGATATTATGGGGAGCGGTTGGGCGCTTATTTTAATTATTCGCAAATTGTTTCTAGTCGATTTTGTGATGAAAAATTGGCGTAGTTCCTGTCTCAAAGTGTCTACGTTGTTGTGCATTACGTAGAATTGTTGAAATGTGCTTTTTTACTAGTGTGAGGGGTTTTTTTCAGTGCCTTGTGACTGCCTCTATATATTTGTCGCCAAACACTCCAAAAAACGCTTAAAATGTATTACGTCAACATTTTGATGACATAATATGAAAAATTATCTATTTGTTACTGAAGATCTTGGTTGTATGGGCTAAGGTCCCTTTACCTTTTTTCTAAGGTAAAAATTTAGGCAAAGATCCCTTTATTTTCTTACCTAAGAGTCGTATAATTGTAATATCTTTTCGTGTTATATTCGAGGCCTGTGACAGTTTTAGTTCCGAATGAGTTGTATTGGCGCTGAAATCGCTTCTGCCGTCTTAACTATCTGCCATAAAAGTCTTCTTTTTCTTCTTTATTCATATGGCGCCGTCGCGATTGCGAAGTTTGCCAATGTAACGTTATAATGAGAACCGCAAAACAACGATGTTAATGATAAGTTTAATGAAGATTCCAACATTTGATGTAGGAAAATATACGATGGGGATTACACAAAGTCTTGTTTTTGTTTCTAATTTGAAGAGTTGAGCAGATATCCACACATTATATTTCTCTACGATCCAGACCTATAAAGAAAAAAAAAGAAAACCACAACACAACATATACTATGGACAAGACACAGGACTATACATTTTATATATAACAATATAGAAATACTATTACCCACACCCAACAAAGTGTTAGACTTAAACTAGAAAACTACGAAAAATAGACAATGGTCATTACAATAAACAAATGACATAAATTATAAATACATACATATCTTCACGCCGTATCCCCAACGAGGTAGTCGATTATAATTTAAGATTATTTAAAGAAATAAAGTTGCATAGGATTTTAATAAATGAGGAATGGACTAAAGACAGTAGGTGTTTGAGATAAGTAGGACGCGGAATATTGGAGGAAGAAAGTCATATAGGGAGAACTGTAGTTTGGGGCAGCCGAAAAGTAAATGATCTGCAGTACCTTCGTCTAAATCACAATCACAAATGGAATGATCCCTTATATGTAATTTAGCTAAATGAACCGGAGTGCTTGCATGATTCGGTCTAAGGCGGAGGTAACTTTTTTGCTTGTTTTTCTATAGGTAAAAAACCAGGGTTTATGTGGAATTTCACTTTGAATGTCACCATAAAATTTGGCCTTCACTGATTTAGAAATTAGCCATGCTCGGCTCTATGTCTCCATCAGTTTAGATTTAGCTACAGCTCTTAAATTATGAGAATAAACAGCATAATTATCGTCGGAGCCATAGGAGGCAGCGTTTTTAGCACAGGAATCCTGCAATGACTAGGGATCCCAGAAAGGACTATTTTCAAGTTCTTTTGTAAACAGCGAAAAAGTTTCTCACGTATATTTGTTATGATTGGATACCTATTATTGGAACGGAATGGATTAGCAACAATTGATTAAAGGCAGCTAATGGAATCCGAAAATATAATGGAAATATTAAGGTTGTGGGTTATGACATATGACATATTTAATAGCCTCCAAAATAGCTAAAGTCATAAAAGTCTAATGGTTGTCAGTGTGCTGTCAATCTGACTCATACTCAGACTGCTTACTTTTCTATTTTGATTTGAGTTTTGGTTTACCTTGTGTTTTCTTTGATTTCATGCTTGAGTTGAGAACCTTGAAATGTCGATTCTCCTTTGTTATTTGATGTAAATAATCCTCTAAATAGTTGCGTTGGTGGTTTTTTGGAATCGCTAGTATATACCTACACAAGGGCGTCGCCAAGGGGGGGCAGCAGGGGCAGTTGCCGCCCCCCCTAGAGATCAAATGTAGCTAGCCGCAAAGCGAAATTTTTATTTTTGATCGCTTTTTTTGATCGCGAAATTATGATTGCTTTACCATGCACGACCTGTACAGTAGAGCGATCCTTTAGCAGCCTCAGAAGACTAAAAACATGGCTAAGAAGCACCATGGCAGAAGATCGCCTTAATGGTCTAGCCATGATGAGTGTACACAGAGCTATAATAAATAAAAACCTAAATAATTTTAATGATAAAGTGGTTGAAAGTTTTGCAAAAAAACCCCGCAGGTTATGTTTTAATAAAATATTATTTTTGTTAAAATAAATAATTATTACTGTGTTTAAAAGTTTGATTTAGTTATTGTGCTGTCGAGGGCTTGTGAAGTTTTATACATTGATATTAGAACCGTTCTTATTACAATCGTCATCGAGGCAAAGACTTCCAAAGCGTAACGCTTCATGCTCTCGGCGTTCATATTTTTTATCCTCCATAATATTGCCCCATTGCCCCCTGCCCCCCCCCCCCTTAGTCATAAGCTGGCGACGCCCTTGTACCTACATAAAGAAATAAAAAAGTATTGATACGTAGGTACGTATAGTACGGTTGTCAAAAAGTAGGCGATAGTAGCGCCAAAACGAAATACATAATTACAGCAAAGTGACACATCTGTAGCTTCCTACAAATACATAATCTGTGTTACATTCTGTGACGTCAATGTCATTTTATTTATCCAATAGCCTAATTGTTATTAATTCAAACGTTCGAATTTAAAATAAATTCCTGAATTAAATTTCATGTAATTTATATATTGAACATGACATTTGGTGAAAACATGGATAGTAATAAAAAGACACAACAAGAAGCTAGAGCTAAACTTCGCGAGTACTTTTTGAGAGCTATTCACGATTTAAGTGGCAAGTAGAATTAGTTTTAATTATATTCCATTCACGGTTTATTGGGTCATTTTTAGGTTTCCGTTCCCATTACCGGAAAATTCACAACCTTTATAGTTCTGTCACGTCACGTTTATCGGTCTATCCATATCTCACAACCGATTTTTTTGTCAATTGAGACAAAATTAACTCAAAACCCAGAAATAGTATTTTAACCCAATTATTATTTATTTATTTTTTTGTTAAACTTGTTCGAAATTGTTACGACGGAACCTTAAGTTAATGCTTATCCGACACACTCTTTACAGGTTTTATAGGGCTTTAAATTTTACAAAGAATTAATTTATAAAGGTTTTAGTTTTTACTTATATAAAATTTCACTTCAATTAATTGGTTCTAAATGTTTCTAGGACCATAATTTATACTGAATAAAGTAGATCTATTCATAAAAAAGACACTTAATTGTATGAAAATTTGAGGTTATAATTTATTGTCGTAAGATTAGTATTTATAATAAAACTTTTCAACCTACATAAAAGAGATTTCAAATTGTTATTAAATAGTGTACTACTATATAGACTAAGGGTGGCTTGACATTAACACATCACATATGCCATGCTCCCTTACGACAGACATGTCCAGTCAAAGGTTTCCTTTTATTTATAAGTGCAATGTATATACAGTCACCTACAAAGTTGGAATGGTTGGTTGGAATGAAGCAATGATTTTGTTGAATGATTTGATTGAGAAGAAGAAAATACATAAATACATACATATCCTCACGCCATATCCCCAACGGGGTAGTATCAGAGAGGACAGAGCGCCAAGCGCCGCGGTTCTTATATGCTTCTTTCGCTTCCTCAAATGACATCATTCTTTTAAATATTGTTTTAAAATCTTTACATAACCTGTTAATTGTAATAATTTTATTATAGTTTCTTTCTGGTTCTTCTTCACATTACAGGATGTTTCAAAACAGGTGGTACCAACATTCCATTAAAATACTTTGATAATAGTTTCTTAAATTAAAAAAAATATTTGAGGTAGAATGATTTTAGGTAATTATTTGTAATTACATCATTACAGTTATGTTAAACTAATAAGTATTTTTGATTTTCAGGGGAGCCATGTAGGATCATGACATATGAACAGAATTGGCTTGAAGCCAAATTTGTTAATTTGAATGCAAATGCCTCTGAAATTTTTGTTCATGACTTGGAGACTCCAGCTTGTGTGACAATACCAGCCGCTCTGTTGAGAGCACCTGACGTACTAGCAGTACAATTTGACAAAACAATACAATTGCCATGATTTTGCAATGATGATAATGTGGAATGTGTGTAAACATATTCATTAATTGAAAATGAAAATATTTACTACCACTCATCATGGTTTTGATGAGTTACGATATATTCATTTTTGATCTTTTTAAATATTTTTTGCTTGTAAAAGAGCACAAAAAATATTGAAATCATTAGATTAATCTCAACTATGTAGTAAATATTAATAAGATTTTACAAAAGTATGAATGAAAGCGATACCTAATTATTTTTTTACAATAAATTAAAAAAAAATTTGAAACTGAATAATCTTCATCTCTTATAAATAAACGTCGAAATACTCAGTGCTGTTAAATTAATTGTAAATATTTTATAATTAACAGCACTTTAATATAAGAATGAAATTTAATATAAGAAAGAAACCCACTCTCACATAAGTCGCGCGCGCGCCACCATGTGTACCGCACATGGCTGCCAGTCATCAAGTCACCATTACGTCAATCTTACCTACCTAAATCCTACCGTCGAATGGCGAACGCGTACCCCACTTTGAGAAACCCTGATGTAGAGTATTAAATCGATATTATGTGTATTTAATAAAAGTGGCTAGGTGTATGTCAGACCACTCACAGTGTAGGATTCCCTAGTCAACATAAACATTCACAATTTAAATCCTGGGTTGCCAAGTTTTGCTTTCAAGTCTCAAGTTTCAATTACGAGTTATTTTATAGTGTATCAGTTGTTGTTGAATAGCTAAAATTAATGCACGAGTATTTTAGACTACTGATACTTCAATATTTTTGAGATGTGCTGTAATTAATATACTAAAAAAAATATTTTTTGGTGAAAACTGACACCTGACGTAAGTTTCTTGTCGGTTCTTATCAGTGTCCAGGTTTTCTCTTTGAACTGAACTAAAGTAGATTTGACGTTCAAAAATAACTTTTAATTGGGTTTACTTGAATAAATTGTTTTAGTTTTGACTTTGACTTTGAACAAGTTTTTAAGGAATGCCACCTATTCTGAATAAACTTGAAAATGAAACTATCTGGAAATAAAACACTAAAACTTCATTCAAATCACTCAAAGTTGTTTCTAACAAATAGAAATGTATACAGTTATTCTGCAGTTGCTAGCATATAACCAAAAATATCCCATATTTCAAAAACTGTACAACATGTCTTATTTAAACCAATTTTTGTTAAAGAGGTTTTTAAGTACTACCGAGTTAATTTTTTTCAGAATTTTCTACCCCATATTGGAAAGTTAGAGGGGGATCAGAGATTTAGTATACATCTATGGGAGATGGGACACTCTTTACGACTTTATATCTCACCAACAGCTTAGTGACTTAAATAAAAAGTCACTTTGTAAATTCTACATCGTTTTTGAACTTCTACCACATTTACATAACTCCAACTGAAGAATGAAAAAAAAAAACCAGAGCATATGCACTGGAATGTATGGAGTGTCACTCCAAATTTTATTTTTACGTAGGCAATTTCAATACACCATTGTAGCGCATCAAAGTATACATATCTAAACATGTATATATAGTACCAGTAGTTACCGAGTAAAATGGTTGTGATATACGGACAGACAGACGAACAGGACGAAATTATAGCTTCCATTTTTGTCATTTGGTTACGGAACTCTAATAATAGTTTAATGAACGTTGAATCATCATTTAAAAAATATTTTCAAATCATTATTTAAAGAATTGAATTAACTGACTTAAGTCATTTAAAACTTAATGGATAAGTTTATTATAATACTTTGATAAATAATAATATATTAAGAGAATCATCCTTCTAATTGGATTTTTTGCCACATAGTTAATGCGACGGAAACTGTAAGATAAGGCCGAGAAATTCGCAGAAAAACTCGGATTGGCGCCTTGGGATACACGAATGGGCTAGAACAGATGGATGAAGGGTATTTGTTATAATTAAACTTTTTATAGCTAGGTCCGTATTGGTAAATACCTGTTATGTGTAATATAATAATGATGACTTACGTTTATTGTAATTTGCGTGAAAATCTATACTATTACTATGCATTACTATACTGTTACTATTGACTAATATTATAGAGAGAGCAAATTTTGTAAGTTTGTTTATATGTGGAGGGTAATATTATTATTAACCACTGCACTTATTTGAAAAATTATTTCATCATTTGAAAGGTATTATTCCACATGGACATAAGCTATCTAAGCGTAATTAGAAACGGGCCGCTATTAATAAATAAATTTATGATTTTAATTTTAATTATAATTAATGATATAAAGTCGAAATTTCAGATGAGACATACAGATACCTTATGGCTAACATATTTAGTAAAGGTAAGAATTATGCGCACATTTACCTAATTGCATTTTGTGAAAATATTATGAACGTATTCGTCATATTCTTATATACTGACTATATTTTCCCATAGACGTATAGACGCAAAATAATTTACGTCACTTTATCTTATTAAACTTTACCCTCGAAAGTAATTGTAAAAAAAAACTTTTATAAAAAAATTAAACCGACTTCTAAAAATAACACTGAAAAATATGAAATAACTATCCCTTACTGATCGAAACTTACGTACAAAAATAACTTTATAAATACGATACAAATACCCATATAATTGCCCATTATGGCCATTATCAATATCATCAATATAATATCATATCAATTTCAATCAGTTATAAAAGAACAGTGTAAAGGCTGCATCATAATTACACCCTAGCAGTATTCTTACAATCCGAAGACGACAGCCACCAGCCGTATTCTCTGTCCGCCATAAGACTGACTACTGAATTTATTATATCACAGCCAATTTATATCTTCTCCCTACTTTACCATTATACCATAATACCATTATACCATGTGGGGACAACGATAGTTAACAAATGACATAGAAGAGAATTCATCTTTACTTTTTTAACATTGCTCATTTAAGATTATTTACATAAGGTATTGTGTGACATAAAATATATAAGATATGTTTATAATAATTGTGATAGATCTACGTAATTCAGCATGAAGCTGTATATATTATAATATTCTACAAGGTTACTTCGTGGGCCCGGTACACACGACCTGTTGCTCAATCGATTTGACGCGCTTTGTAAAGCGCATACTCAACCGGGCACTTACATGTTTCTTCTTTATTGTCCAAGAAAAAATAATTTCATATTAATTAAATTATTTTTAAATCTTGTAAATTGTCGCGCACCTATGCAAGTACACATTACAGGTTTTATCTAAGATTACAAGTAGCTATTACAGTTTTTATTAAATGTTGGTAGGTACATACACGGAGATAGCTTCGATGTAGGTATGTATATTGTATAGTCAGGCTTCGCTAACTCGGGGTTGTTTTAGTTGGGCATAGAAAGTCGAACTTTGGTATGTCTAATTACACACACCATACAGAAGTATGGATTTAAATAAGGGGATCGAAATGAAAAGAAAATACAAATTTTATAAAAATAATACCGTAACATGGCGTATCAAATGAAAATTTATTAAAAGGTAAGTAGTTTTTGTATAAATTGAGGTGCTTTCAAGAAATCCATTTTAAGTGAAAAGTCTTATATTTTTAAGCAATCTTCGGTCTATATTAAACTAAGCAACCTCAGGAAATTTTAGAGACCATTCGGTCGGCTCCATCGGATCGAATTTACCGAATTTTATTTGGTGCTAGTTTAGCTGACAGAATCTGTTTTCTGAAATCTGAGTACGCTAAGTTAAGAAGCAAAACACGTGTGGATTAACAAGTTTGAAATTTTAGGCGGAAGATAGCTAAAAAATCAATTCATCACGTTACTAATTTGTACTCAAAACTTAAGAATTTAAAATTATGCCCAGAATACCTAATGTTCATTAGCTCCTCCCACGAGTTTTTACTCAGTAGCTCCTCCAAACTAGTATTAGTCAAAAATAGGTAACTATCCGAAATTATTATCGACAATAGATGTGACAATAATTATCGTGTCATATCAAAATAGTATCTATGCTATTAGCTACTATCTACTCGTCATAACTTTGAACCCCTCGTTTATCGCTTTGGCTTTACGAGTGTTTAAAATACTTATTCATAGTTTATACCTACACATATTAGGTAAAAGTTCTCTACTGCTAGTTCCATGCTAGACCTACTTTATTATAAGTAACGTAAGTAATAGGTATCCAAGCTTCTTAGGTAGAACTAATCTATGGAGTGATAAGAAACGCTGGCGTGTGTAAGTTTTTGGAATTTATTCACTTTCAACAACAAAAACGCGCAATTACTCAAGTTAACCGGATTAGCAACTTTTCGACACCCTCAGTGATACAGTAGATATTTCTTAATGCCAGCATGCGCCTATATATAGGGTAAGGTGGGGTACAGTGTGACAAAAAAGATTGTTAAAAAATCAAACATGTTTAATAAACGACCCTTTTATTGGTCTTAAAATAATTATCAGTATTTCTACTTTTAATAAACAAAGGAAAACCATAACAAATTTAACGAAAAATATTTCTAAGCGTCACTTTTCTGATATCCGTCGATTGTCACAGATTGCCCCGTATCTGGGGTGCAATGTGACATACTAAGGGGCACTTTGTGACACGTTACTAATTCTAAGAAAATAATGGAAGCTTCTCTTTCACTAGTGCTTTTGTTTCTGCTTTCTGCAACTTATATTTCTCTCGTCAAATGTTTCATACCACAGCTATTTTTGGCAGCAAGCTGGTCTCGCCATGCTTTGGTTTGTTACACAGACTCTTTCACCTTATCATTACACTACATATCACGCTTTATACCGTTTCCAATCTTATTCGTTCCATAAGCTTGTTTCGCAGCCTCGTTCATACTATCCCTAAGATTCCGCCAACGTTCTTTAACATCCTCACTCATCTCTTTCATCAAGCTTTCCAGACTACCTTTTTATATTCATTCCAGGGAGGTTATTCACAAACGCCGGAAACTCAACTTTCCGTATCCGACTGGAAACTTTTCGATGATTTTGTCTATACGCGATTCACAAATCCGAAATCGTATTATATTTATATTATGTATATATATCATATTATACATAGTCATATTCACAAATCCAAGCCGTCGGATTGAATTTATGCTTTTCGACGATCGGCCTTTCTGCCACGGAAAGTTTCCGACGTTTGTGAATAACCTTCCTGGTGGTTACTCATTGCAGTTTCCAGCTTTTAATGCGAAAGATCGCTGTAGGCTTAGACGCTACGCCATGTTGCAAACAGTAGTCTTAATCTAGTTAACACGAGAAAATGGTGTGTTCCCAGGTCGGCTTCTCTATGTGCTCTCGTGTCCATAACATGTTTTTTATGCCGGCTGTCTACCAGGAATACATCAATCATACTCCTCTCATCCTTCCTTTCCCACGTGAACAGAAGTACTGATGTACTAAATATAATGTACCTACAATATTCTGCAGTCACTAATTTAAAACAAATATTTAATAACAAATCAAAATGAACTGGTATTGCAATTCTCCCACATTGTTTTTAGGGATAACGGGAATTACCAGTGTTGCACTCCATTTTGGAATTTTAATATGATTGCGTGAAATATTATTAAACTTGTCTTAAATATTTGTAAAGGTTACTTTATAAAAATATATATTTCCACGTTTTTTTGAACTAAATTGTTAGAACACATTGTGTTAATAAGTGAAATTAACGTAATGTGCAAAATATTTACTCAATAACTAATTTATAATTAAATTTTTAGTTGACAAGTTATCAATTGATCTTTTATTCCTGATCGTTATTTTTTTATTTATTATATGATCGACGCGATTTTCTTATCAATTTTTTATTCAATATATAAATCCTTCTATTATATTTTCGCTGTGCATACTTCATTTTGTTTACGTACTAAGATACATACGTGTGTAACGTATATGTTTACGCTAATGGTCAAACACCGATGTTTCATCGGATTTGATGTTTTCATATTTTTACACATTTTCATATATGAGATAGACTTTCCGTATCGGATTGATCGGAAATTGACCATCCATATACCTACCTAGCATAGGATATGACGTCATAATAGATCTAATATGGCGGATGTCCGAAGATGTTGGATTGCTTTTTTCTCTGGGAGCTCTTTGACATGGGTATCAAATAAAAGAGATTATGGTGAATTGAATACAAAAACATAATATTTATGCTTTATTCGACTGTAGACGTTTTTGTGAAGTCCGGAAACGGAATATGAGTATTGAGAAATATAAAAATGTTTAAAATTGATGACGATCGGGAGGCGCCGAGGTATGAATTCTAAGTATTTAATAGATTATAGGAATCTTTGTAATCACATATTTCGATGTTTTTTGTTTCAATTTGGAGTGGCAAAGGAACAAGACAATTTTATTTTTGCTTCAACATTATCTAAATACGAAATCTAGATAGGTACTTATTTGTTGCTGTAATTCTTTTCGGCTTTTTCATAATCTATACGTATAATAAATTCGTAGACTTTCTTCGTTTGTAAGTGCATCACGTAAAACTGAAAATTGAAAAGTATGAACCTTTTAACTGAGTAACATTTTACAATATTTACTAACGGGTCTATGTCGCGTTTATAATTTACAGTTAAATACCTATTTTATCCCGACGTTTCGACCGGATTTGACCGATCGTGGTCACGGGCAGACTGATGAGGATGAATGACGTCTTCGTAGCGTGCGGTTTCCTACAACTACCCACACTCATTCATTGCATTTCTTAATTTTTGTTATTGTCACTGTCGGTACTTCGACACTACACTAACGACATCTACACACTGGCGACGTCTGGTTTTCCGGCTCCGGACTTACTCACTGATGACAGGATTCCATGATGTTGATAAGCGGCACCCATCTTCCCGGTTGAAATTATGGTATTTCTTGATTTCAACCGCCTCTCGTGCTATTCTTGAATAATAGTGTCGATCGGTGGAAAGGACCTGTGGCTGATGCAATTCAATCCAGTGATTGGGTCCTGACTCCAGCAAGTGCTCGGCAATGGTTGACCTATTTGTCTGTCGTTTTCTGACAGCTGTGATATGTTCTTTGACTCTTTCTGCTATTGTTCTTTTCGTCTGTCCGATGTAGGAACTACCACAGCTGCAATCCACCTTGTAGACACCAGGTGTCTGGAAGGGAATGACATCCTTCGAAGTACGCAGGTGCTTTGCCATTTTAGAGTGCGGACTATACACAGTCTTAATGGAGTATTTCTTTAGTGCTGTTCCAACTTTGTCCGTTACTCCTTCTACATACGGCAAAAATACTGGCACTCTGCGGACCTCGGGGCGACGCTCCCTTCTCCGCGGACGTCGTATATTTCCTCTATATCCGTTTTGCTTTAGTACCTCCTGAACATGTGTGAGTCCACTATCTAAATATTTAGGGTCACATAGGTCGTACGCTCTGTTCACCAGTGAAGCTACCACGGATTGAAGATGTCGCGGATGGTGATGCGAATTAGCATGCAGATACCTGTCAGTGCGCGTGGGTTTTCTGTATACTGTGTGAGCCAAGGTACCATTATCTTTCACCGTTATTTTCACATCAAGAAAGGGCAACGATCTGTCTATGTCCATTTCAAATGTGAACCTGATGTTAGGTTGGATGAAGTTCAAGTGGCTAGCTAATTGTTCCACCTTCATTTCAACCGGGAAGATGGATACCGCTTATCAACATCATGGAATCCTGCCATCAGTGAGTGTGTCCGGAGCCGGAAAACCGGATGTCGCCAGTGTGTAGATGTCGTTAGTGTAATGTGTCGAAGTACCGACAGTGAGAGTAACAAAAATTAAGAAATGCAATGAATGAGAGTGGGTAGTTGCAAAATACCGCACGCTACGAAGTCGTTATTCATCCTCATCAGTCTGCCCATGACCACGATCGGTGCAATCCGGTCGAAACATCGGGATAAAATAGGTAATTAGCTTTAAATTATAAACGCGACATAGACCCGTTAGTAAATATTGCAAGATGTGTAGTAAGTGCTCCAGTGAATGAACACACCCCAGTGAATGAACAAAACGTCGTTTTTTTCAAAAAGTAAGAAATTAGGATATTTCTGCCCAACGCATTATTTTTTTTCGTAATTGGAACTCTTTTTCCTGTTATATTGGCAACACTCATTTCTTATGTCATTGTACGTTTCAAAATGATGAGCGTTTAAAGTTGTCGGTGTCGTGTAACTGTGTATTTGTTCGAGCAAGAATTTAGGATTCGGGTAAGACGCAACATTTCTGATATAACTTTGTAGCCGTAATTGAAGTATTTGCGTTAAGTTATTTATTAATTCTAATGAAGGATAGTTTTACTATACGTTTCAAACCAATTTCCTTGACATTTTAGCTAATATTAAGTGAAAGGTGTCCCACCATTGGAACTAAAAATCATTTAAAATCCAAAGAATGAACGACTGTTCATTCACTGGACAAACGTCAATTTCATATTTTTATTCAAAAATTTAATTTATTTTTATGCCATAAGTTTCATATTTTGAGAGTAGTTTTAAAAACAGATTTTTGGTCTTTTGACCATTATTGGGACAGGTATGTTCATTTATTGGTTCATAAAATCCAGTGAATGAACTAACATTTTTAATCATGTTCAAATATTAGTTTACGTCATGAAGATATAACCAATAAATGAACACACAACATTTTGAGATCGATTTCATCCTTATAAGACCTAGATTTTATTATTATATTAATTTTTTTTTCTATCATTGCCCCCTTTAGATTACCATGGATTCCAAAAAAAGAAATACGAAAGGTTTCGATATACCCAAGAAACATTGGAAAGAGCTCTTAGGTCCATTGCTAATGGAGAACTAACTATTAATAAAGCAAGTAATGTTTTTAAGATACCAAAATCCACCCTACATAATAAAATGACTAATAAAGTTCCATTGCAAAGAAAAATGGGTCCTCCATCCGAACTTACTGTGGATGAAGAGGCTAAGATTTCTGAGTGGATAATAAATAAAGCCAAATTAGGTTTTCCAATGCACCCAGAGGAAGTTTTTGACACTGTTGAAAATTTTTTGATTACCAACAATAGGGAAAGCAAGTTTGCGGGAAATAGGCCAGGAAAAAAGTGGCTTTCTTTATTTTTGAACAGGCATCCCGAGATAACTAAAAGAAATGCGGAAGTAATTTCTGAAGGTAGAGCCGCAGTTACTGAAACAGCTATCAGGGCTTGGTTTAAAGAACTAGATCAGTTTTCGACCGAAGAAAATGTTTTAGATATTAAAAGCAATCCTAGTCGGATATTTAACACTGACGAAACAGGTGTTATGACCTGCCCTAAAACCAGAATCATATTGGGATCTAAGAATTATAGGAATACATACGAAATTGCTAGTGGAAAAGAAAAAGAATCTATAACAGTTCTTTGTACTTTTGCTGCCGATGGAAAGGATGTTTCTCCATTTATAGTATATCCATATAAGCGAATGCCACCAGCAGTGGTCCAAAGTTTTCCGGATACCTGGTATATTGGTCGATCAGATAGCGGATGGATGGTATCGAGTACATTTTTTTCATATATCAAATTAGTCTTTGATTGGCTTGTACAAAATGATATTCAGTTACCCGTAATACTCTTTCTTGACGGTCATAAATCACACATAAACCAAGAAAGTTCGAATTTTGTCGAGAAAAGCGAATCTTTATATATTGCTTATATCCTAATGCCACGCACATCTTGCAACCTTGTGATGTGGCTATTTTTACGCCTATAAAGAAGAGTTGGAGGAAAATTGTACGAAAAAATAAGCAATCTTCTACGTCATCCATAACGAAAAAAAATTTCGCTAAAAAATTTCAAGAAGCTTATACCACTAGTTTAAAAGTTAAAACTATAAAAAATGATTTTAGAGCATGCGGATTATTTCCTTTGAAGATGCTGTGAACTATTTAAAATGTATAAGCACTGGAAGAGAGGAAATAAATGAACAAAATCTAAGAAATCAACAGAACCAAATTCAGGAGGAGAGAAGAGATGACATGAGAAGTACAATTAAAGTCATTGAAACAGAAATTGGACAAACTTTAAGAAATGAATTTGTTCAAACTTATTTATCGAAGCAAATGCATCGTCATCCATATTTTTCTTTATGGCTTAAATGTAGAAAAGGAATAAATGATACTAGAGACCTGATTATAGCAACTAATTCCTCACTTGATGTTCCTCTTGATTTATCTAATACATCTAGTTCCTTTAGACAGTCTTTAACTGACGCAAATGGAGAGCTGCCTCAAGAAATTATTGAACCTGAATGTAATTCCGAAATAGTTATCGAAATTGCAGGTAGTCAAAACAATGATACTCAAGACATTGATTTATTCCTACTATGACTGATTTGACTGATTTTAATAATATTACTAATTGTTCTCAATATCTTAGAGAGTGTACATGGAATTTCAATGAGACGACTGATATAGTGGACTTCATAATTGATAATGAATTAAACCTGCCAACCGTGATTTCTCTTCCATGGTATGACACTCCATTAGTTGGCACAATGCCAGAGAGCATAGGTATTAATACAATACCAACTACAAATCCGAAATTTTGTCTAACTAATGTGCATTCTACATCTTTTGCACCTGAGGTTTTTACTGCAAAGTATCTGGAAACTGAAAATGATGTTCCTGCTATTGACGTGTGTATAATTAATGAGGAAGAAATACAACCGGGGATGGATACCGATAAAATCAAAAGTTTTTTAAGCTACCCAACAATCACTTCAAAGAAGAAAACAAACACAAAGAAATCTAATCCCATGCCATTTGGATTAACCGGTCAAAAGTACAAAGAACATATTGAAATAATGGAAGAAGAAAAGAGAACAAAAGAAGAAGAGAAAAAAAATGAAAAGAAAAGAAAAGCAGAGGCGAAAGTAAATGAAAAAAAGAAGAAAACAGGAAGAAAAAGAAAAGAAAAAGAAAGAAGACGAAAATGTTTCGCGAAAGCGTAATGCTAAGGAGCACATAGAAAGTTCTGAAAACAATCTAAAAATAAAAAGGCAGGTAAAAAAAGTTAAACCACATGATGATATTGAAATCGATGAGTCTATACCGGCATCAAAGGATTTATACGGGAAATATATTATGGCAAGATTCAAGACAGAAAAAAGAGTACGTTATTATGTAGGTAAAGTCCTTATGGTGAACGATGACGAACGTAAATATAAAATAGATTTTCTCAGAAAAAAATCTGTATGTGATAATATTGTTAGCTTTATAAAACCAAATGTACCTGATGTAACGAAGTGGATTTTAAGGACATAACACGTGTATTATGTGAGCCTGAATTTTCCAGGCGCAGCTTGATGTCTTTTCGTAACGTTACATTTAGAGATATAGAATAGAGAATAATCTTCAGAGAGACAGACTGTGGGAGACGGTGTGTGACTGTCTTGAGACTGATTATTGTGATTCTAGTTATGTTAATTACTTATTAATGAGGTTGATTAAAGTTTAAGTAAAATTTGAACATTTACGTCTAAGTTTACATTTAAGTTACCTAGTTAATAAGATATTAGATTTTTTATATTTGATACAAATATATTTTATATTTTCTTTGAATTAAAGTATATTAACGTGCCTGCTAGGCCTATGAAGGTTTATGATGATTAGATAAGATTTTGAAGGCTTTCATTTTGTAAATAAAAATCTTTGTAACAGATTTAAAAAAAAAACATTTTATTTGCCCCACTTCGTACGGGACAAGCTGTATGAAGTTTTAAATTCTTTGCTTTTTTCATTGTTTTTCATTGTTATTATTTTTATTAATGTTCTTCTTAAGAAAATAATACCTCGTTATTTCCTTATTATAAGCGCATGATTAAAGTGATGTTTTAGTAGGCACTCGTTACAAAATGAACTTAGAGACTTATTTTAAAATATTAAACGAAAAGTCTGATCGCATTGCAGGATACTAACCCTGCACTTCGGCGTGGTAGACCTACGCTCTAGCCACTGTGCTATTGAGAAAGTAACTTTCGCCCCCGTAAACTCCTGTAATGCAAATTTCATCGAAATCGTTAGAGCCGTTTTCGAGAACGCGATTACAAACATATTCATAAAATATATGCATACAAATATTTCTCGTATAATAATACAGGATAAATATACACATTTTGTAAAATGAATAATAATTTTTTAGATAATGATCTTAAATATTTTTGGAAGCTCAAAGATAATAATCCGTCTCTGTTGTATGTTTGTTATTATATTAGAGTCAATCTCACTTTATTTTTCTATACAAAAGGCTTGTTGGTTACAAAAGGGTGTCGGCGTACAGCCCATGTTCAGAGAATTGCAGTCCTTAACAAAGTTACGTAACATTTTAACCGTAAAATTGTGCCATTTACCCAGCGAATGTGCTGAGATTTTATGACTATTTTAGTGCAGCTGGAGACAGGCAGACGATACATTTTTCTTCCTTTTATAATTCATCTCTAAAATAGCTACTAAACAAAGTGCTTGAAATGCTGGTTTTGATGATTTTTCCTATATTTTCTGACACTCGAATAAGTAGATATAATTTAATAAGTTTTCTAAGCATACTTTTAAATATGTACTATATACCTAATATATATTTAGATCTATGATTTCGTGTCTATTTTATGTAGGTTCGTGTAGTTATGTTTTTAATTCTAATTTTAACATATTTTAAAAGGAGGCAAGTGCTCAATTCGTTGGAATCTTTTTTAGTCCTACATGTTAGCTATTATCAATATTCTCGATTAATCGTTCTAATCATAATCGTTAACAAATGGCAACACTGTTTTTTTGAAAGTGTTGCTACTTTCATAATAACATGGTATTTTTGAATGTCAGAAAATAAGTCAGTTGAGAAATTCACGAGTTAGCGAAAGCACGTCTTTTAATTATATCTCCTCATCCTACGATTCCATCCAAGTCAACATCCTAGAAGAACGAATAGTTTTCATACAACAGGGCAAGTATTATACTTATTCACCTTGTAGCCCATTTGAAGACATAAAGCGTGACGAAATTTAGAAAAGTTGAACTTATATTGATTAAAGGTTTGATTAAATGGCGTCGAAGTAGATTTCTTATGCAGAAGTGATTTTATAGGTAAGCGAGGTAGGTATCTGTTAAGAACTTTCTGTACTACCAATTAATTTATGGAAGTGACCATTCGATGACCCACAGGTGTATCAGAAGCTCTCTCGTTGTGGTCGCTGACCCTACGAAATCCTTTTTATTTTAAAACGACTTCTGCGGCGACAATTTTGACGTCGGCGTCGTGGCTACTAATTTTCTATAACTATTTTGATTCTATTCTATCTTTGTTAGGAATCTCGGATTCTATCGAGAATCCGAAATTCCTAACACAGATAGATGCTTTTCTTTTTTTTAGGATATCGACGTGGATACGAACGTAGAATGTACAGAGATATAGTAATTATTGATTGATGATTAACTCGTTTTTAAAACTAACATACAAAATACCAACTAGGTAGACGATCTATACACAAAATTACTGAATATAGGTACTCATTGAATAACGTTAGGCACCTAAAGACTTTAGGGAACGGCCATGAGGCCATGAGATTAGGGTTACCAGGGGGGTTATTCACAAACGTCAGAAACTTTCCGTGGCGAAAAGGCCGATCGTCGAAAAGCATTAATTCAATTCGACGGCTTGGATTTGTGAATACGACTATATAACATGATATATATATAATATAAATATAATATGATTTCGGATTTGTGAATCGCGTATAGACAACATTATCGAAAAGTTTCCTGTCGGATACGGAAAGTTTAGTTTCCGACGTTTGTGAATAATCCCGCTGATCTAAAAAATAAATTTCTTAACAAAATTCGTGACTTTTTAGTAAACCTGACATTTTATCTTAAATGTTGTGCATAGATATATGGTATGGTATACGGAAGCATCGAGATTTAAAAAGACGCGCCGCCGCCGCTAGAATAATTTTAAAACCTATATTAGGATATCACAGATTAATTAGTTAGGTACTATTAATTAATACTAACATTAATTTTTCTTATATGTCTACTATTATATTTTTTATTTATATTTTCCCCTTTTTTCAAATTTGTCTTTAATCATTATTTTTAAAAATATCTGATCATTTCAAATTTTCCCTGACAGAGGGCGAAAATTCCGGATATGTCAGGAAAATTCCTGTCGCTTGGTAACCCTACGCGGGATGCCCATAATCTCTAATATTCAACAGATAGACACGAACAGACTTGAATACAACGCTGTTCATAATTTTGTCAAACCTACAGTTAGTAAGACATAATTATAGATACAAGGAGAGCTGTGCAAGGCCTACCTACTGTTTAAATTCAAGAGGGGAAATATACCTGTAAAATCTATTTTTATATTCGGAATATATTTAACACCAACCTTCTTTTTTACAATTCGTCTAGTTCTTCTTTATTTTGGTTGCTAGACAACCGTACTACAGTGGAACAGTGGTCTTAAATTTTATTTTTGGAATTGAATTTTACTATACAATCGCTGTTAAAAATCAATCTTACCTACTTAGCGGTAAGCCTAAAGAACATTCATTCTTATTCGTTTCGTTCACATGTCAATGTCTAGTTAACTTCATAAAAATTTTGATTTTACCTTGCAAATAAACATAGGTACTTCCTTATCTTTATAATAATTTATAGATACACATCTAACTATTTAAATAATAATTGAGATCGGAAAGGAAACTAAGTCATGAGACTGAAAACTACACATGATATAAGAATAAATATTTTTATTAATAATAACTCGCATTAGTAGATAAAAAGACAAAGGTAGCAGTCAGTGTAAACAAACACTGTTTAAATATTTAAATAGATTTTAAAGGCGAATGCTCCGTCGTTGCAAGATAACATATTAATTTCGTAAATATTATATAGGTAGATATGTGTATATTATGTAGCTCTCACAGACGTTTTAGATGCCTTTATGCAGAAAAACTAAAGGTTAGATATGCCCTATGCTTTAATAAACCTCTATCACTACGACCAACGTTGATTAGGGCCCAGAGTAACTATGTAAGCCTAGCGTAGCCACTCCGAGCAAAAACAATATTTGCCGTAGTTTACATCGCACCTTTATGGGCTCATTTATATCTATAGATACGTAGCGTGTCCATCACGTACCAGCACATAAAATATATTATTACAAATGTACATTTTCTACAGGGATATTTGCATCTAACGGCCGGTCCACGTGTCTACGTGGAGACGCTACGCTCACTTCCGTTAGATGGAAATACGCCTACATAAAGAAAATGTAAGTATGTAATGGTCTGTTTTGTGCTGTGCTGATACACTATGTATTTGTAGATATGAATGTTCTGTAAAAGCTATGACCACGTTATTCCAAATACGTTGCAACGTGCAAGATTATTGTTTATATTAAGACACTTTATCCCTGCGGATTATTATTAATGAAGAAAAAATGACACAAATTTGTACAGTAAGTAAGTAGATTGATACAGAAAAATTCAATTTCATATTTTATGTAGCAAAAATGAATCGAATATTAAAATTTTTCGTGGCATGTAGCATAACTATTTTATACAACAGCGATCAAAAGAACCATTATGGTTAGAATATAATGAGAATACAGTGAAAAAAGTAAAAAATGGAGTGTGTATCATTCTGCCCCACATGCGGGGCACTTATGATACAAAGCATAGATTGTACAATAATAGTTAATGGTTACAAAAATTAAAATGAAAAAACAATTTTTTTTTGAGAGAGATCGTAGTCAGTTTGTCACTAAGAATCTGAATCACGTGTCTAACCATAATCACAATTCATTATCATAAGGGTTATCTCAACAAAACATCAAAATTATATTCACTTTCGGAAGAACGTCTATCCATTCAAAATGAAATTTAAAAATACTTACTTACACTAGGGGGACACTTTTTTACGTATCAATGTGCCCCATGCCTCTCACTGTATCATTGTATTCCGATGGACATTTAAAATAAACTAACAAATGCTAAGAAAACCACTGAACTTATTTAAAAACCACGTGTAGGAAGTACTTACTAAATAGTATAACTTAACTATGGTATTTTTCAATTGTAAATTAAAAACGTGAAATAACATGACGATTTTTTAGGTATATTTCGCGTTAATTTTTAGTTAGTCACGATAGAAACACACCTACCCTCGTAATACACTAACAGCTAAATGAGAGGTAATGCAGTCACAACTATTGTACATTCATCTAGAGGCGCATTTTGTTGATAACGCGTCACAAATGGCGTTTCTGGATATTGAAATATTGATGGTTTTCAAACTGTTCCTTGTTCCTCACTTCCCCCTACAATAAAATAATACCTTAATATTAATAATTTACGTGCAGGTTATGCAGCTATATTGTTGTATTTGAATACTATACATAAAATCCTAAAATAAAGTTAACTAAATAAAACAAATAATAATACACTGCAACTACAAGCGCAATAATCGAGAAATCGACGATCTCGATGTTGAACCTAGCGGGAAAGGTTTCGGGTTCGATTCACGGTCGGGTCAATTTAGGAAATGAACTTTTCTAGAATGTCTCGGGTGTGGGTGTACTGGGAGATGCCCCCAGTAGTCGTCGTCAGGTTTTCGTACCACAGGGAATACCCTAGTTTGAGATCAGATGATTGGCGTGTATCGTCTGGCGTATTATTATTAATAATAATAATAAAACATATATTTACAGGTAAAAAACATAAAAGAACATGGGAATAGATATATTAGTAACAAAGGTGATACAATGTAACATTAGTATTTAATTTAGTAATACAGTAGGCACGAGTTAAAGTAGATCACACAGAAAGTGCACGTGGAAAGTGCAGAGGTGCAGTGGTGGTACATTTGTAAGGAATTAATTTCATTTATCCATTTATGTAAACATCTAAATATACATCTTATTTATTTATGTGTTTGCTATTTTCACTTTAACAGGTAATTTCCAATGTAAATATTTGTTAATAGAGCATTGACTGTAGGCATTCTCTGACGCCTAAATGATATAGATTCATACATATTACGCATATGAATAAAATGTCATTGTTCGCAATTGCCGTTATAAAATAAAAGAGCTGTGAAATTATAAGTTTTAAGTGTCTGTATATGTAGTTCATGTTATCTCTGACACGAGCTCGAGTTTTTTTAGGTTTTCTTATTATTTTTTGTTTTGTTATTAATATTATTCTTTTGTGGCGATCCTGCTGTTTCCGCCAATAATACAGTGAGGGATGTAAATCAGTTTATAAAGCTTAGCAGATATTCGAGTGAAAGTACAAGAGAAAATTTCACCGGAAATATTTCACAATAATTAACTGTTGAATTACCCTACAGACAGACCCTAAGACAGACACAATGTTAAAATTATTATTAGCAAGTTAGATTAGACAGACAATCTAAAGCTTAGTGTGAGTGGGAGTGAGAGACAATGTCAGAATTAATAAGTCACATAGAACATACTATGCAACAGCGGAAATTGCATAGGTTAAAAGTGAGTTGAAATTAATAAGCCGAGGAACTTATTAGCCGTAGGAATTGAAGGACAGTTAAAAAAATAAGATCAGGAGTTCTTTTATCCAGACCACAGTCACAAAGATAACTGTCTCTATTCTAATCTTGACCAAGTGAACATTGGGACTGTTTTGCTTTTTCATTTGGGTTATGAAACCTAAAATGCTAGTGTTTAGTCGGTAAATTATTTTGGCTAGAAGCATAATGTTTCTTAGTATTTTGAGATTTCTTCCACAAGTCAACCTAGGAGGGGCTTGGTTCTAGCTAATGCCATTAAATCATGGGAGTGAGTGATATATTGCGAACAGCATCCCCTGCTGTGAATAGCGTCTGACAAGAAGATCAACTGCTTCGTTTTCTTCAATAACACTATGTCCTGAAATCCACACAAGACAAACCTGAATTCCTTTAGAGTCTAGGTTCCCAAACTTATTTTGTCTACTGAGTCGAGAGTTCATGCAGTCGTTGTCTAAGATGCCTCCTAGCTAAATGAAATTACAAATCACCCCCCAGGCCTCTACACAACGCCCCCATTTTTTTTCTGGGTCTCTTACCGCACCCCTTTAGGCCTGCAGCGCCCACAGGGGGCGTTATCGCCCACTTTGGGAATGGGTGCTTTAGAGCGACATCTAAAAAGAGAATGTTTACCATAATTTCGAGGAATAGTGGAAATTTCAATTCGCTGCGAAATTAGTTCTGTCCTCTATTTCTGTCGTCACGGGCGATTACAAAACCTATTCCACTCTCAAGTCCTAACATTGACACTGCTGGGTTAAATCGAAATAAAGATCTCGTGCGATTTGAAATAATTGGTGGAATACAGACCCATTTCTACTCTTCCTCTTCGAGAAGACAGAGATCTGAATTCAGCAGTGAGATGTACGTATACCCACAAATGTAGCTGTTAGAAAAATAACATTATTGTTGAAATGTACACTTGGGTATATTTCATTTGTAAATTAATGCGTACCTAAGTAAACTATGGAAGAATATATAGAATCAAAATATTTCAATGTTTTAAATGCAAAACAAGCACTACACTATTCACGAATAAAAGACCAGTCTTGCAATTTCATTTATTGCGATCGTTCGAGAGTATGTTCTAGTTTGAACTGAACTAACCATTTCTACTCAGACTCATTACCTGAAATGGTCAGTCGAGTTCCAGTTATAAACGTTAACTTGTTGTATTTCACGTTAGTAATACTGCCACTTTAAACAAGAACACCGAATGAGATATTTATTTTGAAGGTAAAATAAATTGAATATCTATAGGTATTGTATGTAATTAATTTTATGAACATATCTGTCTTCTTTTGTTGTGTATACTATCATCGACCTATGTATTTTTTAAATTGAATAATTTTACTAACATGACCTACTTTCTCCGCGAATGTTTGAAATAACACAATTACATATTTTATTTACATGACCACGGTGAAAATGGATACACGAGTTATTTTCAAAGAAAACTGAAAAAAATACAAATATCTAACCGCATTTAACTATGATGTTATATGTATATAACATGATTGTCGTTTATTCTTTAGAATCACTGATAATGTTAGATACTTGTAATTGCTCAGCAGTTAGTATTTGTTTTATTGTGATAATGATGTTTACGCGTTGAAAATATAAAATTCTTCATTCGTGTCTGGTAGTTGTATGTTGCATAAGTGGTCTTCATATACAAAATGGAAAATATTCATGAAAATATTAAAAAGAGGATCATAGCCATATTTATAGAAAAAGGATTTGTGGATATAAGAGTGGAGTGCGAAGAACTTGTAAATAAGGGTGAAGGCCTGGTAGGGCTATTGTTAAGTGCTAAGATTACTGGAATAAAGAACAATATCTTACACAAATTCGATGCTGTTGTGAAAATAGCACCAAAAGATGAAGATTTTCGGAAGACAACTCCGGTAAAAAATTTGTTCAAGAGGGAAATATCTTTTTATACTAAAATAGTTCCAATTTATGAAGCCCTTCAAGATGAATTCGAGCTTTGCGTGCCAAAACAAATGCGATGTGTTCTTCCGAGATGTATAGCAGCATGTGCGGAATTCAGAAAAGAAATTTTAATGATTGAGAATTTAACTAGCAAAGGGTACATGATGAGACCACTTGAGCAATTGGATTACAATCATGCCGCTTTGATTCTTCGTGCTATAGGAAAACTCCACGCGTTATCTTTCATTTACAAAGATCGATATCCAAAAGGATTTAATGAGATGGTTAAGATATTCACTAAAAATTGTTTGCTGAACCCTTGTGACGAATTTTGTGAGTCAGGTTGGCGTAAACATGCTGAGTATGCTTTAAAGCAATTTACTGAATCTATAGCTGATGAAGAACTTAAAAATCGTTGCTTGAAAGTTTTTAAAGATGATTTGATTACAGTATATAAGGGATTTTTTCGACCATCGGAAATAAATGTAATTTTACACGGTGATACTTGGAGTAACAACTTCATGTTTAAATATAAGGTTAGAGCGCCGATACTAATTCGAATATTATGATTATTTTTGTTATGTTGATTGGTTACTGAACCGTAACTAATTCATTCGAAGGCTATTTGTTTTATGTGATTCCTTTTGTTGACAGCACAATAAACCAGTAAAGGCAGTTCCTTTGGATTTTCAGTGGTCAAATTATGCTTCTATTGCATACGACTGCATGTACTTATTCGGTGGTCCTGGTGCTCAAGAAGTCAGAAGAAATTATTTCAAGGAATTAATCGACGAATATTACACAGCCTTTAAAGACTTTCTTTTGTTATGTGGATATGATGCCGATAATTTTTGCACTTATGATGATTTCTTGGCTGAAGTGAAAAGAGTTTCTTTGTTGTCGATTTGCATATGTGTAATTACTTTACCATTCATGGAATTCCCAAACATTCCATTGAACAAATTATTAGCGAATGCATCTGTAGTATATTCCAAAACAACAGACACTTATAAGTCAGTTGCAAACGGTATAATCAAGGATTGGGCTGATTACGGATTTATTTAGGCGTAGTTAACGCTGAAATTATTGTTTTATCTTTTAATAACAAAATTTTATTGTTGGTTTTGACACTTACTTGCATATTTCATTCTATTTCTTGATGAAAAATCTGTTTACAATTATTGTACCACATTATTATTAGATGAATAGGTAACAAGTTATTATTAAAATACTATGATTTCTGTCTCAGTTTGTTTTCAACTATATGCTAGGACCTAGAATATATTATGTAGGTACCTATATCATTTTTTTGTTAATTCCATGACACAAGTATGAAATTACTGCATGTTAATAATGGATTAAAGAATTCAAAATCATTTTAAAATTCATTTTCAATTAAACATATTGTTAGTTTCACATTAATTTTAATCACATAAATATTACTCACGTGTGATATTTTGTAACATTTTAGTAACAAGAACGAGGGTAGAATGGTTTTCCTGCGTGTAGTGGGACTGTATATAAGTCTGATTTTAGTCTTGTAAGAGCTCAGTTGTTGAGAAGCCGTCGAATAATCAAGTCTAAATAGTTGTGTTGAAGATTTGATAGTGTATTCATGGTCATCGGTGCTTCTGTTACATTTCATATTTAACAATATTTATTATTAATAAGAAAGTTTTATACACTCACAATGACAAATTTGCATATTGTCATTTTGAGTGCAATGATGAACAGCAACATATACAACAAAATAGTACTAATCCGATTTGAATTTAATACTTTGTATTTTTAGATCGTGATGTCGAGCGGATTACAAAAAGATTTATGTACTTTTGACATTACACGTGCGTTTATAGCGTGAAAGTGTTTTTCGTTAATTACAAAAAAAAATGCAAGTACCTACGAGTATTCCATACGATATTTAAGAGTGATAAATTTCTAGTTCATTTTTGGATAGAATTTGGATTATAATTTTCCTATTTAGGTAATGCTTTATATTTCCTATAATTTTTAAAATTCTTGTTCCAGTAGTTTCGGAAATGGGGGATGGTAAGAGAGTTCGATGGACAGTTCATCCCTTCTTTAACTTTGCTATGAATATTTTAAAATCTTTACTAACGCAACATAATTAATAAAATGGAATATTCGAAATGAAACAACGTGTTACTTGGAATGCCGATTGTCACAGTCTATATATTTTGTATGTTTGATGTTACCAGACATAAAATATTGTAACAATAATACGTGGGTTAAAAACATCACTATGCTAAGTTTCAAGTTGGCTCAACTGAGAAAGACGGGCAGACGGACGGATACTTACTTATGCCTAAGGGAGGCTTATAAGACATTGCCTTTATTAGATAAGCATTTTGTCTGGATTAGACAATAAATTTGTCTTGCGTATCCTACACACTATTTAAGTCATTCACAAGACACTATAATTACCACGTCTATAGTAAATTTCGAACGAGACACACATTTAGAAAAAACGTTTAATTGTAATGGCTTTATTATATCATAGAAGAAACCGCGCCGCTGTAGTGCTACTTAATTCATATAAATCAATGAACATATTGTTTGAATGAAATGAAATGAAATTATTCTGTGCGCGCAGCTCCGCTGCCGCGCCGCGCTCCTGAACTGCGGTTTGACCTAATAAGAAATTTTTTCATAAGACACGAGACAATGTCTTATCTTATAATGTGCAAGCGCCCTAAGAGTTTCGATTTTCATTATAAGGTACACCAATCTAAAAGAGGTGTACAGTATACGGACATTTTGGCCGCGCTGCACAGCACGGGGCAGTGCAGCTTGCTACACAGGAACGTTCGCCCGAATAGGAAGTCCGTTAATATGTACGCAGGTGCGGAAAACTGGTGCCGAAGTTCGCCCTCCATACAAGGTATCCCTCGGCTGGAGGAACCCTCAGGTGGTCGACTAGCTGGCAGGGCGCCTTCTGCGCTCGCTTCAACGCGATCAGTGACGCTGTAAAAGCCACTAGGGCTAACAGCAAAGACGAGGCATTTTTTAGTCGGTTCGGTGTCAGGTTAGTCGGCGTAGAGTCCGGCTGAGTATCCGTAGGGATTTTTCTCCCTTCTCCAAAACTAAAAAAAGAACACAGACACAGAGTATTTGTATTGTTCTGTGTTATGGTGGCATTTCATTTCACATGGCTATTTGTGTTCGCTATTGGGTGTTTGTTGTATTTGGAAAAATATATGACGTACTCGCAAACTCGCAAATACAGGCAAATACGACTATCTATACATGGCAGCCAAATAACAAACACACAAACATTTGGCAGCCAGAAGGAAATGTGTTCACCAAAACTATGGACGTGTTTAACTTGCAGCGGGATTTTATTATTTAAATGCATGTAACTATTACATGCAGTGCGTGAAAAAATACAAAGTAGTGAAAAGACCACGGAGAGCAAGGCGCTGGTGGATGCTGACTGTGCATAAAAATTTGCATTTTCAATAATTGTTCCAGTTCGCGCTCACAACACAGACACAAAATACTGCACGCTTATACAGATCCACGGCATGTGCGCTTCTAAATATGGTCATTGTGTAGACGGGTTATTTGAGTATTTGCCTATTTGAACCCTTTGATGTGCGTCGAGAAACCGACAAGCGCACGGTAACGCGTATTTGGTATTGGCCATATTTGTTAAATAGGCAAATAAGGCCAATACTTTGCCAAATATACTGTCAACACGTGGTAATTGTTTGCCAAATATGCCAAATACGCAAATACAAATAGCCATGTGAAGTGCCAACTTTATGTTTCGCTGCGTGATTATTATCGACTTGTGAAGCTTTGTTACAGACGCAAATTATAGTTGCTCACATTACTGTATATTTTTCTTACAAATTTTTGAACGACTACACGGGGTGCTGTTTAATAATATTCATTTAGTATTGAATTTTGTCACCGTATGTGTTAGTATACTAAATAAAACATTGTAGATGCGTTATTAGCGAATTTACGTCTAGGCCTAGGCTTATAGTCTCCAAAAATACTGTTCTAATGATACTAGTCGGAATTCTGCTAGAATTACAATAATTTTTGCAAAAATATTTTCAGAATGATTACTGTTTTATACCTAACACGTATTTACAGATTTTGAGGTATACAATTATCCTATACTGTAACAGTCTGAAAATATTTTTGAAAATATAGTTCGATTAGGAACGAAAACATAAGTCTATTTTAAACGGTACATTTAATAAAACGGAATGAACTTACGAACTACCCTCAATAAGTTGACTGATATCTACTTTATGATGAAGAAATTTTCAATATAAAGTTCTCGTATTTGCTTCCAGAGCTTCTTACGTCAGGTGCGTAGAATTGACTAAGTTTGCATCAGTTATGTGACACGGCCGTTGGAGTGGGAACACGATCAATATGACGTTAAGCTTTTCTTGTTTTTAAAAAAAATAATCTATATGTAAATTGACAAACTACAACGCTCTATCGTGGTCCGCTATTATAGTATTACGTAAGCACTTATGACTGATAAGTATTATAGCAGTAAGCTAGATGTTATTTTCGGAGTGATTTTTTATAACGAACATGAGACGACTTAAGTCGTCGTCTTAAATCGACTTAAGACGACTTAAGTCGTCTTATGTTCTAAATCAAAAATTATAAACACAAATTCTGTGCAAAATTAATAAGTCTCTATATTGAAAAATGAATGTTTTTATGTTCGTGTGGCTTGTAGAAGACTTACAAAATATTTTTTCAATTATTTGTAAGTACTAAAATTTCGAAAAGGATTGTTACATCAAATCTATTTATAAAGGTATTTGCATGTATAATATAAAGTTTACGTTTCTAAATTATCTGGCTATCATCAATTTAATGATCACGATAAACAACGGAAATGTACGGAGTCAACGACATTTTTATATTGAACATATTTGAACACTTTTAAAATCGAGGTTGAAACGGTCGTCTTTACCAATCACAATGTCAGTTGTTATTTGTAGGAACGGCGAGATCAGGGGGTGTCAGCTTTGTATGGGGCTATTGCAAACTATATGGAAACAAAATGAAAGTGATAAGAGATGTAAAAAGAAAGAAAATAGAAAATACCAGGGATACCATACAAATTTATTGATATTATTTATCAATGTACTGATATCGATTATTGATACTGAAATTTCATTTATTTCGTTAATTTATTATAATTATTTTAGTACTACATATAAAAATGACAATAATCAAATATTTTACTTCATTAAACAAAGATATTTATAAATAATTTGAACCAAAATAACACATTTTGTTATCGATATTAATAATAGAATAAACTACTGATTGAATTCAATAATATAGAAACCCTGTTTGATGAAATTTCAAAAACTTTACAAATCGAAAAATTTTCTTCATAACCGTTGATTATGTTTTCTATTTGTTTTTAGCTTTTCTGTGTTTCGCACGAGCTATTCTCCCACTGATCGCTTGAGGAAACTCGCATCGGTGTGGTTGAGACTTTAGGATCAAAACACTGACTTTTGAAAGACTTTTGTTCTCTATTGTTGTGAAATTGTTCTTATTATATCCACGTTTAATTGTAATCAGAACTCATGATTTAAAATTAAAAAAATTATCACTAATTCTGTTTGTTTTATTAACTTTCCAAGTTCCATTACCTTGTTATCCGCTGAACTAAATAAAAATAAGTGAAAACTTTATAGTTGAAACATTAACTTTATCAAGTAAAGTAAGTTTTCGCAAATTTTTATTTAGTTCAGTCATATAAGAAAATACGCTCAGAGTACAATTTAAATCCCCGCCATTTTAGTTTATGAAAGCAGCCAGATGGCGCATAGTCTACACTTTTTTTGTATGGACTGTGGTCGAGATGCTGACTATCAACATGGTTAAAAAATTGTATTTAAATTATTTACCCGAAAAATATGCAAAATAATTCAAAACGTAATTACGTTAACTAAATAAATGTTTATTTAGTCGTGGAATTTTTACTAAAATAAAATACTCTATTTTAAAAGTTTTGATATATTGAAGAGATTTACCGAAAATTTTCGCGTTTTCATAACAGTTCATTTCTTGTTGGTACTGTAAACAGATCAGCGAACATGTAGGTAGACATATATGTATATTTTTTAATTAGTTAATTAAAAGTTTTTGTAATATACCCGTCTAGTTAAGAATAAAATTATGAAAACATTTATATCTGGATTTTTAAAGCTAATAGTCTGCACCTTTAAACTTTTTATTAACTTGTTTACGCTCGACGAAATCAAAGGCATTTAACTGAGAGATGTGTATCAAAACAACTGATTATTAGGTGAACCTTTGTGCCCTGTGCAACCATTGTGACGAGGTAATCAAGCAACCAAGATTCATTGTAATCAAGATTTAAATCTCGTGGATTTTTTTAAGTTCGAAGTTACAAGGTTACTTCTACAAAAACAAAATGTTCGTAGAAATGTAGTACCTAATCTGAACAGCTCGTGTTCTCGAAATGAGAATACACTCTGCTTAAATACGAGTATCTCTTATTGTTTATTATGGCGCTCCAATGATCGCGGCTTAATATAGATATAGGTATGTATATTTACATATTATATTTATTTCGCTATATTTGTAGTATGGTTTGTTTAAGAAAACAACATGTAAGTAAACAGTAATTTATCTAATTTTATACACTTGGATACATGTTGAGGGCGTGAATATTTAGGTATTGTAACAAATTAATCTCTGGTTGTTACGAGAGGCGACCGAGGCACCCGAGGCGAGCGGTGACCCGGAAACTTTAAATGAGCATTGTGTACCTAACCTTGCGTTAATTAATTTGGTATTTTACTGTACTAAAAATGGTTTTTGAAAATATAATGGTAACCTATAAACAGTAGCATTATGCATACCTAAAATCACGTTACTTCCCTTTGAGGTGGCTCAATTTCGCAGCGTCGATGTGCAACAAAGTCACACCTTCAAGTATTATGAATAAAGCTCACAGATACAAAGTGAAATTTATAAAGTACTTTATACTGAAGTTCATGCAGTTCATGTTTTGAATTTTTGAAGATCATTTCAAGGTAACATAGCTCTAACAGTTATTCGATTTTACGATCTAGGTAAGATAAGCAACTGGTACATTCTATAATATTTTCTTTTTTCTGAGACCAGCATGAAAAATGTCCTATAGTAATCTTATGTACTTATGGAAAGATAAGATTGGTAACTAATATGCGGGTGTCAATATTCATGGACTGTCACTATGGGCGATAATGGTACGAGTACGAGTAAATGGTAACGAGTATTCCCACTTACGTGACCTGATAGAGTTGAATGAATTGGAATTTTCTCGGTGTCAGGTAATTTGTCTGGAACATCCTATGAGTTGGTTTTGCTTTGCGTAGTGCTAGGTACTTTGCTGCTCCAGTTAATTTACAGGATCTCGTCTGGGACATCGAGTCATGCCAGGTGTTTTAGGTGGCAGAGGAACTGGGATGCTTAATTGTCCCCGAATTCTTCATGCGTCAGCAGAGAATCTTCTTTTTTTTTAAGCGAAGAAAAGCGTTTCACCAGTTCCAGTAGAAAGGTGGCATTCTGATGCCGAGCCAGTACAGTTTCTGTGGTATCCTATAGTCGACGTAGGCGAATATTTAAGACAACAAAGGCGACACTCTATAAGGTTTTGTGTCTAAATGGAAAAACAAATAAAATGAAATTCTTACAAATGTGTCGAAATACTCAGCTTCAAAGGTTTGGGGCTAATGATCGTTTCCCTTCGGAATAAAATGGCTGATTTGAACGTTATTCAATCGTTTCGCTTATGGTTCTTAAAAAATGTTACAGCGTGTATTTTCAGGTTTATGGTAGTGACTGCATTGGAGACTTATCGCTCCGTGCGCCTGCATACAAAGATAATGAAAATGCTGTCCGTATTTCCATTTTAGAAATACAGGGAGCATCTCAGTCGACGGAAAGTTGTCGCTTTATTGTGAGTAATGCCATAACGAACATATTTAGTAGGCGGTTCGGTGACCGTAGTGCGTACTTATTGTTAATAAGATGGCATCGTTCAAGTGTTAAGTTAGATTAGTTTAGATTACTTAGATTGACTGGCCTGTTGTCTCGGTAGTAGAGCATCTGTTTTCCAAGGCAGGATTCCGGGTTAAATCCCCGGTCAGGTCAACTTAGGAATCGAACTTTTTTAGTTTGACTTGGAGTCTGGGTGTTGTTAGGAACCCCCTGATTCGTTGCGTGGTACCCATAGTACAAGACTAGTGCTCAGTTTGGGGTGATCCTAGAACACAAATTCTAGAATATTCATGAGTGACTACAAGGTATTAGGTATTTTTTATCATTTGTCGCTATTTATCAAATGTTAGCTGTTGTCGACTTCAATCGCTTAGCTTAAATTAAATAATTTACAAACCTTCATGATGTACACAGAATAACTCACCAAAGTTCCATCGCAATCGGATGAATGGTTTAGGAACGTGTAAAAACTGGTGTCCAATTTAAATATTTAGTAGGATCAGACAATCTTTTTTTGCTAATAATGAGTAACTGATTTATTATATGTATAAAGATGAACACTGCTATGTAAAAATATACGTTGTTACATAGATACAAAAGGACAGCTAATGTCATCTATCAGCCTATGATGGATTTAAATCAATGTAGTTTTATATAGCAAATATGTGAACTATACATATATCGCCCACCAAGGACCAACACAGCTTTGTTCTTGTACAAAGGAAATCACCCACCATGATACAATATAACGTGTACTTATAATTATAATATCATAAAACAAGAATACAAAAGACAATTAAATGTAAAATAAGAATAAAAATAAAATGAGTTCAACAAATTGCGATACCACTTCTAAAATCAATTTGTAACAGGAAGGAGATAAATCTTAGATACTAGCCTTTTGAGCGTAACATTTTTGACCTTTAAAGTGATGACTCTAACTATATAGTTAGAGTTATGATAATATTATCATTTCCTGGATGAGTTGCAATCACTCTGCCATAGACTAGCACTAGCGACTAGCAGGTAAATGATTTTCCTTCACTACAACAACATCACAAATCTTAAGCTAAGGATTCTCAGATGACCACCGAAATCTTTGGAAAAATTTAGTTAGGTATTGCCGCGACCAGTGACGCCAGAAATTCTGAATCATTCCTTGAGTGAACTATCTGCACAGCGAACCCACACTCGAAGACTCGAAGTTCTTTTCAGGCGGAATAACCAATGCGTCACTATCAAAGAAGTGACCAGGTGTTGTCGTATCGTTATTTCCGTTACAGGCAAGCACCAACAGAGGTCTAGAATTTAAACAGGTCTCTATCTGTACTCTATCTAATCTGTAATACTATAGTAATCTCCTCGAACGTTAAAGTCGATGTAACACCATCCTCCCATAACCCACCAAAGTTGGCTAACGGTGAAGGAATAAAATGCCAGGTACATCCATTCGTTGTTAACGTTTTTACCATTTCCTGTAACATTGAGCTCTTTTCCATAACAAATAATCTTTTCAGTTCATTGGCATAAAATTGGTGGCATTCTCGCTCCAAATATCCGAGCAATAAATACCCTAGCCTGGCTACAAACCTCTTGAAGGCTTGGAGAAAACACTCAGAAGTAAAATCGGTTATCACCGGTCAGATGGATGACTCGGGTTGCCATACAGACAAACAAACAGATGTGTGACTTATGGCCTCGGTCTTTGACTGTCCTTAGCTGGATGAGACCTGCGTTATCTACTCCACTGGACTTAAAAGGCCGTGAAGGAGTGACCCTCACAGAAGGCAACTGTCCCATCAGTTGTGTTTGTACGTATGTTCAAAATCTGAAATGAGTATGAGTATTGTCAAGTCTGGTGGTACGATGCTACCGAATTGGATAACTTTTCACTTACATAGGTTGTACTACTTATCCAATTCAGTAGTCTACAAACTGTTACGTCATAATCGCTTCACGCTTCTGATGATTACAACATAAAGACTGCCTATAAAAGAAAATGAAGCAAAGCAACGTGGATTATCAGAGAGTTACTCAGTTGAATATATCACTGTACAGTGGGCACAATGGGTGTATCTGAGATGTATCGCTCGTTAACGCGCCCGCCCGACGAAATGATTTATTGCCTCAGTCCGAGGATGTTGCTACACTCACTAAATATAATTTACTGGATGTGTTGTATTAATTTGAGCTCCAGTCAAAAGTAAATGCTTCCTTGCATAGTACGTTTTATAAGTTACGTGATTTACAAAGTTGTAAATTAGTCTAGTGACGTTCACTTCCATGACAATGTATGCTTGGTGTACACAAATACACACAACATACAAACACGCGTATAAAAAACAGTACAATCCTACAATTGGGTTTATATAAATAATTGCAGTAAGTATTATTGCCAATGGTTTTATTTGACAATTTTTCATCCATTCAGACGTCACATAAAGATGGGATCAGCCACAACATTCTGACAAATGATGATTATACGTAACATATTATTACATGTAAATAGTTTTTAAGCTTTGTCATGAATTTGCACTGTAATGGAACTAAACAATGGAAACATTAAAGAAAACGAAGTAAACGAATTTGAAAGACAATGAATGACGGTACCATTAATATCAAAAATACAGAAAATATGTCAAATTCTGTTATTAGAATTTATTAAGAGAAGGATTTTCCACATTTTCTTTATTTCCGTGTGTGTTTTTCTCGTTAAGCACTACATTAAACACGCGGACACTGAACGCAAAGTTTTTGTCCAGTGCGGTGTGATGAAAAAGTTCGTATTTAGTAGGAACAGGGAAATCGTTGATGATAATAATTGTATCACACGTTGTAGGTGAGTATATCTGTAAGTACATATGACGCATCATGGAGATAAAATTTACCATATCAAAACTGTTTTGATTTTTTCTTTGTTACGATGACTAATTAAGAATTTTGACGAAGTTCATATTTTTTTAGTATGCATTACCTACATATATTAGGTAAATATAAGCTACTTTAAATTTTATAGTAGCTCATCTATAGGTATACGTATGTGTACTTTAGCCATATTACTCTATATTTATAGTACCTAGTATCTATAGATAAGTGTGTTATAATTATAACACACTTATTTATATCTAAATAAATCTAAACTATATCTTGATATAATATTATTTAAAATAATGACAAATAATGTTGCAACATTTTGATTAATATGTTGGTCAGTTTTCTCATCTTCATCATCTGTAAAAAACAAGGATTCATTTTGCTTTTTAGAATTACGTACTTAAATGGCAAAAGACAGAACCCTTATAATTTCATCCTGTCCGTCTGTACGTCTTTTTGTCCATATGTCACAGCCATTTTCTCCGTGACTATAGGCATTATAACAGATGAAATTCGGAGGACAGGTATGGCGTTATAGTTTACGTAGATGAAATATGGAAGATAGGTATTTCATATAAACCTCGATACACCATCGTATAATGGTTCGTAGGAAAGATCTACTTTTTTTTTGTAATTTCATTACACCATTGTAGAAAAAATACAAAAAAAGTAGAGGTATACTCCATAGCCATACAATATGTAACTGAGAAATGAAAATAATAATTATGTGAGTGCAGATTATCTTTAGATAGGTCGTCAAAATTGATGTAGAGGTTTACAATAGCTTTTTTATTTTAGTCAATAGTAGATATGCGCTTCTGAAGTCATATCTCTATACGAGTCCCTTTTTTCAATTGTGGGGTGGAAAATTCTGGAAAAATTTAAGATATAGGATTTAAAAAAACGTTTACAACGAAAATTGGCTCGAATAAAATGTAATGTGTAGTTTTTGAGGTATGAGACATTTTCGATTATTTACTACTTTGAGTTTAGCCACCGATGAAATAACTTCGTTTTTCAGTGTCCTTGAAAAATGCCATCAAATATCAACTTATTTTATTTTCGCTGCTGATAAAATGAATGTTGTGCATGTGGAAATATAATATTTCTACTCTTAACCCATAAAGGCACGTAAGCAGAAAAATTGAATTTCTTTTAAAAGTAAGTAGCATTTATTAAGAGCAGCGGGAGATGTCATCCAAATAAAATCTTTTTGTTACTGAAACGAAACGTTTCCCCTAAAACCTAATTAAATTAAAAAGTAACCTGTCATTGTCAGTCTCTGCTGACATAATGTAATAATTAATTCTTATGAATTATTTTTGCACAAGCATACTAAATTAGGGAGTGCTACGAAAAATGGAAATAATTCGGCCAGCCAGACATACAATTATTATAATCGATCAATTGTACCACAATTTGGTTTTTATTATTTGACAACAAATGGGAAGCGCAAGAAAAATCTATTTTTATTGACCTGAATTTTGCTTGGTTTTGCTATTAAAGATTAGGTACTTGTTTTACAAAGAATCCGCAGGTATTTATATTTTTGGCCCCGTTTTTAAGTAAGGTTTTTATTTTTGGAAATAAACGGTAACGTTGTCCGTTGCATGTTTTATTCTCAATAGATATGTGATTCCAGCTCAACTACAAGAACATAAACAGAGTAATGTAACAATAATAGTAGGTCGTAATAATAATGTAATGCAGGCCTTTTTAAAATTATTATGACATAAACAAACATCTTCACGCGGTATCCCTAACGGGGTAGTCAGAGAGGACGGAGCGCCAAGCGTTGCAGTCCTTACATACTTCTTTCGCTTCCTCAATCTCATCAATCTCCTCATACATTTTCGCCTAGGTATGCGAGTGCTTTTGACATTTCCGTCGGCTACAACAACACACTAGTTATTTGATCTTCGTAAGTCAGTCTTGGACTTTCTTGGTTTCTTTTACCACTCTGTTTCGCTCTGTAGATTTTCTTCGTCAGTCTAATCACTCATTCTATGTGTCTGAACCATGTAAGCATTCGTTTCTTCATTTTTACAATAACATTGTCGTGCCACCCTGTCATGCTGCGTATCACTTCATTGCTTATTTTGTCATTGCTTTGCATTGATTGCATTTATATTACTTTCATTCGATTTTGGGCATATCCAGGCCTCACTACCGTACAATAAAGTTGGCACAACACCGCATTGTGTACGGCCATTTTAGCTGAGTTAGATATATTCATACTGCCTACTAATGCGGACAGAGCACTGTTCACTTTATTGCCAGCTGCTACCCGTCTCTCCACATCCAACTCACATCTTCAATCCCTCGAAAACGCAGTCCCCAGATGTACAATTTCGTTCACTTGTTTTAGACGTTTTCCATTTACCCATATATCATACTTTTTGTGTACATCATCTCTTTCAAACACCAGAACCTTAGTTTTATTCACATTAATATTCAATCCTTTCATTTCACAGTCTTATTTTATGGACGTAACTAGTGTCTGCAACTCCGCTTCTGATGGTGATATAATCACAGCATCGTCAGCATACAATAGGCAGTTTACTACTGTACCATCACATATCATACTACTCATACCACTACTACTTTTCAATGTCTGGAGGCAACTGTCCAAATACAGCACGAATAGTCAGGCAGACATCACGCAGCCCTATCTGACGCCTGAACAGAGATCGAAGCAAGGCGACATGTCACCATCTATCCTTACACAGGCTCTGTGGCCTCTATATAATGACCTCACAGCCTAAGTATTATGACGTTCTCCTAAAAGTAATATTAAAATAAAAATATAATAGTACAAAGTACAAAATATTTTTTACGACTCCGTTCAACCATTAATATCTGTTATTTATTTTTTCGGTCGTTATCGCAGCACTTTTCAATTAAACATCCGATTTTCGCTGTGTATGGCCAATAAAAATGGTCATTTGCAAAAAATATTGCATGTCGTTAAATGAGTGCGGTGATCTAAGAGAATACTTTTTGTTGCCGATTTAAATCATCAACTGCGCTTTTATTGGATTTACAATAAAAGTTAAAACTATAGTTTAATACAGAAATACGATTCTATTTATGGTAACGAGGATAAGAAAAAGCTACCATGTTTTTTATACAGAGTGACAGGGTTATAAGTATATATTCTTCAAATATATAAATACTTAGTATAATCAAGTACAATACATTTACGTAATAAATTATGTACTCGTACTTACATCAAAGATGATGGAGGGCGATCTTTACATACTTCTTTCTTCTTCATATTTCATCATTCCACTCACACACCTTCGCGGAGGTATCCGAACTGTGCTTCTGACATTTACGTCAGCTAACACTCAAGCTTTTTGATGTTCACAATTCAGCTTCATTCTTTCTATACTGCTAACTCTCACTTTGGCTTTGTAGATTTTCGTCGTCAATCTTTCATCATTCGTTTTCCCTATGTGTCCGAAAAATCTAAGCATTCCTTTCTGTATTTTTACAATGATACTATCACCCAACCTTGAAAACAATCCTAATTTGGAATAAAATTTGAAATATTTTTAATCATGCTGTCTTTTTTCCTGTCATAATAAATTGTATATTTAAAAATATATTATGAACTAGTAAAAGTGCAGCTTATAATTACTATATTATAAATATTTTAATTTTATTTATTTTAGTCTTTATACTTACTAATAATTTTTAACAGAATTTTCCGTTAATGTATGGATTACAGATATGAACTTGTATAAATAATTCATTTATTAAATAGTTTCCAGGTGATTTTTACTATTAAAACCTGAAATTCCTCATACCAAGGTTATTCTCGTTTTCTACATTTCATCACAAGTGAATTTTTAACATTAGGTACTTAATCTGTCATAGGAAAATATTTGGAAGAATTTTAGACCTTATACGTATTAATTAGGGGTTGAAGGGGAAGGGGATGAGGCAACAACCCCCATGGTAAAATAACAAGTTCAGAACGTTAATAGTTTTTGTAATATACGTTTTTGAAAAATTTACGGTATTACTTACATTTTACATTCAGTGCTAACCCTAATGCGACGTTGATATTTATAATGGAAGCCAATCATTGTAAATACTTAAAATTTAAAGTTTCACTCAAAAAACGAACCACTTTTTAAAATAATTAAACAATTATAAACATAACTTTCACAAGCACATGTTTATGTGTTTTGACATTCAACCACAGACAAAATTTTTTTTTAATTTTTGAAGCATTGGCAATTTAACCATCAGCCACATTAAAACCGTTAGGCAAAAACTTTTTAAGTAAAAGGGGAACAGAAAGTTAAGTTTCATGCGGATTCTATTCTGGGGCTTCATCGGTCTCGCTTCACACTCACTTGGCTCGTTCGGCAAGTGCATCAAGGTAAACGTACAAACCTAACCTACTCAAGAAAAGTGTTCTCATAGGGCAGAGTCTGCTCTGGCGATTCGCTGGCCGCTATCGAGGCACGCTCTCTTCGCTCGCTCGGCTCACTTCGCTCGCTCGGCTCGCGCGTTGTGGTAAACATACTAACCTAACCTAATCTACATAACAAGAATGTTCTCATAGGGCGGATTCTGTTAAGGCGCTTTGCTGGCCGCTGCCGCGGCACGCTCGCACGTTGTGATAAACATACTAACCTAACCTTCATAAAAAGAGAGTTCTCATAGGGCGGGCTCTGCATAGGCGCTTCGCCGGCCGCTGTGGCGGCACGCTCGCTTCGCTCACTCGGCTCATGCGTTATGGTAAACATACTAACCTAACCTAACTTACATAAAAAGATAATTTTTATTTGAAATTTGAATAATACCAAAACCGCTGGCAGTTCTTTGCCTCTATAAGACAATAAATTACTACATTTAGAAATTTAAACTCAATACTCCATAAAAAGTGTCTAAATTTATTTTAACAAAAAATGTAGAATATATTATGTATTTATAACTTCAGATATCGGCGATACTTTTTGTGAGTTTTGACATCTATGTACAGATGTCAAAACTCACAAAAAGTGTCTTTGAGGTTATTTTACGTAGTTCATCTAAAGCTTAGCCAAATATTTTAAATTAATAAAAGACTGAAGACAAGTTAGCCAAATTTAATAAAATATTTTTTCATCTGGGGAATGATTCATTCCGTGTTACCAAGAGATGGCACCAGTTGTCTCGTTAGCGCCGGTTTAGTTTATTTCTTTTTGGTATGTGGGTAATTTATTGTGTGTTGTTATGAAGAAGTCTTAAAAATGGGTCGGTCGCTTTGTGACAATAAAAAGTCAAAGTTTTTGGAATATTGGTTGTAAATCTCAATTATCTTTTTTGTTATGAAGCTAAAAGAAATTCTGTCGTGTCGTGCTACATGTTACGTTGCGTTCGCCGACTGGAATTGGTATTTAATTGTTTTGGATTATACTGTTAACATATAATACTTGAAGTGGTAGGCAAAGAGGTTAGGAAGGTGATGATAAGTGGATCTATCTTCCGTTTTGTGGCTTTATGGCGCCGGAAGCCACCTCCGACTTCCACCACCGTGTACACATTACATTAAAGGTATTTAGCCTCTCTTATTTGTACAATTTTGTTGATTAGCGCCGCGTATCGCGGTTGATGTCGGCGCAGTTCCCAGCGCGTTTGTTATCATGTCGATATTATAAAAAGCTCAACACGCGCAGTGGTCGTGTCTGGAGCTGTACTGCACAGTGAACACTAAAATTATTTACTATTATAATAATAATAATAAATAATAATAAAACTTTATTGACATTCCAGAATTTACATGTTTTTTGTGAAAACTCTGAAACCTGAACTAGGTATAGACCTGTATCTCAGAAGTCAGCGTCCTCTCCCATTTTAAATGAAACAGCATGTCATTTGCTTGCTTGTTAGTGCAGTGCATGCGCGAGCGTGTGAGTGCATGTGTGAATGTAATTGTGAAAGTGTGTATGTGTGTGTGTGTGTGTGTGCGCTTGTGTGTGTGTAATATATTGAGCGTTTTTGTATGAGCGTGTGAAAATGTTTTTTCTTTTTAGCGAGTATATACAAATTATTTTACGATACTTTATTAAACAGGCTCTCAGTGTCAGGATAATCCAAACATAGAAGATGTTTTCGTAATTTTTCTTTACATTCGTGGTAAGAGAGTGGATAAAAATTAAGTTGTTTATTTAATTTGTTATATAGATATACACTTAGGTAGTTACTTTGTTTGCGCTATTACCTGCGCACTATTACACTTACTACATGAACACTGTTTCGATCACTAGTTTTGAAAACGTCTTTTTTTCAAAAAATCGGTATAACTTTATCGGTTTAATTTTTTAAAGATAAGAATTAGGTGGCGGCTGTGAATTCAAATATTTACTTTCTCCATGGCTTTTACGAATAAGATTAATCGTTAGTGTTAGATTTCTTCTTTTAAAAGTTTTGTTTTGAAGATAAAATGTTTAGGTACCTGTATTTATATACTTACAACATTATCATATCTGACGTAAATGGAGTTAGTTGTTTACGCTTGCATTTTTACAAAGTCAGTTCATATTACATTAGAGAGGATCGTAAGTACGCAAATTGTATTCTGTGAGTTTGTAATTAGAACTGAATAAATAATCCATTAAATGGAGATGCATCTGCAGATTTGCTCTAAATGACCCTCTCCTGAAATTAGTCGCACCCCAATTCGACACGATCGCTATAAAAGGGCAGTAAACTCGTATTAACATAACAGTATGCTGAAGTATTCAAGTTATAGGGTGTTAAATTACAAAATACATCGCTAACCTTTATAAACAAATTAGAATTTAGCGGAACGAGTTTTTATGGTTTAGTTGAATTTTTTTGGCTTTTGTGGCATATGAACATTTAATAAAATATGTTTATTTTAATGTAATATATCATTTATTTTGGGTCATTCGGGACTTCTATAACTTATACATTGCTATTTACAATATACTTGAAAATAATTATTTATTAGGAAATCTCGAAATATCTGTCCTCTCAGAATTTCTAATACTGTGACGAACTATTATATTTTAATACTGGTTTATTTAATAGTATACTTGTATAGTTACTAGTCCCAGTTATAATTTAAATCTTCCCATAAAAATAAATAAAATAAAAACAACTAAATATTCTGAAAATCATTCTCTCACCACAGATTAATTAGTTACCAATGTAAACTTTCACCATACATTTTGCAATCCGGCACCAATTTCAATCCGGTCAGATACGGCCGGGTTGCCTTCGATCCGATTGGTCACAACAAAACTATTTTTTCTATTCATTATAAAAAAAACTAAAGGTGTCCAGTGACAGATTTCAAATTTTGAAAATTGTAAAGAAAGCTAACATTTTAATAAAATTTAAGAGCAACAAAATCGGATTTTATTTTTTGAGAACCATTTTCTCTAAATAGTGACCATTGAGCTTCACACGCTCTTCAAGTCAAGCACGCATGTTTTGAAAAACTCATTTCCAGAGCGCCTGAGGAATCATGCTGATTTCGACTTGAATATTTTTTTAGCTGCGTGATAGTGCCCGGATTTATCTTGTAAACGACGGATTTTAAATATCTCCATACGAAAAAAACATACAGTCTCCAATCTGGTGAACTGGATGGCCACGGTATGGTGCCACAGCGGGATACGTTTTAGCTGAAAATAACAGCCGCACTGTGTTCATAGACACATTAGCTGTTTGAGCTGTTGCCCCGTTCTGCTGAAACCACGTACATCGGTTGAAGTGATGATTATTCTGTAATTCCAGTCTGAAAAAATCTTTTATCGTCTTGCTATATCTTTCCGATTTACGATCACAGATTGGACAAGCTGGTTTAAAAAAAAGGGTCCGATAATCTCATATGCAGACATGCAGACATCATTGCAAACCACACTGTAATCTTAGGCTTGTATTTCTGATGCATTTGTTTTGGTTTGCTAATATCTTAGTAAAGATAATTCTGCTTGTTCACATATCCTCAAATGTGTAAGTGAAAGTACCTCATCGACGAATACGGTATCGATTGTTAAATCTACGGCGTGTTTTAGACAGCAAAAACTCACTCGAAATGTAAGCCTCGACAGCAAAAGCACTACTTTTGTATTAGTTTTTTAGCTACTAAAAACCAGAAATTAAAATTTTATTTCTGAATGAGGCAAGTGCGAGGAGCGCTCAGGACGTCGTTGAAAGCCCAAATGCTGCGGATTGATGCATTCAAAGTTCGAAATCTGCCCCTGGGCAACCTGTATATAAAAGACGATCAAGCGAATGTGTTTGTTTGACATGCTCGTTATAGAATTTTAGACTAGTATCTGCAATGTTATATATATAAGTAAATACTTTTAATTTAAAACGTTAGGTCATCGCTGTATAAGAAGAAAGTCAAGTAATAAAGAAAAATCAGAAATATGGATCGTTACGACTTCTAAGTCTAATTATCTACTCATAAATGCAACATAAACATAATATTCATCTATCAATTGAACAATAATAATGTCTGTTTACTTACGTTTATACGTATATTATATCTATTTACTTAAATGATACAATGAGCGATTTAAAATAAATCAGTTTCATGTATTTTTCAATTTAACGGATCCGGGACCGGATCCTGTAATTTGGTGCCGGATCCGGTAGACATCTAATGATGCTTGATTCATCGGATTACCGGATCCGGTTTTACATACGTCCCAAACTCCAGTTTGCAAAACAATCACGAAATAATTATTGAAATTTAACTCGTCATCATACAAAATACGAGTACAATAGTACTTTATCAATAAAAATAATTTACTAAATATTGTACTTATGGTAGATCACAGACTTTTAATGAACTAGCAGACTGAACATTGCTGTTCAAAATGCGTGGCAGCTTTACACACATAAAAAATGCACTCACACTTACATTATCAGGAATGTATTAGGGTACATTGTGGAAAAAAAAAAATAACTGCAAATTATTACAAGTTATTTACTTATCAGCGGCATGCCTAGGGCTTCAGAATAGCGCAATCTCCACATACGTAGGTTCTTTATTGTTTTTCTAAACTATTATTATAATGAGGTAAACTTATTATTGTTTAATTATTATTAACTTAAAATTATTTTAATAAATAAAAGTTAATAGCCTGACAAACATAGTAATTCAAGAACATTTGTATTATTACGTATTGCCTAAAATATGAAAACAATCATCACAAGAAAATAATTATATAAAGCAAAGTTTAGTTACTTTACCCGCGACTTCGACTGTATTTTAGAAATTAAAATTAACCTATATGTGATTCTAGGTCCTAATCTAATATCCATGCGAAATTTCGACCAGGGATTTGGATGTGATTGAATTATAAACATTTCACATTCATAATATTAGTAGGTTTTACGAATCCGAAAGAAAATGCATTTATGAACCATGTTACAAAATGGTAGAAATCATTTTCGTTTTGGTAGAAAATATTAGTGTGGTTTAAACGTATCACATTTTGACAATCACAATGTATTTGGTAAAATATCATTTTAAACAGACAGAGAAACAACTTAGACAAAGAAATTACTTAGTCTTTTTTAAGATTAAAACTTTTTTGTAAATTATTTTATTTACATTCGAAGAACTAAACGGGCTTTATAAATACGAATTATACTGTCTGTGCTTAACGTCTGTGCGTTCAACAAGTTCAAATAAATTATTAAATATTAGATGTCGCTTAGTAAAAGTTAATAATAACTACAATAGAAAGTACAATAGCGTTTTTATTTTTGATTGTTGTTGTTTCTAATAATATCTCAAATACCTCAAAGAATGTTTAGCTATGGATTGCGTAACTAATAAAATATGTTATAAAAATATAAGGCAAATTAATCCTTAGGCATGTATTTAAAAAGGGCACGAAATTTGTCTAGAAGTCTAGATTACATACGCGCACGCAATTAGACTAGATTTTTGACGACCGACGTAATCGATTATACACATATTACATTAATTTATTAGTCTCGGAAACGTTTTCGACACTAAAAAGTCGTCGGAAGCATCCGAAGGTTTCGTCCCGAAATGAACTGTCAAATCATGTCGTTTCGGAAAGGTTTCGGATTTGTGAATTGCGTTTAGACAAAATCATCGAAAAGTTTCCTGTCGGATACGGAAAGTCGAGTTTCCGACGTTTGTGAATAACCCCGCTGAAATGTTTACGAATTTCTAAGCGAACTATTCTGTCAAGGTTAGAGGAATGAGACGTAAGCGGGCGGCAAGGTAACGTCACGTACTAAACGAAATAGTGATGTACTCGTAGATATTGTATATATCGATAAATACAAGAATTATTTTTATAAGCTTATTTTAAAAATAGAAATAATAAAATATGTATATATAATCAAAACAAGATTCTTTATTTCGAAACAAAAGAATCAAAAATTTGGAATAGAAATGCAAATCAAATTCGTTTGGGTAGTACGTGTTTCTCCTAATGTAAAACTTTTTAACAAAAAATTAAATTGACAAAAAACGAAACTGAAAAGCTTTGATGGTAGAACCACCCAACCTTTTCATCTGTATGTATTTTTTTAATCACTTTTAAAAAGAGGGAGATTCTATGTGCATCTGTATGTTTTTTTATGTATGTTCACCGATAACCTCATCAATTGCGTACCGATTTAAAAGTGTTTTTTTTTGTTTGATATACTTCCGAGGTGATCCCATTTAAATTGCACTGGTATTGGCCTTTGAAGATACACGAAATAATAATTACTAATTATAAGCTTTATTTATATTGATGATACATTTTTATATCATTTCGTTCTATAATTAGAAAAGTAGTTAGTTGTAGACCCATCTTATATATTTATTTAGACCAGCCTTTTCCAAAGTGGGCGATAACGCCCCCTTGTGGGCGCTGCAGGCCTAAAGGGGGGCGGTAAGAGACCCAGAAAAAAAATGGGGGCGTTGTGTAGAGGCCTGGGTGATTTGTAATTTCATTTAGCTAGGAGGCATCTTAGACAACGACTGCATGAGCTCTCAACTCTCAACTACAACTTGTGAACATCAACTAATATTAATTAAAAGATTGCTCAAACTCGGTTCGATATTTCACTCCGCGTAGTTCATATATCTGTCCTGTTTTATTGAATATACAAAATAAAAATCATGTCAATCGGTCGTTCCGTTTCGAAATGAAAGTGTCTACAAACAAACAAATAAAAAGGCAACAGACACACTTTCGCATTTTAATAGTTATTAGTACTCCCAGATAGGTAATTTTCGTAGATAATAGACCGCGGGCAATCATGTTTTAACAAGTTTTTGTTAAATAACCCGAATTGTGCATTCCTGTATCAATCGGCTGGTTCATAGAATACTTGTTCTGACTTGTTGAGTACGATTGAGCGTCGAATGAGATAAACGAGTTTATGCATGTTTGTTTTATTCCTGTCGGTGCGTGCTGCTTATGCAATCCTATATAAACAACGTAATATTAATTTTATTTTCATTTGCGGTTTCGCGCGCAATAGATGAGCAGTACTTAAGTTCAACACTTACTTACGTATTTCTCAAAACAAAACAATGTCGGAAGTAAAAAAGAAGAGACGGCAATACTGTGCGGAATATATTAAATTCGGATTCATTGAAAATCCGACAAACCCATCGTCGCCTTTGTGTCTTCTATGTCTAAAAACATTTTCGAATGAAGCAATGAAGCCTTCAAGACTGCAAGATCATTTGAATAAAATGCATCCAGATAAGAAAGACTAGAATGTAGCATATTTTCAAGACCTAGAGAAGAAGCATAATACTCAGCCAAGTGTAGCAAAACTATTTTCGGCGGCTGCTAAGCAAGATGACAACAGACTTCGAACTTCGTACAATATCTCTTTGTTAATTGCTCAAAAAGGCAAACCACATAACATCGGAGAAGAGTTAATTTTGCCAGCAATAAAGGAAGTAATAACTACTGTGCTTCATAAACCAGCCGCAGATATTATCCGAAAAATTCCTTTGAGTAATAATTCTGTGCAAAGACGAATTGATGAAATGGCTGAAAACATTGAAGGATCACTGTGTGATCACCTGAGGACAAGACAATTCTCAATTCAGCTCGATGAGTCCACTTTACCCACTAATGAAGCATTGTTGCTGTCTTACGTGAGGTTTATTAAAGATGAGAAAATATGTGAAGAACTATTCTTTGCTAGAAATTTAGAGACCGATACAAAAGGCGAAACCATATTCAATACATTGGAAAAGTTTTGTGATGAGAAAGAGATTCCCCTGAAAAATATTATATCAGTTGCTACGGATGGCGCTCTGGCTATGACAGGGTGCCATAAAGGCTTCATAGTGTTCTTAAAAAATAAAATTCCAGATGTCCTTGCTGTACATTGCGTTATTCATAGACAACATTTGGTTGCTAGAAACTTAAGTGAACGACTATTTCAATCACTGCAATATGTCATCAAAGCAGTCAATAAAATCCGCAACAGCTCTTTGAATGATAGATTATTTCATCAGCTTTGTGTTACTAATGACGAGGATTTCAACCGTTTGTTGTTTCATACTGAAGTTCGTTGGCTATCAAGAGGCAATTGTCTAACTCGATTTTACAACCTGTTTGACTCTGTTATAGAGTTCTTGGAAACTAAAGATACAGAATTGCACAACAAGCTCATTACATCAAAGAATGATATAGCTTACATGACAGACCTGTATAAATTGTTCAACGACATGAATCTCCAACTGCAAGGCGATGAACTAAATTTAATTAAAACAAAAAACGTCGTTGCTGCTTTCGCAGCCAAACTGCTTCTACACAAAAAGAATATGGGCAGACGTGAGTTTCACAATTTTCCGAATTTATCAGTATCATGCAGTAACAACGAATTGTTTGCCTACTGCCAACATTTGGAAAACCTCCACATTGACTTCACCGAACGATACCAGGACATTTTGAACTTGGAAATACCAGACTGGGTGTTGGATCCGTTTTCAAATGTCAACACAGCAATGTCACCTCAGCTGGAAGAAGAACTTATAGAATTGACAATATACGAGGAAATAAAAATCAAGTTCAAAAATGGTTACCAAGAATTTTGGCTACAAAAACCGATCTTGCAATTGTACCCTGGATTGTGGTCAATCGTTCAGCGATTCTTGATAGCATTCCCATCGTCATATTTGTGTGAACGTGGATTTAGTGCTGTGGCAACACTGCTTACGAAAAAGAGAAATCGTTTGCATGTTACCAAACGTGGCGACTGCGACTGTTCTTGAGTAAATTGGAACCTGATATCAACAAAGTTATTAAACAGCATCAGATTCATCCTTCACATTAGTTTTTATATAAGGATCGATTATATTTGTTTTATTTTGAATAAAAGAAACTCTGTTTGAATACTATAAAGTTGCGTTTCAATAATCATTCTCAATGGCAGGTGTGGCCCGTAAGAGTTAACTTGAGACCTGAGCGCCGTTGTGTATTACCTACTGCGCTCAGGTTTCAAGTTAACTCTTGCGGGTTATAGTAAAAGTCTCGTTTGGAATTGATGTTTAATCTCCGCTAATATAGCTCACAATAATTAATTAATTTAATTTGAAGTTATAGTGGTTTTTCAGTAGGTGAAAAAATGGAGGCGCTAAAAAATAATTTATTCTCAAAGTGGGCAGTAGACAAAACAAGTTTGGGAACCCCTGATTTAGACCAAGGTCACTCAAATGGGAGAAATAAAAAAAATTAAGAAAAAATTTAAACCTACTAGAAACAAACACTGAAAAGTATAAAATAACTATCTTTTACTAATTATAACTCAAATATAAAAAAAATACTTTATACATACGATATAAATACGTATATAATTAAATTTGCTAGAGTGTTAGCCGACGGAAATGTCAAAAGCACTGGCATACCTAAGCAAAAATGTGTGAGGAGAATGATGAGATTTGAAGAAGCGAAAGAAGTATGTAAGGACCGCGACGCTTGGCGCTCCGTCCCTCTGACTACGCCGTTAGGGATATGATGTGAAGATTGTATGTATGTAAGAATGAAGATGTAATTAATGTGCCACAACAGAAAGTCTATTAGTTTGGCAGGCTTGCATCGATTTCAGTAACTGTCGAATTTAATTATATAGGTATTTGTGTCGTATGTATAAAGATTTTTTTTTGTATTTGAGTTTTGATTAGTAAACAATAGTTATTTTGTACTTTTCAGTGTTTTTTTTAAGTCGGTTAAATTGTATTCTTAAATTTTTTCCGAATTAAATTGAACCCAAAACTCGAGATATATTCTATCCAATAAAAGAGAATCATCAAAATCAGACTACTCTGTAAAAAGCTACGCATGGTCGTATACAAAAAAAAATATGCACTGAATTGAGAACCTCCATCATTTTTTCGTCGGTTGAAAAAAGAACAGTGACATCTCTTTAATAATAACTGTGTTTTTTTAATAAAAAAAGTGTATCTCTGTACCAAATTACATCTTAATCCGTTCAGCCGTTAAAAATTTCCCATACAAGGTTTCATCCCTTTTTCACTCCTTTAGGGGTAGATTTTTGGAAAAAAGAAGTATGTTTTTTATTAGAAAAGGTTTTATCTATGTACTATACTAAGTTTCGTCTTAATCGGTTCAGGGGTTAAAAATTTCCCATACAAAGTTTCATCCCCTTATTCACTCCTTTAGGGGTAGATTTTTGAAAAATAAAGTAGCATATGTTCACCCTCTGGTATCAATGTCAATAACTATGTCCATGCTAAATTTTTTTAAATCGGTACGGCGGTTTAGCCGTGAAAACCAAGCAGACAGACGGACAGACAGATAGACAGAGAGACTCGCATTTATAATGTTAGTATGGTATGGATATGGATTATACGATTATATAATATTATATTATATATTAATATATTATATTATATAATTATATGTTATATGTATTATATTATTATATAGTATGGATAGTATGGACTAGGTATATAATTTCAAAGAGTGGCAGTCATTAAATTTCTTAAAATTAATAGAAAATATATTGATATATCGATACGTTTTTTCGCGTCCCTACTTACACGTGCCATCTTGCAAGAGTGAGGACGCAACATGTTATTATAGCTTGCTAGACAAAGTAACGGGTGCCCGACTGCTTGTCGGATGGGTCTCGGCCGGGGTGCAACTCCTTGAGCCGAGGCCCTTGAGGTGTTACAGATGCCTCAAGATTGGGCACGTGCGGATCTCCTGCACGTCAGAGGTGGACCGCAGCGGACAGTGCTACCGCTGCGGTCAAGAGGGTCACAAGGGTGCAATGCGGCGCCCAATTGCACGCTGTGCGCCGACATCGGCCAGCCGGCCAATCATCTAACGGGGGGTAAGGCCTGCGCGGGGGCAAAGCCCAAAAAGGGCGAAAGGGTGGTTTTTGCCGCCGCCCGTGTGGCTCCTGCCAGGCCGGGAGTTGAGGGGATGGCCACGGACTAGTGGCCTCCCCACGTGACAAACGCCTCTGGCGTGCGTTTCCTCCGCCGCCGACAGTAGCGGCGGAGAGCCCACTGAGGCTTGGGGTGGCATTCGGGGGAGTGCCACCCCTCAGATAGCCTCGAGATGGCGCGTGCGGTGTTCCCGCGCGCCTCTCAAGCACTTAGGGTGGGAGTTCTGCCCTCCCACCCAAAACGAGACGAGGCTGGCGGTTTAGCGCCGGCCGTTGCCCGCCGGGGCCGCGGAGGAATGCTAACGCACTCCCGTTGCCCCGGTACCAAGGCTCTCGAGGAACACCGTCAGGTTTTAGTGGGTAGCCCGGCATTGCACCTCACAGCCGTGGAGTCCCACATATCCCCCTGCCATCCCCCATGGCAGGACGGAATGCATAAAGCATTTCCTGACGCAAAAAAAAAAGCTTGCTAGACAAGGACAAACGCTGACTTAAAGCTACCAGCGACCAGTATAGTGAGAGCTCTGCATTTTTTTGATATAAATTTTTATTATTAATTTTATACTTAACGATGAAACGTGATATTATCCTTTTTGAAACTATTTTTACGACTGTCACTACCACACCACTTTACAGCGCAATTTGGCATTGTTTACGTAATTTATACTATATTTTTTAAAACAATTAGCCACAGATCACGGATCTGCTTTCTGGTTAATACTGAAGGAGCGCGCGTTTGTGTTTGAAGTTATATGAGCGTTTGTGCGCATCGATGGCAGAAAACGGTGCCCTTTCATTTCCTGTCTTTAGGCTAATTTGTCTGTGGTGTCATCACATATCATACCACTCATACTGCCTTTCAATATCTGGAGGCAACTGTCCAAATACAGCACGAACAGCCAGGCAGACTTCACACAGCCCTATCTGACACCAGAACAGAATTTGAACCAGGGCGACATGTCACCTTCTACCCTTACACAGGCTCTGTGGCCTCGATATAATGACCTCGCAGCCTGCAGTAAGGAGCCCAGGCAGAAGGCTCCACAATTTCTTTCGCTCTACTTTATCGAATGCTTTTTCTAGATCCACGAAAGCGCAGAAAATTTTCTGACATATGGCCAGAAAATCCTTACGATAACACGAAGCGAGAAAATCTGATCCATACAACCCCTACCGTTCCTAAAACCACCTTACGCCTCCCACAAATATTTTTCTGCAACGCCTTTCATACGTTCAGTCACCTTAGTAGTCACCTTAGTATAGACTTTACTTGCTAACACATTACATTTGGATTAATGTACCTTTCAAATAGTGAATGAATTTTTTGAATAGGCGAGGTGCACTGGTTCCGGAGATTACCCTTCACATTCGAGTATGAACAAACTTACAAAATCCACTATCTTTTTTATTAGTATAGATTTACCTTCAACGTTTATTCACCAAAAAATGGAATTGAAATTTCGTGAGATTTACCTTTTACTTTTTAAATTTAAAGTATAAATAGATGCTTAAAGTAAATCCAATTCGATTTACTCCACCGAATTCAATAAATAATCGTTAACCGTTTTACCTACGGCTGAATTCTTCGTAAATTCGATATCGTTATCCTGGTACGGTATGTCAGTCATCCAGTTCTTCCGGATAGAAATATTTAGGGCTGTGGCGAATTACGATAATAATTTTTATTTCTATGTCCACAATATGCATGGTTAAATAACTTCCAAGTTAATGAAGAAATAAGTAACTAAGTAATTTATAAATAAAATGTACGTCATGGTCGGTATTTCGAAAATAAATAGCCTTTGCAGATAAAAAAAATCCTTTAAAAAACTTTGTTTCTGTTAAAAAGACTAAATACCTATGTTAATATTAAATATCTGTTGCATAATTAATTTTTCTTAGTCTGTGTAATGCGTCCTCGTATTGGATGTCTTTGGGAATGTAATGTATTAACTTATTAATAAACACAAATTTTATAATTCGTCTTCATAATGAACAAGTTATTTTCTTCAAGCGACATCATCGATTTGTAATACAGAAAATAACATCACATTAAATAAACAGCCTCTTTCATAGGTATTTGTTTAGATAATATTATTACCTATATGTTATAAATTTGATAAAGTACAAGTACAGTCGTTATCAAAAATCCTTGATTAAAATAATAGTTTGCTTCAATCTCTCGCGATTTCACGAAAATGCTGATTATGGGATGAATTGGACATACAACACTAAATTACATACGTTACCAAAGCATCGTATATTTATTGTAATCTTTAACGATTTTGCTTTTCTTTAAAATTTTCAGTCAAAGTCACATCAATTTATTCAAGTAAACCCAATTACAAGGTATTTTTGAACATCAAATCTACTTTAGTTCGGTTTGAAAAGAAAACCTGGACACTGAGAAAAACCGACAAGAAACTCAGTCAGGTATCATTTTAAGTACAATGTTAAGAAAGTTAGTAAATGCATGTGCGGAGAAAATTATTTCCAGACTTCCAGATTTGCCTTCAACGAAATCGTTTATTTTATATGATAGTATGATTGTTTAATCAATATACGTTTTATAACAAATTTAAATCTGTTTTCTATTAATACAGCAACTTCGTGAGGAACTGTGTTATAAAAACGAACGCAGTTACTCAAAAATGAAATACACACATCAAAAGTGTCTAGGGATCAAGTACATTTTTAACTATAAAAAATTATCCAATTAATATTTATCAAATCTAGTCTTCCAGACTGGCTTCTTACTTTAATTCCTATGTTTAGGTTAACAACTTATCCCTATATTTTGTAAAAATTAAGAACCTAAGTTAATGTCGTCAATTAAATGGCAAAAAAAAAGGCAAAAATGAAGATTTTTAAATTTTTTATTGTAAAGATAAAAAATTAATAATCTGTGTTTCCACCATTGACACGCATTACACAATCACAGCGATTTGGCATGCTTAAAATCAGTTAATCAAAATCACTTTGAGGAATGGCCGCCCACATTCTTTCTAACAAGTCAAAAAGTTGTTGTGGGGTATGCACGGCATCCATACTCGGCAGAGCTCTTCTTTGAAGCATATCCCATGCGTGCTCAATTGGGTTGAGGTCTACCGATTGAGCAGGCCACGGCAGAACGTTGATGCGAGCGTCGGCAAGAGCGCGTGTTACGACTCTAGCCGTGTGTGGACGTACATTGTCATGCATTAGTCGAAACGAATCATAAAACCGGCGTCGCAGAGGGATGATCACGTTTGAAACAATCCTCTCCACACAAATCTGAGCATTGAGGTTGCACTTGATCCAAATGAGATCGGTTCTTCCACCGATACAAATACCGGCCCAAACCATTATTGTTCTCCCTCCATATGAATGAACTTCCTGACAAAATTTCAAACGTTCCTGACGTCCAGAGGTCCTCCAAACTCGAGTACGTCTTGTATCCGGCCTCATACTGAAACGAGATTCATCGGAAAAGCAAACACAACGCCAGTCTTCTTCCTCCCAATTTCTGTGTTCGCGAGCCCATTGTAAACGGGCCCCAAGATTGCAGGCTGCTATAGGCAGAACTCTTAGCGGCCTTCGAGAACGCAGACTCATTTCACGTAAACGATTTCGGATGGTTTGGTCGCTTATCAGCAAGCCTAAAGATCTGTGGAGCCTCGTAGCCAACATCATGGCGGTCATAGTGCGATTCCGTCGAGCAATATTTTGGATGTACCGGTCCTGTCTGCGAGTGGTGATACGAGATCGTCCTCTATGTCACTCGGCCACGCTGCCCGTGATACGATAGCGTGTCCAGATACGGCTTATGACGCTCTGTGTAGTGCCAAAAGCGACAGCCACAGTACGTTGCCTGGAACCAGCTTGCAACATTCCGACGGCTCTCATGATCTCTTCTCGTGTCAAATGATGTCGTCGCTCCATATCGATGCAATTTTTTTCAGTTCCAATGCAGAAATTGTAATGGTTTTGTAAAAACGCTATTACACACTTTTATAGGAATCCTGACTGACAGTTCATTTCCTGTTTTTAATCAAAATTTAAAGAAAATTCTTTATTCAAATAGTGAAAATCACTAAACAGAATTAATAACAATCCAAAAAACTTAAAATAATAATCTTCAATTGCGGCGATACTAAAATGTACTTGATCCATAGACACTTTTGATGAATTTGACTACAATTTAAATTTTAGAATAACCAATTTATTATGACCTCTGGTTTTCATACCATTACCTAATATCGCCTTTCTTTTTAAACAGATAGTTTTCCTCGTATAAATAATAATTTCAAAGATGTCTAAGGACGGCAAGGCATTGATGTTGCCTTGCTGTCCTTAAAATGATCTCTTAGAGATTCTCGTGCTTTCATATGGCACGTATTGCTCCTTTTTGTAAAATACAAATGGAATCAATATGCGCCGCTAATCCCCACAATAGAAGGCCATAGGGCATTCGGCTATGAAAATATGCGAAATTCACCAGCCTAGCCGTATCCACATCCGTCAATTGCCTAATGCATCCAATGCGCCAAAGCTGTATGGTCCGCCCACTGTAACTTGTTATCAGAGATGTGATTTATTTGAAATACATCTATTTAAAATGTAAATAAAAAATGCAAAATACCTATTTTTATTTTGCATTTCAAATAGGTACTTGTTATCAAAATGCATTTTCTATTTTATTTGAAATACTCTACATATGCCAATGTAATAATGCCAATAATACAATAGACCTGGAAACACTTTCAGGTCTATTGTAATATTGGCATTATCGCTGGCTACTGAAGAATCGGAGTCCTCAACAAACACGCAATAGGACATCAGTCTTTTCCTTCTTTTTATTAGAGTCAGTATGTTGGGAGCTTTTCCATCTTCTTGTTCTTGTTTTATCTTCCTCACTTCTGACACAATCACTTCTTCAACAATTATATGTTTGTTGAGGACTCTGATTCTTCAGTAGCCAGTGATAATGCCAATACTATAATAGAGCTGGAAACACTACAATATTTTAAAGATGAAGACAATACTTTACAATCCTTGAACAGATAGGTATCCAAACGTAAATAAACTCTTTTTTAAATATAATACTTGCTTACCAAGTCCTGCACCTGTTGAACGACTACCAGAACGACGACTGTTGAATATATTTTCGTTTGATGGAATGATTATGAGGCCACATAGATCATGAAAAATGAACTCTTTGAACAAATACTAGTGTTAAAATCAGTGAAATAAGTGTTTTTGTATTTGTATTTGAAATAAAAAAATAACTCAGCATTTATATTTTGTATTTAAATACTTTTAATACTTTTAATAAACTATTTTGCACATCTCTGCTTGTTATCTACTTTTAAACTAAGAAATCTGGCTGATTTAACTAATTTTCATATTGATTTCCATCCAGTTCTATTTAATCATAGATTCTGGGTACATTTTAGTTTGCAGTTTAGTCGACTAAGTATATAAAGTCAAAGTCAAACCAATTTATTCAAATAAACCAAATGGCAAGGTTTTCTCTTAGAACTTCGGTTTGAGATGAAAATCTGCACACTGAGAAGAACCGACATGAAATAGTCAAGTATCACTTTATCAACATTATTTTACGAAAACAATATTCCAAAATCTGCTAAATGCATATGGTGCAGAGAAGATTATTTCCAAGTTACTGTTTTGTATTCGATGAAATCGTTTATTTAACAGTGAAATTTTCTAATCCAAGTATCTACCTACATTTTACAACAAATTTAAATCTATTGTCCGTTAATTGAGTAATTTCCTGAGGAACCGCATTACAATAACGAATGCAGTTATCTAAAAATGAACTGTCGGACTTACGTATTTAAATGTAGGAATAAACAATTTATCACGACCTCAGGTTTTTATACGAACAATATCACCTTTCTTTTTAAACAGCTCTATATTTTTGTTGAAATATATACATTATATTTTCAAATATTTATACATATATAACATATATAATTATACATATCCTCTGTATCTTTAACGGGGTAATCAGAGAGGATGGTGCGCCAACTATCGCGGTCCAAATACATTTTTCTTTCTCCTCCTCAAGTATCTATACCTACGTTGGAACTGATTCAACGTAAAATACAGGTATTAAAATATACTTCAGTTAAATATACGATTTTAAAAATCGGTCAAGTGGGAGTAGACTCGCGCGCAGAAGATTCAGTACGATATTTATAAAATAATAAAGAAAATTTATTTCTCAAAATCTTTTTACTGTAAATTGTTAAGACATATTTATATTCCTTGAAATCTTTAGAATTTAGCAGTTTTGAAGACAAGGGGAATATTCAACACGAGCTCGGGTGCTCGAGCTATTGCTACTTCTTAATTCTCCTATGAATATTTAAAAATGTTAACTAGTTCTGGATATGTGCGTTAACAAGATTTGTATGATTGTATTAAATTTAAAGGTTTTACGTTACATTTTTCTGACAAAATCAACTGTGACAGACAAATAGCCGGACAGACAGATAGCCGAATAGACAAATAAGCAGACAGACAGATATCCGGATAGACAGATAGCCAGACAGACAGATAGCTGGACAGATAGATAGCCGGTCAGACAGATAGCCGGACAGACAGGTAGCCGGACAGACAGGTAGCCGGACAGACAGATAGACAGGTAGATAGCCTGACAGACAGATAGCCGCACAGACAGACAGCCGGAAGGACGGATAGCGAGTGATAAGGGCTCTGCTTTTCTTTTTAAGACGCGAAACTCTAAAGAACAATCAATGGATTTGCCAAATACAAACCACAAATTAAAAACGTTTTTCATCCCATCCACATATATACTATATCTCTATACAGATAAATAAAATTGAAGTGTCTATCTGTGATTTCGAAATAAAGGCTTTTTCTTAAGTACATGGTTAATTTATGTGTACGTAATCAAAACCCGAACGCGCTGTTTTAATATTATTGTATCTGTTAGTTTGTCCAGGCTAATCTCCGAAATGGCTGAACCGATTTTGAATGGACTATCATTTGCAGGAACTTTTCGAGATTAGTCCGGGTTACTTTTTATACCCGAAAAATAGCAAATTTAGCGCAGGTGAATCTGCGAGGCACAGCTTGATTTAGATTTAGATTAAAATATCTTTATTTTAAAAGTTTAACGACAATTTTTTATGTGTAATGTATTATGAATATTTCTGCTGGGATTTCAACACATTTTGTTGGACTAAACTAAAACTTTGACTGCATACTGCCATGGGCTTTGACTTGTTCTACGTTTTGGTTCTGAGTAGTATTCCATTGTGTATGGACGTTAAATAGAAAGTAAAGTTTGCGAGGGTCGTATTAAAGAGGCGAATAAGGGTACAGGCAAATATTGATTTAAGGTTTCAACTTCGAGGGCCTCTGTAAACTCGACTAAGGGCTAGATCAGCATACAAATCGAACGAAACGACATTTGCTATAAAGTATAGGGTATATTTTAGTAACAGAGGATCGTTTAAAGGGTTATCATTGCAAAGGTAATGGTGTAATCTATGTAAATATCATTGTATTCTTAATTAGGATTTGCCATTTTTCGTAAATATTTTTGATAGGTAAAGGTATACCTGTTAAAAATATTTATGAAATAATAACATTTTGAAGAGTTTAATTTAAAAGTATGTTGATTGTGTGCATCGGACTTACTTCAGTTAATATTACTTAACAAATTTGTTATATATATAACAGTTTTGTAAATATTTCAACATTTTAAGTACAGTGAAATCAACAATTTCCGTGTATTCGTCCAAAATTAACCCGCGAAAACTTTTGTAAAACCGACAAGTATTTTTTATTTTTCTTGTAAAAGTTGAGTAACGTCATTGTGTTGAACTCATAAAGAATAATGTCTAGATATTAATGTTTGTTGTATCATAAAATTAAGTTAGATGGAACACAAACCAGAAAATAATTACGAAGATTACTGTCGGATATAAGAGAAGAAAGACGTGAAGAATACAAAGACACATTCGTCATTATGGATAATGAAAGCACGCAGTATTACTACGTGCTGTTCTATTTACGTAGGGTAAGGGTGTAGATATGAATAATTTTATTTATTCACAAATATATATACTTCTCGAGAACTCTTGAAAATCTGTAATGTAAAACGAACGAAGCATACAGAAACGGATCTTTATTGCATTAATAAGCTTGGAATGCATATTGGCCACATAATTTTTTTTTATGTCTTCTCAACTAAAAAAGAAAGCGATCAATTCTGTCGTAACGCCTACTTTACTCTATGGATGTCAAACATGGCCAATTACAAAGAAAACAATAAATAAGTTACAGGCGGACATCCGTAACAAAACAAAATTAATAGACGCTGCAGGAATGGCTTGTCGCCTAAAGTGGCGATGAGACAGGCATACGGTGCGACAGACAAGTGGAGCGAAAGAGTTGTGCACTGGTGACCACGAGGTGGGCACCGCCAGCCGCTGGTGGGACACGTGCGGCGGGCGGCTGGCGCGGCGTGGGCGCGGCTGGCCCGCGACTGGACCGCTTGGCATAATATGGAGGAGGCCTATTTTTTTTTTTATAAAAGGGGGGCAAACGAGCAAGCGGGTCACCTGATGGAGAGTTACCAACCGTTATTTCACGCCGATATTCTGTGAGAGGGTGGTATTTGACCGGTCGAGCCGGCCCTATTCGTGCTGCAATGTAGCATGGCTCTACCACCTTTGTCGGGATGTTCAGACATGGACATCCCGATAGACATGTAGGTAAACAGCATCGTAATTAATTTATAACATAATAGTCTAATGATAAATAATCAAATGTGACAAATGTTACCGAAATATGATGAATTATGACAATGTAATATGAAATGTAATGTCGATTTTATGAAACGGTACGATGATGAATAATGATAACTAATGTAATAAAAAAAATATGACAGCTAATAACAATTTTTTTATTTGTTTGTAGGTAATAAATATGTATTATTTTTAATTTGTTGACTTGTAATAATTGTACGTATGTAAAGTATTGACATTTTCTTGAACTTGATTGTCTATTTTGGGAATAAAGGCTGTTATTATTAGTATTGCATTATTAATACTCTCCAATTAACGTGTCATTTAAAGACACTCAGGTTATAAGACATTTTGGGAATGTTCATTTCATTAATTGACCTATCTGGGAATCTGAACCAGTAACTTAGACCTATTGGAAGGCAGTTGCACGTACTATTGCACCAACGTGTCAGATATCGAGAACGGTCGTTTACTCATAAGTAGTACGAAGTACTGAAAACAGATGACTATCGAATGGATGACCTTTAACTCCATTACAGACTGTCAAGTCGCAATTTTGAATAAATTTAGTAAATATGCTCCATAAACTAGACACGTCGACCTTACGCATTTGATAGTCCAAAAATGTGCCTAAACTCCCGCTCGAAAAGTGAGCGATTTATGAGGCAGTTATGGAAAGTATCACCTGTTACATCGGAAAATTCTTATTTCTGGGTGCCTCAGACGGCAAAAAAAAATCTTATAAATTGCTTGATTAAGTAGGAATAAAAGATAATAGGTATTGGTCGTAAGTTTGTTTAGTAGCGCAGCAATTCCATTGCTTGCTCAGCTATACACTCATGTTTTCTAGCTCTATTGAGACTTGATTTCATTGAGAAAACCAGATCCTATTGTAATTTTTAATAACAATCATAGAACATATTATTGAAAATGTATAACATCGGTCCAGTAAGACCGACCATCACAAATGGTAAAAGAAAGTGCATTTTTCACATCATGAAAATTTTACTTCAATATCTGCTTGTACTTGTTGTACGAAAAGAAGTAGATAATAGAGAAGAAATAAAAAACTGTCTCTAGTGGTTGGTTTCACGTTCCAAAATAATTACCTGTTTATCACAGTATGTAGATTTTCATTATAACAAAATGTATGCATGCCTTGTAATGGTAAGACAAGCACATGAGTATATTTTTAGATACCTAAAATTATTATTTTTTGGTGAAACGACATTACGCCGTGAAAGGCTAACCCTATAAGTTATTCGTAGCTATTTATTTATAAAAACTATCAACGAAGCACGAAGTCACACAGTGCAGATTGTTAGTGTTGATTTGCTAACAGCATGTTCCTTCCATAGTCTACTATGTGTATCGTGCTGTGAAAATGAAACATATTTTTAGATACCACAATATTGTTTTGGTGAAGAGACAATATGCCATGAAAAGCTAAATCCAATTGCTGTCTACTACCCATCTATCCTATTGTTAAAAATATATGTAGCAGAGAAAATTTTAGGCTGCATAAAGGGATCAGGGTTCGAGTTAAAAAAAATTATAAACGAACGTAATTAAGGCTACCATTTTGACAGCGTGGTGGCCTGTAAAAGAAGTATTTAAGCGACTTCAAAAAAGAAGGAGGTTCTCAATTCGTCTGTATGTTTTTTTTTTGTATGTTTGTTACCTCATAACTCCGTCATTTATGAACCGATTTCGAAAATTCTTTTTACGTTTGGTAGGTAATACTTCAGAGGTGGTCCCAATTTAATTTCACCGATATTGGAGCTTGGACTTCGAAGATAGACTAGATTAGAATGAAGTTAATTGCAGACCTGCCCTAAATATTTATTTAGGTCAAGACCCCTCAAAAGGGAGAATTAAAAAAATTTTATTAAAAAAAATTAAACCGCCTTCAAAAAAACACTGAAAAGTATAGAATAACTATTCTTTACTAATCAAAACTCAAGTACAATTAAAATAACTATAAATACGATACACATATCTATATAGTTAAATTTGTCAGTTATTGAAGTCGGTGCCAAATCAATGTGCAACGACATAAAGTCTATTAGTTTGGTGGGCTTGGCACCGACTTCAGTAACTGTCAAATTTAACTATATAGGTATGTGTATCGTGTTTATAGTTATTTTAATTGTACTTGAGTTTTGATTAGTAAAGAGCAGTTATTTTATACTTTTCAGTGTTTTTTTGAAGGCAGTTTATTTTTTTTTATTAAAAATTTTTTTTTATGGTAAAGTTATTCGTAGCTATTTGTTTTAGAATAACTATGAGGTCACAGATTGCGGATTGTTAGTGTTAATTTGCAAATAGCGTGTTACGCCCACAGTCTATTATATATACGTCGTATGTTGTCATTATGAAAGGATGTTCTCAGCTCTACATTTATGTCTCTGAGAATATGCCTACGAACGTATGTACTTTATATAAACGCTGTGGTTAATTTTTCCGAAATCCACACCAGGAAATTACAAGTAAATAATTAATACTACTTAGAATTTTTAAATAATACTTTTTTAATGATATATTACAATTTTATATCAGTTGGCGTAATGTTTAAGTATTTATATATATTTTTTTAGATTACAAAAATATTGGTTGTAGTGAAAGTCTGTTGCATAAACTAATTATGCAGTGTTACCGCTCGTTTCCCAATTTGCTTAATAATTTATAACTCTCAATTAACTCTCTTTAGTAATTAAAGGCTTAGCCTTTAGCGAAGGTTCAGTGAGTTTGCCGAGTGTTTAGTGCTACCCGCAAACGAATTCTTTAACGTCCAGGTATATTTAAAAATATAATACCCTTACTTCTTTATGTAATTTTGTCAAAGCATAAACAGCTTCCGTTACATTAGGTATATAGTGAGGTTCGCAGTCGATCGAAGTGGGGGCTCCGATCGTCCATCCATGTGACCCCGACAAAAACTACAGCAGGTGTGTTCCGCGCTATCGAGGCACTGCGAGACTGCAAAGGGAGCTCCGGGACTGCCCCCTTAAGAGGGGAATGGGGTTATTGTGCGTTCTGTAGGAGATCCCAAAGACCCCCGACAAGGCGTCAAGGACCTTCACTGCAGGAATTTTGATAGATGAAAGCGCCACATAACCCAGTGCCACCCCCTTGGAGTGGGTTCCTGTGTACAGGTTTCTCCAGATTTCTCCTAAGTTACTAAAAAGGTATATAGTGAGTTGCGTTTATACTTAAAACAAACCGTCACCCGCCTGAGTTGTTGGACGTAAACGTAAATTTTCAAACTGTAGTAGATTTTAGTTTAAAAATTGTTGAAGGGTCTATGGAATTCAAAAATAAATAGCCTAAAACCACTAACAAATAATTCCGCGTCGAATGATGATAATCATAGTCGCATACCGATACGTTCAGTAGTTTTCATACACATAAAAGTAAAAGAAATATATAAGAAATAATTACTACCTAACTACTCATTTCGTTTATTAACACGAATGTGTATATTTTTCAATTAAATGTACCTTCTATAGTAAGTATACATTGCGAGATTCGTATCAATTCGAATGATTCCTTTATCTAATTAAAGAGTGGCTAAGAGGGCGGCTCAATCAGACTCTCGTGCTCTTCAATAGCTCAAGTGTATGAAATAAGTAATTAAGCACGTGATTCATGTACATTATGTTCAAATTGAAAGTCCGGCAACAGTACTACAATGTGACTGAAATGCAACATGACGTACAAAGGATTGGTGTAAAGCATTACTTTAGTGTTTGTCCTGAAAAAAATGAAAATAAACTCTAAATAAAATTTTGTACAGTATAAATATTACAAATATAAATATTACAGCCGTAAGAGAAGGCTGTGGAATCGTCGCGGAAAACTTTTCGCTTACCTGTTGAACACTCACGTCTCGTGCTGTTTTGTACAAATATTGCGTATTTTGAAAGGCAACTTCTGGAAAGCTTCTGGAAGCTCTTGTATATATTGGTTAAAGTTTAGCAATATTATAACGTGAGCTTTCTTCTTGAGTTGTTTATTCAATAAACCTTATTACTCTACGAACCCTATATGCTATATCTTGTTCAAAAGGTATGGCTTGCCCGTTTCATAAAACTATTGCATGATACAACATTAAAGACCGGTGTAATATTTCTTATCATAAGTCCATGAGATTGTCTGTGCCACGGTTGCGAAACGGTCAAGCCATACTTTTTGACCAAGATGAAGGATTTGTATAGTTAAAGTTTGTAGAGTTAGGCTTTATAGTCAGGGGCTTAGTTCTTCATGAGGTCTGATAACTTTTTAACAGTGACAGCATTGTAAGCTAGTCCTGTCATTTGGAAACCTACTTTACATGAAATGTCTTTGGTGTGATTTACTATTGAATTAAGTACAGTTTCTTTTACACAGAAAAAAACTACGGAAAACTGACTTGTTGACGTTGATAAAGTAGGTGAAAAAATTCGATACCCTAATTTTCAAATAGTTGATTAATCGATAAAATTCGTTGATGTTAAAAACGTTGACGTCTCACGTCTAGCTTGGACGCTATTTTATTAGGTCTTTATTGGTTGGCCGACTATACTTAATTTAATGTTACCGATGGTAGTAGGAATAGATGGCTTGAACTATTTTAAACATACAGTTGAAGTTCTTCAACTTATATCTTAAGTATCTATATACTTTCCCCTTCTGCCTTTATTATAGTGAAAATATGTAACAATAATATATTTCCTGCATTTTCCATAGATTAATTTGCACAACATTAATTTGTTTATGGTACTCAAATATTTCCTGTTGGACTTAAACTCGTAAAATTTTATGTTTCTTAGTAATGTCTGACTTATGCGGCTTTATTTTAATAATAATGTAGTTATTACTTTAAATTGGTACTCAGCCACAGCGGCGCCGGTGATTTATAGACGACTGCTGAGAGACGAATAAACGAAATGACTCCTGTTTTTCTTCATAAATATGATTACAGAGATTTTTTACTTATTTTTTCATAGTAATGTCTAACTTTGCGCTTTGTTTGTGAGTTTCTACTACTTGTAACTCACCAAGATATAATTAAATTTTTTATCTGTCCCAATGATGTGCTCTTCCAAGCTGAAAATACTACATGCAATCTTCGACCAGGGTTCTTGGACAAAGCCATTACTGTCGTCATCGTTAGTATATAGAAAGGTGAAAAATGTAAAGGATTTGACATGAATAGTAGAAAAATCAAGTTACTTATTGTCCTATTTTATCAATTATATCGTATGTTTTAGCGATTGCGATTAATGTTAACGATGATAAATAGTAACTAGAAACAACATCTAACAAATTTTGGGTGTTACTATTTTTTTTTAAAAGGGGGGAGGGCAAACTAGCTACAAGGTCATCTGATGAAGACTGACCACCACCGCCCATAGATACCCGTAAAGTCTGGAGAATCACGTGTGCGTTGGCGGCTTTTAGGGAAATAGAGAAAGGAGGGGGAGGGGGTGATGAGCCACCGGTACTCTTACTCACCGAACGAAATACAACGGCAATTGATGCTGTTATTTCACGCCGATATTCTGTAAGAAACCGGCCCAATTCGTGCAATGCAACATGGCTCTACCACTCTTCTGTATTCTCCCCAAATTCATTTTATGACATGTGGCATGTAAATAACAACTTTTGAGCTTAATTTGCGACCATACGGTTTGTTTGTTTATGTGGATGATTTATGACAATTTTACAGAAGTAATTGTAAGCAGTGTGAACTACTCATATGATGTGAACCCATGTTCACTAGGTACCGACATTAATTAATCGCAAACCCATATAACAGTTTCCGTTTTATAGAAAGAGCAATATAAAGGCCGCGCAAAGGATTGATTAGCGTTTTAATTTCTGTACAGGTCAGTTTACTAAATTATACTTGGAGTATAGAAGTTTGGATATTGCTGGGTACTTTGTTGTGTGGTACCCCATTGTAATCTTCAAGGACCTTTTTGAGACAAACACAACACGAAGCACCGATGCTTAGAATATTACGATGTATAGTTATTTATAACTCAGAATTATTGATTGAATTTTACATGGAAATTGTATTAATGGAAGTTGTATTAATGGAAATTTTATGCTATGAACTCTTTTCACTTGTTTGAATGTTTCTTGACATTTTTTAAAAAATTGCAGATATAAGCTATGAGGGCATAACTTATATCAATAGACGATATAATATTGTTTTTACGTATAATATTCACCTAAGCAGCAATAATTTGCGCTGAAAATTCCTGATTCAAGATCTTATACTCTATCAGACACGAAATACGGGGTATTCGCGAGGGTAAAATAAATTCTATTATGTTATTATTGGCTGCCTCACGTTTACCTAACATGGCTTTGTCAATAACTACTGACATTATTCATTGAGATAACTAAGAACGAAACGCGCTTTTATTAATACGCTGACATGTGGAAAACCTTCGCTTTATCTGTAAACAACGTTTGTTAAAGTTTAATATGTTATGGTTTAATAATTTGTTAAACATTTGATATCTTCTATGAAAATATTTGTCTTAGTATTTTAAAAATTATACTTATTGACAAATATGTCTATTTCGCCTTGTACCTTACGTCTTAATTTAATTTTCGTTGTTAGAACATAATATTTTGCTTAGTATATTAGCTCTTTTGCGACGTAAAATGCTTATACGTTATTTGTGTTTAACCCAAGTTATAGATTTATCTTTTTAAAGTTAAAGGCGGATATTTAAAAAACAAGGTTTTTTAATTTAAAACAAACCGTAATAAAAAATAAATATAAATATTACTGAAAATATTATATATAGGTATGTTGTACGTAGCGTCCTTTAGCGTTCTTAATGTACTATATACATACATTCGTAGAATAAAAAAGTATGTGTACTCATAATGTAGGCACGTAAGAAGTTATCTTAGACGTTTTGAAGCAAAACTGGCCACATATTATAAAAAAATAAAACGATGTTTGAAATGAATGAAAAAAAAATTGTGTAAAAATAAAAAATACGTAGCTTTTCCAAACGCGCCAAAATAAGTGTAACTTCAAAAAGGTTTAATAAAATCTTTCTTCTTATTATATTTTATAATTATTATTCCTATTTCATAACAATCAACGAGGGGATGTTTGTTAATGTAACAATTATACAATAAAATTGAGTTCAAACGTTCGAGAAATGTCCAAACATACGAAAATGAAATAAGATGGTTCCAATTTATTTTTGTACAAGTTTTGTTTTTTTATTTACCGATATCATAAAATAAAGCAAATATTTATAAGACGACAAAATTATGTGAATAGAATTTGATTAGAAAATGTTCAAATGTTATAAAACGCAGTTGAAATACTTGATGATTCCTTGTTCTATATTGTCAAATACAAATTAGGAGCAGTCAGTAGATTGTGTAGGTGTTTACAGGCATGGATATCGTTAAAAAGTGTCTACCTTTGAGACTTAAAAAGTAAACACTGTTGTTAATGTGCTCAAAGAGTTATTTATTAACACTTTAACAATTTACCCGGTAGGTACACAATTCAATCAGTTAGTCTTGATGTACAAAGGAAGGTAGTGGACGAATGGAATTAGAATTGAAAAAGGAATGTTCATTTGACAGACTGGAAATAGATTAGGGTCTCGTGGGTGAACCCGAGTAAACCACAAAATCGAAAGTCCACACACAGGTAGTATTATTTTACCGTTTGAACTTGCTCAAGTATTTCGTCGACTATTTTTCTTAGTTCTTTACTTGTTTGTTCACGAGTTGCACGATAAGTCTCAGGTGACCTTTAAAGATACCTATCTTAGTTCTCTTATTTACCCAAACTTGTTAATTCTATCAATATTGGAGTGATTTTTTTTTAAATCGATTTTAAAATAAGTATACTTACTGCATTAAAATAGTGCAATATCGTTAGTTATTATTTTGTATTTAACAATTATTGAAGTTCTATTGAAGTACAATAGATAGGTATATTAGGATTTCGTATTGTTATATCATATATATTTCGAAATAAGAATGTTCTAAACATGTGTCTCTAGCACGTCACAGAGTACTACTAAAATACGAGCACTAAAATCTTTATAGAAAATATTTTCGTCAGTGAAAGTTGACATTTTCAAGCACTTTACGCGGGTTGTTTTTCCTTGAAGTGTCTAGACAATATTATAATTTTTCAGATTTTTAAATTAATATTTTTAGGGAAAACAATAATAATAACTAAACGCTATTACAAATAGAACATTTCAGTCTTCGTATTAGTTAAGAAAATAAGCAGGACAGGGGGGAGCGGGAACCTTTCCACCGCTTTCTATTTTAAATCTGTACGGAGAAGAACCAGTAAGAAATTCAGGCATAATTTAATTTCACTAGTTTGTGTACAGTGTTATTTCTAAGGCTAGTAAAATACACATATACAGCGTGGATAGTTTCCATAAATTTCTGTCTTCGGCACAATATTTAACTTCACAGCTTTAACTTAAACTTCTCTGTTAATTGGACGATTTGTAGAACAAAAAAGAAGATGGCTTTGGAACCCCAAAAATTAACCAAAATATCGACATATCAACAATGTACTTAAGGAATGGAAAATTAATTATCATATTTCTTTTGTTATTAAAACAGTAGCAACATAAATTTTTGCGCATCGTTCATTCCTCGCACACCGCTGTTTTATAATGAGACGACTGAGCTCCACTTGTCGTGAATAATTCCTCGTTAAGCCGACTCTTGTCCTTGTACATCACAAGAAACATAGCTACGTTTTCTGTTACCACTTTGCCGAGCTATACCATATATTATAAAGGCTATTAAATAATTTGGTAAATATTTTATTTCAATAGTTTTCTTATTGCGTATATTATTTAGTGCTTCCTATTATTTAACTATGGAGTCATCCGTAGTTTTCACGTTTAAATTATGAAACGTTTCATTCTAAAACTTTAAAACGCGTATATTTTCATTACTAAATTATATTTAAATAAAATAATTTGATTTCTGTTTTTAGAACTCTGTCATTTAACTGGAAACCCTTATAATTTTCTCTTGCCCATCCTTCCACGTGTACGTCTGTCCGTTTGTACTAGGGTTACATATACGTATTATGTATTTATGTTAATTTATACACAGTTATAGATCTGTTAGCATAGAATTATGGACTTTTTCAAGTGGATATCTCGTTCAATGTGTACTAGACGTCAAAAAATGTATTTACCCTCCTTTTATTCAAAGTCGGGGATCATTTTTCTCAAGGATTCCTTTGAGTAAAGTTGGTAAGATTCCATTATAATTTTTTGTTTTGAAGTTTTTCTTACGAAATATTAGGTTCCAAAGTCGTGTGTCTCCTTTGTCTTCGTTTTCCTTTTATAAAAAATCTAAAAAACTATATAGGTTTTAAAGAGTAGGCAGTCTCAAATGAAATTATTTCTGACAAGCTATTGGTTTATTTGTATACATATGTATGAGTGTGTATAATATTATTAGTCTCCTTTATAACCTTTAAATAAGAACTAGGTATGTTATCGTAAAAAAATAATATTAGTAAGTACATAATTCCATATGTTGTTCTCTGGTTTTCTCAAAAATGCGCACCTACCAGTTGATTTGCCTTATTTCTTAGCGCTCACCTAGTATTGTATACATTTTTTATAACTCGAAAAGGGCAGTACTGGTGAACGACGGGTGCTATTTTTATTTTTAATAAATCCCTCTTCGCTCAGAAATGTTTTGAATAAGTAATTTTAGAAATCTCTGTTGATCACTAGGTTACTACTGGGAAGAACATTACATTTACTGTTTATTTACGTGGTGTTTAGTTGTAGATAGTAGACGTATAATTTTTGATATTTACGTAGATTACTTTTGTTTAATTAGCATCAATCTTAATCTCACCATAGTGTTATGTAATAAGTTTGCAGTCATGTGATTGTTGCCCTCCACACCACTTTACAATATGGCTTATATTTGTTTGCAGTTAAGGCGACGAATTGGAAATTTCAACGGCAGGGATCTTTTTCTAAGTAATTACAAAACGTATGAAAGTGATATTGAGTAATCTGATTCTTCATTTAATTGAATTCGTTTTGCCAGTTGCGTAATACGATCGTAACAGAAAAATATACTTTTGTAACAGAAAAAACATATCAAAGAAACCTCATTTAAAACAGAAATTTACATATTTCGCACTAACAAAATCAATTTATGCTTCTAAATATTCTGTGTAGATTAATTTAAACACACTCTTCAAAACGTTAGACGGATTTTAAAAATTAAATATAGTTTTTAATATAAACGAAAATAATTGCTTTTTCGTATTTTTCGTTTGTACGGTGCAGAAGGTCTACTTTAGATTAAATTATTGTTTATCACTGCGTAACCGTAAATAGCGAAGTCGATGAAAATTATTTATTAACGTTAAACATAAAAACAAAATAACATAAAGCTTATGGTACGAGAGTCCAAAGTAATAACTCCAGCCTATTATCAAGTAACAGGATAGAATGGATTTAATGTGTTAGTACTTACAGAATTAATGATAGAAATAATTGTGTGCCAACGCACAACCGATAGCATATAATTTTTATACCCTCACTTCCGGTGAATTTTTTGCACCGTTAATCTATCTATACTACTATATAAATCTCTAGCGTCGTAACGTAGCGTAGACTTTTTTCATAAGCAATCTTTAAATATACTATGTACATGTACATATTGTACATACATATAATCTAACCTAATCCGGGAAAGTCACGAAAAAATTTTCCGCGCAGATGAAGTTGCGGGTACAGCTAGTACTACTATATAAATCTCTAGCGTCTGTCTGTAATTTCGATTTTTCTGTTAAATAGTTGTTTTGTGATTGACTGACTTCGATTCTACCATTTTTAAAATTGTTGTCTGCCTGTCTGTATTTCCTTTTACAACTGAGAGAGTATGAGAGAACGTCCCTTTCAACTGCAAATTTAAGTTTGTTCTCGAATCCGACTTATATTTATTTGGTAAATACATTACATAAATACATTATATGATTATAACCATCCAACCAAAGAACCATCGGCACGCAGAGTCCGACTCGCACTTGGCCGGTTTTTAATTCTATCGATACCAATCGATAGTACTTACAACTTAATGTTAACAATGCGAAGCTCTAAAAGTTGCGCGCCACGTATCATTTTATATTTGGCTTTATTCTCTTCACATAAGGTCCGACTGTAATTGTATGATATCAATTTTTAAACTCTGGTTTCACGAAAACGAAGCGGTGTGCCAGGCACTAGTAACAGGCATTGACGTGGCACATCTATATTTTCTTATAGAAAAAAGTATAGATTTTCATTTACTTTTAATTTGGAGTTGTTACTCGATAAGTACATGAACGTGCCAAAAAATAGGCAATAAAAGTTGGTGTGCCGAAACATTGCAGAGAGATTAAATGAGGCACACCAATGTTTTTTTATATAACTCTATGAATGCAAATTTGTGGCAGTCATTTTAAGCTGTTACTTTATAGGTACCTAAATTAATGGTGCTAAAAATTCACCGGAAGTGAGAGTATAAAAAGTATATGCTATCGGTTGCGCGCTGGCACACAGTGATTTCTATCATTAATTCTGTAAGTAAACTTTAAATCCATTCTAACCCGTTACATGATATGCTTGAGTTATTGCATTGCGCTCTCAGTCTATTATATAAGCGAAGGGCTGTTTGTTTTTATATCATGAAGGAAATCTCGTTTTTCGAATAAAGTGTCATTCGTTGGTGACACTAATACGTTCGTAGTTTATAAGATCGATCGTTTAGTCAAGACAATAATAAACAACATATACTACTCTGTCAAGAAAGTATCGGGAAAAGTTCAATAATACACGAAATGTTAGTTATTCAACCAAATTTATTTTATCAGCTTCAAAGTATGCTCCTTCAGAAACGATACACTTACGCCAACGAATAATCCAATCATCAAAACATTTTTTAAACGCTTTTTCCGGAATTGAGTTCAGTGCTCACCGCGAATTCTCCTTTATGTCTTCTACCGAATGAAAACGGGTGCCACGAAGTGGTAATTTGAGTTTAGGAAAAAGAAAGAAGTCGGCTGGAGCCATATCTGGTGAATAAGATGGTTGCTCGATGGTATTTGTTGAGTTTTTGGTCAAAAATTCGTTCACAATGATGGCCTTGTGCGAAGGCGCATTATCGTGGTGCAAAATCCAAGAATTTTCTTTTCACAAGTCTGACCTTTTTTGTCGAATTTGCTCTTTTAAACGCCGCATAACTCCCAAATAATATTGTTTATTTACCGTTTGACCTTCCGGCAAGAATTCTGAGTGCACAACACCGCGATAGTTACAGAAAACAGTCAACATGACTGACTTGCAATGGGCGGATCATATCGGGGCATTGGCTAGTAAGCTCGGTTCCGCGATATATGCCATTAGACGCATTAGGCAATTGACGGATGCGGATGCCTAATGTCCTATAGCCTTCTGCTGTGGGGATCAGTGGCGCATATTAACTCGATTTTTATTTTACAAAAAAGAGCGATACGTGCTATTTACAGTATGAATGCACAAGAATCACTAAGAGATCGTTTTAAAGACATTGATGTACTGACCTTGCCGTCCTTATACATCTTTGAAATTATTATGTATACGAGGAAAAATATAGATCGATTTACAAAAAAAGGCGATATTGGTGGTATGGAAACCCGAGGTCGTGATAAATTGGTTGTTCCAAAATTTAAATTACATAAGTCAAATGTTTCATTTTTGGGTAACTGCGTTCGTTTTTATAATAAAGTTCCTCAAGAAGTCACTCAATTAACAGAAAATACATTTAGATTAGTTATAAAACGTACATTGATTAGACAATCATACTATAAAATAAACGATTTCATTGAAGATAAAACAATAGTCTGGAAATGATTTTCTCTGCACATGCATTTACTGGCTCTCTGAATATTATATTTTAATAAACCTTTTGTAAAAGGATGTTGAAAAAATTATACCTGACTGAGTTTCTTGTCGGTTCTTCTCAGTGTCCAGGTTTTCTTTTCTCTTCTCTTTGAACCGAACTAAAGTAGATTTGACGTTCAAAAATACCTTGTGATTGGGTTTACTTAAATAAATTGATTTGACTTTGACTTTGACTTTTGATCGACTTTGGCGGGGTTTTTTCGGTTTCGGTTCAGTTGGAAGGCGCCACTCCGAAGCTTGTTGACTAGTTTGCATGTCAAACTCGTAAACCCACGTCTCGTCACCAGTAACAATGCGTTTCATGAATGTTGGATCGGAATTGACTCGTTCTAGCATGTCCTCAGCGACTTTATGCGATTTAGTTTTTGGAGAAAATTCAGGTCTTTTGGGACTAGCCGAGCGGCAACATGTTTCATAGCCAAGTGATTATTTAAAATGGTACGGATCGACTCGTGAGACACAGAAAGTTCGGCGGCTATCTCTCTCAAACTTGAATGAGGATTTTCAGTCACTATTTCCTTCACTTTTGCGATGTTAACTTCAGTTGCAGACGTTGATGGCCTACCAGAGCGAGGCAAATCTTCCATCTCATCTTGACCGCTTTTGAACGCTTTGTACCACTCATAAGCACGTGTTTTTGATAAAGTCGATTCAGCGTAAGCCTTCTGTAACATTTTCAGTGACTCCGAACACGAAATTCCATTGGCGATGCAAAATTTAAGACAAACTCTTTGTTCGATGTTTTTGTCCATAATGAAATTCGCAATATACACTAGAATGATATAACTAAAAACAGCACTGTATTTAATCTAAATAACAGATGCAACTCAAACTCCGCGCCAAAATGGAAAACCGTTGTGCCAATCTAACAACAACAAAAAAAAACAAAAAATCGAATTTGGAACCATAAACAAATCATTCATTTCCGATACTTTCTTGACTGAATGTACATGTACTTATTGTTACTTTTCGGAAATCCATTTCATTTTTAGTTATTCTAATCGACATCAATGGAAACATTTTTTAGTCAGTTTTACAAAAGTTTTACTTAACTCGCGGGTTAATTTCAGACTAACACAAAATTCTTGATTTAACTTAACTTAAAATGTTGAAATATTTACAAAACTGTTGTGTAATTAACTAATTTGTTAAGTATTGTTAACTAAAATAAGTCCGATGCACACCATTAACATACTCTCAAACTAAACTGTTTAGTAAATTTATCATAAATCCAAGATGGCGAATATTACTTTTTTGGATAAATCTAAACGGGTGTCACTAAACGGATTTCTCGGGGTGATGATTACGAAAATTATGTTTATATTCGAATACAAGATGGCGATTATTATTTTTTTGGATAAATCGATATTCTAGGTTTCTCGGGGTGCTAATTACGAAAATGATGTTCATTTTCAAATCCAAGATGGCGAATATTACTTTTTTTTTGATAAATCGATATGGGAATCAAATTCCAGCTTTTTCGGGGTGCTGATTACGAAAATGACTCATTTTCAAATCCAAGACGGCGAATATTAATTTTTTGGATAAATCGATATGAGTGTCAAATTCTAAGTATCTCGGGGTGCCGATTACGAAAATCACGTTCATTTTGTAATCCAAGGTAGCGAATATTATTATTTTTTAAAAATCTACATGGGTGTCATGTTCTAGGTTTCTCAGGATACTGATTACAAAAATAACGTTCATTTTCAAATCCCAGATGACAAATATTACTTTTTTGGATAAATCGATATGGGCGTCATATCCTATGTTTCTCGGGGTGCTAATTACGAATAGACGTTCATTTTCAAATCCAAAATGGCGAAAATGCCTTTTTTGGATAAATCGATACGGGTGTCATATTATAGGTTTCTCGGGGTGCTGATTACGTAAATTATGTTTATTTTCGAATCCAAGATGGCGATTATTATTTTTTGGATAAATCGACATAGGTATCATATTTTAGGTTTCTTGGGGTGCTAATTACGAAAATGATGTTCATTTTCAAATCCAAGATGGCGAATATTACTTTTTTTGGATAAATCGATATGGGTATCAAATTTTAGGTTTTTAGGGGTGCTGATTACGAAAATGACTTTCATTTTTAAATCCAAGATAGCGAATATTACTTTTTTGGATAAAACGATATGGCTGTCAAATTTTGTAATCTAAAATGGCGAATATTTTTTTTTTGATAGATCTACGTGGGTGTCATGTTCTAGGTTTCTCGGGGTACTGATTATGAAAATGACGTTCATTTTCAAATCGAAGATGGCAAATGCTACTTTTTTTATATCTATTAATATTGATATTTAATATTATTGTATACAGTGAAGTGAATAAAAATATATAAAATATGGAAAAAACCAGTAAACTCCAGTCGTGCGTCGGAGCTGACACACACACACACTTTTTTTTTTTGTAAATTTAACATTCGCGATATTGTAAAAATAATACGTAATAATTTAGTGAACTTTGGTGGGTTTCAACAACAGATCAATCCTCGGAATTCAACTAAAGTATTTTTTCAGTGCACGTGATCTAATTTTAAGTAATCGTTAAAAGGCGATATACGTTTCAATTTATTGTCTCGGAATTTGGGGCGCAGGATATCTAAAAATGATAAGAATTCATCACACATGCATGCAGTCTACGCTAAAGATTTAGATTGTACAGACTAGCAACGCGGCACTGAGAAATTAGTTACTTGTTTAAAGTTAATTAGCAGTAATTCATTTAGTCAATAGCTAGCGAATGACAGAACATGACATCTGATTTGTAAAGCAAACATGTGAATATTTAATGAAATGTTCAAATAATAATAAAAATAACGCACCAGACAATACACACCAATCATCTGGTTTGAAAGAAAGAAGAATTTATTTGACTGCCCAGTAGTGAGTACAACGTGAACAGTCTATCTAAGCACCCAAAAAAAACAAAAATAAACAGTGCATGGCAGTGAAAAAGGCAAGAGCCTCAGCATAGTCACAGTACAAGTAAGCATACAGTATGCTATCTCGGCAGTGTCCTAGAGATAATTACCTACGGTCGTTTGGTACGTAAACGCGCAATAGGGCTACCGACTTGGACTGAATGTTTTTCTTGGGTTACTTATTTGATAATAGGTACTATATTAAATTGTCATATTATCTTTTCATTTTATATTATTGCAAATTTAATACGTTTTTATTTATATAATTTTACTAGTATTTTATATCTAGTTTCAAAAGTTTGTGAGTTAGTATGGTGGAAATGGACAAAAAAAATGCTTTTTTATGTGCAGTATAATTAAAAATCAGCAATAAATTAACTAGATCATTATGATAATATATTTCCTACAAATTAGCAACAGAGAAATATTTCTGGTTTCGATATAGATGTATTCAAACATCCATACACTGAACATTGTGCTCGTAAACTTGATTGACATAATATTTAGTCAATAAATGCGCAGGAGCGTCTCATACCGTCCGACGACAACCGCGGCGCGCTCGCGACTGTCGTATGTCGAGATATGTTGAGATTTCGAGCGCGTTGTTTGGGAGCGTTTGTATGAAGATAGCATACTGTATGCTTACTTGTACTGTGGCATAGTGCCCCACCTCAAGGGAGCAAGGCGCTGATTTTCAGGCGATGCCTTAAAAAATATAAGAAATTAAATTTTACAATAAATAAAAAATAATATAAATAGACAGAAATAAACCGATAAGTAAATATGTAATGTAACAATTATTTAAACATAATAAGTATATATATATAATAATAAAAATATGCAAATATACATATGCGAGTACATTATGTATTTAAATGCATATACACACATACACATACATGTGTAAAGAGCGGTAAAAGCCACTCACGCCATCAGGGTAAACTTTGTGTAACAACCACTTCCTCAGATGATATTCAAAAATTGCTTGTGACAATGTGTGATTTCAAACTATAGGGCATTCCCTGTGCTATGAGAACAGATGATGACTACTGAGAGCGTCTCCTAGACCCGAGACTATCTAGAAAAGTTCCTAAAAATACCCAACCAGGAATCGAACCCGAAACCTTTAGCGTGTGATTGTTACGTCTAAACCACTGTGCCATCGAGGTGGAAATAAAACATATTTATTGAATTGTTTTAAAGATATCTTTTGTAGTGTTTACACGTGTGATTCTAAACGAAGCACTAGATTTGTATTATAGACAACGATCTAGCGGAGCATGCACCCAGTTACACCCGTACTCCAAGACATTAATTCCCTAAATTTTACAAGCAAGGATTCGAACTCGGAATTCTTAACTTGGAGGGAACATACAGTACCGCCTTATCAGATCAGTTTTTAAATATTTTCTTTGGATGTATTATCGGGGGCAAAATTTTTTTTATATAAATTTGACATTTCGCGGCGATTTCAACACATGTCGTCGTTAGCCCCAAACGCACCCCTGATTGCGGGTCGATTAAGTTAGGAGTTATAATTTCCGGGTGTCGGGCGTTAATCCTCTTCGATGCGGGGCGTGTAATAGATTCCGCACCGACCATCTGATATTTGCCCGTAGACGGCACGCCACCGTACTGCACGCCAACGTTTAATGAAAGCTCGATAATGTTTGGAGAGAGAGTAACAATTCGTACTTATTCGTATAATTCGTAATTATTAGTACATAGTTCACGTCCACGGTATCTCTCGTTAGATCCCGTTTAGAGCTACTGTGAACAAGAACAGTTATTTGATTTTTTTAGGTTGCCAAGCAAAAGAAAGTTTTGATTAGATTTTTTACTTTTTGCACTTTTTAGGTTTCCAGTATAACAGCGACAGTTTAATTGTCTGCGACTGAAATTTTCGTGTTCTCTTAAGAGATTTTTCAGTTTCAATAAAGTCCACCATTCTTTTACTGAAGAACTATAAAATTGTAGTCTATTATCAGTCTTACAATGTCATTAATCTTCTGCCGATTCAATACACGTATGGATACTCTCTATATGGAAAAATTGAAGTTTTATTAGACACTTAGTGAATTTCGAGTGATTATACGATTTCGCACATCGAATTATTCAGTCTCTGATTAAAACTTAGAATTAATTGATAATTATTGCTTTAAATATTTGTGATAGTGGGAAATTTTAACTGGAAGTAACTGATAAGTAATTGAGAAAGATTGGCAATGATTATAACTTTTATATTTATTTAAAACAATAATCAGGCAATGATCAGGCAATGATTGCCAATCCTTTTCAATTACTTATCAGTTACTTTCAGTTACAATTTCCCGCTATCACCAATATTTAAAGCAATAATTATCAATTCTAAGTTTTATAATTTCTTCTTATAAGAGTCGAACACGAATTTATAATAATTATTATAAAATTAAGGAATTATTATTAAATTGAAAAATCCTCACAGAATAATAAAATTCTTAGGTTACCAAAATAATATTAATATAAAATAATAATAATTCCTTGGACATCAGTGCATTATCTCGACCATCAATAAAGCAGACAAAAATATTGAAATACTGTCAAGAGTGAGTTTAAAATTTTGTTTTGATGAACGAAATAAACACGTAATCACAGTGTTAGAAAAAAATTATAAAAAAAAATTAAAATCTTTTCTGAGTAATTTTTCTCGGGAATGTAGGGACGGCAGTAAGACAAAAACCAGTTGACTGAAGACCTCGATAATTTAGACTTTTAGAGCAAACGTCTGCTAAATTCGTAGATCGTGAATATGTACTCAGAGCTTTATGCTGCTTGGTTGTTTTAATGTGATCTTAACATTCACTTAGTTTTTCAGTTTTAGTAATTTTAATGTGGTTTCAAAGTATTAACGTTGAAGTTTATTGTCGTCGGTCGCCAAGGTAGTAGACATGAGACTCATGAGCCGTAATTTCCGTGCCACCCGGTTTATAGCAATAGCGACGTTAACGTCATTTGTTGGTCGAGGATAGTACCTACCAGACGTTAGGTCACTTCACATAGTAATAAGGCTGACGGATTATGAAAAGTATTTCATATATTACTCTTCAAAACACGAGATGCATCAAATTTAAAATTAATGTAACATTCCAAAACTCAAACCTATGTTATGCAATTAATATTATTAATTCTACACTTGTTAATTATAACTGACTAGCTAAATGTAAGTGAGAGTAGCCAAACAAAATAAATTAGTTATTGGCTGGGAAATGTGAAGCTTCTTAAGAAGTTCCTAGTCTTGTACACAGTTGTACACAGTTAAGAAAAGTAAGTGTAATACACTTGCAAAACTTGGATAAAATCAAATAATCCAGATTAACTAACGTGCCTTAATATTTCGTTACGCGTTGAGCCATTATTGAGCTCCTTAAATGTTACTTGTTATACTTCTAGTCCATCAATAAATAATTGTTTCATCTAATTCATCCAAGTTAGAAAGTACTAATGTAGTTACTAAGTTCTTCGACACATGTTTATTATTAGAAGAATGTATATAAGGTTTGGTATTTATTTTTCTCAACCAAAGCTCCCGACCGATGCGAGGTGCTACCAAGAATAAATAATGAGATTCTTACTGCTGGGGGTCTTTTTTAATTTCCTGAAAATGTTAAAGAAAATACAAGTACTTGCAACTCGATAGAATTAAACGTTAAGGTTCGCTGCGTAATATAAATCTTTCTCGTTTTCATAATGCAGGTGTTGACATCTTCAATTTTTTTTTGTGAAGTTTTCTGTTGTTGACATTGAAAGATTACTTGCTTAAAAAAAACTGGGATTTAAATTTGCTGAAGGAAATGCTTCTAGTACATTAGAGTTTTAACCAAATTAAAAAAAAGGAAGAGGTTCTCAATTTGGTTGCATTTTTCTTTTTTTTTCTTTTTTATGTTTGTTACCTCATAACTCTGTCATTTATGAACCGATTTGAAAAATTCTTATTTTATTTGAAAGAATATACTTCCAAATTGATCCCTTTTAAATTTCACTGGTATTGAAGCTTGGGTTTCGAAGATACACTGTAACGTGCCTCGCGGTGATGTTAATTTTGAATGTTGTGATATTGGTACATAAGCATGAACTACTCAGGATATTGGGTTTCTTTAGGGCCACCCTGGAGAGGAATACAGAGCAAATTTTTATAAGGGCGCCTTCCCTGTATTGCTACAATCGATTTCAGTTGTGAAATAAATACACACAATATTACAACCTTCACCAATTTATTAAAAATATACCCCTTAATACAGATCTCATGAGTTCCCTGAATGAAATCTTAACTATTATTTATAAAAATTATAAATGAGATTTTAAAACAAAAAAAATACATTTATATCGGAAATTACAAAATAAATGTTACAACCATTAATCGGTGTAACTTCAGCTTCTTAATATAAGGTATAATTAAAACATTAAGATGTACTACAAAAATGAAATATAAGATTAGTTAAGCATATTTATTTTATTACTGATTGTTAATAATTTTTTATATCTGCTTGTACATTACCATATAAGGAGATAACCTTTATATATATATATATATATGCCCCAATCAATCAATCAATCAATGCCCCACCAATAATAATATCCACGGTGTTCACTAAACCCTTAGTGACTGCACAATTAAGTTAGGTCTTCCGCAAGCCGAGTTGTCCCTCCAATGGTCTCAAAGAATTCCCATGAAGTCCACTATACTCGTAACTCACTAACAAATTTCAAAGAAAAGAGACTAAATAGGTGTAGAGGTAATTCAACCTCATACTGCAATGCATCAACAATAAAAAACCATCATTAGTCCATGGTGTTTATGGAATTAAGAATGGGAATAAGATATATCACTCATCCAATCAAACGTGGAAATGAACATGAAATTTAGCCGAGAATTAAACATGGAACTAAGCATGTAATTAAACATGGAATTAAACTTGGAATTTAGCCTTGAATCAACCATGGAATCAAACTTGGAACTAAGCATGTAATTCAACATGGAATTGAACTTGGAACCCTGTAACAAAATTTATAGGGTTAATACACTAGACTAAACAAGGAAAATCCTTCTTAAAAGAAAACTACAACTTCTACATTCTACTTACCATGAGGTCTATCATGGGACTTTAAAATATTAAATATAACAACAAAAACTTCTTAATAACACTACTAACATCTTAACTATATATCTTAACTATATGTAAAACAACTTTATTCCTATATTGGCATTCTTTTGTCTGCCACTTAACCACCACCAAAAATGAATGGCTCCCTTCATTTTGGAACCACACCTCGACAAAATTTGTACCCTCTAACATCATTATTAATGTTACTGAAAACTACTCAGATTTCAGTCTGAGGTTTCCGACATAAGAAAGAGACAGTAAGTCTCGACCAATAGGAAGGGTCTGTAAATTTCAAAGTGACAGAATCTAAATGTCTGATTGACAGTTCTACAATAGAATTAGAATGATCTAGATAAAAGTAGCCACTGAAAAACTAGCCGGAAACAATGTCCATTAGCTCGAATATTCTATTCTACTTGATTTGTGAAACAGATATATATAGCCACACTCGTCTCTCTTTTATCGAATACAATTGATTATTAGGAATTCCTTCCTTCCTTTCAGCCATAGGACGTCCACTGCTGGACATAGGCCTCCCCTAAAGATCTCCAATAAGACCGGTTGGTAGCGGCTTGCATCCAGCGCGATCCTGCGGTCCTAATGAGGTCCTAATGAGGTTGTGGGTGGACGTCCTACGCTGCGCTTGCCGGTACGTGGTCTCCACTCGAGAACTTTTCGACCCCATCGGTCATCAGTCCTCCGTGCTATGTGCCCTGCCCATTGCCACTTCAACCTGCCAATACGCTGGGTTATGTCGATAACCTTGGTTCTTCTACGGATCTCCTCATTTCTGATTCGATCTCGCAGAGAAACTCCGAGCATAGCCTTCTCCATGGCTCGTTGGGCTACTTGAAGCTTACTAATAAGGCTCATAGTGAGAGACCACGTTTCTGTGACATAAGTCATCACTGGCAACACACACTGGTCGAAAACTTTCGACTTGAGGCACTGAGGTATGTCAGACAAGAAGACGTTACGCAATTTTCCGAACGCTGCCCAGCCGAGTTGGATTCGGCGATTGGCCTCTCTTGAAGACGGACCTACCTAACTGGACTACTTGTCCTAGGTAGACGTACGAGTCAACGACTTCAAGAACCGAGTTCCCAACTGAAATAGGGGTGGGTACAACATGGGAATTACACATGACCTTTGTCTTGTCCATGTTCATTTTAAGACCTACCTGTTGAGAGACTCGATTTAGGCCTTCGAGCATCATACTGAGTTCCTCCATCGACTTGATAGTTATTGAATTGAAATTTATTATTATAGTTAAATTATATTAATTGTTATTAGTTTATTAATTAGTTATATTAATATCCTCTCTGACTACCCCGTTGGGGATACAGCGTGAAGTTATGTTATGTTATGTTTTATATTAATTGAAATTTATTATTATAGTTAAATTATATTAATTAAATTATTATTATAGTTAAATTATAGTTAAATTTAGTATTATAGTTATTGAATTGAAAATTGAAATTTGACAGTTATTGAAGTCGGTGCCAAATCAATGTGCAACAACATAAAGTCTATTAGTTTGGTGGGCTCGGCACCGACTTCAGTAACTGTCAAATTTAATTATATAGGTATGTGTATGGTATTTATAAAGTTATTTTAATTGTACTTGAGTTTTCATTAGTAAAGGATAGTTATTTCATACTTTTCAGTGTTTTTTTGAAGGCGGTTTAATTTTTTTTAATAAAAAATTTTTAATTCATATTTTTTTAAATTAGAAAAATAATAATGGCCACCTGAAATCGTTATGTAACTATTGTTCGGCCATCTTTATTCATTATTTAACTTTCTGTAATTTCTAATTTAACGTTAGAAGCACGATAACATATTAATTCAAAAGGTTTTATTATAAAATTTAACTGACTAAATGGACCCTTAAGTATTATGAAAGTTAAAATTATTCGAGGACTTAACAAATCTGAGGATTTCGTGACTTGATCCATTTTACAGGTTTTTGGTGGTTTTAATAAATATTGCAGAAATAGGGTTGATAGACGTAAAATTGCTTGTTCCTTTATTTTGATATTGGATTATGTACTTACATTTCTTTACGAAAAGTAAGATAAGTGAAGTACAGAGTAGATACAATAAGTGTCTGCTTTCAGTGCTTCCCTGACGCGTACTGTTTCAGTCTCATTTCTACTGAATATTTGATAAATTCCACTTCAATCCCGAAAGATACGCTTAGGAAACAATGACTGAATTGAAATAATACGATGACTAAAGTGAAATGGCAACCCTACGCTTTGTTAACCTTGATTCCTATATCAGCCAAGAGGAGGGCGGACGTGACGAGATGGTGAAATACAACCTTTTTTTCAACCTTTTATTTTACAGGTTTTCAATAAAACAGCCTGTTTGAAGAGATAACGAGCTGTAACCGAATTTCATTTCGTCTCTTTTTGCGTTACGGACGGTGAAATAAAATAATGGATTTTCTCGTAACGCGTTATTTCTTTAGTTGAATTTCGTAATCGAATTGTTTCTTCTGTACTTTGAAGAAGATCGTAATCGAATTGCCTAACTTTTCATTAGTAGGTATACATGTGTTCGTACGAGATAATTTGTTACGTAAACACTTTAATTACTATAACTTTCCTGAGTTTTAAGCTTAAATGATCGATATTGTTAACGGAATGTTCTGACATATTCAATCGACTTCGAACATTAAAAATTGTTTGTTTCAATTAGTAAATATTCATTTAAGCATGATTCACGTTGAACCGTGTCGGGGCCGGGCCGTGCCACGGGCGGGGTACGGTGAAACATTTTTTAATGAAGTTTTCGACGCCGTGCCCTGGCCGTGGGTGGGAACATGAATTACTTCATACAAAAGTATGTTATAGATGTTTCACCGTGCCCCGTCCGTGGCACGGCCCGGCCCCGACACGGTGTCGAACATAACATCTACCCCTTAACTCGACACATATATGCAAAAGAAGTGTCTTGTCTGGCTATCGTCTCATTCTTATGACGACACAGAAACACTGGTTAAATTTATTTGGAATATAGACATCCATATTATACACATATTATTATGTACCACATACGCACAAATACAAACACACATTCCCGCACACTCCCACATACACGCACACGCTTAGACTCATACTCATTCCCACGCACACTCATCTACAAACACTCATCCACACACAAACTTACTAACGAATGTAGCATTCTATTATTTTATTGTATTATATACGTATAAGCATGGTATGCTCGGAGGAGGGCGTTGATATCTGCAACACAGTTAATACTTCTGGAGGTATCATCGTTACTGTTTGTTTTTTGTATACCTGTTATAAATAATGTATGAATAAATAAAAATATCCACAATCAGAGAAATATTTTTAATATTATATGTAAGTGTAATATTATATGTAAATATTTGTGATAATCCAAAAACTAATTCGTGTAGAAACAGTCTATATTGCTGCAAACTAAGCACTGATTTTATACTACGAACTTGGACTTGGAATTAGTTGGCATCGAAACTAAAACAAGATTTAGAAATATTCCTAGGTATTCTTATACTTAACCGGGATAAAACTAGAAACATTCGTCTTAGAACCTTAGAAGACACAGATAATTCAACAGACCAGTTAATAATGATGAGAATTTTGTTTCTTTATTCGTTTGTATATCTTAAAAACACAGGTCACTATGATTACTTAATTAAATAAAGAGTAGGTAGGGAGAAAGATTTCGTAGCTGTGCAAATAATATTTGTTTTCTGGCAGCGAAAGTTATCACTTATCACAAACTTCTTATTTATTTCCGATCGCATTAGGGAGGTAGTATTTATCTACCGTAGGTTGTAGGCAAGATTGTTTATACGTATAAGTCGAGGTGTTTTAATATAAAATTATTATAGCGTTCCAAGAGTAGATTGTTTAAATAACTTTAATTACACCATATGAAATTAATAATTAGGTAAGTAGTAACTTCTTATTCAATTTGCGCGCTACAAAGTTCTAGCTTCTATTCACAAAGGGTTTTCAATGTTTATGGATGAACTATTATGCTTAATTTGGAGTTGTTTATCTTCCACAGTCTAGTACTAGTGTTATTACGGTCGGTTTAAACACAATTGTGTTACAAATTGCGCGCAAACGTAATTAATTTCCATGAGTATAATATCAAAATTTTCTGTATAGTTTGCTTAATTAGGTACTTGGATTATTGATGATATTACATTGTTATAACCTGTGATCGGATAATCGGGCGCTTATATACCTAAACTTCTTTTCTTGAAAGAATAATATGGATATTCCTTCCTGAATTAATAAATAATCCCGGATTCCCGAGATTAAACAATTTTGTAAAAACAACTATAAGTAACTTAATGAAATTATAGCAATGGTCATTTTGATTTAGTATCTTAATTTTATTCAAAATAAATCTAAATAAAATTACAATGAGAGTGTAACAAGGAACAGCCGTCTTGAAAGTACGAGAGGGTATGTAAGCATTATTCAAAGAAAATATATCGTTTTCACAACGAGTTCTAACAATTTCGTATGCAGGTAACATTTTTAGCAATCAGAAATTTCAAACGATTCCAGGGAATTCTAAAAGGCATGTCCATATTATTCTTTCGTAGGCATAAAAATTAAGTTTAGGTATATTAGCGCCCGATTATCCGATCACTGGTTATAACGTACCATAAATAATTGATATTGATATTAATGAGATTATCGTAAGATCATTGTGGTATAATTGGGGGTGTAGTATATGAAATTAAGGCTAAAATATTAAGCTTTGGTGATTCCGTTCTTTGTTAGATCCAGTTTTACTTGTTGGTAATTAATGGTAATTTGTAATTCGTATAATTAGTAATATGTGATTATCGTGAGATCATTGTGATGTAACTGGGGGTGTAATATATGAAATTATGGCGAAAATAAGTTTAAGTAAGTTTACTGCTAGCTCCAGTTTTACTTATTCGTGGTAATACGTATAATCAGAGTTACGTAAAAGTCTATTAGAACATAAGTTACCTACCGATACGTGAACACGCTTTTGTACTATATAATGGAAACCTTTCAGGAAAGGTGTAAAGGTGGACTCGATCTTTACAATAGGTTTGCTTAATACTGACTAGGAATTCTAAAGATCTTTTCAATAGTCGGGTGTGAATATCTCGTTACGTATTGAAATTAGTTACATAGTTACATGAAATGTAAGAATTTTACGAACAGGTATGATGCAACGGCTACACATCTGTGTCATCTTGCTCAATAAAGGTGTGTAATAAATATCATTATCCAATTTCATTTACTATTTGCAAATCCAAATACTTATTGTTAGAAATGGCGTCAAGGTGTGCTTTTGTTGTGTGTTGATGTACTGTCCATTACAAAAGGGAAATGGGGAGCAGCGGCGGATTTAAGGTTGAGAGCCGATCGTACATAGTTAACATTGATCAATGATCTACGACCTCGATGGCGCAGTGGTTTAGACGTTGTACCCAAGCACGGAAAGTTCCGGGTTCGATTCCCGGTCAGGTCAATTTAGGAAAACGAACTTTTCTAGATTTTCTCGGGTCTGAGTGTACTGGGAGATGCCCCCAGTAGTCGTCGTCTGGTTCTCATAGCACAGGAAATACCCTAGTTCGAGATCAAATGATTGGTGTGTATTGTTTGGCGCATTATTATTATTAAGAATCGTACAAAAAACAAGATTAGGTCTGAAAATAATCATGTTCGATTCTTTTGATGTAGGTACGAATGGACAAGAAAATGCAAAACCTCATAGTAATAACCGACGGAAGTGAAAAAACATCTTGGTATTTCTTTGTTATCTGGGCCTCATATTTGTAATATGAGTCCTTTGGAGTATTCATAATAATAGGTGGTATATATTATAATAAGTAGATAATACAATGCATAAAACTCAAAGTATTTTCCGTCAAGCTATCATAGTCATTATTTACTGTAGTAATATATTTCTTGCTTTAGGACGCAAACTTATGTAACTTGTCTTGGAGTTAGTGTTAATGGGTAATTTCCCAGTTTGTTGTGTAGTGTCTATAATACAAGCTTTATGTTTAGTTTGGGACCATTCAATTGGTGTGATTATCTGAAGTCATATTATTACTTTTTTAAATACCCGACTTCATGTCAGTGGCAAATGAAGGTGAATGGAGTATCAGTGCGTAATTAATTCACACATTGATTTTAACAAATGGCATAACGGCAAAGCGAAATCAGATATCGGTTGTAGCTTGCTAGCTCATTGCCTACTCAAGTTACCTACTTATTACCTAAGTGTCCCTTGGACGACTTATGAAACCTGTATGGAAAATTAGGCAAATATAACCTTGTATATTTTTCTTTTATTATGGTGGTGTCACCTTGTACAATAACTACTTACGGGAAAATAAAAAGAGATCCGTTATTACTCACTGGGAAATATATGGCAAATCAAATTAATAGTACAGTCATTTCTAAATAGCATATAACGAAGTCACAAATCACTTAAAACGTTTAATGATGTATAACATATACATATAATTAGTCTATACAAGTATAGATATGTTAACCTTCCTCAATCAAATCCCCGCGAAGCCGGGGCGAGTCGCTAGTTATCATATACCTACTTAATTTATTGTAGTACTCAATATGTAGTTGTCTATGAAATAAGTGTCGACTATGAAAGACGTATCGATGTCTCAAGCTCAGTGTATAAATTCCTTCTATTCAGGCACTGAACACAATATTCACAAAGCACTATTGTCAGAGCGCAGTTATTCTACGAGTAGTAGCCATATATTACGCGCGCCGAACACAATAGTGTCGTGATTTGGCATCGACCAAGCATCGACATACAATAACATTTTGTTGGATAATAAAAATGTCTACTCCCACGATTACGTGGATGTAGTGACAGGTAAAAAAGAAAGTGGCTAAAGATCGTCAGAAGTTGTTTAGTTTGGACATCGTTAATATAGTTTTTAAATACTCTGTATTTTCGATAAATATAAGTTATTTTGTTATTTTTTACGCTTTTCCCAATGAAATCCCATTAAGGAACATAAGAATTCCAAGTTCCAGAAGGTAATATCTACATTCCATTTTGATCGATTTATTTTTATTTCTTCAATGTGATAGACAGTTATCGTGTTGCCAACCTAAATACATCAAAATAAAATAATGATATCTTTAGAATAATATTATTTTACGTTAATTCAACTAAGAAGCGAACCAGTGTCGATCTTTGCGTAAAATATGGCGTAGAGAGTTGCATAGTCTTACGTAGAGCCTTGCGTAGAGCCTTACGTAGAACGATTAAGTGTCAGATGTAAATTAAAATTCGTTATCGTCATTATAATTGTATTAAAAATGTATAAAGATTGAGTAGTAGGTAGATGAATCTGAATAGGTTTCTGAATAGAGTTGTAACTTCTTTTCATGAGGCCTATATCATGAACTGTAGGTACTAATAAATTTCAGTGTTTATAAAAGAACATTGTTGTATCAAAAATATTTTCAATTTCCGCGGTAAAATTGGCAAAAATCGTAATCCGTAGTTAGTGTAGTTTTGTCATGTCTGTATTTCAGTCTGTTAGCGTTACAGTTAATTTATTTCTATCATATTTACACCTATGGAGCTTTTTGGTATTGAGACGTAGGTAGGTAAGTTAAGACCAAAATTTAAAAAAAAAATTCAATAATTACGTGGATATTTTGACCTAAGGTTTCCTGGCGGACATTGCTTTTGCTTTATTTTCTTTTTTCTATATCTATATTTTTTACCGTTACAGTAACTTATTGTATTAAATTAATTAAAATAATTGAGAGTTACTTAAAATAATAATCATTCATTTGTTTCACAAGACTTGTTCTTTTTTAACCGACTTCAAAAAAGAAGGAGGTTCTCAATTCGTTTGTATGTTGTTTTTTTTTTGTATGTTTGTTACCTCATAACTCTGTCGTTTATGAACCGATTTCGAAAATTCTTTTTACGTTTGGTAGGTTTCAGTTTTCAGTGTTTTTTTTGAAGGCGGTTTAATTTTTTTTAATAAAAATTTTTCTAATCTTTACAGCCCAGAACATATTGTCAAAAAGATAATTTACGACGATTTCTTATATTAATACACTTCTTGTTAAATAAGCATTTAAGGCAAGTAAATCAAGTATAAAGAGCATGTATGTGCTGTACTTACTTAAAACTGTATGAATCTTTATGAATTCTCGAGGGTTAAATTAAATACAGATTCTATTAATGAACCGAGAGCTTCCGCGTGAGGGGTAAAATATGGACCATGATTGGATTTCTCCGTCAATTAATTTACTAAAACTTCCCTTGGTAAGATCGACCACCTGGCTCTCCGGTATGACTGTTACAGACAGTTTTGGTTTGTTCTGTGAAATGTTTCATATTTCATTTTAATTAATACCACATGAATTTAAACTAGCACTTAAATTATAAAGTATTTTTTCAATGAACTATCAGCGGTGCCTATTTACGTGCAAAAAGCCTCTTACAATGTTTTAAAATCATACATACTCACGATATTCATATTTTCTTATTTAAATTTAAAATATCCCTGTTTAAATGAGGAAAACATTATGTTTATTTCCGAAATACCAATCACCAACAACAAAGTTTATCTATTGTAGAGATTTAATTTTATGCAAAGAAGTTAAACTAATAATTTTAACAATCATCATTTTTTCTCATTTTTCAGAACGACCCTTTAGGAGATAAGATGGAAGACTACAAACTTATAAGTTTTTAAAATATTTAGGGTTCCGCACTCCAAAAGGAAAATAGTCACTTCACTTCGTTGTACATTTGCGTGTCCGTCTGTTCGACTAGTCGCGACCCTTTATCTCAAGAAAGGGTAAAGGTATCAAATTGAAATTTATATTAAACACTGAAGTCTACGGGGCCCTCGGAGGTGTAAAAAATTCAAGCTTCTAAATCAATGAAATTAAAAAATTGACCATTTACATTCAGTCAAGAAAGTATCGGGAATGGATGATTTGTTTATGGTTCCAAATTCGATTTTTTGTTTTTTTGTTTTTGTTAGATTGGCACAACTGTTTTCAATTTTGGCGCGGAGTTTGAGTTGCATTTGTTATTTAGATTAAATACAGTGCTGTTTTTAGTTATATCATTCTAATGTATATTGCGAATTTTATTATGGACAAAAATATCGAACAAAGAGTTTGTCTTAAATTTTGCATCGCCAATGGAATTTCGTGTTCGGAGTCACTGAAAATGTTACAGAAGGCTTACGCTGAATCGACTTTATCAAAAACACGTGCTTATAAGTGGTACAAAGCGTTCAAAAGCGGTCGAGATGTGATGGAAGATTTGCCTCGCTCTGGTAGGCCATCAACGTCTGCAACTGAAGTTAACATCGCAAAAGTGAAGGAAATAGTGACTGAAAATCCTCATTCAAGTTTGAGAGAGATAGCTGCCGAACTTTCTATGTCTCACAAGTCGATCCGTACCATTTTAAATAATCAATTGGGTATGAAACATGTTGCCGCTCGGCTAGTCCCAAAAGACCTGAATTTTCTCCAAAAACTCAATCGCATAAGAGTCGCTGAGGACATGCTAGAACGAGTCAATTCCGATCCAACATTCATGAAACGTATTGTTACTGGTGACGAGACGTGGGTTTACGAATTCGACATGCAAACTAGTCGACAAGCTTCGGAGTGGCGCCTTCCAACTGAACCGAAACCGAAAAAACCACGCCAAAGTCGATAAAAAGTCAAAGTCATGTTGACTGTTTTCTTTAACTATCGCGGTGTTGTGCACTCGGAATTCCTGCCGGAAGGTCAAACGTTAAACAACGAATATTATTTAGGCGTTATGCGGCGTTTAAGAGAGCAAATTCGACGAAAAAGGTATAGATTTGTGGAAAGAAAATTCTTGGATTTTGCACCACGATAATGCGCCTTCGCACAAGGCCATCATTGTAAACGAATTTTTGACCAAAAACTCAACAAATACCATCGAGCAACCAACTTATTTACCAGCTATGGCTCCAGCCGACTTCTTTCTTTTTCCTAAACTCAAATTACCACTTCGTGGCACCCGTTTTCATTCGGTAGAAGACATAAAGGAGAATTCGCGGCGAGCACTGAACTCAATTCCGGAAAAAGCGTTTAAAAAATGTTTTGATGATTGGATTATTCGTTGGCGTAAGTGTAACGTTTCTGAAGATGCATACTTCGAAGGTGATAAAATAAATTTGGATGAATAACTAACATTTCGTGTAGTATTGATCTTTTCCCGGTACTTTCTTGACAGAGTAGTATGAACTCAAACAAAGATATAAGGTAACTTCCCGTTGAATAATTTTTTTAAGAAACAAGGTCTCTATGTACAATAAGAGAAAATAATTCAAAAAACGTGAATTTGTAATTAAATCACAATTTTTTAGCCATTACAAACTCACAGTTACGGTTGGAGAGTATGAGAGAACGTGTCTTTCAACTGCAGTTTTATTTTGTTTTTGATTCCAAATTATATTTTTTTCGTAAATACATGACACAATTGTATGGTGGAACGGAACCCTTGGTGCGCGAGTCCGACTCGCACTTGGCCGGTTTTCGAATTTGTGATAATTTCTTTTGATACACCAACTACTCCAATAAACATTTTCTTGATTTTTTATTTTATCTCCAAAAGTATAAATTCAACTGGAGATGTTCACATTTGACTAGTCCACCGCTGACTATAACTGTTCCGAAGAGCTGTTTACGATACAAAGTTGGTATCTATGGAAAGCAACTGTGACAGACATACAAACGGACATACACCGAAGTCATTCTACAAGTGTTCTTTTTCTAATTTTGGTAGGAAGACTAAAATTATTTTCTCTGAAGTAGTTCTACAAGTTCATTTGAATATTTCTCGTTGGCAGTTAGTTAATTTATGTCTAAATTATTATTTATCCAAATTAAAAAGATTTTCACTGCTTTTAGTTAAACTTTTCCTAATAGGTTTTATGATTGTCCAATAACATGTCCACTATTCAGGGTACATACTTATAAGGTGAGAAAAATCGTGAGAAAACATGCGATAGTCTCTTTCTCTAGTCTTAACTTTGTTCTCGTTTTTCTTTGATTAGAAAGTTTACAGATATAGTGGAGATATAGAATGACATTTCTATAAACATTTAATGAATGAGTAGTTTTACGAATGAGTTTTGAGTTTAAGAGCTTTGTGATGTCTCCAAAACATCTGTTTGACTGATAATGGATTAAATATCCGATCTGAGCCTTCAAAGACGCTTTGATAAACGTCGCTGGCCTTGTTAGGGATTATTCCTTTATTGCTATTGTATGATAACAAAGGAAAATTCGTTTGGAACACGATGAAATAGAGACAAAGATATTATGCGCACACTCATCCTTTATTGCTAAAGTGAATAAAAGCACAGAAATTCAATATGAAAATTTTAAGGGCTTTATATACCTTCTTATTACAGTAAAGCCTATGAAAGTTACGATATACATAGGAATCTGTTCCAACTTATATTGTTATTTAGTTTTTACTAAGGAATACATGCGTGATCACATAATTTCGAAGTGACAATAATAGAAAAAAACAACTTTTTTAAAGTTCTAGTAAAAGTATTGGGGTTCGATTAGTTTTTCTGTAATTTTAATGAAAAATACAGTTAATACAAAAATATATTTTGACATAATTATTTTCTTTTCATCATAATATTATTAAAAAGAATAATTTCATTATATCATTTTCATCCCCTCCATTTTAAGTTTATTCTTAAATTCATTTTCACTTTTATTAGACTTCTTCCCATAACATTCCATCGATCAAATGTTTATTTAAAAAGTCCTTGACAGAATGATCGATAAAACGATGACATCCATAAACATGAAAAAGTTACGGTAGTATTTTATACAGAGTATTTGGGGTTCCGTGATAGTTCCATTTCTTATAGTGATTATATATTTAATCTAATATTGAAACGTTTTTAGTATTAATTTTTGCAGCCAAAGCACGTACCAACTTTTACAAATGGAAAATGTGATTTCGTCCTTACGGCACGGCACGTTCACTATTTGGTAATAAAATATCAAAATCGATTTGAATGTGTATACGTTTCATTCGGAAAGTTTGATGTGGTAAGAAACGTGACTCTTTGTAATTTTTAGTATGTAGCTTTTTAGTATGAGCTGACTAGCTGTTGCCTGCGACTTCGTTCGCGTAGTCTCTTATTTACTAAATTAAATAGTTCACAAACCTTCGCGGGGGTACGCAGAACAACTCACCAAAATTTCATCACAATCGGATGAATGTTTTAGGAATGCATTGAGGACAAACATACAAAGGAACATGCATTTTTATACATACACATTTTCTGATAAGCTTTGTTTTAACTAAAACGTCATTTTTCTAGAATAATAATCGTTCACTGTTCTGACACTACCAGTTGGGTATTAAGTATACTAACAATTATTTATTAAACATTGTATTTGTTAACACTGGAAGAATACCACGACTTAAGGCGATGCATTGATAAACAATAATTTAATCCAAAATAGACCTTCTGGTCTATGCAAAAGTGCGTGTGCTAGCTTACGAAAAATACGAAAAAGTAGTTATCTTCGTTTATTTTAAAAACCATACTTAATTTTAAAAAATCCATCTCTCATTTCATGGATATGTTTAGATTAAAACTATGTAGAAAACTTAGAAACATAAATCGGTCGCGTTACTCCGAAAAATGTAAATCTCTGTTTTAAAGGAGTTTCCTTTGATATTTTTTTGTGTTACAAAAGTTAACCAATCGTGTATCGCAACTGTCAAAATAAAGTCAATAAAATGAAGAATCAGATTACCAAATATCACTTTCATACGTTTTGTAGTCACTTGGAAAAATTGAGATCCCTACCGTCAAAATTTCCAATGCGTCGCCTTAAAACCTATTTGTTATACTCGTACTAAACACGTTTGTATTATAATATAATTTTGTTTCGTAAAAATATTTTTACTTGTTAACTTACTATTTTCTGACAGATGGAGTTCTTGGCGGGATTTTATGGGGAGCGGTTAGGCATTTATTTTCATTATTTGTAAATGGTTTCCAGTGGATATTGTGATGTAAATTTGGCGTATTTTGCGTCACAAGTATTTACGCTGTTGTGCTGTTATGTGAAATTGTTGAAATGAGTGCTTATTTAATGGTGATGTTGAGATGTTTTTATTGGCTAAGTCTGCTTCAGTGGATCCTATTAGAAAGATAGCCTCAATGTATTTGTCGCCAGAAATTCCAAGAAACATTTAAAATGTATTACATTTTGATGAAATAATATGAAAAATTTATCTATTTATTGCCAAAGACGTCGATTGTATGGGCTCCCTTTTACCTTCCCTCTTAAGGGAGAATCGTACTACAACTATTTTCTGACAAACTCAGTCTGTTGCAACTTCATACCATACAAAAAAACGATGTACGGAACAAAAATATTTTTTTGTGTTTTTTCGAGGACCGAGTATGTTTTTTAATGCATTGTCTAGATTGGAGAGACTTGCCTATATATTTTGTTTTTGATAAAGTGTCAACTGTCGCGACTTAAAATATTTTCTTCAGCAGCGTGAACGTTTCATTGCCTATTTTTATTGCAAAATTGACTATTTTTAGCAATATTTATATATTCTTCTGACACAATTTTGCATATTTAGTAAATATATAGTGGCTAAACAAATAGGTATGAAGTACAGAAAATAATATGTGGTTGGAAATCAATAGAAATTACGGCATTTCAAAACATTTTATGGCGAGATATCCTCTGGATCAATGATATTATAATACAAAAGAGGTAGAGATAGGTTACCTTAGTACTAATCCAAGTAAAAATATTGTCCCAGTTACAACGTTACAAAGTGAGACAAATATACATTGCACTGCCTCGCCATGCAATGTAAAACATAATTACATTTCAAACTAACAAATCACATAGCTCTCTAAATCATTGTGATTGGTCAATTTCAATGTCTTACTACATTTTAAGCGAATCCGTGACTAATTCATAGAATATTAGTAATTAATTCCACAGAACAGACATTAAAAAAAAATGATTGATACCTAATGGGATTAGACAGTAAAAAATGATGTTTGCTTTTTTCGAATTTCGTTTTTCTTGAATCATGTACATGAGAACATATTTATTTAAAAAGATCGCTAACAATTTTTGATTATAAATTTGAAAATGATGAATTGTATATTATTGCTTTTAATAAATGTAAACAATTATTAAAACTGGGTGTCTGCGTCATCACATATTATAAAAAAACGTTTGGATTTTTAAAATATTTTAGAATTTTGAATGCGCAATAGGCATTGCATGACATTGTTGGTTCTGTAACATTACTTTTCATATTCTTTGACCAAGTCCGGGTTGGCTAATTAGCAAAGTTTTGGGGGTGCCACTTTTCGAGTGCACGTAACCTATCTCTTTTGTATTATAACATCATTGCTCTGGATGAAGTTCGGTGAGAGAGTATTAACTAATTCATCAGTTCCAATGCTGGGTTTCGAGACAAAATTTTACAATTTTAGAATTGAGAATAACTAGTTCAGTAAAATTATTGTGGAAATGGTAGGTACATTTATGAGTCGATATCGATGTTTTAATTTTAAGAAGTAAAAATGTGTGAAAATGACAAAACGATAACATGGTATAAAATACCAATAAAAAAAAACTCCAAAAATTTAAATTCGTGTACAGAAAGAATTTCATTGACGAAAATTTCAACGGAAAAAATGCGATTCATTGCTAAACCACTTTCATCCGAAAGTGGTTTAGCAATGAATCACTTTCGGAGCACTTTCGGATGAAAGTGGTTTAGCAATTTTTTGAAGGAAGCTTTCTGAAGTTGTATTTTAATATTACCTATTTTAAAATATTGTAAATATGATCTGACTGGGTTTTTTATCGGTTCTTTTCAGTGTGCAGGTTTTTTTTCGACTTGTAGTTTATTTATGTATATTTGACGTTATATACACCTTACAGTTGTGTTTACTTAAATAAATTGATTTGACTTTGACTTTAAAGAACTTTAAACTTCTTAAAATTTATTAATTTAATATTTCTTAATAGTTTTTTAAGTTTACAGTTTTCGAATCAAAAACATGTAGCAAAAAAAACCAAGTGATGCCTACCGTTTAGTCCGAGAAAGAAAAAACTGGTCAGGAACCTATCAAAGTGGCAGGGAGAAGAAGAAACGTTTCTAGAGCAAAGGAGCATCCTCTACCAGGCGTAGTAACGTTACATATGCTTGCATCGATTTGATTTGGTCCCCAAAGTGTGTAACACTCAAGCTTATGTGGCGCGACAGACGCCGCCATGAAATTATAAAATAAATATTTCACTTTATTCATATTTTTATTGAATAGACATCACAAACTGGTTTAAGGGTGGCTTGCACAAACTATTTAAACTCGATTTAAGGATCTCGCTTACATAAGGCTTATTTAATAGTAGGTGCAAGCGAGATGTCAAATTCTTAAATCGAGTTTAAATAGTTGGTACAAGCCACCCTAAATTGTTTTTACCAATTTAAGTACCGCACGTCGCGCTAATTATAATCGATATCGATAGATTTGAATATAAGGCGGCACGTCTCTATTTTTTTTATGTTGGAAAGCTGATTGTTTTAAAGTATCATATTGGCTATTTCGGGTATCTTTTTTTGACATTTGGAAGTGCTCTATGGAAGTCTCGACTTTATTACGTAGTAATTTTACATTCACTTTCGACAAACAAATGTAACTAATGTATACTAAAAACTTATTTCTTTTCTTCTCTTTAAATAAATAAACGTTAGGTATCTACTCATTCTATTAACATTTTTTGGTGACTCCGACGTGATGACTATTACGTGTCTATATTTGACTATAAATTTCTCTTACTCTCTAGTATAATTTTGCCTCACGACTATACTTGATCATTAGTGTCTTCCTACTATAATTTTATTTACTAATTGAGTTTAACTCCTGTTTAACTATTCTAGATTCGCCGTGACAACAGCCGCTCTCATGTCAGTGTGAACTCTCTTAGCTTGTGTCGAACTGACGCGCTTAGACTGCGGCACATGTAACTTTTGCAGCCTGCCTTATTGCGGTTTGATTCTGGTTTTATTATTTACGTACATACTTCTTTTATGTGGTTTGCATCAATCGCTATCAACTGATCGAGCGTCTAAAGCAGCACTTTTGGCGCCGATGGACAAAAGATTACTTATCTAATCTACAACAGCGAGTAAAGTGGAAGACTCGAAATTACAATGTTAATATTGGCGACCTTATTCTAATCATCATAGAAAGTGGCTAGTGGAACGAATACATCGACTCTATCTAGACCGAGATGGTGTTTGCAGAGTCGTCGATGTATTCACTAAAGGTGGAATCATCATAAGATCCACTTCGAAACTTTGTGCTCTAGAAGACCTACAATCTCCGTCAGTTTCTTGAAAAGCAAACTTTCAAGGCGGGGGAGAATGTTAACACCGCAAGAATACCACGAGTTACAAACTATTTGTTATACTGACCTCGTATGTATTATAATATAATTTTGTTTCTTAAAAATAATTTTACATATCTTATTATTCCTGACAAATTAATGTAACTATACTAAAAAACTTATTTATTTTGTTCTCTTCAAATTAATAAATGTTAGAGATCTATATTCTCACGACAGTACTATATATATCTCTGAAAAAATCACATTAAAAAAAATTATCTCATTCAATTTAGTTGTTGGAATGTTATTTAATAACAAAGTACCTGGGCGACCGAGCTTTACTCGGTGTTTTATTAAAAAAATAACTTCTGACCACATTGAAGAATTCGAACCCGCGCACTTCACATACACTCTAGCCACTGTGCTATTGGAAGGTTAACTCTATTGCAAATTACAAAAAAAGCACCCACACATCTACATTTTATTTGACTTTATTTGCCTTACTTCATAGGACAGGACAGCCTGAAGTTATAAAGTCTATGCTTTTATCATTATTTTTCATAATATTTCCTTATCATAAGTACATTATGAAAGTAATGTTACATATATTATATTAGGTCTTTACCAATGAAATTGTCGTTTAGTATACAAAAAGTTAAAGTATTTTTTTTATATATTTTTTATTTCAATTATTCGAACTATGTACCCATGCATGCTATCGATGCATCTCTTCCAGCGCAGTGCTAATTTTTCAGTGCCCTTCTTGAAGAAGTCAGGTGTACGAGAGGCATCAAAGTCTTCAAAGGCATTTTGTTCTGCACAAAATTGAGAACTACAGAATTGAGGCCCAGCTAGATCACTTTTTCGCCCCCCTCAACCCCTACATTGTAAATTTCATCGAAATCGCTCGAGCCATTTTTGAGGAAGCAAAATCAAACATATATATATATATATAAATATTGCTCGTTTAATATAATAGTAGACAGTGGATAACAACTTGAATAGATTTTAATGTAGGGCTTATGTATGTAAATATACTATAGGTACACAGAAGAAAAGAGTAAATAATAATTATTGCAGTTAACATAGGAGCGAAATTGAGTAGAAATTGAAGAAGATTAAATCCGAAGTTTAGCAAAATGGGAATGTCAAAAGCATTTTAATATCTCGCCGAAAAAATGTTAGAAGTGAGGGGTTGTAAGGACCGCGGTGCTTTACATTCTTGTCGCTTCTGTCTGTCTAGTACATTAGGTATATAGCGTGAATATATGACTGAATATACGTATGTATGCATGGGGCATAACTATACGCACTTTAATTAAAAGACGTTTCTCTTACAGGTTTCCGGTTTCTTATAGCTTTGAGACAATTATTTTAATATGTTAAACAACTAAAAAGTATCAATCACTTTAGCTTCCATCTATGAAATGAATTTATAGTTAGTAAATGTAGGCTGGGTTCATTTATCTTGGTCACAACCAATTTGCTAGTGTTTGTCGAGCAATAGTTAAACTGTTTAAAGTAAACCGATTAGTAGCGAAATTGATTAACAGATTAGGACTGAACGTCAATAAGTGACGACTCAAGAGCCTCCCAGATGACTAGGTAAATGACATGATGGTAAATACAGTTAATTTGGTGAGCGTTACTCCAGCGAGATAATAATAATAATAAGTGCTTACTGATAATATTTGCACGAAAGGATGGGTGGTATCAAAAGGAATTAAGTATATTTTTGTTGTTTAATAACTAATGAGACAAGTTTTCTACCTACTAGATGATCATTTTAAGGTTTCCTTTCATAAAAATAATTATTTAGTTTTTAACAGTGTATACGTCATTGTGCAGTGTAATGCGATTGCATTATGTTATCATATTTCACTATTTATGCAAGTGATATAAAAAAAAACTGTAATTTTTCTACAGTATTCCAGAAATAATTTTGTGATATTTTCCTAACACTTCCATAAAAAAATATTGTAAATAGTGAAATGAAAATGAAATAGTTACGATACTCGGTATGTATCTTGTAACTTCAATGGCGTCCATTCAAATGAGTATCATTAAAAGTTCAAATAAGAGAGCTTAATATCATGTAATGACAGTGATACCAATTGTGTGACCTCAGAGTTAGCAAGAGGTTTACACTAGGACTGCTACAGAATGAATTGAGAGAGTACCGTAATACTCAGAGTACAAGCCAGTTTAGTAAAGTTTGTTCCCTAAATTGACTGGCTCGGAATCGAAGTTAAGTAGTGGATTTGAAAGTCGTATGTACCAACCGCCGCATTAATGGACCAGTCAAAGAATCGTAGATCAGTCTTACTTACACTGTAAACAAGGAAACACTTTATTCCAAGGTTGCTAAGAAAAATATATATTTTCCACGTCTTGTTTGGTTGAACATAGAGCTATCAACATTTCTTAAACTTTTCCTTTATTTCATCCGCAGAACTCTATCGGGAGTAGTTTGAAAACTTGGTTGTGACATGGAAATCGTTTCAAACAGGAACTAACGATTTTCCGAACTAGCACAAAGCGTCTGAATGTACACTAACTTTTTTGCTATATTTCGTTGCCTTAGGTGTATGCCATATCGATAAAGATATGAAATAACTATAAATTACGTAAACTTAATGGCGAATAATATTGTCAGTCAGTAGATGTTGAGCAACTTGGCTGCAGGGGGCAATGATGTTATAATACAAAAGAGGTAGATAGGTTACATGCACTCGAAAAGTGGCATCCTAAAACTTTGCTAATTAGCCCACTCGAACTTGGTCAAAGAATATGAAAAGTAATGTTACAGAACCAACAATGTCATACAATGCCTACTGCACATTCAAAATTCTAAAATTTTAAATAATCCAAACGTTTTTTATAATATACACGATCATGTGATGACGCAGCCACCCAGTTTTAATCATCGTTTACATTTATTAATAGCAATAATATATAATTCATCATTTTCAAATTTATAATTAAAAAATGTTGGCGATCTTTTTAAATGAATATGTTCTCATGTACATGATTCAAGAAAAACGAAATTCGAAAAAAGCAAACATCATTTTTTACTGTCTAATCCCATTAGATATCAATCATATTTTTTTTAAAGGTCTGTTCTGTGGAATTAATTACTAATATTCTATGAATTAGTCACGGATTCGCTTAAAATGTAGTAAGACATTGAAATTGACCAATCAAAATGATTTAGAGAGCTATGTGATTTGTTAGTTTGAAATGTAATTATGTTTTACATTGCATTTCGAGGCAGTGCAATGTATATTATTTTTTACCTTTTGTTTTTTTTTTCTGTATGTATCACTCTTTGTATATGACGTTGCGTGAAATAAATTGTTAAATAAATAAATATATTTGTCTCATTTTGTAAAGGTTGTAACTGGGACAATATTTTACTTGGATTAGTACTAAGGTAACCTATCTACCTCTTTTGTATCATAATATCATTGGTAGGGGGCCAATTGTGTAGCGTCCACAGCTGAAAAGAATTTTAATTTGACGTGTTTGACGTAATTTGACGTAAGCTCTTTTTTTATTTATATTTCTTAAGGCATTGGTAACAAGACCATCAGCCTAATGACAAAACTTCTGGAGAAACATTAACTGTCCCTAACACTCCTCCAGTAAAGTGATAGCAGGTTTTACTGAAGTTAAAAAAGGACTTCTTGGAAGAGCGCGAAAACTTCAGCTTCACATGTTTATTTAGATCTCTTCCATTCTTTTCACTTACACAGAACTTTAAAACACAATATACTATCACTGTTGTACTTTAAAACTCCTAAAAATGTAAAAAATAGAAAATCTAAATAAAATGACAACCTTACTTCTCCCGTTCCCGCCAAAAAGTCCACGTAAGGCCTTAACGAATGTCACCCAGGTAACTATATCCTGTCAAAGATAAGTTGACAGTTAATGGTGGCGCCTCTTCCGCTGCTTGTGTTGTCATATTATTTTCTTCTTTATAATTTATAAATAACTTATAAATAATTTAACCAAAAGCATAATGACATGCTTTAGTAATAAAAATACGGAGATAACAATTAAAACATTTATTTTTTATGGTAATTATGATCTGGTTGAGGTCCGATCTATGCCATTGATTTTGTAATAAAAATACGGAGATAAGCAAATATATTTATTTTCTATGGAAATTATGATCTAGTAGAGATCCGATCCATTCCATACAATCTTCTGAATCATTCCATTCATCAAAAAAAAGTCTCATCGTCAGACATTACATTCTCCAATTTGCGGTTTCTGTGTTTCCCTGGCGTTACTGTTTTAACCGGCTTAATTATTTACACCCGTAAAGTTTCATGAGAGTTTTCTGGTTCCACATTGCTTCTTAAAGCATTTTCAGTAGCTTAGTTCTCAAGCTTACGGTTCTCTCAGATACACCTAATTCGAAACAATTAATATTATGTATGTAACACCTCATGATAAAGAAACTAGATAGTAGAAGCTATATGTAATTGATGAACACAAACATATTGTCTTACCCCAAATATGAGGAATCAAATAATAAAAAACTGACAACATTCTACCTCTTAAAGCAGCTGTATGAGCAAACTCTAATTTTCTCTATGGCTCAGCTCTATCACGTTATGACACGGAATTGTTGGTCCATTATTACGTTTTTATTGCTCGCAATATGACAAAACTGCAAGAATAATGTCTCTAGCTGCACTCCGTATAACTTTCAGTATAATTATTAGCAATTTTACTCGATAATAAAATCACACACGACAAAAAGTAACGTTAAAAACGCAGATTAATAACTAAAACCAATTTAAAAACTGACCGGCAGTGACAGGAATATTCTCAAATATAGTTAGCTTTTTTGCCACCTGCTAACTTATACTTGACGCACTGTAATTGTGTAATTTCTATTCTATGGAAATGAATACATATATCAGTTTGACATTTTTAGTCATGACAACGTTTATTTAATTACGTTTTTAGGTTTATAAAAAAAATAGCTCTACATTGTTCCACACTAGGAAAATTTTGTAAATTTCTTTTGTAAAATTCAATAAATTTCTTTTGTAAAATTCAATAAAATGATGATATATTCATAGCACAAGACAATGATTATAAGTATTTAAGATTTAACACGTCACTTTATTTTAATTTTTATATTTATTATAAATTTTTTGATCACAGATATTATTTTTATCATTGTCTAATTTTTTGAAGGCAAAGGAACTATACTTATACAGCCGATGTCTTTTACGTTATTAGTAAACTTAATACAGAACGGAATCTGTCCTATAAGAACACTCTCTTTGGGTAGTTTAGGTTAGGTAAGTATATGAACCATAACGCGCGAGCCGAATGAGCGAAGCGAGCGTGCCGCGGCTGCGGCTAGCGAAGCGCCAAAACATAATCCGCTTTATAAGAATACACTCTTTGGGTAGGTTAGGTCAGGTAAGAACATTTAAAATGTATTACGTCAACATTTTGATGAAATAATATGAAGAAATTATTTATTTGTTACTAAAGACAGCGGTTGTATGGACTAAGATTCCTTTAACTTCCCTCCTAAGGGAGAATCAATCGCACTACTATTGAAAAAAGACTTGTCAATATAATAATTAAGTACGTAGATAAATTAAGTTTTTTTGTTTTTATGTCATAATTTCTCAGTATATATAATTATCTTTATGGTCATAATTTATAGTTACGTAACAACTTAAAATTAATTATAAATTAAAATGTAATTTTAGGTTACATAATTATAGTGTTTAAAAAGTGTCAAATATTGACGAATGAAGTTTTAAAATTTGAGAACTCATTGGAAATGCCTTTTTTTTTGTAACTGTGTCATTTAATTATTCATTAGTGGTCAATCCAAAATGTAAACAATTTCATGTATTTTTAAACATGTTTTAAAAACAAAGTATTGATTTTTCAGGGCGTTAATTATTTATATTGCTGTCATCCTACAACTCCTCAATCTTCTCTTAAGACGGAAGCAGCATAGATTGCTTCCCGTTTTTATTATAACGTTTATTATAAATGTGAACGTGTGAGGTTTTTAACTTAATTATTTATACATTACATAAAAATTTACGGAAATACTCGTACTATATATATAGATGTGATGAATGAGTGTGCAATGGGTAGGTATATGTATTGCGTGGCTCTCAAAAAGCTATAGGAAGTTCAAAGAAACATAAGGAAGTGAAAGATTAAAATTGAGTGTGAATAGGGCTTACTGTAAAACCATTGAGTGTGCTATTGGATTCAGCTTATACTTGACAGAACAGTTGTAAGAGGCTTAGGCTCATGTAGGATATTGTAAGTAAAGATGTATGTAGGACTTCACTCAAGGCTGGAGTAGAAATTTGGCGATATCTGGTGGCTGATGAATTACTTTAAAAATTTTTACTTAAAAAGTTTGAAAATTACTTCAAAAATTTGTTTCGGGTTTACCACAGACATTCGTGAAACATTTCCAAAAATTGTGTAATTAATATTATATAGCAACTTAATCATAATTGTAACAATATTTAGTACTTATTATGATTGTAAGCTTGACACTCGACTCGGAGGTCCCAGCGATGAGGGTAGTTTTTTTTTGCAGAGTGAAGTAGCTAATCCTCTGCACTTGGTTACTTACTACCTGCCACTCCTCTCCGGCCTTTGATTTTACGTGTTGCACTTCCGTAATAAGTTGTGTCTCCAAAAGTTCATAATACAATTTAGCTACGAACTAAAGTAGATTTGACGTTCAAAAACACCTCGTAATAAGGTTTACTTGGATAAATTGATTTGACTTTGACGATTTGCAGTTATGATATCATAAATGAATGTGTTATTGATGAAATTCAGTCAACTGTTTTGAAAACGTCTTCATAATCGTCAAAGGGTCAAAGTGTGTACCATGTGTACTTAATGATGATATATCTCAACATGTCCACTTTATAGATCAATAAAATTTCTAAATTAAATATATATGAAAAAATACTGTCTTTCTATAATTAAACTAGCGACCCGCCCCGGGTTCGCACGGGTAGAAATATTTTTGAAAATAAAATACAACCCATGTTCCTCGCTGATAGCTTTTTATCTATATAGCTTTCTATAGGTGAAAGAATTTTTGAAATCGGTTGAGTTGTTTTTGAGTTTATCCATTCAAACATACAAACAAAGTTTACCTCTTTATAATATTAGTATAGATTTAGCGTAACCGTGGGTCCGTGGGTGTCCTTTGTAAAATGTACATAGTACAATGAAAAAAAATGTGAAATCGATATTGATTTTCAGCCAATGAAAGTTACGCAATTAGGTTTCACTTATAAAACAAGCTTAGAATTTAGTTTGGAGCCACGCTTTGTGTGGATATTATTAAGAAAAAATGCAATTTGTATGTCGTCACGGTAGTTAAAAACGACGCCTGAATGATAATGACAAATTCAATTGATATCGTAGTAGAAGTCCAACTACTCAGTTCGTAATTGTCTAACCCAATCGTGATGTACAGTGAATGTCGTGTGTTGGCCTAGTGTTGTTTTGCCACAGGATGTATAGAAGGGTAATAATCCATCCACTGAATCGACTATGTCACCGAACCTGTCATGCGCCGTATGGTCACCGATTAAAACAAAACAATTTACAGATTGGCCTTAGCGGCCAACTTCATGGAACTCGTAATAAGAGACATCTACGAACTAAATGTCGTATCATCCACAGCCGCGTCGATATATAAGTACACATATTAATTAATTATAAAATACTTATAATTCGAACATGGAAATTCGTAGGTACAATTAATCTACATCAGACTTTAAGTTGTGTTTGATATACTCATATTAACAAGTAGGCAAACTATTGTTAAGAAAAACTAAAGCCTTGGATGCCGCCCTAGGGATTGCAGCCCGGCACGATAGGAAATCGCACTCAAGCAAATCAAATGTCATATAGTTTTTATATGGGTTACTTAGGTACATGTTACTTTGTTAACTACGATGATGAATACAAAAACAACTGAGATTATTAATTAACGAATCATAAAGGCATCCTCTTATGTTCAGAATTTATTTTCTTTTGATTTCATGTGGTTGTAATGACAGGTAATTAATTTCATTCCAATTAAGAAACAAAAACATCTATAAATTGAACTGAATTAAATTACATCTGAATTGAAATGTACACAATATATATTCTACAAATTAATGTAGACAAATAAGACATAGTTCAGAGGTTTGATCTTTGTTCAGTTATGTTTGTATATATATTTCAAACATGGACACTTATAAAACAAATGTACGTACCTACCTATCTCATTTCGAATTTTTTGCGCTAATTATGATTAATGTCGATAGGTACGTCTGTGAAAAAAACCTGCAATGAATTGAAAACCATTAGGAAATTTTTAAACGGAGCCTTTATATACTCATGATACTGATTGCGTTAGGACTTAACGGGGTATTCAGAGAGGACGGAGCGCCATGCGTCGCGGTCTTTACATTCTTCTTTTGCTTCCTCAAATCTCACGTAAATTAATACAAATGAATATCGGAATAAATATTCGATTAAGAACTCATTAGTGATCATGAAAAGGTAACTCAAGGCCACTTGCTGCGTGTTGTGTCTCTGTTGTCGTCGAGCTGTCTGATATTCTTGTTTAACATTGAATCGATTGTCCACTCGTGTTGACTTTATCGCTGCTCGTTGCCTCGTCAAAATTTATTTTATAATGCATTGGTACACTACACATAATGTCTTTCTGTGTACTATGTACATAATATGAGTTCTGTTCTGAGTTGTGAGATGGGTTCAACTGATGCCAATCACAGAAGTAACAAAAACTATTCACTACGTTTAATATGTCAATGATGAACCAATTAAAGTGCAATGAAAGACGGTTACAGCAAGAGCGTTATGATAAGTTTCATCGTAGTCAAATATTTGTTTACATTAAGTTTCCGTTATAATAAAAGTTTCCATTTCAATAAACAAACCTTTCGGTGAAAAGCCTGAAAGTTGATTGGCAAACCATTTCCTGGCATATGCAAAATTTTCCTGTCATGTGCAAAACTTGTTCACGTTTGTACAGGAGGTTCCTTACTTCTTTCTCGATTCTTTCGTTCATTCTTGTCTTGAAGAAGTTCAAGTTGTAAAGTAAGAGAATGCAGAAATGCTGACCGTTTTCAAGTAATAATATAGTGTAACAAAGATATGGGTAAAATGAGGTAATTAAAATTACTTTGGAGACTTTGAAAGTATGAACTTTCAGTCGACAACATTTTTTTAGAACTTTTATTTTATCTCTAAGTGATAATGGAACAAACAGAAAATGTGTATGTGTACGCATTACAACGAATGTCAGGGTACATCTTTTTACATGTTTACTTATAACCGTTACAATCTTTCTAAAGAATACATAATTGAGAGTATTCCGATATTTGGGTCACAGTGACCTTGTTATGGCTCCGCGCAGACGCGGCTCACAAAATACACCCTGAAAAATTCCCAAGTTATGGAAATGGATATATCCGCGGAGTTTGGCGAAAAATAAAAACATTTCACTACGTGAAGATGAATTACGGCAACATGATGAAGATACTATATTTTCATAAAATACTACAAAAAGTAACAAATATACTCAGATTTCTTTAAACAAATTTATAATGCTTTAAGTTACCTAGACTTATTTAGAACTATCGGCTTTAGAAGTACCAAGGTTTTTTTCCAAAATTAATAAAAGTTAAACATTCTTATGAAGAAACTTTCGAATCTTCAGTAACATAATTAAAAAAATACAACCAAATAAAGTGGCGAAATAAAGTTATTGGTTGTAGGAACAACCATCTAGAAAAGTTAGTCTTTCACTTCAATAATATTCGGAACAATTTGAAATTTGTGAGGACGTTTATACCGATGTCTTACAAAGTACCGATAATTTAGAAAGGGGTGAATTACAGTTTTTGGTAAATATGCAGTTTAAAAATGCGCTCCATCCTCTTTGAATACAGCGTGAGAACATGTATGTATTTCAAACTAATTTTTCGTGACACGTATTAGGTATGTCAAACTTAAAATAGATTCTATGATTCTGCATACAAAACTTGCTAAGCGCAAGTCGTACTTATATAATTAATGTTGATACGTGGTTTATGCGCGTTTGTCTTTAGGTATCTGTGACTTAACTGGCTTATTACCATTTTATAAAAAAATAAGTTATAAATAAACCGATTATTAATTGCAATGATATGAGATATGATAATATCACTAATGCTAGCAACTAATTAATATCGCGCGACACTATTATCAATAACTTAAGGACTTGTGATATTTTTCTAAAATGGAAATCAGCCAGAAGTATAAAATCCAAGAATACACCGACCTGTCAACAGACACTTCAGTAGTTTTTCATTGCAGATTAAAGTTTTTAATAAATTAATTTTAACATATTATCAACCTCGTAATTAATATTTTTGAAATTATACGCAAATTATCTCATCATAAAATAAATATTTTTAATAAATCAGTTTTTATTTGCAGGTAGATATGAACGTTGAATCTTGCTTGAATTATCACGGCTTTACCTGAGAGAATTAAAATGTTAAGTTATTCAGGATCAAATGATTTAAATGAAGCGCCTTCCCTTTCTCTATCTTAATGTACAATCTTAGCAATCGACAAGTATCTTACTCCTTCCTTTATAATAAGCCGAGCGCCATCTTCACCTTTTTGCGAAAACGGCATTATGTTGTTGAACACGATGAAGAATCCATTAAAATTCGTTTCAAGGAATTATGCAAATGATATTGTAAGCGTTCGCTAACAAGGTAGGGCGCTCGCAAAGATTGTTGCTAAACTCAATTCAACTCGCCTGTTGCTTTTTCTTTTGTATTTGTAGCAGAAAATTGTACAATGAACTGTTTTGTTCCTCCGAAAACAATAAATAATTACAGTAAACGAAAAGTACCTACGTGCCTAATTTATTGGTTTTTAATATTTGTAATATGAAAATTAAACCGACTGCAAAAAAAAACTAAAAACTATAAAATGATTGCCCTTTACCAATCAAAACTCTAGTACAAAAATAACTTCATAAATACGATACAAATACCAATATCAGTTACTGAAGTCAGTGTCAAGCCTACCAAACTAGACTTTCTGTTGTTGCGCATTGATTTGGCATTTGGCACCGACTTCAATAACTGTCAAATTTAATTATATAGCTATTTGTATCGTAACTATAAATTTATTATTGTACTTGAGTTTCGATTAGTAAAGGACAGTTATTTTATACATTTCAGTGTTCTTTTTTGTGAGGTCAGTATAATTAAAAAACAAATATTTTTCCGTTTTGAGTGACCTCGGTTTAAATAAATGTAGGTTTAGAACTAATTTTTTTCCTATTCTGGAACGAAATGATATACTAAAAAATGGGAAGCATTAAATAGTCTAATAAAACAATAGTGAAAATGTGGACAAAATTGCTATTCATTACTACCTAAAAATATAACGTCATACAATTAAATGTTCAATAAAAATGTATGATGAAATTATGTTCTTCAATAAAAATATATTATCTCTAAAAATATAAATATACATACATGTCGTCATGCTGTATCCCGAATAGTCAGAAATGACGGAGCGCCAAGCGTCGCGGTCCTTACATACTTTTTCGCTTCCTCAAATCTCATCATTCTCCTCACACATTTTTGTCTAGGTATGCGAGTGCTTTTGACATTTCCGTCAGCTAACTTTCTGGCTATTTGATCTTCGTAAGGTCTTGGTCTTACTTGGATTCTTTTACCACCCGCTTTCACTCTGTAGATTTTCTTCGTTAGTCTTAACCACCCAAGCATTCCTTTCTTCCTTTTTACAATAACACTGTAATGCAACCCTGTCGTACTATGTATCTCTTCATTGTTAATTTTGTCCGCAAGGGTGACGCCGCACATATTTTCTAAGAGGTCGCATTTCTACTGCATTTATCTCACTTTCGCTCGATTTCAGGCATATCCATGCCTCACTACCGTACAATAAAGTTGGCACTAACACCGCATTGTGGATGGAAATATGGTGCTGTATTTGGACATTTGCCTCTATACATTGAAACGTGGTATGAGCGGTATGATATGTGATAACATAGTGATCATCAGAAGTAGAGTTGCAGACACTACTCACTTTCAATGTAAGTGAAAGGATTGGTTATGAATGTGAACAAAACTAAGGTTCTGGTGTTTGAACGAGATGACGCCGCACGAGAAATGTACAGACGAAGTGTGAAATATGGGTACCGGGACAATGTCTAGAACAAGTGAATGACATTGTATATCTGGGGAGTGTGTTGTGGAGTGGGGAGTGGTTGAAAGATGTGAGTTGTATGTGGAGAGACGGGCAGTAACTGGCAATAAAGTCAACTGTGCTCTGTCCGCATTAGTAGGCAATGTGAATATATCTCACTCAGTCAAAAAAAAATTATAGATGCTGTAAAATAATCATGGCGCCAATAAAAAAAAATAAGGAGTCATTTAAAATGAATAAACTTTACAAGCTGGCAATCTGTCATCCTGACAATGACATATGTCATGAATTTTACGAACGTCTCGTGACAGTTTGTACTTGGCTGCTGCTGATATAATTAGTTTTTTAATAGACAATTTTCGAACCGTTGGTGTACTTCCTGCACATGAAAGGATTAAGGGAGTATAGGGAGATGGGAAAAAAGTAACTAACATTCTGGTAAGGAGGGCAAATTACGAAAGTTTATATAAGTTAGCAAGTTTAAGTAAGCGTTCTTTTAAAGCAGATTCTGATCTGACACTTCACCGGCGCTACCGAAGCACGTTCGCTTCACTCGCTCGGCTCGCGCATTGTAGTAAAAATACTGACCTGACATAACCATACTAAAAAGAGTGCTCATTTAGAAATTACAAAACAAATATCTTAAAAAATTTAAACTTATAAAGTGACACTTTAAATCTTGAATACTTATATCCAATGTGTTATAAATATATCGATTTTGCAAAATTTTAACCAATGAGAAGCAATCTTAATCGATCAATAAAATTAAAGTTTCAGTAATTAAAGTCGTAAATAAAATTTTGTAGTAAAAATACTAACTTTGAAGTTTACTTTTTTCGATCGATAGAAATTGTTTTATTGCGGAGACTATTAAAGTACAGGTCATTTATATCAAAAGTAACAAATTTAAGGAGAAAAGCATTAATTTTAAATATTGCGAGTCGTAGATAGAATTACCAATTCTATAGCTCTATTATATATAAGGTATAGTAAAGAATCATCAAAATGAATGAACCGTTAGGATTATTTGGTGAGTCTTCAAAGTCCAAACTCCGATATCAGTGAAATTTAAATCAGACCACCTGGGAGCTATACGAAATCGGAAAAAGAACCCAACGGAAAAAGAATAATTAAAATCGGTTCATAAACAAATATGTACATGTATATGTCTACATATACATATATATTATATATGTAGATCTTCTAATTTGAAGTCGGTAAAAATTTGCATTGAATAAAACACAAATGTCGACTTTTAAATTTATTTTTTCAACCTAACATTTTCGTAACTTGACAGATCACGAGCTAAGTTTAACAGGTATATTCAACTAATGAACATTGTTCATACTTCTTATAAATTACCATACAGTCAGTACCTGAGAAAACAATTATCCATCATTATCACGTAAATTTACTTTTATCACGAAAACGCTATTCTTAATGTTACTAAATTCCTTTTAATTAAATCATTTATTCGAAGATGTGACCAATAAAATTATGTTATGTATATTTTCATTGTGGATTGAAGCAAATTGTGTTTATATTGTAGAAAATATTGCAACTATCACTATTATTTAAACGATGGCGTTTTAGATAGAAATGGAAGACGTTATGTTATGTACAGAGAGAAACGGGAACGACAAAACAGGAAGACAAGCCAAATAACAAGAATGACTAATAAGTTAATCAGCAGAGTCAGTAAATATGTAATGGAACAATTTGTAGACCAAAAAAGTCAGTATTTAACACTGGAAGTTTGTTTTCATCCATTTTATCGAATACATAATTAAATTATTTTGTTCTTCTGAAAAGTTATCTTAAATTCTATGTACCTTGTTATAAATTACAATTTTTATGTGAAATCAAATTTAATGAAGTTTCAACAAGAAATTTTATGTTTACTCTTCAACCACTACAGTATACGTAAGTTCAGAAGTCTATCGACAATTAACTTCACAAGCTATACATTAGAAATAGGAAAGGCACAGTCGAAGTATAAAATTTATTGCTGACTTCCCTAACTACGAGTACGTTTTCTTTATTACGAGTAGAACCACACAAACAACGGTTAGAAATGATGACATTTGAAAATTCAATCAAACACTCAGGACTTAAACAGTTTTTAAGATACTTTATTGTAATTCATCCAGTTCTGCGATTATCTAATTTTTCTTAGAATGGCGAGCAAAGTAAGAAAAGTTTACAACGTAAGAAATACAAGTATAAATTCGTAAATTTAAATTGAAACGTGATTATAAACATTATAAGTAAACTAAAGAATTTGTAAATTTGGCACGGCTAGTCATACTTTAGATAAACGTATTCTAACTGAATTCTTATTACTTTTTATCTATTTACTGTTTATTTAATATGATGATTAAATCTGTAATTCTTGCGATATTTTATGGTTTATTTATTTCATATATATTTCAAATCTACTCGTCTACTAGACTCTAACTTTATGTGCGTATTACCAGTAATACGTCTAATTTACATCCACGACTTTGTAAGAAAATAGGATTTGTTATGTATATTCAGAAAATATTTTCTTTTGTCTTAGAAAGATAAATTTACTCAATTCACGTACGATTGGTTCTGTTTTAGACATTTGTTGAAAACGATCTAGCTAGTAACAATACACTAAGTGTCTATACAGTCGTTGACTAGAATTTTTGGAAGTACATACTACATACATATATGTATCAATTAAAAATATGAAATCAACAGAATAAGCGTTTTTATAAACGTTAGACAATCTAAAATTCAATGATTTGAAACCTTTCCTTAATTTGTAAATATATCTAATTTTCAAATTGACATACAAATAAATAAGCCAACAGAAACTATTTCCATTACAACATACGAATTATTCGTTTAGGGTTTCTGAAACTTTTTCGTAATATTATTATAACGAATAAAACTTTAACAGCAAGCACCGTAATTAAAAAGTATTCAATAAAGTTACGAAGTGAACATTAGCTCTCGTAGAAAACACACCACCACAACAAATTGACTAGTCCTAATACCTATCTACAATATTTTTATACATCTTAGCTTAAATTTATTAAAGTCTCTCTTTGAAGATGTTGAACCGGCCGCAAATGGAAAACAAGGATCAGTGTTTGAAGGTCTATAGGCAAAGGAAGGAAAATATCACACTAAATGTCACTGTCAATATCGTTCGATCGGTTGATGCAAAAATGTAACATGTACATAAATGAAGTCAAATCTCTTTAAACGTTACAAGTAAAAATCGTTTATCACTGTAACACTGTCGCGCAACCGAGTTCAATGTAATATCACTATTTGCTGAGCACACATTAGATCGAGAAATAGAAGATAGGATCTATGAGATGGAGAAAAGGAGAAGAACACCAAATGTCATCGCTGACATCTAGATGTATACTTCATGGTGTTGTTGCGGCCGGCCCCGCCTGGACTAGGAACCACGTTCTGATAATTCCACCACATCATCTGATTCCGGTCTCGATGATTCCATTTTTCTCCTTTCCGCTATTACTATTCTGATTCTCTCTTCTTCACTGATTGCCTGATCAACTGACTCTGGAGTTAGTTGCGAACGTGGCGAAGTGTGACTAGCGTCGCTCATCATGGCCGATTCCGTTGAAGACCTCCTTTTGCAGCCGCTTAACCTTACATTTTGTCGTGTTGACGGGACCGCTAGTAGAACGGGAGCTGGTCGCAATAGTCTAGCTTCTTCACCTCGCAGGGAATTTCTTTTGTCGGCTCGCTGTCTTCTATTGTGAGCAAAGGAATCTCGTCGAGGTGGGCTATCGGGTTCCAGTTCCTCGATGTCATCGGCGTCTATGAAGCGCGCATCTTCTTCGTAGAGCGCGGCGGGTGCGTCTGAACTGGAATCCTGTCGACGTCGACCGAAGGCGTGAGGTGATAAGGAAGCTCTCCTTGGTGGTAATGACGTCGGTAACAAAGCGTGGTGGGAGTGCAGCGTGCGGCGGCGGCGAGCGAGGCGTGCGGGGGACGGTGCTGGTTGGTGTTTTGGCTCACTGTAAGTAAAGTTGGCTGGGAGGGACGGTACCTTATTCAACGGTCGTGGTGGAGTAGTACATTGTTCTAGAGCTCTGCAGAGAGCTCGATCTTCTTCATCGTCAGCTTCTCGCTCTAGTTCTCGTTCGAGTTCTACATCCATGTCTATCTCGTCCTCCATTTGTTTGTGAGATTCTTCTAGATGTTTCATGAGAACCTAAAAATGGGGAAAATATTAATCACTCCTCGTTTCATGACAGGTACGAACGTTTCAATATGAAATATCTTAGATACTTACAGCCACAACGACGTTTACTAAAACGAATTGAGCCATAAGTACAAATACTACGAAAAATATTGGTGCTATTATAGTGGAAACGCAACAATTGCGTACGCAGTCAACTGAATTGTCACAATCTTCTCTGAGGGTATCCTTCATGATTCCATTCCAGTTATCACCGGTTGCTACTCGAAACAGCGTCAGGAATGCCATTCCAAAGTTTGCAAAATGAGCGTGTTCACCTAAACCTGAAACACATTGTTTCAAATAAAGAAAAGAAGATAGGTTACATACATATTTCTTTTAATATTTAATATTTTAATATATATATATAAATTTTAATAAATACCTTGGCATGGGATTTCATCCGAGCATTCTAATCTGCCAAATAGTTCAACGCCGAGTGCCGCAAATATGAAGAACAGGAGAAAAAATAGCAGCCCTAAATTCCCTACTTGTGGTAGAGCTTGCATCACTGTATCCAACAGAGCTCTTATACCTTTTGCCATCTTCAACAACTTCAATACTCTAGCTATTCTTAATACCCTCATGACCCGCATTATAGTAGGATTTATTGGAATTATATTAGTCTCTAGCTCTTCTAAAACTATTCCAACTATTGATAATATAACAATTATCACGTCCAGTTGATTCCATTTGTCTTTAAGATAAATTTTAAATCCAAGTGCAACGAGTTTCATCAATGCTTCAAGTATAAATACAGCAGTGAAAAAATAATTAAATATCTTTAATGCATATTCCAGAGCTGGAGGCATTTTGTAATATTCTATAGCCATAGTCACCACATTCAAACCAATTACCCCCGCAATGGCTAGGTCAAAATATTTTGATGTAACTACATTGTGTACGAATAGTCTTGTCTGACAGTAGTCTGCATAGTAAGGTCTTTGATGCATTTCTGTAACAAAATAAGTTGAACAAATTGGCCTTGTTTTAAAAGTAAGAGCATACATATTGTAAATTTCATTTTGAATCTATACTTTCATAAATGGTATTTCTTCATTTCAATTTTAGTAGGTATGAAATTTTGTAACTTTTAACGTGTATTTAGTTTGTTAACGGTTGATCTGCGATTACATATATAAAAAATAGTTAAATGTTTATCACGCATTCGATCAGTGAAATGTCAGATACTTACTTCGTCTCTTTTTCTCCATCTGCAATGCTCTCTTTGCCGCCCTTCTCACTCTTTCTTCCTTTTCTTGTTCCTCACGACATCGGTGGAAATTTTCCACAACTACTCCCACAAACATGTTTAAAACGAAGAATCCTACTAGCAATATAAATGCAATAAAATATAGTAACCTCCATTCGGAATAGTTTACTATAGGCTGTAATTAAACACAAGATTTTCATAATAAATAATATTTTGTATGAATATGTTATAGTTAAGGCATCAAATATTATCTACTACTGTTATTGCAAAACAAAAGCTTATAGATAAACATGTATGTATGTTACGATTATGAACTTCTGTATTATATCCTCATAACTGACCCAGTTGGCGAAAAGTATAAATGTTTTACCTGTTGATCGACACCGACTGCGTCCAGGCCAGTATACATAATATTAACCCAACCATCTCTAGAACTTAATACGAAAAGCGACATTAGTGCTTTGCCAAGATCGTCGAAATTGTATTTCCTGTTCACCCATACGTTGCCATCTATCGATAAACAATCTGTTTTGTTTTGGACGTTTTTTATATTTGCTCCTTCACAATAAAAAAATGCCCCTTTAAACAACTGAAAATTTGAATTTTTATTTTAATATTAAATCTACTTTCAGGGAAAATTACAATCTTTGTTGTTTTAACTTACTTGTACACCTAAAATTCCAAATATTATGAAAAAAGTACAGCAGATAAGCACTATGTTACCGATAGGTCTTAAAGAGGAAAGTAAAGTTTGAACGACGAGTTTCAGCCCTGGCGCACGATTAATGACTCTCAGTGGTCTTAAAGAACGAAGCAATCGGAATACCTGTATGGAAATAGTTCAATGAAATAACTTTTAAAATTATATTTATGTAATTTTCTGTTTTGATATTCAAATACCTTACCCTGAGAATTCCAAAGATACGTGGACTAGACTCCGATACCAAAGACATTAATAAGTCAATAATTGATATAATAACTAGTGAGCCATCCATGATGTTCCATCCAGAAGTAAAGTACGCCTCAGAGCCATAAAACATTCCTGATGCGACAACCTACGAAATTATTGATATTAAAATATGACGAATAAAATTAGATAACAAACTTTTTTACCTGATTACCTGTGCTTGAATGTACATTAGTTAATTCAATTTTGATGCAGTTATGTAAATTTATTCAAAGTGATAGTATAGAAAGTGATTCAAAGTATAGAAAGTGATAGTATTGATTTACAGATAAACAGTCTAACAATTACATACCTAGTTACCACGACTTATTTACTATCTACTACAGTAAGACTACTACAATTTTGACTTTCTTAATCATTAATTGTGGTGGACACTTAAGGGTTTTATATTTTCTGTTTCTTCGAAATAAAACTTAATGATGTTTTCTAATGTTATTTAGAATTTTTATTCTCTTGTTTTGATATCAAATTTAATGATAATTTTTAAAGTTTTTTTGTAAAGACTATGGAGATTTATAAATATATTTTACTTGGACTCAATTTAGATAAATATTTTAACATTTCGTTGGTACTTTTCCGTGGATGCTTTCATTTCTCGTTACAATAATCTTGGCAGACAAGAGCGTATTTGAATTATTAAAAGAGATAGGTATAGGTACACATATGTCTAAAACTTCCATTTAGATATTAAGAAAAGATTATGGATACGATGTAATTTAAAAACAACATGTAACCTATTCATGGGATTTTAATATCATTAGGAATTTGCACACACACCTTAATCCACGAAATTTTTTTTAAAATATAATCCCGTTTTCCATTTACTTGTTTACTATTTGTTACTTCTACTACTTAACACAATTAAACATCTAAATTAAAACTTTTAATTTTTTAGTAAACAGTTGTCCATCAGTGCTTTGCATGCATATTGCTTTCTTTGTTCTTTAAAATGAACTAGCCGTGCCCGCGGCTCCGCTCGCGTGGAGAACAGGATTATCGTTTAGGTTTTTTTTTTATTAAATAAATTAGAACTTACTTAGCCAAGTTATTTATGTGATAAATAATAATAAGACAAATATTTTTAGTTTAAGCTGTTAGCAACACCGACGATTAAATAATAAAAGAATACTGGCGTCCTCTAACGAACTGCGTTCGTGACGTCATCAAGAACAACGACCGACAGCTTGCTCTCCACTACTGTTGTGAGATTACATATGTTAAAACTCGAACCACCTCTCTCTTCTGCTTTTCCCGTGTACTGTAGCACGATGCGTTTTAATATAAATTAATTAATTATAACTTGAAGTAAAGCTTTGGGTGTTAACCTACTGCGGTCGATCCTTAGAATACAGACATATGCTATCTGGAACTTTTTTGTAGGTCTTTTTAAGATCTACAATAGCCTAGATGACTGCTATTAAATATGGTATATTTTATATATTTTATTATAATAATTAAACGTTTTGATAAAAATTGAGAAAAAAGTCATCAATATTCGTTAACTAAGTTATTGTGTTTTAAATTTCAGTAGTGGAAAGACTGTGGAAATGAGCTAGAAGGAGATAGCATTACATAGTTGTGGCGTCACAAAGACGTAATGACATTGCACGGCGATAGGAGTGACAGAGACAGAACTTATCCCCACTCTGTTCCCAATACTAAAGTTTAAAAGCGAATAACTCTTATGTTTTTCGTTGTATATCCAATATTTTTTCACAGTTTTGTTTATGATTACTGAACCTATTTTTTAATTAGGTCGTGAAGAAATAGCTAGCCTATTATTAAGTAGGTACATTAATTTGATATATCTCTTACGGTTTACTCGGCGTGACTCATTTAAGCGCCCCAAAAGCGTCTTTTTTTGACTTGATTCTCTATTATCGCTGCTTATTCCGTACGTTATCTCATGTAACAAAATATATCCTATAACTTGGCCAGATAACATAAATTAAAAAGAAACCATGTAAATAGAACAAGTGGTTCTCGCGTGAAAAGAACATAAACGGATAGACAGAGAGATGTTACGTTTTATAACATTTATAGATGGAAAAGAATGTAGAAGAATATACGAGGTTGATTTAAAAATACTAATAACCTCTTAGTATTTTGTACTAAACATTATACCCTATTGGGTATTATGTTTAAACAAAAATTATTATTTTTGTTTTACGACTTTCAAAAATTCATAAGTTGTTTCTTTCATACAACAATAAAAATACATTAAATGTTTCTGAAAATGGCACCTACTCTATCTAGTCGCTAAAGCGGCACACGCGCAGTGCGGCGCTGAGCCCCGGTGCCCTTGCACTGCACCATTGGAAGTACGTACAGAGTAATTACGTTTCAGACAGTACAACAAAACTTAACAAATATTTTTTGAGGAACGTATTGAGTTTTGAAAAAAGTCGTAGAACAAAAGTTGTTAGGTTAAGGAATTTTGCACTAAGAGATTATTAGTATTTTTTAATTAACTCTGTATATAGAAGATGTACAGCCTTACCATCAGATTAATTTACCTTTATAAACATTTCAACGGCGAATACAACAGTGAACACGTAATTGGCACTAGAGAGAAATGCCCGTTCTTTTGAGTTGGGTGGTATGTTGGGTCGCTCCATTGCAAGTGTTATGCAGTTGAGAGCAATGAACAACAGCACTATGTTGTCGAACCAACTTCGTGTCACCATCCAAGTACAAAGTCTTCTCATTCTGAATGTAAAATGGAATTGAGTGAGTGAGAACCATACGCTATAAAGATTGTGTTTGTAATACGTGTTATTATGCAATAAAATTCAGGAATTCCTATTAATTTTACAAAACAACTACACTAATTGGGGGAGATAACTTGTGTAGATTTAAATATAAGTTCATAATAAATATATTTAAAATTATTTTATGTTTGGATGTTCTATGAATATTACTTAGGCATCACAGGATGGATATTAAATTATGAATACAATTTGTCTAAATTGAACGATTAGGAGTCATTTTATTATATAAGACATACTATACTGCATATATGTGTGTAGTAGATTTTACGATACACATAATATAACATAATTATTAATTTAATACAATATTTTACTGTAAATACTCTATTATAAAAGTGAGGTTGAATTTAAAAAATATAAATTAAGATAATAGGGCGAAATAATAATAATAATAATACTACAGACAATGACACATATTGTGTAACGCTAAACTAAGTGCTAGTCTTGACTATGGGTACCACACAACGAACAAGAACAGCTTCCAGCTACGCTCAGACTCCAAGGTAAATTATAAAATCTCGTTTCTTAATTTGACCTGATCGAGGTTCGAACCCGGGACCCCAGCTTAGAAGACAGATGTCCTGCCATCACGCCAATGGGACAGTCGACATATTAATAAAAGGTCAATGTTTTCTTAATTCTTGGGTTTACCTAATTTTGATTTCAATCAATAAATAGCGTTTCAATATTCAATAGCATTTTATTATATTTCTAACTAAGCGAGCGACTAAAAGTGCATTTTGTATTACTTAGAAATCAATTTTTCTCGCTCAACCGTATGTTCTTTCATTTCGTATGAATCTCATTTTTCATTGTATCAGTACGTACACACATTAAAAAGTGCAATGATATCCTAAAGTTTTTAATTGTGAGTATCTGGTTGTGTTTATTTAATTCCATATCTGTGTACAAGTTATTTCGACATTTATTTAAATACCTATGTTTTGATAACTACCTGTTTTGAAAACTATCTATCTAAATTTTCTACTTTGTTATGTACCGTCATTATGTTTAACATATTTCATAATTTATCAAATCTAACTGATTGATACTACTATTCCGTTATAAAAATAATATTATTAGTAAAATATTTATAAACGAAATATTTATTAGTAAAAAACTTACTTGTTGCTTGGAGAAAAAATGTATAACGAGTAATCCTCTTTCTCTTTGAGACATCCTGTTGGTTCCATGAAACGAAAAAGGTCTTTAAATCTGAACTGTCTTCTGTTGAACCTCGACGGCAGAATGCTGACGTTATTGTTTATTGCCACCTGTAAGTATTATTGACTTTAGACTTTAATATAGAAAATTCTTGCTTCAATTCTTGTTTAATATAGAAAATTCTTGCTTCAATTCTTGTTTAATATAGAAAATTCTTGCTACATTGTTGAAATGTTTTCAGTCGTAAAGACTTTTTTTTCTTTTAGCTATGAAAATGGGATTTTGATTACCTCCTCATTGATTTGTTTGATCAATGGTAAAGGTTGGTTGTTAGGTCTTGTGGTCAGCGGCGTTGTCTCATGACGCGGTGGTCTGGACGACAAGTGCGCGATTTGAGCGGGCGGTGGTGCCAAGTTACTCGCTTTTACTTCTGTAGTTGATGTAACTTCGAAAATAAAGCAAACTTAATATTTTCATACTTAAGTTACTAGCTTTATTCAAGCTTCATTTATTTTAATAATGGTGCCTATTACGCTATTAGGAAATATAAAAACATTTATTATCATTTTGCCACATTTGGTCACGCAATGGTGCTTGTCAATTTTATATTCTCGAACAAACTTTATTTATTCATGAAACATAGAAATAAAATTTCGACAAAACTCTAAAAAAACGTGGTGTAGTCTAGAATTTGTCAGAAACATCAAATATTCTTTTTATTACCACGGTAGTTTATTTACATTGATGTTGATGAGAGTAAATTATATTCAGTTTACACCTCTACTTATTTCGATAAAAATGCAGTTTTATTTACAATTAGAGCATGAATTCTACATAAACGAGGAAAATGTATGCTTCATCTTGTTTGCAAGAAAGGCATTCAAATTGTAAAAGTATATCTACAAGAGCTTTTAAATTCTTTGAAAGTAAAAGGAATTAACCTTAGCTGTAATTTTATAAAAAACCTAGTAACCTTAGCTGTTAATTTTATAAAAAAAATAGTTTCATACATACGTAAATGTAGCGTAAATGTGTATAATGGAATATAATGTAATGATAAAAAATAAAATATAAATATTTTAAAATTAAACATTGTTTCGTTTTCTGTAGTACCTGTTAAATAATCGTTGGTTAGTGAGAGTCTATGAGGTTGAGATTTGACTGAACCTAATCGAACGCCCGAGTCTGATGAGAAGCCAGATTCTGGAGCTTTCCATGATACCTAGAAGAAAATACAGTAATAAGAAAAATATAATGTTAAAAACGAAACCGTCTACTGCCTGATTTCATTGAAATTTCGAATAAATGGTAAACACTGATATAAAGTAATTAATTAACGACTAATTTGTAACAATAGTTGCAGTATACCAGTTTATGGTACAAGAATTAAATAATCATACAAAGTTAACTGATAGAAAGTTTGAGCATCATAAGAACTTTTTACAAGGAAGCCCAAATATATATATTCTTTTATATCAGAGGGGGTAAACGAGCAAGCGTGTCACCTGATGGAAAGTGATCACCGCCACCCATGGACACCCGCAACGTTAAAATTTGAAAGTTTAAAAAATATTTACGTCTGGTAGGAGAGGTGCTGTATGAGCTGATACTCTTCTCGCTGGAGGCGGTAACACTCTTGGAGCAGGTAGTTGTGATCGCGCTCTGTTGTTTGGAAGTTCTGATTGTGTGTCATTTTTTATCACTATTGATGACGACAGTAAAAGCTCATTCTTACGCAGATTTGATCCTAGTAGAAAGAAATTTACTACATATTATATTAAAATATTAATAAACCGTCGGCGTGTATTCAACAGGGAAGTTTGATGTATTTTTTGTTCAATAAAAACATTGTCGAGGAGGCTTGTTTGTTGAGGCCTATTATATTAGAGTTGGTGATTATTGAAAATTGGCGTTTGATGTTATCTAACATTTCAACTTTTGCATATTCTAATTAAATGTTTTATATGTAACATATGTATATTGTATATGTATGTCACACATAAATAAGTACTAAGTCAGGGTATAAGAAGAAGATATTTAAACATTTTAGTACGTAGAATGAAAAACATTAGTATATTGATGTACTCACCTTACCCTCGTTATACTTCTATGAAAACATAATGTACACTAAAAAAAATTTAGATCTATTTCAAAAGAAAGGCGTTGTTAGTGGTGGGGAAACTCGTGGTCGTGATCAGCTAGTTATTCCTAAATTTAAATTACAAAAGTCAAGTGGTTCATTTTTGGGTAACTGTGTTCGTTTTTGTAATAAAATTCCTCAAGAAATTACTCAATTAACGGAAAACAGATTTAAACTTGTCATTAAACGCACACTTATTGGAAAAGCATACTACAAAATTAGTGATTTCATTGAAGACACAACAATAGACTGGAAGTGATCCTCTCTGCGTATGCATTTACTGGCTTTATAGATATTTTATAGGTATTTTTAAATAACTATTGTAGAATGATGTTGAAAAAATGATACCTAACTGAGTTTCTTGTCGGTTCTTCTCAGTATTCAGGTTTTCTTTTCGAACCGAACTAAAGTAGATTTGACGTTCAAAAATACCTTGCAATTGGGTTTACTTGAATAAATTGATTTGACTTTTGACTTTTTTTTTGACATTAAGTGACTTTTTTGTAGTCGTAGTGATCTTGATTGGTAAAAAAGATAGACGATATAATGACAGAACGTCAAAAGGAAATAGTTAAAATTTTCAAGATCCTTCCGATTCCAAGATGTGATAGAACAATGGTAGATGAACGTCGACAAAACTTTATTGAGTCGTAGATCTTTTTTGGGCAATACATTTTTTCTTTTCTTATTTCTAAATGTCAATTTCGATTGAGCGACCATGAGAGGAAAAAGTCAAAATAAATAAAATCGTGAAAAATGAGTCTACAGGATTCGTAGTACACTTACTTGAAGTATGAGAGTGCCAAAATAATGCTAAATAGTTCGAGTATAATAGTTGTGTTTATTTTTTTTGTCAAAACTTCTACGTTTTATTGGTAGCTCTTTTTTTGTGATAAATATTGATATCTTGTCTGAATATTTATCTCTAAGATAAGTTATATCGTGAAAATAATAATAAAAAAAGAATAATTGTTATGTGAGGATGTGGATGTACTCGTATTTATTAATGTTATGTATTGTCTCATACCATTGCAAACAGTGTGGTCTCGTCCGTTATTTAGTATAACAGCATCAGAATCCGAGCCTGTTCTATGCTTTTGTTTTCGCCTCAAGCTAGGTCTGGAGAGCCTCCAACTATATCCTCGTTGTACTCGACACTTACCTTCGCCATTGATACCAGTACTCACAACACTAACACTTCTGGAAAGAAATGTTATAGATATAATTCGTATTAGTATTTATTCTGTCATAAACTCTCTATTTCGTTCGACAGGTCAATAATTGCTAGCGTTTAAGATGTCTAGCCTGGAGTGCATGCCAATACGACATTGATTGAACATCGTGGGATCTGTTTCGAGCGTTTTACTTACATTTGGAGTCAAATAGTAGGTATTCTGAAAGAATATGCTTATGGGTAAGTTCTGTATTAAGTTTCAGTAAACATTTGACATATCATTTTAGGTTAGTAACTACTTAATCTGTGGTATCAATGAAAAAGGCATGTATGATCCCACTTTAAGAGCATCTAATCGTTTTTTAAGACAGCTTCCTATTAATTAACAAACTTTGAAATAGATTTATTGAATGAAACGCGCTGCGCTGAAAACATTGCGCTGCCCGAATAAATAAAGTAAATGAAAATGTGCCAACGAGTTTCAATGGACGTTGTCCATATACGGATGTTATTTTTAAAGGTAAGTAGTTTGTCATAATGTAATTTTTAATAGTTGGAAAATATACGAAAAATAAATTTTTTGACTTATGTATTCTTACTATAATAAAGATAAACTTACTTTTGAGAGTTTAAAAGACTGGATTTATCGCTCGTATTGATACAGTTGCCATCTTTTGCTATTGTTACTTGAAGATTTTTCTCTTGGAGTAAAGGTGAAGGCAATGACCTTGGTGTGGTAGGAGTGGAGGCTGGTGATGTTGATCTCAAAGGAGGTGGGGCGAGACTCAGAGGGGGAGGAGCGAGAGACATTGGTGGGAGTCTAGCTTTCTCGGCACCTAGTTGGGCTGCCGCTGAGTGTAGAGTTAAAGTGTAGCTGTTCGGAGGCTTTAGTAGACCCGGTATGCTTGTGCACTGAAATAATATATTAATGTTAAAATGTACTGTAATATATTGCAATCACTGTTTTGTGTTTAACATTATTTACTCTATTCAATATTAAATAATTTTTATTATTTCCGTTTATTATTCCGAAGTGATATTTGAATGACAGATTAGCAACTACATTATTATAAGTAGTAGTTCTTAATAAAGATTACGTACGGAAGTCCTGTCAATCGAGTCCAAACTGGATAGCATAGACGATCTTTCTAAACTGATGGCGACATTGAAGTCTCTGAAAGAGGCACCCGGTTCGAGAGTAGTAGACGGCGAGTCTTGCGGTGTCGCAGCTGTATGCGTAATCATTGGTACCGCTGTTACTTCAGGTACTGCGTTATTTGCTAGCATTTTTGACTCCTAAGAGATATTAATCACAGAATATTTATAATTAAAATATAATTCATGACATAATAACACAATATTTTTATACATACTCATCATTAGCAATGATTTATTTCAAACTATTACTATATTAACTATTTTCTGACAAGGCGAATAAATAGTTATTCAAATAATATTATTGCTTGCAGCTTTCATTTCACTTGAAACGTTTTTTTGCATCATCTTAAAAAGTTAATTAACAATTCCTCAGCGACATCTATCGCGACAATTATGAGTTAAGAATGCAAAGCTCTTATTGGTTGGTTTCATTACCTATATTTTTGAGGACGGTATTGTTTGAATGAGAATTTTAATCACTGCAGAGTTCATTTTAATCGGATTACTTGAGATGGAGAGCCGATAGTGAATTTATTGTGATTACTTATTATATTTATAGTAGATTGTTTCGAAAGTTAGATTTATTTATTTCGTTACAAAATAAATATTTTACGTATCTATTTATTTAAATGTACATTATGTTTTACAATAAAATTCTTAAGACGTCACTTAATCGGTAGAAAGGCAATTTATTGTGAAATGTACTCTGGATTAAATCATACTTTTAGATTAATGAAATGGGTATTCATGGGGATTTTGAAAGCTCTATAATTAATTTATGTTTTAAGAATATGTAAAAGAAATGATACTTGACTGAGCTTCTTACCAGTTTTTTTAGCGTAGGCTTCTGATTTGACTTTCAAATACTTTTCAATGAGGTTTAATTTAATAAATTATTTTTAATTGGTAGGGAAATGTTAACAGCCGTGATGTGATTAAAATGTTTATATAAGTAACAAAGCAATTTAGTAACATGTAATTAAAATAAATTAAATTTACATTTAGAGAAATAAATATACAATCTTGACCATCGTCAAATATTTTATATACTTCAACAAAGATACCTGTAGTTATTATATCTAACGTTATGAAAAGACATCTAAAAATCGTGGCCAAAATATAGGATAACGACAGAAAAAGGAACGGAGATGCTTCGCTTCTTTACAATTAATAAAAATCAAGTTTTAGTAGATAGAGCCTCGTACCTTTTGTAAATTACATTTGTTGGATTGTGCGCAATCTTTACAAAGTGTCGGGTGGTGGGCGGATGATTTTGCCTTACGTTTCGTCTTCATTGCTTTTTCTTTATGCCCATTGACATCGTCTTTAGCTTTACGGACATCGTCCGCTGAGCGCCAGTAATTTTTAATTTCGTTCTGCGCTTAGAGAATGTTACATTTAAGTATCTTTCGAATAAACAACAGAAAAATAATAAATTAAGATTAGGCAACGAGTAGATAAAGTTTACGTTATTAGTTCAACTGGTTTATAACTTTTTTTATGAATTAATTTAATTTTTATGAAGCAAAATATATTACCTGAGAGAAACTGTCACTAGAATGTGATCCTGAATTCGATTCATCGTATTGTATTTCGTTGTTATCTGAGAAACACTCACTTGACAATTTTGACTTTGCCAATTCACGTTGTTCACGTTCTCTCCTCTCATTTCGCTATAAAATTAGTACTTTTGAACATCGTTGCTACTTTGAGGAAACCAATATTAATGATCTTGATTATGGAACTTACCTCAGAACTGAAACCTTCTACTAAAATAGCAACTAGTAAGTTAAAAAGTACATAATTGCCGAAAGTCATAAGCGCTACAAAATATAATGCAGCCCAATGACTTGTTTTTTCCATACCGTTAAACAGCACAACATTCCAATCTTCCTGTGTCAATACCTGAAAAGTTAATAAAAAATGTAAATATACAAATCAACCATTCAAACATTTCTACCACATCAAATACTTTTAATGAATCTTATTAATAAATAAAAATAAGCAAGGTGTGCTGTCATAATCGTGTAAAAGTCGTGCCTTTCAGTGTTTTGTAGGATAATGTTACAGTTACGATATTTTCAAATGTTAACAAATTAAAGGAAACGAAGATAAAACATTTGTTACTAGTATGTTAGTGTATTGTTAATGTTATGTCGATGTGTTAATGTACGCAAACAGGTTAATGACAGGGGAACACAGACGGCAAAATTGGGACAAGCGTAAGGGGTCCAATATTCCTAATTCTATTCCTACTATCTACAAAGCAAAATGCACTAACTACGGAGCGCTTTGGGATGCACTAATTCTAAACAATATTAAATTTACTAAGGCGAATTTCTCGCTTTGTGCCATGTTTCCTCATGTACAGATTAAATTTGATACCTAAGTTGTTAATTTGTCTTTTCCCACAACCTCAATAAAAGCTGTAAAATAAGACAAACTTTAACAAAATACACAACATGTTCATTTAATGTTGATGTACGAGAAAAACGCGACGTTGACTACCCTCTAAAACATTCGAGTGGGAACGCAAATAAACTGACCACAGTCTTCTAGCACAGTTTCTCAAGGCTTACCTGGAATACGGTGACGGTAGCCCATAGGATGTTATTAAAATGTTTCCTGTCGCATTCACATTTGGGATGGTGCGAGATGATCTCAGGGCAGGTACAATCGCGCTCGGTGCCATTGTCTTCGACGTACTTGCAAAACTTACCACCGAATAGGTACATGCCCAGAATACTGCGCGGCACGGGGTAGATGAAAAAATGAAAGAAAAAGAAAACGATATGCGCATACGCCGCGATTGAGTCATCTTCATGAAACTGACGCGGAAGCGACTTTAACACTGCAGTGATTAATTGTATCTTGTTCTAATTGTTTCGTACCAATGTAATACACGTTTTGCTTTAAATTAGAATTTGTAAATGTGACAAAAATTATAATAAACGTATTTTTGACGTAATATTTAAAATTAATTCTTATGCGTCAATGTATACTTTTTATACATTAAATTATTTTCTATTAGCAAACTAATTTCTTTTATTTTAAGCAGTGTTATCGCCGTCGGGAACAGTACCTCTAACGGAACTGTTAAATAAACCCAAGTAACATAATTAATTCATTAATACTGTGTTATCCTATTTAGTGCTACTTACTATATTTTTAGATTTCGATAAACGTATTATGAAATATTATCATTCATTTTTTATATACTGCTTTAAAGGTAATAATAATAATAAAACATAATAAATGCAATAAATGTGAAAGAAGACAGAAAGTAGCCGAAAGAAAGTGCACTTGAGACAATAAAACCATTCAAACTTGACACACTTCTCTTAGAAAAAACGTACAGTCCATTAATATAAAAATACTTTAAATTGTTAAATAATAAAAACATTTTGTAATGCAAAAGTAAATTGTAATAAGAAAAAATTAAAGTGAAAGGGCCAATTCCTTAAAGCATTAATTGGAAGTTAAAGACGTTGAAGAAAGGGAAAGTTATTTAAAAATTCCATAGATTAGATTAAATGTTATTGAAGTTAAAAAAGGGATGCTGGGTTACTAAAATAAGTGAACATTTTTATTTAAATACTGTGTATTACAGACATGGTTTAATATCGTAGTTAAGAATGTAAATTAGATTATATAACATGAAAAATGTTCACAAATTTCGTGTCGAGTTGCATAAGGTAGTTTTTATAGAAGCAACATGCAAGTGGCAAAGATACTGTATAAAACTGAATGCACAGCTGTGACAGTAAGTAGTATATAGGAGTTGACGAAATATTTTACCCGTGACTCTGCTCCGATGGACTTCAAGCCAACCTACTAATCAACCAAGCTCACTGACTAATGTGCTTTCAATAAATTTGATTGATGGGAATACTGTACGGCACAACATACGAGTAAGGTGAAAGTACTAGATGATGTCGGGTCAATTTGTTACGAATGGTACTAGAACTGTTAACTACGCGGGTTCTAGGATAGCGGTAACACGATTAAACGCTTTGTTGAATGACGCACAATGCTGCAAGTCATTTTGTTAAATTCCAGTGTCTCTATTTGTAATGTGGTGGGATGCAGTGTTTAATGAGTCTGTCTCGCAGCACGGTGGCGATCGCTGTGTACTCGCATTGTTAGTCTATTAGTCGTTGATTAGACGATGTTTGTTATTGGCATGGTCATATTGTCGTGAGTACTGGCAGTAGACGGACCCATAAGCGTTTAGTAAATGTTGCGAGTTCAGTCTGTTTCTGGGTTGTCTGTTAGGTACTTTAATTCAAAATGTTCAATACCTGAAACACTGTGACAAAGGCCCACAAGAGCGTATCAAAGTTTTTTCTGTCGCACTCTTTTTCGCCCTCTTCATCTTTCTCGCAGAATTTGCACCCGAAGAGGTTCATACCGAGGATGCTGAACGTTATCACGCAATTCACGATTAGATAATACGATTACTATAGTCCTTTCGACATTAAGGGGAGGAGAGAAATTGGAAAAATATAATATGCAAATATGTATGGAGAAATATATATACATAATAATACATAATTATCTAAGGTGATTAATGAAAACAGTGCAAGTGTAAAGAAATGGAAGTGGACGCAAAGCACAAAAGCGTGAGAAACACACACTATGATTACATAATGAAAAAAGAGGTATAATAAAATAGAAAAAAGTTGTAGAGAGTGTGGATAGTGAAAGTGTGTAGTGGGTAGATGTTGAAGTGACCGACGTATAATAATAGGACAAGAAAAAGAAACAAGAAGGATAGATCACTCACAGTTAGGCAGTGCACGGGGTAAAGGATGCGGGTGTGACAGTTAAGTAGAAACATTCAGAATTTCATATACGTATATTATGAAGAGTTGAGCAAGTCGTCGTTCGCTACGGAAAAATGAAGAGTCAGATTCAGCAATCATCGGACAACTGATAGGTTTGAATGATTACATCTACGTGTATTTATGTAGTTACGGATAGGTTCTAAATACAGGGGGTATGAGACATCACAAATCAGGAACAGAAAAGTTTAATAAATAAATAAAATAATTCAGGACTCAGAGACAGCTTTGCAAAGATTTGATTTGGTTATTACATAACTATGAAATGATTAACAAATATAAACCATTCTTTTTCGAAGAAATTAAAGGACTCCGACGAAATTCAATTAAAAGAGATAAAGACTTTGTAACAACTTTGTCTTTTATTAATTCTGGTGGATAAGAGGAACATTGAAATTAACACAAAGTTGAGAAAGTAAAATTCTTTTAGAAGTTCACAGAAAATTATAACTTAAAATAGCAGTTCCAGTAAAATATATTAACCAACTTCTCTTTAATAAAACAGTTACATACTTCTTATTTTGTAATGAAATTTAACTCCATGCAGTTTATTTCTATAATTATTTAAGGTATTATTTATCGATTTATGAATTAAAACTATCTTGGCCTGAAGAATAATTTTTTTATGATTAAACGTAATCATGTTATTTCTCAATAGTTACCTGAATATAAAAATGAAGAGAACCAGCAGAGAGAAAAATACAGCAACATTGTCCATTGTTCTCAACATGACGAATAGTTGGCGTCGTAAATTGGGCATAAAACGAACAAGTTTTAATATGCGTAGGAGTCGAAATGTACGCAATACTGAAAGTCCCGAACTACCGGCTAAGTCTTTCTCGTTCCCCATACTATGAGCAAGTTCGAAAGCGCTGTGTAAAAAATATAAACATATTCATTTACACAAACATTCTGTAAACTTTTATCGAAAGTTAATTAATTATTATTGATTATTACCCACCTTAAAATCACAATGATCCCGTCAAAGACATTAAATCCGTTGGAAATGTATTTAAAAGGTCCTTCCGAGATAATTTTGAGGAACATTTCGACAGCAAATATTGCAGAAAACACAATATTACTGATTTCAACTATGACAGTTAGCTCTTCTGGTTGATTATGGTACTCTATTCCCATGGAGAGAGTGTTGATAAGAATGGCTAATAAAATACCTGTAAAGAAGCTATTAAGATATACATACCCTCATCTTTAGAAACAAATTATAATTAGAAAACTCTTCATTGATATCTACGCATTATGTATTAATTTAGTAACATAACTAAAGTATAGAATTATATTCTATAAAGCCATATACTACTCTGTCAAGAAAGTACCGGGAAAAGATCAATAATACACGAATGTTAGTTATTCATTCAAATTTATTTTATCACCTTCAAAGTATGCTCCTTCAGAAACGATACACTTACGCCAACGAATAATCCAATCATCAAAACATTTTTTAAACGCTTTTTCCGGAATTGAGTTCAGTGCTCGCCGCGAATTCTCCTTTATGTCTTCTACCGAATGAAAACTGGTGCCACGAAGTGGTAATTTGAGTTTAGGAAAAAGAAAGAAGTCGGCTGGAGCCATATCTGGTGAATAAGGTGGTTGCTCGATGGTATTTGTTGAGTTTTTGGTCAAAAATTCGTTCACAATGATGGCCTTGTGCGAAGGCGCATTATCGTGGTGCAAAATCCAAGAATTTTCTTTCCACAAATCTGGCCTTTTTCGTCGAATTTGCTCTCTTAAACGCCGCATAACGCCCAAATAATATTCTTTATTTGCCGTTTGACCTTCCGGCAAGAATTCCGAGTGCAAAACACCGCGATAGTTAAAGAAAACAGTCAACATGACTTTGACTTTTGATCGACTTTGGCGTGGTTTTTTCAGTTTCGGTTCGGTTGGAAGGCGCCACAAAGCTTGTTGACTAGTTTGCATGTCAAACTCGTAAACCCACGTCTCGTCACCAGTAACAATGCGTTTCATGAACGTTGGATCGGAATTGACTCGTTCTAGCATGTCCTCAGCGACTCTTATGCGATTGAGTTTTTGGAGAAAATTCAGGTCTTTTGGGACTAGCCGAGCGGCAACATGTTTCATACCCAAGTGATTATTTAAAATGGTACAGATCGACTCGTGAGACACAGAAAGTTCGGCGGCTACCTCTCTCAAACTTGAATGTGCATTTTCAGTCACTATTTTCTTCACTTTTGCGATGTTAACTTCAGTTGCAGACGTTGATGGCCTACCAAAGCGAGGCAAATCTTCCATCACATCTCGACCGCTTTTGATCGCTTTGTACCACTCATAAGCACGTGTTTTTGATAAAGTCGAAGTCACCGTAAGCTTTCTGTAACATTTTCAGTGACTCCGAACACGAAATTCTATTGGCGATGCAAAATTTAAGACAAACTCTTTGTTCGATGTTTTTATCCATTATGAAATTCGCAATATACACTAGAATGATATAACTAAAAACAGCACTGTATTTAATCTAAATAACAGATGCAACTCAAACTCCGCGCCAAAATGGAAAACCGTTGTGCCAATCTAACAACAACAAAAAAAAAAACAAAAAATTGAATTTGAAACCATAAACAAATCATCCATTCCCGATACTTTCTTGACTGAATGTACATAGATACAATACAGATAATAAACATCTTTATCACCAATACTTTCATACCTTGCTGGAAGTATTTATGATTTACGAGATTTTTGACGTGTTTCCTGAGATATGAAAGAAATTTGGATATTCGTCGCCATATCAATGAACAGGTTTTAGCGATGCGACCTTTTCTCGTTTCTTTAGCGGCTGCTTCTGCTGCTAACAGTTCAGCACAACATGCAAAATCTTCTACCTCTAGAGTCTACGGAAAGTAAGATCTGTTAATTTAGTTTACAATTATTTTAGGTAAAATTTTTTTTCGTTTTCAAATCTTACTTTAGCATCAGTCTTTTCCTCTCCAGCTCTTTTGCTGATTCCTTTGGAAAGTTCTTCAAAAAAGGAATCTAGAGCTACTTGTCCAGTTGGTAACGCTGCTGACAAGGCTCCAGACAATGCAAGTAGTTCTTGACACGACATAGTTCCACCGGCAGCAGCGCGTTCTTCTACTGTATCGCCTGCCGGCAGGTCGAATTCTACACCACCAAATTAGTGTCACTACATTGCAATCGAGCTAAGGTTGGCTTACTAATGACCTCGAAAGTATCTCAATTGATCGTTTTTATTTATGTTATCAAGTCACTAAAACTAGGGATGAAGAAATGAAGAGTTAGATGCTTTCGAGGTAGGCAAAGATTTTAAAAAAAGTATGAAAGTGGAGGGAGAATTTTGCTGTAAAAGGGATAAGCGAAAGAAACCTTGAAGTGTCTACAACTTATCACGTAAAGTGTTTAGAGATAACTCTGTACCCCAGGAGAAAGTGATAGTGAGAAGAAAGTAAGAAGTTTAGTCACATGCCCGTCTAATAGCATCGTCTAGATCTACCGTTTCTAGACTCACCGCTTTGGCTCTTAAGCCAGTCACGTTGACACAATGAATCTATAAATATTTATATAAATTGTTAACAAAACTTTTATTTCGAACTTTTCATATTTATTGTTGAGAGATGTTTCACACTACGAGAGTTTAAAATATTTGTAGAATACTTGATCGATGTGTGAATTACACCTGTAATACTTATTATGAGTTTTCGTAAATAGTCGAGCTGTGAGCATAGTTAATTAATTTTTGGTCATACATAATTGATGTGTTGTTATACCAACCTGTTTGAGTCATCTTCTCAGATGAACATACGTTATGTGGATGAGCGACATGTGGTGCGTTAGGAGCATGTAGCAGGACGGTGTCGCTGAACATTACTGAAGATCTTCGACGCGCGAGGGAAGGCGGAGACAGAAGTGATAGATTTGATGCGTTCTAATTTAGAAATATATTGTTCAAATGGCAACATTGTAGTTTATGATTGAGTTTTATACATATTTTTTTACATTACATATTTTTTTTAAAAGATTTTATTATCTGTTGATGCTGTTGATATAGTAGAAACAGATGCGAACCGTAAGAAAATTATTCGGAATGTCGTATTACATCAAAACAGTGTTTTTTGTTATAAAAGGTGATACTTTTATTATTACTTACGTATCATATTTCAAAGCACCAAAATTATTTTTCAAATTTAGTTTGATTTGATAGACGGATTTATTTAATTTGAAATACTTATATATACATACATATTCCACAGAGTATGAAGATATCGTTTTAGAAAAATTCGCTTTTATATATTTATACTAGGTTTATCCAGAAAAGCCTTTACTGCTTCTCTCACGTAGTACTAACAAATGTTAACCTGGTGTCTAGAAGTTAGCAAATCCATGTGGAAAATTTAAAATTAATATTTAGTAGCTTCTATGTGAAAGAAAACATACAAAACTGTAATTTTGTGCTAAGGAACTAGTACATAATTATACTTCTGCACATGTTTATTTATTTCTGCGTACCATTATAACGCAGAAGTGATAAAGTCGTACTTAATTACACATATGTACGTTTCCTAACACAACATTACCTCAAGATCGGCTGCGGAGAGTGAGGGTACGCGCAACAGGCTGGGCCTGCTGACGGGCTCGTCCCCCGTGCCACCTGCCTCCTCGCTCCCTGCCTTTCCACCGTTAGCCTGGCGCGAACACAATACATTATAATGACAAGTAAATCCTTACACTTTGTAAATCCTTGACGAATTATTTTAATTAAAAGTGGTACTAGAATATTTAAATATATATTTATAGTAGATAAATACATGTATAAAAAGGAACAATCGATCCGTTTATAAAGTTGTAATTTAGAAATTTAACTATAATATAATTTTGTCATAATGTTATAGACTTGGACTTTACACCTAATTATCCTAGTTTAAGCTTACATAATGTAAAAACCGGCTGATATGTATGTAAGACCATGCAGCTATACACACAAACAAAACAAACAGTTATTTAAATGCATAACATAATACTACGAAATTACATAATAACATTAGTCTTTATTTTACTCTACAAAGCTTTTCACAATAAACAGTATTTCTTTCTCTTTGTAACACAAAGCTAGTCCATTTCCGAGCAAAGGGCTAATATACACATTATGCACCGAAAATTGTCTAATATTTTTGGCGCCCAACGTGTAACTTAACTACTGGAACTAAATTGGAAAGTTTAAAATTATAATTGTACATCATATGTGTACCTACCTGTGGATGAACACGCGGACAACAAGGATGATGTTGTTTTGGTCTATTGGCGGGTAACTGAAGAGTTTCACGACTTGTTCGCCATCGGACTTGAGCTCGTTGGTAACGGTATACTCTGGTAAATTTAAAATTGAACGTAATACGCATTTTAACATACATTTCGTTTTACACTGGGTATTCATGAATTTTATTAATAAATAAATTATTTAAACAGTAATTACAATCGACATCTGTGACATTGAAAAACTTGTCATAGACAGCACCCATACATATCTTCACGCTCCCCTAACGGATTAGTCAGAAAACCCGGAGCGCCCAGCATCGCGGTCCTTATATACTAATTTCACCTCCTCAAATCTCATCATTCTGTTCACATTCTTTCACTGAGGTATGTTAGTGCTTTTCGTATTGCCGTCAGCTAACATTCCGGCTATTTGTTCTTCATAAGTCAGTCTTGGTTTTATTAGCGTTTGCTACCACAAATTTTCACTTTCTTCCTCAATCTAAACATTTCTTCCTTCACTTTTACACAGATATCATTAACGTATGTAAATAAACAAAAATATTGATAGCTATTGCCCGCCGCCCGAAGCGAATAAGATAGTAATCGAAAACTAAATTATACAGGAAAAGTAAAAAAGTGTTTTTTATTAAAATGGAAATAACTCATGATAGTAAAAAGTTTATTTATATTATAATGAAAAAGATAATATTTTAACATACACCTTTGGGTAGGATAAATATGATGTGCATATTAATAAAAAAAGCAATAAAAAAAGCTTTAATTCGTTCCAGTAAAAGTTGCTTAAAAGCAATGGGAAAAGAAGCAATTCAGTTAGGTGATAACAATTACCTATATACATTATAACTCAATAAATTCTTAAAATATAATTCAATAAATCATTATCAATCCACTATCACTGCTGAATGCAAGTCTCTAAAAAGGGATACCATTAAGTCCTATCTTCCGATTCAGGTGTTTTAAACTTTTTATACACGTAATTAACAAGATAAAATTTTTAAGCTTACCTAATCTTTTTGGCCATTCTCCTTTTAAATCGTCTCCACAAATGCGCTACGTATTTCACTATTTCCGCATAACACGTTGCTGGTTCGCTGTTATTTGTAGACGAAGCCAATGTTGATGATGACGTGAATCTCGCTCTTTCGACTCGCATTCTTTCCATTTCGCGTTTCTTCGTTTCGCTGAATTGCGTCGCTATGACGACTAGGCATAGATTGATCATGAAAAATGATCCGATCTAGAAAAAACAATGTCCGTATATTGAGTAACATATTATGTATAAGAAGGAATACACACGTATATTGCTCCAGTGAGACCATACACTGTATTTTGTAATCACACATTGTGGTATGTAATTACGTAAATACAAAAATGCACATATTTTCTGCTCACCACAATTAAGAGTACAAAGTATATCCAATCCCAAAAGCTATGAGCGTCCTGTACATAATACATAATGTCCGTCCAACCTTCCAAAGATATCACCTGAAACATTAATATTTGTCAACACGTCACTAATGAAATCTTTGACTAACAAATTAGTTTTATTTTGTTAGGTAGACACTTACCAAAAATATAGCTACCCAAGCAAGTCCAATATTATCAAATGAAATTGTGCCTTGGAATGGATTTGATCCCCTTTGAGTACAATTCGTATAATACTGATTCCAATTAACACACGACGTGTTCGTGGGCATGTTGTATGAGAAAGGTTTAGCGGTTTCATTGCAAACAAGGGTTCCGTAACGGTATGGAGGAAAGTCGCCACATAGATGCATTCCGCTGTCTTCAGGTGTGGTACAAATGTAGTCCAGTTCTTTAGAGAATTCGTAGTAAAGCGATATGCTGTGTAAGATGAAAGATATTTTAACACTCAATAATGTACTGTAAGTAACAATGTTTGTAGTTTCATTAAAAACAAATATTGGGTTTTACAAATAATATGAATGTTCATTCTTAATGATTAGTAATGACAAGCTAAGTCAGTTTGATATGATTGTTTACTATGTTACAGATAGAGATACATTACTAGTATTCATGCGATATTGATTAATCTATTGACATATACGTATAACATGCAATCAATAGTAGGTAGATGCATGCGAGAATGACGGTTAAGAATGAAGCTTCTAAAGCTATTAGTTTCCCCAATCAATGTTTAAACGGTGTGCTAATAAACGTAGCTTTGAAAGGCAGATAAACACTAGTGGATAGAGAAGATTAACGTCGGGTGGTCAGGTCGTTATGGTTAAACGACGTCAGCCGTTACAAGAGCCGGAGACACCGGAACATGTAACGTTGGCCGTAACGTTAAGCGTAACCCACACCATTTGGGGCACCCGGTCGTTATGGGCCTTGTTCCCCTGATGATACTCATAACACTGCTATTGTAGTCTAAATTTTAACTACAAAAAAGTTTTTTTATTACTTGAAATACCATTAGAGAAGTGTTAAAATTTGTTTCCAGTGGTTAACAGCACTTTTCATAATACGAAATCGCCGAGAGTTTATGACAAATAATGTACATACTCGTATAACTAAGAATTCGAGATTAGTGTAATAAATTATGGTTGAGATGCATAGTTTGCTTCAGTTAAGAATAAAGCGAGATTATTTCCACATAAGGATATTTGTGATATACAGTGCGTGAACGCACTGTAGAATACAAATTGTACAAGAATCAGTAGATGTGTATTTGCCTATACAGTTTGTGTGCTGCGTTCTTGTGATATAAGTGAAAAGAGTATATCAAAAAATATTTAGAGGTGGAGCCCGAAAAGTAAATTTATGATTATGACTGCATAATATCGAACATATTTTATAGAATAATCAAACTTAAGTTATAGTACTACCCATATCTCGTAATTTATTAGTGACAAACTGGCAGTTCTGAACGATTTAAATCTTGAAGTTTTCGATAAATGAACAATAGATATATGACATTTAAAATCCTATAGAATTACCAGTTCGTGAAAGGGAAGCAATACGATAGCACATCTGAACGGCAGATGTGTGAAGGTACACGAAACAACAGATCTGAATGTTTTTAATAAATACACATTAATTTTGATCGCAGATTCTTACGAGTTCACTCTGACGCGCACTCTGTACCATTCGGACAGGTCTCTGGAACATAAACGGAGGAAGAGGTGACGGGTGTAATGTTTCTGAGGGCGATCATATTAGTACTATTGATGCAGCTCACCAACTATTATTATAGTTTTCGTCTGACTGTATGTTAAACTTTAAAATTTGCAGAACTACATCAATAGTTTTCTAAATGTAACTGGACAATTGGCAGGAATAATGTACTAAAATTGTAACGTTCGTATTTCAGACTGGCTTTGTGTTTGTTAATGTCTATACTACTTTTTGATTAAATATTATTATTTGAAATCATAAATAACTAATGATTTCTTTCTACGCAATTAAATCTTTTGCTAATTTTGAATGATATGTCATGCGTGTATATTCAGTCAACAATATTTATTATTCTGTGAGGATTGACGGAATGCAATATTTACGTGTGTCAATAATGAATTCGTTAATAAGCCATTCGGTCAATTGTAATTTAGTCGACATGCGCGTTTTTCACATTGTAACATCGATTCAAAATGAATTGTCGAATTGAAATCGCTAACAATATGCAACAACGAAAATGTAGAATGTTAAAATGCCATGGAGCAGCTGTGGGTGTGCTCGTCGAGGATATAAGCGTTAAATATTGCATGCAGTCAACGTTAGCAATGGGACGTGCCGCTAAGACGAGCGTTTTCGAGCAAATGGAACAAAATGAGAAAAGTCGTTTAGCTGGTATTTCGTCCAAAATATTTTGAATTGGTATATTGTTTATAAATAATTTTATTACCCAAATTTTAAACATTAAATTATTTTCTTGAATTTTTTCTAAACAACTATGAAAATTTTTTTTTCTCTAATATTTAAGATTAAATAAATGCAGAGGATAACATACTTGGGTCGCAATACATTCGGTGGCAGAACCAGTTCGCAGCGTTGTCTCAGAATTCCTTCCCAAAGTTGAACTCCTACTATTCCGAAAATGAAGAAAACGAAGAAACACAGAAGTAAAACATTGCCCAGCATAGGTAACGTGTCGAGTAATAACATCACCAGAATACGCATGCCTGTGGAAAAATTGCAATATTTAGTAACGATACTAATCTAATTACTGTTTTATGTCAGTCATACAAATCCCAAAAATTTAGGTAATGGTAGAGTTTATTAACAATACTCGACAGGTCAGAAATAGAATCATTTTAAAATTTATAAAAAAGATTTAGAACAATAAAATCAATTAACCGGTAAATTATGGTCTAGTGCAACTAATTGCTTTGAAATTGTGTACACACGACATGGAAAGAAATTTAAAATCAATTTAAATAAAAGTCGACTAGAAACATTATTTCTTGTGTTATGTATCTAAACAATCCAAAGTATTACACAACCAGATCGTTATGAAATACAAATATTTCAGGACTTAATGTTTTGTATTGCTAAATGTGTAGTTACGCACGAACGAACCGACCGATTTAATTAATTCGAATCAGTTGATATATACCAGATTATCCTTTTGTAAGCGTTTATTCATGTTGTATTTTGGGGTCATGGTTGTTTATTAAATGTCATAAATTCTAGCATGTTTTAAATGTACATTTTGTGTAACAGGGTAGAAATCAAAATTTACATGTAATGGAATAAAAAGGGGAGAATTGTGGTAACAATAAATTGTGGGAGAAGCAAATTAGTGCCGATGTACGTCTAACCGCGGCACGGACGCGGCTGGCTCGATTTAATTTGCGGCAGAGTTGCATTCCCGGTTGTTTGTGAGCTCCAGATGGGGTTTTGTGCGAAAGTTTGTCGTTCGACCTGTCTTTTGTTTAAATGTTGAATGCTAACGTTTCGTAAGGCGTTAAATAAAGCGTGTCCTATATATTGCGTTTCGTTGTATAGTAACATTATAAATTATATATATATTTAATAGGTTTATAATTTATCTAAAAGGTTTATTGCGCCCCATTTGCTTAGCTATCTAACCCTTTCACCTGCGGCAGAGGTAGTAATTAAGCGCATGTTAACATGTTGTACTGTAATTTGCGTTGTTTATAGAAATTCAATGTATAGAATGCGACTACGTAATTCAAAGTATTTGTACAATAATATACAGTAAGCGTGTCGTACTGCCGGTATTGGTATTGAGACGCATTGTTTTAAGACGAAAACATAATATTATGTCGAATAAAGTTTATAAGTCCAGAAAACAATAATTAAAATGTAAATTATGTACATATTATGTACAATGTGTATTTATGATATTTGAAAATAATTAATATTATCATGTTTCTTTTTTAGCGAAAGCATTATGTAAGGACCGCGACGCTTGGTGCTCCGTCATCTCTGACTACCCCGTTAGGGATACAGCGTGAAATATGTATGTTATGTATGTATGTACGTATGTATGTATGTATGTTTTTATTATATTGATTGACTCGTAGATAGTATTTGCAACGCATCCTACTACAGTGTATTAAATAGAATGTTGTACTTCTAATCAACGAAACTATACTATAACTTTAACTTTTAGAAATGTGTATTATATTGTTTCTATGACATATTACACAAACACCACCACAGACTCCATACACACTAAAGCGCGTGAACAATTACGCGCAAAACGCTTTTAGATGTAATATCTAATACTTTGTAGGCAGTGATTTCCCATAAGCTTTCAGCCCTGAAGGCAGAGTGTTTGCTTTAACTGAGTTGCGGCAGGGCTCACTTGTTGCTTGGATCGATCGCCACCCACGCTACGCTCGTTCTCAAATTACGCTTGGGGTTAATTTATATATTACCGAGTCAATACGGATTTCTTTACTGTATTTAACTTCGGTTTTCTGTATATAAATTGCACCGCGAATTTATTGACTACGAGTTCTGTTTCAATTTGATGAAAAAATAATATTGCTTTAAGTTCGAATTTAAAATCGTTCCCCTTTGTTTTTAGAATAATATCGAAATAGTATACAGATCAGTCATAAATGAATCGATCAGTTATATTCAAATAATGTGTAGAAGGTTACGCTATTGTCTTATATGTTGTGTTAAATACTATATATATGTTAATATTAGGTACATATAGATACATACGTATGTACAGGAAAGTACTACGTGGGCGCATGTAAGCCTATTGCCTACACGTCAGTGACTGTACATACATTATCGTTATTGGTACGCGAATTATTTTAAGGTTCATCTGGCACAAAAACAATTCAATAAATATTCGATTAACCTAACGAAATGAGCTGGCAATATCGAACTAATTGTACTTTGCATGAAATTGGAAAATAAATAAGCATAGAGTAATCTTAAAATAAGAACAATATTTTTTTCAGGTCGCATTATTACTTTTTGAAATGACTTAAAATATAAAGGCACTTAACTAAATTGACAAGCCTACTTTTATTAGGACGACGATGTCGTACCATATTTTATAAATTCTATATTTGTTGTTACTTTGAGAAGAGCTTATAGGCTGACAAACAGGCCAAACGAATAAATGTTTATTCAATTATATATTTACTTAACAACATTAAAACTTGACTAAGATAATAAAATGTAATGAAATACTCGATATATATGTTCAATATTTATGTTCAAGCATTAACGTTACCTTCTTTTTAATTTAGCTGTAGTAGGTTGAAAAACTATAAAAAAAAAAATTAAAACATTCGTCATCTTCTCTGCCAAATCTGTTACCAAATATGGTGGCAAATCTGTCTATAGGTCAAAACCTATAGACAGAACCTAAATGTTTAACTAGACCGTTAGAAGCTTAATTTAGCAAAGTTCAAGTTTATCTATAGTCTTAATGGAATCGCGTCGCTGAAACGATAACTACAAGTAATAGACTGAAAACATATAAGTGTTTTCCTTATTTGTATTGCTGCAAATGGGTACTTAGGTACGTAACGCTTAGTAGTAGAAAATTAATTTATATTAAATTTAAACATTTTTATTATAAGTTAGATTGTCAGTACGAAGAAAGATACGAAATAAGCACTTGATGCATGGAACTCTCAAAGTGAGTGTCAATAATCAGTAGACATGAAATGTGAAAATTAATGAGCGTTTTGTTTTGCCGATCAGCAATAATATAACCATAACGTACTATTCTAAAAAGTAATAACACAAGTATTCCAAATCGACTAGAACGACTATGAATCGATTAGAAAGACTATCTATTATGGTCAACTTTATTAATGTTATCCATATAAATGCAATTTTATTCGACGTGTATATATGTGTGATTTGAGTGTACCTATCCGAACAAATATGCTGTAGTCAGTTACACAATTTTTATACAAAGTTTTCCGTGTTAGATTAATTTACTGTAACGTAATCTCTATTGATAATGTCATTATTTTAAAATAATATTTTGCATTAAACATTTAAAAAAATTGTATGTAATACTTATATATTTATATAATATAACATACAAAAAATAAAATTAATGAAATGAAAAATATAGTTCAGAAAAAAATTAACAAGAAATCAAAAACATGTACATAATAATATGTATAAGACGTTATAATATTAAAAAAAGAAAGTAGTTAAATAAGCATATAATTTTTATAAAAAGAACATTAGATAATATTAGAAGATTCATATCGTTATAGACGAAGTCCACGTATTGGATTACGCTGAATTCATTCTAGTTTATAGAGTTCATAATTATATTTATATTTTTCATTTTAGTTAACGGAGTTTATATCTATATTTACTATACGAATAGCGAAGTTTATTAATTTATTAATATTTGCCTTATAATAACTGACGTTTAAAATAGATGATAATAGAGAAATAAATCGTTATTTCACATTTTTTTTACGGTTCGAAAAGTATCAGCAGTAAAAGGTACCGATAAGAAACTCACTATAACTATGTAATATCTTAGCATCTTATATACTTACTGGGTATTCTGTTGATAGCTCTCAAAGGTCGTAATACTCTGATGGTTCTGATTGCCGATAAATTGATGTTTTCCACGTTCAGTGAGTATTCTAGGCCACTGTTGGTAAAGGAGAAGTATTAGTTATATATTTTCTACAGTAAAAATGGTCACTAAAATATAAAATAGACTATCTTTTTTAACGAATATTTACGAAGTTTTACATAAAAGTATAAATAATGTTTCACAAGTTTTTTCACAAGTTACAAGTAGTGGTCACGAATCATAACATAGTTATTCTTTAACACTATAAGCTAAGAACGTTTCCGAAGCGCAATAGAGTTCTGTAGAAGTTCAGAGAAAGTTAAATTAGAAAATCGAGACCAAAAATCTCTTACTTAATTTTTTCTTTCTATTTTTAGGTTCAGGTTACCAAATTAAAATGACAAAGTAAGATAAAGATGACAGAATAAGTCGGCTGTGACATATGGTCAGACAGATAGAGACACAAAAGCAGACATGAAAAGATAATTGTGCCATTTGCCAGTTTAAAAACGATAGTTTTCCATTTAGGTGTATTCGTTTTTAATTTACGTGAATTTAATGTAAAGTTAATGAAAACTATCAAACTAATAAATCGAAACTTTGCAGACAGGGTGGCGATATCTATCTTTGACAAAAATATCGGCCACCATTAAATCGCTCGCGTACTTTAGTACTACGCGGGCGTAGACGCAGATAAAAGCTAGATTTTACAATTGGTACAATGAAGTCATCAGTTATAACTTATAAGATAGGAAGATAATATAATTAAAAATATAAATCAATCACAAATAAGAGTTTTCAAAATATTAATTGCAGTGAACTATTACATTATATTCACATTTTGTGGCGATAAGTGTAAAATTATTACAATATATACTAGCATCCGTTCTGACTTCACCCAGGTTGAATACATAATAAGTATGTAAGACTATGTCCGTCAGGAATAATGTACCTTTCGAATATTGATACAATTCTTAAAATAGGCGCAATGATTCCGGAGAATACGCTCCACAAATAAACTTACTAAAGCCGCTTTCTTTCTTTATAATATTAGTATAGATTTATACTCACCCTGCTATTACAATGAAGAAATCCAATCGATTCCATGAGTCTGCGAGGTAAGTGCCGTGCCCATATACTCCCATTGCCACCATTTTTATAGTCATCTCCAGTGTAAAAAATGCAAAAATAATGTCGTCGAATACCTGTTGTTAAAAAATCAGCTAAGAACATTCTCAAAATAAATTAATATCATATAAGGAAATAATACAAGGATAAGTACGCGGTAAAAAACAAAAAATGTCAATTTTTTCATCACAGTTTTCTTGAAGTACGGCTACGATTGCTGCGAAGTATACGATTTTCGAATTTGTATTAAACAAAGGAAAATAATAATAATTACATGTATCTTTGATTATTTATTATGGTATATATGTATAAGCTCTTGCTCTTAATTGGAATACTAACGAAACACGATATTATTATTTTAAATGTTGTTATGCTAAAGGTCGTGTAGACTCTATTATTAATGTTATTATTGTAAAAAAATTTAAACTTATGATTTGAAATACATTACCTTTTTAACAATTTGTAAAGTTAAGCATTACAGGTAGTTACTTACATTAATATATGTTTGAGTGTAATGCTTAATTCTACAAATCGTTAAAACGATAATGTAATTTTTGTAAAAATCCGATTCGATCCGATCCGATTTTCTCGCTCCGCGGTATCGTGGCTAAATTTCATCCACGAAAGCGTAGAAATTTTTCCGCGCTTTTGTGGATCTTGAAAAAGAATTCGATAGAGTAGTGCGAAAGAAATTATGGAGTCTTTTGCCTGAATACGGCGTGGAGGGCCACTTACTGCAGGCTGTGAGGTCATTATATTGAGGCCACAGAGCCTGTGTAAGGATAGATGGTGACTCTGCCCTGGTTCGATGTCCGTTCAGGCGTCAGACAGGGCTGCGTGATGTCTGCCTGGCTATTCGTGCTGTGTTTAGACAGTTGCCTCCAGACATTGAAAGGTAGTATGAGTGGTATGATATGTGATGGTACACTGGTAAACTGCCTTTTGTACGCTGACGATGCTGTACTTATAGCATCATCAAAAGCGGAGTTGCAGACACTAGTTACATGCATGAAAGAAGACTGTGAAGTGAAAGGATTGAATACGAATGTGAACAAAACTAAGGTTTTGGTGTTTGAAAGGAAAGATGCACAGACAAATTGTGAAATATGGGTAAATGGAAAATGTCTAGAATCTAGGTTCCCAAACTTATTTTATTTACTGCCCACTTTGAGTTATGCAGTCGTTGTCTAAGATGCCTCCTAGCTAAATGAAATTACAAATCACCCCCAGGCCTCTACACAACGCCCCCATTTTTTTTCTGGGTCTCTTACCGCCCCCCTTTAGACCTGCAGCGCCCACAAGGGGGCGTTATCGCCCATTTTGGGAAAGGCTGGTCTAGAACAATTGAACGAAATTGTGTATTTGGGGAGAGCGTATTCGGGGGATGGAAGATGTGAGTTGGATGTGGAGAGATGGGTAGCAGCCGGCAATAAAGTGAACGGTGCTCTGTCCGCATTAGTAGGCAGTGTGAATCTAACTCAGCCAAAATGGCCATTACACAATGCGGTGTTGGTGCCAACTTTAAATTTGTACGTTGTGAGGCCTGAATATGCCCGATATCGAGTGAAAGAAAGATAATTGCAGTAGAAATGCGATCGGTGTCACCCTTGCGAATAAAATAAGCAATGAAGAAATAGGAACTAAGACAGGGTTGCACGACAATGTTATTGTAAAAATGAAGAAAGTAATGCTAAGATGGTTCGGGTACATAGAAAGAATGAGTGATGAAAGACTGACGAAGAAAATCTACATAGCGAAAGTGAGTGGCAAAAGAAGCCAAGCAAGACCAAGGTTGACTTATGAAGATCAAATAGCCAAAGTGTTAGCCGACAGACATGTCAAAAGCACTCGTATACCTAGGCGAAAATGCGTCAGGAGAATGATGAGATTTGAGGAAGTGAAAGAAATGTAGATATGTATATGCATGTATAAAAATATGTAAATGTAGTAGCTTTGATGTAAATTATTTAATAATGAAAAATAAAAAGGAAACTGGCATGATTCTGTGCCACAATACTACTTTAAAAAAGTAAGAATTTTTAGGCGGAACGAAAGAAGAACAGTTGGAAATTTATTTAGATTTTCTATTTTTTGGATTATTGGGAGGTTTAAAGTACAACATTTATTAGTGTAGTGCGTTAAAGTTCCGTGCTACTGAAAAAATTAGAAGTCTCAAAACACGTGTAGCTGAAATGTTCTCTGAAGAAGTCCTTTCTAACTTCAGTAAAGCTCATTATCATTTTACTAGAGTATTGTAGGGATTTAATAAAAGAGAAGAAGAACAGGATTTACGCATCAGACATGATTGTGTTTTATGAATGTATCTATGAATTACCACAGATTAATTAAAGTATTATTGAAGACTTCGGCTATATGGGCATAGATTTATTCGTCCTTCTTCTCAAGGTGACTCTTACAAAACAACAACAGACATTGAAAAAACTAATATAATTTTTGAATGAGCACTTTCAGGCAGAAATGAGAGAACTACACGTTTTTATTTCATTTTGTGTTTTTTTCGAAGTTATGAAATACAATATCAGGGGATAGTATGTATTTTTTGCGTTGAAGTTTGGTGCAACAATCGGAAGGTTGAAATCAAGGAATCCGGGATTACTTTACGAATTCGTTAGTTTAAATAAACGCGCACAAGTGAAGTTTTTGTGTTTAGTAGCTTACTATTACTGAAATGGCAATGGAAAAAAGAAAAGAGGACGAATATTGATGTGAATAATATTTTTCAGATAACTTGTGATTTCTAAAATGTGACCTTCATGAACTTATGTTATCAGGCCAAGAGCCAAGACTCATATAAAAAACGTCTGCTTGATAAAAATGATAACTAAAAGTCAAAGAATTTAAAGTAATAACAAGTAAGTGAAGCCTTCAGTGATACTAAAAAAATTATAATCATTCTTACTGGAGAGCACTGATTATTCATACACAAATTGATGTACTTACCTGTATCTATACCATTTATATTTATTTATTTTAAATTCTTAATATGTATGACAATGTGTCACAGAAATATTATAATATATTACTTATAATTATAATATCTTTAAAAAGTAAACCGTACCGTAAAGAAACCTGTTTAGAGGATTTAGCGAACGGGAATTACACATAAACAATCTTGTATTTTTGAAACTATTTCGAACAATAAATGTAAAAATATATATACAATAAAATTATAATAATATTTACCTGTAGTATTTTGCATCTGTTGGTCACGCATTGATCGTCGACACAGGGTTGATACATGCCCAGGGTGATGCAATTCAACAGGATCACTAACATTGATATTCTTTCGAACCATGTAAGATATGAGTTAAGGATATACAGAACTTGTATAATAAAAACTTTTTTTGATATGTGTAAATCTGGAAAAATCTACACCTACCCGAATTAGCCAATATTGGAGTTTACTTCTTAAGAATCGATTTTCATATAAGGCCCCCAGTATGAAAAAAATATGAGGAGTAAAATCGATTCATCGAATGACAGCGTTACGTTTATGTGCGCAACCTATTGTGCGCACCTTTCACTTTTCAGTCGTGAGTATTAAGACGTACATAGGGTATGCTGCGGGGCAGCTTACGCATGTAAGTATTATATATATAATAATAATAATAATAATATACTCAGACATTTCACACAGTGCCATCTAGTCCCAAAGTAAGCAGCACAGCGCTTGTGTTATGGGTACTAGACAACTGATATACTGCTTATATACTTTTCTTTTGTAAATAAATACATATTATACATAAACACCCAGACTCGAGACGGGAATCGAACCCGCAACCCCCGTTTACTTTCCGACGCGCTAAGCCATTGCGCATTGCATTTTATGTGTATATAATATACCTATGTTATTTCTATATAAAATATACAGGTATATAATATATACTCTACAGCGTCTTCAAATGATGAATACAATTATATGTAAATTATACGAGTATATATATATACATATATATCTAGGTTTCTCGGGGTGCTGATTACGAAAATGACTTTTACTTTCAAATCCAAGATGGCGAATATTACTTTTTTGGATAAATCGATATGGGTGTCACATTATAGGTTTCTCGGGGTGCTGATTATGAAAATTATGTTTATTTTAGAATCCAAGATGGCGATTATTATTTTTTTTGATAAATCGACATAGGTATCATATTTTAGGTTTCTCGGGGTGCTAATTACGAAAATCATGTTCATTTTCAAATTCAAGATGGTGAATATTATTTTTTAGATAAATCGATATGGGTGTCAAATTCTAAATATCTCGGGGTGCCGATTACGAAAATGACGTTCATTTTGTAATCCAAGGTAGCGAATATTATTATTTTTTAAAGAACTACATGGGCGTCGTTCTAGATTTCTCGGGGTACTGATTACAAAAATGATGTTCATTTTCAAATCCAAGATGGCAAATATTACTTTTTTTGGATAAATCGATATAGGTGTCATATCGTAGGTTTCTCGGGGAGCCAATTACGAAAATGACGTTCATTTTCAAATCCAAGATGGCGAAAATGACTTTTTTGGATAAATCGATATGAGTGTCACATTATAGGTTTGTCGGGGTGCTGATTACGAAAATTATGTTTATTTTCCAATCCAAGATGGCGATTATTATTTTTTTGGATAAATCGACATAAGTATCATATTCTAGGGTTTTCGGGGTGCTAATTACGAAAATGACTTTCATTTTCAAATCCAAGATGGCGAATATTACTTTTTTTTGGATAAATCGAAATGAGTATCAAATTCTAGGTTTTTCGGGGTTCTGATTACGAAAATGACTTTCATTTTCAAATCCAAGATGGCGAATATTACTTTTTTGGATAAATCGATATGGCTGTCAAATTCTAAGTACCTCGGGGTGCTGATTACGAAAATGACGTTCATTTTCAAATCGAAGATGGCAAATGCTACTTTTTTATATCTATTAACATTGATATTTAATATTATTGTACACAGTGAAGTGAATAAAAATATATAAAATATGGAAAAAACCAGTAAACTCCAGTTGTGCGTCGGAGCTGACACACACACTTTTTTTTAAAATTCTAATTCTGGTTGTCTTCATACAAAATAGAAAGTGTACCTACAGTAAAGTCGTAATTTCTTTGGTCGCTGAGGATAACATTTCCCGTCAACACACAGATCTCATTACACCTGTAGCTCTTGATGTTTTCAAATTATTATTTTTTATTCTTCAATATTTTGAGTCAAAGATTTTGAGGTATCGGGTTTTTGGCTCCATATTAAATTCCATAATAAAAATAGAAACACGGAAAATAGTTAAAAATTGTATTCCGAAACTTTATTTAACGATAAAATAAAAAGAAATGTAATTTTATAAAAAGAAATGTTGTAATTTTATTTAAACACAAACCTATTTCAACATTGAAAAATATAATGGTGTGTTTAGTCAGCACCGGCGTCAACACGTATATGCTGTTAGTTCCACATAAATTTTAATCAGAAAAGTTACCCACGTGTGATATTATGTAATATTTTAGTAACAAGAACGAGGGTAGAATGGATTTCCTGCGTGTAGTGGGGCTGCATAAAAGCCTGATTTTGGTCTTGTAAGAGTCAGTTGTTGAGAAGTCGTCGAATAGTCAAGTACATAATAAGTTGTGATGAAGAATTGATAGCGTGTTCATAGTGATCAGTGTTTCTGTTACATTCTATGTTTAATATTACATATACGTCCTTTGGATACATTGATAATAATAATAATAATTATTATAATTATAAAGTAATGCACTAGCAGGTCATTGTTTTCAATTTTTATTTCGTTACTACTTGTAAAAGTAGCCTGTGTTCTTTCATCATTTCATCAAAATCTGATCAAATCAAAATTTCGTCAAAATCGGTCCAGCCGTTTAGGAGGAGATGAATTACGAACACATGCATACCGTTGTATTATATATAAAAATCACCAACGATTAATATTAATTGGTTATAACTTATAAACTACTTTTAACAGGTCAAACATTTTTTTCTTACATCACAGGTAGTTAATTTTTAATTTTGTACTGCAGGTAAGCTTTCGGTTATTTCGATCAATATTTTGCTATGCATTATTGAACACGTTCACGGACACAGCCCTCGCCTTTTAGTTTATCGTCCTGTAGGATAATTTTACATGGTGGCTATAGACGTTGTCCTTCAACGCGTAACAAGCGAGCGGCGAATTCAAAATTATTTGTATGTGGCGATAACTTTTTTCATTGTCATCCGATTTCACCGAATGTTCACTGATAACATATCACAATAATATCAAAGTCTTAAAATATTAATAACGGATCTGTGCTGTTACAAATAAGAATGGTTTTGATTTTTTGTCTATAAATCTATCTATAGATACGGACAAAGAGACGATAAAATCGAGATGTCTGAGAAACAACTTGACCAATTTAATGAAATATCTTCTGCTACAAGAAATTCTTATATAGATTTGTGCGCTGCCAAAAATGATCTTTATTACTGGGCCAACATTGCTTTGTCGAAAAAAAATATCTACGGAAAATTTTCTGAAGCTTCGAGTTTACGGTCAAAAGATTTAATTTAGAGGCGTTATTTTTATGATCAGGGTGGTCTTCTATATTTTCACAATATAAGCGTTTTGTATCTAAAAAGATTTAACACAGAAGCAAGTTTTTTTTTAAACATAACATTAAACGTCATTACAGTAAACTGAGGTACTAATCGTCATCTCCTTCACTTGCGTGGGTTATGAAACTACAGATATATACAGTTTATACAGTGCATAGATACGGCCTTAGCGATAAAATGTTATGTATTTAGATGTACTTATGTGTTTGTTATTATAGTTTTACATTTCTCTTCTCATCTTTTTGATGTGTTTCAGAATGTCGTGTCCTTTTATCCCTGACACTCATAACAAATTAGCTTAATTAATACAAGTACAAAAAATCAGTTAAAACAAAAATTAGCTATTGACCACGTTATGGCTCGAACAAGAGAAGTGATTTTGGCATTTTATTTACATTTTGTATTTTTTTTTGTATTGTTCTTTCTATTTTTATTTCCATTTTTGGAATTTTTTTATGATACAAAAATGTGTCTGTGCAAGTGTTAAAAACAGAAAAATTCGAATAAATATATACAGCTGCAGTTTTCGCGTCTTTCCAAGAAGTCTTCATAACTTCAGTCAAGTCTATTATCACTTTATTGGAGAGTATTAGGGTCTTAGTAACAAGAAGACAGAAATTTAACAACAGAGATGCAGCTATTTTTACATGAGAATGGCAGAAATGTTTTTAATAAGTATGAAACGAGTTGCCAATTTATAAAAAAGGAAAAGTAAATGATCATAATTATTACACTCGGCTTTTATAGTGTCACTCACTGTATCACTATATGAATATCACTGCTGACACCTACTACTTCATTATACTAAGGAACTATACGACCACTTCTAAGAAAGGTATTAAAGTTAATGTCACATTTTAAGATCATGCTGTCACTTTTTGACTACACATAATCAGAAGACAACATGATTTTTACCGGGGCATTAACTTTAAGGGACTTTCTTGCAACTGGGTGTAAGGCTGATAAAACGCATGACGAAAAAAAACAATATTACAACATTACTATCTTACGTATTTTTAAGAGGAGGAAAGAGGAGGTTCTTTATTTTTATCTTTTTTATGTTCGGACTTCAGGCATAACTTCTTTGATTTCAATGATTCTTTTTCCGATTTTGTTGCCGTATCAAATTTTTGTTTGTTGCTGTGGCAAATCAATGTGCGACAACAAAAAGTCTACTTGTTTGGTAGGCTTGGCACTGACTTCCGAATCTGTCATATTATACTATATAGTATTCATAAAGTTATTTTTGTACTTGAGTTTTTAAAAGGCAGTTATTTTGTACTTTTCAGTGTTATTTTTTTGGAAGTCGGCTTAATATTTTCTCGAAAGTTTTCTTTTAAATTATGAACATGACAAAATCTAATTAAGATGCAGCAAGTTACTGATTTCAATATTCACAAATGAAGAATCCGTACTACAATACTAATTTGTTTTCCAACAATGGACATAATGTAGCGTATTCATTGGTATTTAAATAATGAAGGTTCTTTAAATGGTTGGCTATTATTCTACCTGAAATAATAGCAAGAACAAAGGCTGAAGTCATTATGAATGAGCCTCAACTGGGTTCCAAATACAGCAATGTTCATAATTTAGCCTGGATAGAAGATCGCATTAATTAGGAAATGCGGAAGCCTGTTCACAGATACTTTGCTACGAATGTTAGTGCGTAAAAACTAAGGTTAGTGAAAACAAGTTAAGACTAAAAAAGAGCTTTTGAAATGAGAAAACCAATCTAGGGTGAAATATACATTTTTTTAATAATTGACGAAATAGATTTAACAAAATATGGCGAGACAATAATTCGTAGTATTATTAGCGGAAGAGGTGCCTACGCTTATATACAATAATGTCAAAAACAAACGTTTTGTTATCTTAATACTATACTTTTCCATTTTTTTTCAACTTTCAGTTGTGAGTATATTTATTACACGTTCGAAAGTAAAACTTAAAAAATAAGTTTTTAATTGTGTAATAAAAAAACTTCTGTAATATTTATTGAATTCCTTACAAAATCATATATTCACAGACTATACACACGGCGAAGTTAAGGCGTCTTTATTTATTGGTTTGTAGCTAAAAACTGTTCATTCCACTGTTATACAACACTACGGATTAGTAGAATACATGACCTATTTGTATATGCAAGAATTCCTTTCTTAGTTTACGAAAGCAAAACGCCATGACTTGCGAATCCCATTCTGCTTCCCATCTGTCTGTTAAAACATCTTATAATGGCTTGAATAAAGAGGGATTATATCACTGCAGGCTCTGCATATTGTTCCCAAATTGTTTTTGATTACGTAATTTGCCTTTGGTTATGCTAATTTCGTGATGGAAAGCGTGAAATAAAATGTTATTGAGTAGTTTTTATTGAACCAAATGTGATGATATTGTAAAATATATTTTTAATGTTTAATAAAGTTTTTGTTGTATGAAACAAAAATTATTTCTCAACAAATATTACAAAATAAATTCATTTTTTGTGTCCATGTATAAAGCGAGTTATATCGTTTAAAGCAAGTCATCCTTTAAATTGTCTTCGCGTCTTTAAGTCTGCTATAGAAATGCAAAAAATATCTTCATTTTGGATTCACTACAGTTTAGTGTAAAACATACTTGTATATCTCTAGCAATGTTTTCCTCGTATAACTCTGTATACTCTATTATTAGTAGATACATGACGAAGTTACTTGTTACTTTGTATAAAAATAGAAGCATAAAAGTAGAGCATAATTCAATAATAGCGTTACGTATTTTGGCATTATGTTAAAAGAACCAGCGAGGTTTCCGTTTATTCCAGAATATTATTATCTTCAAGACAAACACGACATAATATGAGAGCGTGTTGTATACAAGTTATTCTATCACCTATTCGTAAAAAAATGTTATAACAACTGGGGTAAATACGTTGCCTTCTGTGTCAAAGGACGAAAGCAAACCATCTCATAATTTATACTTCCGTATTTGTCGGTTGTGCCTTTTTCGGATATTGTTTTTATATTTTCCGTAATGTAAACAAGTTAACGTTAATTCTAGTTCTTGTAAGTGTTTTAGTATTGATTATGTTGTTTTCGCAACACAGAGGGTTATTTTATTAAATAATAGCTGTTGCCTGCGACTTCGTCCGCGTAGTCTTTTATTTAGTAAATTAAATCATTCAAAAACCTTCGCTGGCGTACGCAAAACAATTCACCAAAGTTTCATCACAATCGGTAGAATGGTTTAGGAACATATAGAGGACAAACATACAAAGAAACATTCATTTTAATGTATGTAGATGATAAAGACAAATTTTTAATTAATTTTTGGGTTCCGTAAATGTAAAAAGGAACCCTCATAAGATCAGAACACTCATGCGCCTGTCTGTCTGACTGTTCGTCTATTACAGTCCGTTTTCACAGAAACTGTATGACGTATAGACTTGAAATTTTGGTATAATAAATCTATCGTTAACCCACATATTTTGCATTAGTTAAGAGTTTGACATATTCATAAGAGGATTAAAGAAGCGGCGAATTGGGTACTCCTAACCAATTCCTTCTATCTTATTTCCAAAAGTACAGAATTTGAAAAATATCTTAAATAGGTATAGTTTTATCTAAAGTTTATAGAGAAAAACATAATGAAAGTAACAGAAGTACGCCCACTATCCAATATATCGCGTCGTTGGTAGGCCTTCTGATTGGTCTACAGTGAGGTGTCGCGTGATAAGCGACCAATAAGAAACCACGAGCGTTCCTATTTTAAATATATACCGCATTTTTTTATAAACTTGCCATAAAATCACTTTTAGTACTATTACTTTTGTAATATATTGAAAATTGTATTTTATTTAATTAACGCTAGGAGTAATGCAATTTTTAATTAAAGTCTGTTATTTTTGTTCAATTTGGAGGAGAACGGAGACAATAGACTTATGATAACTATATATTAATAATATACGCAATTACAAAAAGGCTTATTAGGTCTTGTAAATTTTCAGAAATCGAGTTTAGACATTAACCATTTTATAAATATCTTACGGAACCTTCGGATTTTTATTCTTTATAGTTTACTGACTTTGAATACATACAAAGTAAGTTCCATATTAAAACTTTTTTTAGAAAACCGAAAATGTTAATAGCAGTATTAAATCCTGTTGATTATAATAAGTACCTACCTGTAGATCTACACTTATTGTCTATTTATTGAATTAAAATGAATGTGTTATTAGATTAATGGACTACTGTAAAGAGCATCTAAATAGTACATAAGAGCGTTCACCTTTGCGTTTTAAAATTAGCTGTGACAATGTAATTACTAAGCCTAAGCATATATGGCTGATAGTCGAATTGGCAGATTACACCACGGAAGCAAAGGAATAGACTGCTCATATCCGTAAAAGTATACCTACTCAACGAAAAAAAATAATCATTTCAAAATATGTACATGCACTCTACCCATTATTGAATAATCTGTTGAATGTCGATTAATTTAATTCATCGAGTGTTAGTTTATTGAAAATAATAATATACTTACAGATTAACCTATAAATAGCACATGCTAATGCCATTACAGTAGCTATCTACTTGCCTGATAAATTATAATATTGCCTCTAGTATTAAATAAATTTGTCTGAAATCTTAAAGATAATATTTTTAACCCATGATTACGAAATATAAAGTATTATACGAATATTAATGGCTAATAATTTTTATTCATATTTATAGATAGAAATATTTTTACATTAACATAATGTCAATAAGACTTATATAAAAATGAGAACTACGAACATTGGGTACATTGAGAATAATATTAAGTTTTGCTTCCGACACTTTGTATTTACTGTTAATTTATTCGAAGAGAAAAACGTTGGTGTGAATATTTATGAACACAACATACAAAACGGAGAAACGAATACTGCGATTTATTACTGATTTGCCTTTTCCTTATTAGTATGTCACTAAGGAGAGATTTCCCGCAGAGCTATCTGTCGCTGGTTCGCGTGTGTTTGAGAGAGAATCTGTCTTCTCGAGGTTACGTAAACATCGGACCGACATTGAGTCAACTCGGCACCAGCCGCCCATAAAACTGTCGTTAAATAATTGAAATCGTAAGTAATGTTTTGCTCATATGTACCAAGATTTTGCATTTAGCATTAGGTTACTTACGAGCACTATATTATATGTGATATTTCTATTAGTTACAAATCGAATGGTTTCAAATTATGTTGTGAACATTACTAACATTTTATGAATTAAAAACTATAGGCATATTATTCATTTTTGCGTAAGTTTATTAACATTATACATTAAAATATATGATTCTATTTTATTTATTTATTTTTTGTACGAAATATAGAACAAAATAAAGAACAAACACGAAAAAATTTCTTTAATATCTAAGTACTGTGATATATTAAAAGAAACTTGTTTTTGTGTGTTCTTCATTTTCAATGAAACGTATCTAGATATATTTTATTATGTAACAATAATCTGAACTAGATTTTCAGCCGTATTACAAAAGTGTTTAATTTACTAAAATAGGAAACAAATACTTAATTACATGATACATATGTAGGTATAAAAATCTAGAAAATAATTAGATTTACAAAGAAATAAAATTAAGTTAATACTACCAGTTATACGTGCGTTAACTAATGTGCATACAAATTACACATTTATTGTTTAACATGGATATATTTCACAAAACAAGGAGAATTGCTTTTGTTCGGTAATGTGATATTAATAGACAATTATTTCTCTTTGTGATTACGGTATCCGCTTATATTGTGGTTGTGGTCAGGCTATAAAATGCTTAATTGAAACCCCGATCCAAATATTGGTGAATGGTTGAAAGCTTGGGAAACATTTGCCATTTGATCGTTAACGTAGGTAAAGGAAGTTCATGTTTCGCTGTAAATTATGAGTATATGTTGCAATTATAAGCATCGAAATAAATTGTGAAAAATTCGTGAAAAATTTGTTGCAAGATGTTTAATAAATACTACATATTATTTTAAAAAATGGTTTATTTATGACATTATCGTATGGTTTTTTGTATGAATTACAGGACGGATTTAAACAATTATCACCATTTAACAGTGTATATAAATAGTTCAAAAATTCCTGTAAATAGGATTTAATCTATGAATTATGCTTGAAATCTTCATTTTACAAAAAGAGTCAAAACTTTTGTACATTTGGATTATATATTTTGGTGATGTTATTTTGGGGTAGCGATAGGAAGTGGTAGTGAAAAACCTATATCTGTATACCGGAGGCAAACAATCTAATTATTCAGTATACACGTGTAAAGTCTCAGATAGGACATTATTCACGAATGTCACTAGACTAAGCAATTGTGTGAATTTCCAAGCAAAATTTTTTTTGTTGTTCGAGAATAGGTTAATGGGTAGTTTTTTATTACAGAAAGATGTTATTAAAAATATTATAAATTAATAAAATAATGGACTTGGAATATGTTACGTCTAAATGATTTAGATAGATATTTATGTTGTATGTAATAACAGTACATAAGTTTTTTATTTTTTTTTATTGGACTTAAAATAGTATACTACTAAAGAGATCATAAAATGCTGATTTCAATGACATCACAAAGTGAAAATTAAAAAAAATGGACTTAGGATGGTATACCTCCGGTATAGAGATATATTCTTGGCATTATGGTGGTTTATAAATCACTTGCTTCGAAGCACTAATGACCGGCTTATATTGTTTTTTCCCGGACACGGGCGTGCCACATAAAACTGTTGATTATTGTTCTTCCAGATTTTATTGTTGAGTACGTATGAAGATTTATGGACCGTGTTTGTCAAAGTGGAACACATGGACAGCTACCCCTGTTGAGAAACAAATGTTAAGTGCCTATTTATTACAAGAAATGTGTAACGTAATTGTTGTAAGGATTAGAATCATTTGAAAACGTATCGATTTTAAATACTGAATTAGCTGTCATAAACCTAGTCCTCTAAATTATCGCCTGTGTCTCTTACAATTCTTGTCGAATTATTTATATACATTTAATTGCGACATCAACGTGTACTTACGTTAATAACGATATAAGTATACGATGTAACTTAACGTTTGTGTAGAACTTTAGATTTTCTGTGGTTTTCTGTTTATATCTCCTATTTTCAATTGTTACATCAACATATGTATTACATTGGGTAAATACTTTACATACTAAAACATACGTAATATGTAATGTATTTTATGTGATCTTTTCTGTATATATTTACTGAACTTTTAATTTCGTTTAATATATTTTATGTAATTAGATAGAGATATGATTTTTTTTTATTAATGCAGTGATTAAAAAACTGTCTAAAGATTTATAACAAAGTAACATTTTATTTTCTTTAACATTTTTGATTATATATATCGATAGTATCATGTAATATGAAAGTACATTCATACGAGAAATTTTGTATTCCAGAGAGAAAGCTCATGGCTTGTGTACTCCCAAATCACTCTTTGAAGTCTAATGACCTGTAAAATAAGTTTCGACGCCCATACCCTTTAACGCGTTCGCAACCTACGACAGGGAAAAATAACTTTACAACCTTTAACTTTCAGTGAACACGTTAATATGCGTGAGCTGTGAACTATACTTTTGTGAAACTAGCTGGTGAACTATAGTAATGCGTGCGAACTATAGATGGATTCTATTTAATTGCTACAAAACATAAATACACATATACCATATATCTAAATTGTATTTTCTAGGGTGAATAGGTCATACTCGCAGGTTATTAATGACAGATTTGATGACTGCAGTCCTCAAATTAAAGAAAAACTTACTGACTGTAGTAATATTAAAAATAACATTGCAATATTTTCTGACAGATTAGGATTAGGTTTGGGTAGTTTAATTAACAACAGTGTCAGTCAGCCAGTCACTAATTATTGTTTCCCAGAGGCACCTGTTTGTCAAATATTTAAACTAATTCTAAATAAAAAGTTTGATGTAAATACCACCTTAGTACTTGTATTGGGAAATTCAACAAATGTAATGAAGCATGAATTAGCTGATAGCTTGAATTCTTTGGCTAGAATAAAAAATGTGAACAAAATTGTACTATGTGCGTTCCCCTATTCCACATGGTTGCCAAAGAATTATAATAATTATATTCAAAATTTAAATGATATATTGAGTAGGGTGACACTTTGTCATAGCGACAAATTTATATTTTTTGACACCAATAAATATATTGGTAACATTTTATACAAATTTAGACTGACAAAAGGTACTTTGTACTTGTCAAAAAAGGCAAAGCATAAACTCGCTACATTAGTAGCTAAATGTATTAACTCGGTTATAGGGTCTATAACTAGGAACGTAGTCAGGGACGAAACAAGTTTTAGTAGTATTACTAATATGAATGCTGAAAAGAATTATTTAAATTAAACAATCAGACAACAGAGAAACTTCATAATAATATCATTACGTGTGTACATCAAAATATCAATAGTTTCTCTGGCAAAATATTGGATGCTGAATTATTAATAGAAAAATATAACATAGACATCTTGTGCTTCACCGAGACGTGGTTGAAGGCAAACAAAATGTCTTTTAATATAAATAATTTTAATGTGGCCAGTGTGTACAACAGAGCGTCGACGGATCGCGGCGGTAGCATAATTTTGTGTAAAAACTTTCTTAAATTAAAAAACCGCAAAGACATAGTTGCTCTCTCTGTTGAACGTGTATGTGAAATGTCGTGTGCAGAGACGGATCAGTACATATTCTTATGTTGTGTGTATGTGTCTTATGTATTCCGCGACATGTATAGATAACATTTTTATGAATAAGTGTGAAATTATAGAACATACTATTGTTAGTGGTATCCGTTCAGATCATAAAGCTCAGTTAATAAAAATGGAGGACATGAAACATAAATCAGAACAAATATTTGAATTTAGGCCATTAGGAGAGAGTAGGATAAAAAAATTTACTCATGATGTAGCCAAATTTGCAAACAGGGCTCTTCTGGTTGATGATCCAAACATCATGTATGAATCTTTAGTCAAAAACCTATCCAAAATATTTAATAAGAATTGTCCAAAGAAAAAGAAAGTAGTCGTTAATAACAAGTTACGTTTTGCGGATTGGGCGACGAAGGTCATAAGAAAAAGTAGGGATAGGCTTTATGAGTTATATGATGAAAAATCTTACACTGCAGATGAAAATTTTCATACCTATGTTCGCACTTATTCGAAAATATTTAAAAGAGTATCAAAACACGCGAAGGCAATCTATATCGCGAATAAAATTAAAAAGTCAGACAATGCGATAAAGGCTACATGGAACACTATTAATAACGAAGTTGGTAGTAAACGAAATAGAAATAACGAAGATTTTTCAATACAAATTGGTAATAAGGTTGTTACTAATAAAACTGAGGTTGCTAATGCTTTTGAAAATTATTTTTCGAATACACCTATAGAAATAACGAATGGTTTGGGAGCGTCTTCGCAAACAGCAGAGACGTTTTTGAGAAAACATGTTGGAAAATGGTTCCCTAATTTTCCATTTAGGTACAAATCTTCACTTGAGATAGAAAAAATTTTCAAGCAATTACATAAAAAGAAAAGTGAAGATTTATGGGGACTATCAGTTCATGTCATGGCTGGTGTAATACCTTTATTATCGCCAATTTTGGTAGAGATATTTAATAAATGTGTCGATCAAGGGGTGTTTCCCAATTTAATGAAACACAGTAAAATTATTCCATTATTTAAGTCAGGTTGTATGTTGAATCTAACAAATTATCGCCCGGTGTCAATATTGCCAGCATTGAGTAAAATATTCGAAAAAATAATACTCAATCAAATGCTAGCACATTTTAACATTCACGGGATGTTTCACGGTCAACAGTACGGGTTCACGAGAGGGCGGTCAACAACTCATGCGGGAGCAAGCTTGATCAAGACTGTACTTCAGGTTTGGGAGGGATCTCAGGATGCCATTGGTGTTTTTTGCGATCTTTCCAAGGCTTTTGATTGTGTTAGTCACGAAATTTTAATTTGCAAGCTTAAATACTATGGAATTCGTGGTAACGCTCTCGATCTCGTGGTCTCGTATTTGTCTGGCCGGGAGCAAAAAGTGAGTGTCAATGGGGTTTTGTCTGTTGGTTCAAGGTTAAGAATGGGCGTTCCCCAAGGATCAATTTTGGGACCTTTTCTGTTTCTAGTCTACATTAATGATCTCCCATTTATGCTCAGGAACTTATGCGAAATAGTATTATTTGCTGATGACACTTCATTGCTATTTAAACTGGACAGAAAGAACTTAGATATTACCTGGGTGAACGGGATCCTGGCGGACGTCTCGGGGTGGTTTGCTGTTAATAATTTACTACTGAATGCACAAAAAACCAAATGTATTAAATTTTCCCTTTCTAATGTACCCAGAATCCATGATAAAATAGAATTGGGTGGGAAACAGTTAGAATTAGTTAGGTCTGCCAGTTTTCTTGGTTTAACAGTAGATAGTAAATTGCAATGGGCGGATCATATCGGGGCATTGGCTAGTAAGCTCGGTTCCGCGATATATGCCATTAGACGCATTAGGCAATTGACGGATGCGGATACGGCTAGGTTGGTGTACTTCGCATATTTTCATAGCCTAATGTCCTATGGCCTTTTGCTGTGGGGATCAGCGGCGCATATTAACTCGATTTTTATTTTACAAAAAAGAGCGATACGTGCTATTTACAGTATGAATGCACGAGAGTCACTAAGAGATCGTTTTAAAGACATTGATGTACTGACCTTGCCGTCCTTATACATCTTTGAAATTATTATGTATACGAGGAAAAATATAGATCGATTTACAAAAGAAGGCGATATTGGTGGTATGGAAACCCGAGGTCGTGATAAATTGGTTGTTCCAAAATTTAAATTACATAAGTCAAATGTTTCATTTTTGGGTAACTGCGTTCGTTTTTATAATAAAGTTCCTCAAGAAGTCACTCAATTAACAGAAAATATATTTAGATTAGTTATAAAACGTACATTGATTAGACAATCATACTATAAAATAAACGATTTCGTTGAAGATAAAACAATAATCTGGAAATAATTTTCTCTGCACATGCATTTACTGGCTCTCTGAATATTGTATTTTAATAAACCTTTTGTAAAATGATGTTGAAAAAATTATACCTGACTGAGTTTCTTGTCGGTTCTTCTCAGTGTCCAGGTTTTCTTTTCTCTTCTCTTTGAACCGAACTAAAGTAGATTTGACGTTCAAAAATACCTCGTGATTGGGTTTACTTGAATAAATTGATTTGACTTTGACTTTGACTTAGGATATTATCACCTGTCTGTATCGAAAAATATTTAATTCGTTCGTATATAACGTACTGAAATAAAAAAATACGGTTTGTTGTTGTTTCTGTAATAATAATAATCTTTATTGAACACTGTAAAAATAGAAACAGTTCATTGAGTTCTGTCTCTTGAACTAGGACTGCCTGTATGTCGAGAGACATTCACCCTCATAATCATAATATGCTACTTAGTGTTAATATAAACTACAAGCCAAGAAAAAGGAACAAAGATAATAGCAAAATATGCAAAGTACAAATTATATAATAAGTATGAACATTCTTTTAAATATTATAGAGCAATAAAATCTGAAATTCTAATATATGTCACATCTATACATACAATATGTATATATATACATTATACATATATATATATATATATATATATATATATCACACACAATTTAAGAATTATATATATATATATATATAATTCTTAAATTGTGTGTGTGAGTGCATGTGGGTGTGTGGGAGTGTGTGTGTGTGTGGGAGTGTGTGTGTGTGTGTGTGTGTATATGTGTGCGTGTGTGAATATATGCGTATGTTCAGTCACATAGTTTACCTCCATTGCGGCCGTTAGATTAAATTTTCGCAGTAATCCTAATCCTTATCTTTTAACCAATGTCGAATCTCTGTTTTAAAATTATAATTGCTCATGTGTATAACTATCTTATGACTGTTATTCATATTATACAAACGTGGGGCTTGAAAATTGTCTTCTGGCAACTTCATTTTTAATACTTGGCACGGGACATCTAAAAGTTCTTTTATTGAAGATAAGATAAGGATAAGACATTGGTATATTCACGGTCAACAGTACGGGTTCACGAGAGGGCGGTCAAGCGGATTTGCGAACACTTAAAACTTAGCTATCTTTTCGTAGACCTAAGTTGTAGGATGTCTAAATGGTAAACATAGCATCACCTTAAGAACTGCTCTATGTGCCCTTTCAATTTCAATTAAGTATGTTTTGGGCGCTCCACCCCATGAATAAATGCAATAGTTTACTAGGCAATGACCTAAACCGTATGTTTGCATTATTTGCTTTTCACTTGCAACCGTTCTGAGGTTTTTAAAAACAAAAATTAGTTTCCTTACCCGTTTAGCAATATTTAAGATATGACCAGCCCAGTTTAAGTTGCTGTCAATTATCAACCCTAAGTACCTGATCTCATCAACCCTTTCTAATTTTTCACATGCACAAGGCTCAAGTGTGTTTATATTCCTACTAGACGGATAAACATGCATAGTTACATTAATGTTATTTTTTGGATGGGAAGCGCGAGTTTTACCGAAACATATATATTTAGTTTTGGCAACATTTAACGTCAAAAGACAGTCCTCTAACCAGGTCGTCACTTTGCACTGACCCTTTTCTGTAATACTTCTTAAATTTTCCCAGTTAGCATCGTGAAAAAGGAGAACTGTATCATCCGCAAACATAATCAAGTCCGCTCCATGTATGTATAAGACATAATTCATTGATATCTATTAAAAATAGAGTAGGGTTCAGAACGCTTCCTTGAGGAATTTCATAGGTACAACTAGCTAAGTCACTATAAGTGGTACCAACCTTTACTCGCTGGGATCTACCGGATAGATAATTTTTGAACCACTACTGGGGTATCCCTTATATTAACATTTTCCAGACGAGTAATCAGAATTAGAGTTGACACTGCATCGAAAGCTTTTTCTCGGTCCAGGAATATTCCCAAGCATTTATCACCTCTATCTAGATAAGTAGAAATAAAAGATGTTAGTTTCAAAATCTACGTGGAATGTTTAAATCTAAACCCATTTAGATAAGACAGATAATAACGACATAGGTCTATAATTTGATGGAATCGATTTGTCACCCGAGTTATATATTGGTGTAACAATAGCCTGTTTAAGTATTAATGTGAATGTTCTGTTACTGAAACTAAGATTGATTAATTGAGAAATTTGTGCCAAAAGAATATCACTGTATATCTTCACGAATTTTTTTTATATTTTATCCCAACCAGGTACACTGTCAGAACGCAGATTATCGATGACGTTTACGTTTCTTACTTCCTTAGAATCAGTTGGTAACATTGACATTGATTGTAGAGGCTCGCGCCTAATCCTATTAGTAGCCAAATCATCTTCTGTTTTAATTAGATTCGCTAAGGTTGAAGTGGTTAGCTTGTTTCCAATAGTCGTGAAGAAATAAATCGTTAACTACATTTAACGATTCCTTTAGATTTTTTTCAATATCGAGGAGGATGTACCACTTTTAAATTTATGTAGGCTACATAAATCTTTTATCTTCCAAGTTTCTTTTATATTACCTTTATGAAGTTTTAATTGATCTTGATAATATTGTCTTTTGAATGATTTTATTAATTTATTATAAGTATTCCTATATTTAATGTACTGAATTCTTAGTTCCTCATGATTTAAAGATTCTTTTAACTGAATATGTAATTTCTCTCTCTTCCTGATAGATTTTACCACTTCAGGAGTGATCCATGGTTTTAAGGGTTCATTTCTTTTAGAGACTTTTTTAATTATAGTTTTTGTTTCAATCACTTTTTTAATAATTTAAACCAACTTTTCAGCTGCTATGTTTGCGTCCTCAACAGTGTAAAAATCTGATCAAAGTTTTATTGATGGCTCTGTAGTTAATTGTGATTTTTTCGTGACAAATTTTGGCTCTGTGTTGATCTTAACATCTTCTGGACAGTGATCCGTAAATTTATTAAAAACTACTGTTTTTGTTAAACTATTAGTTTCAACCATGAAGTGATCCAAACATGTCTTTGAATTAGTACTAATCCTTGTGGGATAGTTTACACACTGCCTAAGACTATGTGCAGCTGACATATTAATATAATCAGATGTATATCCATTAATCTCACCTTGTAAAGTATTTATAGTCATATCTCTTGTTAGGAATTTAGGATACTATTTCTTGCTATAATACTATTTATAATGCAAATAATTAAATCAATGTAGTTTGTTGGATTCCGAAAGCTTGATTGACTTACAGGCCATAAGTGCAAACTATAGTATACTTTCCTATATTCAACACCAGAAAATTTCCGTCTATACTTATTGGGTCGTATGAAATTACATTTATATTATCTCGTACATATGTACAACGACACCATCATTTTCGTTAATATGTTGCTTAGTGACAAATGAATTGTAATGGTCAATTGAAGGTATTGCACTGTTTGTATCGATCCAACATTCTGGTTATACAATTATATCAATTGGAACATCCAGTTGAGCCACAAAAATTAGATCTGTCTGAGTTGCAGTGTATACTTCTAATATTTACAGCGAGAATGCTTAATGAAATAAATGTTTTTTTTTTTTAATTTAACAGTATTTGAACAATTGGAATGATCGTCAATATTGCAACATATTGGTTCTGCCATCTCATCTAATTCGTTAGAAATCTGCATATTAAGCGGGTTGAATTTTAAAAATATTAAAGTAAATGCAACATAGCTCTTTGACCAATTGTACGTCAAACATACTATGTATACGAGTATGATACAGAAATATTAAAATATCTAAAATATTTTCAGCGTGTGACAGTTCGTGTAGAATATAATATGTGCGACATATATGTGTGTTTTTGTTCAAAGAAAGAAGTTGTAAATAATTGTATTTAATTTCATTGTATACGAGTAATTTGTATAGTTGTGAGATATAATTTGTAATTATTCAGTTTAAATTATTACTACTATGCTTATCTAAGGACAACTATATCAACAAAATATAATTTACAATCATATTAGAAACCATGGTTATTTTTAACTTAAGATATGAATCTAGTCATTTGGGAATATTAAGTTTAGATAATTCTGTTTCCGACTGGAAATGTATGGGCGGAAAACCATGTTCTTTGCGCAAGAATATTTTCCCATGCGATGACCAGCAATACTTATATTTATTTGTAACAGCATATAATCGCGTACTAAATGAAATAATCTTTTCGTCTTTACTGTCAAGTTTTCCGATACATAAACAGCTTGTTTCGGTTCCTTAATATTCAAGCTTGAAGTGCTGAGCTCATCGTTCTTGTGTTCTTTATTGTATATTTCAAGGGATTTGAGAATGTTTTCCTTGATTAACACGGTTATTAGATCAGAAATTACAGTTTTGTTATGTATCCTGGAAATAATCCGAAATACATCCTTGATTTCCGATTGCTGAAATGACATATTAAATTTTTTTCCAATATTCATAACTAAATTGACTAGGTCTTCTTTTCGCTCTCGTATTTTAGGGGCAACGTTTCTAATTTCTATACTGGTAGATCGAATTTGTTGATCTAAGTGTTCAAGTATATCCTCCAAAACTTGGAGGTATTTGCGATTTTCTATTCTTTCATTTTCTTATTTTCACAATAATTTCGTCGTATTTTGTTGCAGTAAATTCAACAGACTCTTGCAGCTTGGCTTTTGCACTTCGATTTCGAATGAATAAAGAAGTTTTTCTTTAAATTGAAATGTTTTGAACATCTTACAATACTAATTTACGGGTCTATGTCGCGGTTCTACTTTAAGGCTAAATACCTCTTGTATTCCGACGTTCTCGACGTTCCCGACGGTATTTAATCTTAAAGTATAAAAGCAACATAGACCCGTGAATTAGTATTGTAAGACGAGTACAAGTCGTGAAAGTTTAAAAACATTCTTTAAACATATTTAATATTTCACTTCTGAAGGATCCGAAATCTGCTCAATAATCATATACTTCTCTCCTACGTTTACCTCGACTAACTGTATTAACTGCAGTAGATCCTCCACCACAATCAGACGAATCTTGGAGATTAGGATCGGATTGACAGGGTGAGACATTACCAATCTTTGCAGTTGAAGTGCAGGGGAATCAGGTGGAGTACGCTTCAATGGCATCGCAGCAATGTCAACAATATCCAAAGAGATCCAAATAATAATATACCAAAAGTTGTTTCTGTATAAAGCTAATTCTGTAGATTTAGGAATAACTTGTGATTAAATAGGCAGTTTAATAAAATTAAAAGTATCGGTAGGTTTGCGAAAAGATTGTAGTAAGACGAGTTGAAATTTCACCAATAGTTTTAAAATTAAAATGCCGTATGCCTTTGTTTGGATGATGGAACAAAAAGAAATCTTTACACATTGTTCAGACTAGATTTTTGACGTATTAAATAATATTATTATGGTTTATCATGAGCCCCATAGACGATAGAAAGAAAATGCCTGTGTATGTAAAATTCATAGTAATCGCGAGCCATCAACGCCAGCCTATCAGTGGATTCTGAGTACTTTATATTCTTGTTTGTGATCTTAATCTACAAATAATACTTTCACTGAAACTATTATATAAACACGTCGATTCATTTTTTGTTAATCCCTTTGTCCAGTTTTATAATTATTAGATACTTTTTTCGTGTAAATTTTACGGATGGCGTAATAAAATATAACCTTGCTGTTTGCGAACGGACTAGAGGCCGTTACAATAGGTTTATACTCAGAAAATACAGCTAACGACTATTCTTTGTTTCAACAAATGTTGAAGATGCATTCAGACAGTCTAGTAAACGTTACAAACAATATATCACCATCTCATAATCATTGACTATGTAACGATGCTATATAATTTTGCTGGTTTACTTGCATAAATTCATTTGACTTTGACTTAAAAAAATAGTACCAGTTTAAATCGTTAAGAAAATAAAAAGAAACAATTAAATACATATCGGAATCAGACAAACTAAAATTATTTTAAACCTGTAAATCTATATGCTTATATAACAATTTTAGTTTTTAGTTAAGGAGTGTAATTTATTACGAAATATTAACAGACTAAAAAAGTTTAAATTGTGTGAACGAGCCTTGTTTCTGAAGGGAAAAACTTAGAGCAGCAAAAGAACATGATAGCAGCATGGATTTCAAATCATCAAGTTTCTTGCCGTAATATTTCATTCTTTACAAATGGACACTGACATTTGAAGAATTCAAATTAAAAAGTGAGGTAACGGAAAGTCAACGTTATATTTGTGTATTGTGTGATATTTCTGTACCGTACCTGTTGGAATTGTATTTTAAGTTCTAAATATACATACATAAGTTTAGTTATTTACAATAATTTCCTTTTTGTACTTACTATCCGTACATAAAGCCTAGAAGGCAGCGAAATGGGGTAAATTTTGCATTTAAATACAAATTAATGAATCAAAAAGAACCTATATTGAGTGTTACTTTGTAGTAAAGTCAACAATAAACTGTATTTAGCGTCCTGAATTTTCCTCGTAGCATATCAAAGAACAGGCTACCGCAAAGTCGGAGCGCTTTGTACGTACATGTTTTGAAAAAGAAACAAAACATGTGTATATCAACATTTTCCATAATGTATTACGAGCTTTATCGCGCTGTCATAAGGGGTAATGGAAGTGTACACTGAATGTGGTACCCCGATGTGTTGTTTTCATTCCGCTTTTCCCGGTAAATGCAAAAAACGAAATTACAAAGACTCGCTTCGCGGATTGCTATGAATTTCCACATAGCTGAATTTTTTAAGTCTGCTTGTCTGGGTTCTGCGCTCTTATTTGGAAATGCCAAGCATTCAAAAAGGGTTGAGCATAATTGTAATATTTTGTGGCTAATGCATGAAATGAATAAACGGTCGTTATCTATAACCTCTAAAATATTTAATATTTCGTCGAATAAGTATTTAATATATTGAAAATATGTTTTCTTTATTTTGATTCTATTTACGTCCAATTTCATTATTTGTCAGGTTGTATTTAAATATTAGCAAAGTGATACTGACTTATTAGCACTTTCTATTCATCTAACACAGAAAATTCTTGAAAGACTGTTTCGACTAACAAAGGTTGAAAAATACGTCGAAGGTAAATTCTCCTGATAACAATGCATTTATTAAGAAGGGTCCTTCATTTCCAACAAGAGCATGTTCCTTACATTTTTAATGAAGAGTCTTTTCAATTCTACGGATCATTATGCGAGCATTCATTTTACATAAAAACTGTGTTGATGAAAGAGAAGTTTTTTAATTTTAGCTTTTTCTACCATAACACTAAGAGGAACGGCATGAGAGCTGAGAGGAATATATGGCTTACATCATATCATTTTATATATCTTAAGTATAGGCCTTAGATTGAAATTAACGTATTGTGTAAAATATTTTATTTTAATTGCAACCCTTTCTCGATTTGTTGCTTTCACTCGTTTTGTATGGGAGAGTCTATCTATGTATTTTTTTTAATCTAAGGTATAGATAGGCACCACTCGTAGGCCCGTTTATGTATAGCGTGTCGTAGAAGCCACCGGCAACTAGCAGTCAGCAATTTTATTTTATGATTTCCGTATAAATTTACTTGAAATCGTTTAGGTATTTAGCGCGCAGACGTAGCCACTTGTACACACAATGATAGCTGATCGAAAAGTGTTCGGTGTAAGCATCCAGCCAATAAAAGTAAAAAAAGTAAAATTTATTCCCATGTAAAATTGTATAAACGCAGATTAATTAGTTACTATATAAATATGAACGTTGCTTGGTACTCAGAACACAATAGTTTCGCGATTGAATCACTACTGAACATAACCACCGAACTGTTGCTGGTGCTGTATGGTGGAAGCAACTGGCGACTGTCCAGTTGCCGTCATTGGGCAACACAACTACAGTGTCTTGATAATGGATCCTATGTCAGCAATAAAGTGACTATGTTTGTGCAATATTGTTTGTTAATAGTTATATTTATTTTAGGTTTCTGTGGTACCACATTTTAAAATAAAACTTCTGCAGTAAAACTAAAAAGTAGAATTCATATCGTGTTAATCCATTTCAAATCAAAATACAAGGAAAGCTTATTACGATTATTTATATCAGCAAGTTTAATTATGATTGAACTACCCATTTTACAGAATTAATTTAGGAGTGTCAAGAAAATTGTACTGTAATGTTTTATACATAATACCTATTTATTAGACATTTACGAGAGTTTGGAGAATAATAATTATTTATGAATGTTGTTTGACGAATATGTTATAAGTGCTATTTATTTTTTATTCAGTAATTGTTTTTCTAATTAATGTTTTGTGACAGCATTGGGGACTGATAAAGAGGCGTAGCTCAATTGATATGGCTAACTTTAGGTCTCAAATACAAAATAATTACAGGTATTATGAATCAGTGACAGTTATTTTATTAATAGATTGCTTTCTATGAGCTAAATTTTTAAATTGGCAAGTTCAAATATAGGTCAAAAGTATTTCGTGGATGTGGAAATAAATTGGAAGCTGAGCATTTGATGAAGTGTGGCTTAAGAACATTAGAGAATGACTCCATGAAATTATTAGGAAAACAACAAGGGCAAAATTTTGTAATTTCTGTATTAGTGTAAAGCAGGTATGGGAGAAAAATTCACATACATCGTTGCAGGTTTTATATATTATTATTAGGTATGGTTCATTATCTAACCTCAAATCATAAGCTTAAAATTCGAAATTTTCGAAAATTCGAATTGGAAGTTATACGTTTTTAATAAATACAATTATGCAATGAGTTGCCAAAAACGCAACGAATTGGATACGTCATTGTCTACTAATAAAAGATGGCAATGTAAACATGGACATAAGGTTTTAAAACAATGCGATCTAGCTTTGATTGATCAACGTACTTGTTTTTGAGGTACTAAAAAAAATCAATATACTGGAGGACATTCTGATGAAATTGACGTTTTCCATTTTGATTTGATGATAATTATCTGTTTTTACTTAATTTTCTGAAGAAAATGAATCTCACGTGTTGACAGCATGCAATGCAACTTTATCAAAGTTAGAATTTTAACCACTAGACGTGATCAAAACAGTCAGATTCCATGGTCAGTTCCCAATACTCGTAAATATAAAGTAATAACCACTGACTCTTTCGACGTATGCCAAAAATTACGTAACTATCAGGGTTCTATCATCCTGGGCAATATTCCAACAGCGACAATTAAGCCTTCCTTAAGTAATAAATAATTACCAACAGGTTAAAGTTATATTAAAAATTACAATTTTCTGTATTATGTCTCTTTTTTAAAATAATTTTATGTCCTGATACTTATTTTAGGACTAGAAATTATCTTTGAAATAGAACCAACCTATAATACTTATTGTACAGACTCAGGTGTTACTTTGCGGAATTCCATTTCATGTGATGAATTCCTAAAATCTTTAGCTATTTTCCGCTCAAACTCCAAAAACCATCAATCGACACGTGTTTCGCCTCTCAACGAAGCATCCTCACGATATACCAGAGATTTATTTATTTATTTATACTAAGATTTTAGGAATTTATTACTATAATACTTAATTCTTAAAATTCATGTGTATCTGTTTTTATATATCTATAAATAAATAAATGTGCCGAACAATACTCATCTATCATCTATCTGGTCTCAAACTAGGGTATTATTTCCTATGCAACGAGAAACAGACGGCGATTACTAGGAGCATAGGGGACTACTAGGGACACCTAGACCCGAGACAATCTAGCAAAGTTTGTTTCCTAAATTGACTCAGCCGGCAATCGAAACTGGAATCTTCCGCGTTTAGACACTACACCTTTATCACTGCGCCGTTTAGGTATCGTTACATTATTATATGCTGACATATATTTTATTCCACTTTCAAAGTCAAAGTCAAGCCAATTTATTCAAGTAAACCCAATTGCAAGGTATTTTTTAACGTCAAATCTACTTTACTTTGCCATCTGTTTTGCAAAACAAAACATCTCAATCAAATCAAACCTTTGATTTATTAACTCTCATAATCAAAACGATCGACTCGGTTCTATAGTGAACCAGAAATGAAACATTATATTTAAAAATAGAAGTAGTTCATAATTTTATCAAATAGTAAAACCTAGTGTAAGTCAATTTTAAGTAAGGTTCCTCTGTGCATGTCATCCCTAACATGAGTAATTATTTATTGATTGTATGGCATACACAAATCCGAAATTCATAACTAAACTGATTTTCTTTGTAGTTCGCCATGAAATGGATACCACATGCAAAATTCATGGTCAATTATTATTGTCTTTTTCACAGAGCCACAGGTGAGACTCGGGACTTTAGCCTAGGTATGTTTATCATAGCCGCTCCACATTTGCATTTAGTTTCAGATATACGATGAACCCGCTTAGCTGTGATACTCGTTATAATGTACACCAGTTTTACAGGGATTTAAAGGATTTGTTGACATTGTTATGACTCATGAATGTATAATGTTGTGGAATTAAATCGTTCTAAGTAAGTTTAGGATTATGATGTATCTGATGTATCTGTGATTAAATAGATGAGTGTGGCTTGTAGAGAACGAGCAAATAAACATGGCAGGAGAAACCGAAGGAGATAAACGATAGTCGAAAATCATAAGAAGATTATGAAGATCACATTCTAGATATTACTCGCGGACCCTGCAGATGTTCTATCCGAAAGTTGTTCACTTCGAACCACTACAGAGAAGAAGATTTTTTGAAAATAAGTATCAATTAAGTTTTTTTGGTTCATTTATGACGCTAAATAAGATATATTTTTACAATGGGAATGCAGGAATGAATCAACTATGCTAATTGTGTCTATTTCCAGTTAATGGCAGTTGCGCAATTAAGTCTCTGGTCTTCCCCTCTGGCATCTGCAGATTTCCCCCGTATAACGTAAAGTGAACGTGAAGAAATTTATTAAGATTATTTCTAATATTTTGAGGTTCTAGTGTAATTATTTTAATGTACCAATAGCGATTCATTTCATAATATACCTTTAAAAGGAATTGTTAGCACGCGTCAGTATTCTATGGTGTCTCCTTCAAACGATATGTCGAATTTTTATCTTGGATGTAGGCCAATGGCGTTGATGTTTATTTATTATGGACAATTTTATGGACCGGCGGCCGTGTAAAAATAAAATAAGACATAAATCAGTTCTAGTTCTGATAGTATGATATAATTGTTGTTATTGGCATTGGATTAGTACCACATTTGATAAACATTGAATTAGGTATTAGATTTTGTAGCATTGTGGCGTAACTTTACAGATGGATTCACATCTTATAATTTTTTTGTATTGCAAGGTTTCATAGTTTTAACCTATTTGTAACATACATTTGTAACATACAAATAAGTATGGATATGAGTCATTATTTTGATTTATCATTATCATCAATGGAGTCGCCATTTAGTCCTTGCATAAATTGTATAATTCTGTAAATTTTTCCTAATGCGCAGTAAGAATTCAAATATATGTATAGAAATATATACGTAGTTCCAAATAATTTTCATTACACTTATGTATATAGGTATGTACAAATGTACATGTGATTGCTATTATACGTCTGTGACATTAGCTAGGCTGCACGGCGAAATCTGGAAACCGAAGTTATCTTTGAGCTAGCCACATATTGTTTTGTTATCACTATCTGCCACAGGTATGCGGGCGAACGAATAGTTGGGTATTTATTGGTGGTCCAAGTTAAAAAAGTATACGATGAAAACCTTTTGAGAGGTATCGTATATACATACATATCTTTACGCTGTATCCCTAACAGGGTAGTCAGAGAAGACGGAGCGCCAATCTTCGCGGTTCTTACATACATTTTTCGATTCCTCAAATCTCGACATTTTTCACACATATTTTCGCGTAACTACCCAAAATTTACGAAAATCGCTTTCGAAATTTCCATCAGCTAACAGCTATTTGGTCTTCGTAAGTCAGACTTGGTCATCTTTGGCTCCGTCACATCAAACTCACAACTTTCATTCTCGAAAACGCACTCCACAAATACACTATTTCATTCTCTTGTTCTAGACATTTTCCATTTATCCATATTTCACACTTCGTCGGTACATCTTCTATTTTAAACACCAGAACCTTAGTTTTGTCTACATTCATATTCAATATTTTAACTTCACAGTCTTCTTTCATGTACGTGACTAGTGACTGCAACTCTGTTTCTGATAGTTCTATAAGCACAACATCGTCAGGGTACAAGAAACGGTTTACCACCTACTGTACTATTGTAATTAGTATCTGGGTGACCGAAATTTGCTGAGATCAAAAAAGAAAACAAAAAATATCTGCGCACATTGCAGGATTTGAACCCGCGCACTACGGCGTGGTAAGCGTATGCCACTTTGCTATTGAGAAAGTAAACTCTTTTGCGAAATTGAAAGAGTTTAGAAGTTTAAGAGCTTAGAAGTTTTAAGCGTGTGAAAACACGGAGAAAACAATATGTAGAATCTTAGCTAGATTGATTTTCGCTTCCGTAAACCCTACATTGTAAATTTCATCGAAATAATTTAAACTATTCTAAATCCAATGTCGCCTTCAATGTATTGCTTGTACCTCGCAATACGCAGCACAATGAAATTTAAAAATTTCATCGATATAATTTAAAATATTATAATTCCAATATCGCTTTCAATTTATTGCTTGTACCTCACAATACGCATATAACTATAACTCTTTTTCATTGCACCCAACACATGTTACTGGGATGATACTAACCAGACTCTTCTTCATAATTTATATGATAGTTAGCCGCAACCAACGTTTCATTCTGTAATTCGGTAGCTGTCTGAGGTTTTTGTTGGAATAAAGTTTAATATAATGATTTAGAAACACGTAGATACTACAGGCTTATTTGTAAGGATTTATTAATATTAGATAACATTATAGTCAGTAACGTATATAATATAATACTTACTACGTAAGTAGGTACCTACATGAATATAACCGTGAAGATGATTGTTTAGATACATTTTTATTGTGCAATCTACACTGACATCGCATTGATTTATTTTCTTTTTATTTGCACTGAAAAATCTACAGCCATTTGCTCTATGTTACATTGCAAAATGTATAAAACAGGTAGGTATAAACAAATAAAGGTTTCTCCTTTTAAGAATAATTCCCGTAATTATAATACTATAAGGTTCGAAACCAAAAATGTGTTCTATTAAGCTGTATTTATTATTGATACACATGATGGGATGAAAATAAATTAAAAAATGAAATACGGTAATGAGGCCTATATATGTCTGAAATCAAGTAAAAATAAGGTAAATGCAGTAGAAATGCGATCTCTCAGAAATATGTGCGGTGACTCCCTTGCAGATAAAATAACTAATGAAGAGATAATGCAGTATGACAGGATTGGACAACAGTGTTTTCGTAAAAATTAAGAAAAGTATGCTTAGATGGTTCGGCCACATAGAAGGAATGAGTGAGGAAAGATGGACGAAGGAAATCTACATTATTAAAGTGAGTGGTATCAGGAGCCAAGGAAGATTAAGGCCGACTTATGAATGAAATAGGTGGAGTGTTCGCCGACGGAAATGTCATAAGCACTCGCATATCTAGATGAAGGTGTGTAAGGAGTATAATTTCTTCTCTCTTCTTTAGCCTCCTCAAAGGACCTATGATGAGGCGAACGAAGTATGTGAAGACCGCGATATTTGGCGCTCCGTTCTCTCTGATTACTCCGTTAGGGAAACAGGGTGAGGATATGTAAGTATGTATGTAGGTCATAATATCATTGTAGTAGGTACAATCTACAAGGTGTAGTAGGTATCAATTTATTATTATCAAGTAATGCGTCCGCGATCCGCAATGGTCAGGTTACATGATTAGAGGGACAGAAACATGGAATAAAATTGTTTCTCAATGGTATCCGAGACGGTAGGATGGTGAAATCAAACAGGTCGCAGGACAACATGGAGTAGGACAAAATGGCCAGGGATAGACTGGAATGGACAAGGTTGGAGGAGAGCCAATTGGCAAACGGACATACAAAAACGAGTAGACGCCGAATATGCAACTAAAGCTTTATTATTATTATTTTTATTACATTACATAATGCGTCCGTATGCGACCTATAAGCACAACATAACCCAGTAGCGAGCAGGAAATATAGGGCGTAAAGTATGCGACACGGTAGGATAAACAGCCGCGCGGTGGATCTTAAGATTAAACTTACGATTAAATTAGGAGTATGTATTTAAAAATCATTGTGTTGTATATTGTAAAAATGGTGATGTATAACTGTGGGTTTTCCAAGGTTTTACCACTTGTCCACGTTCATCGTTATTATGTCACATTAAAAAAACACGAGAAACTAACGCGATTACCTTTCTTTTTCGCTTGACGTTTCGGATGAATTGCATCGGCCGTGGTCTCAAGTAAATTGTCGCAGCAAGCTTTTTTTTTTGATATTTTATAATGCATTTAAATGTTTATATGTCACATTAAGTTTACCACTCGTTGCTGATTCCGTATTTGTTTATTTTCTTACTTTCATATTTTATTTTCTTTGTCTAACTTCTTGCATAGATTGCATTCTTTAAAATAGTACTATGTAGGACACTAAACAGACTAAAACTGATTGTGCACATTTTGTCGTATGATGCAAGTTCTCGATCAACTTAGAATTTAAAACGATTTTCATACTCAAATCTTGAGTGAAAACCGAAGTTTTTAAATGAATTCAGACAAAGACAAATGCCAAGTAAGAAGACGTCTCGCAGAAACGTTAATTTGATAAAGTATTCTGGTTTGAAGTCTTGTTAAATTTTGTGAACTTGTCATATATTCCACAAAGTTTAATTGATGTTAATTAAAGGGGATAATAATCTACAACGTAGTTAGAACTTTACTAAGAGAAGTTACACCGAGAATTCCTTGAGCTTTTACTTTTACCTAAGGAAAAAACAGTATTTTTATAGTAATGTGTTTTACTGCCTGTAAAATTTTAATGAAATTTCATGTATTAGCTTTTTAGATTATAACAATTAAAAATACTATGCGATAAATATAATGCGAGTTGATAATCTCATTAAGTACAAAATTGACAAAAAATCTCCACGAAGCGAAATATTTTAGAAGCTTTCGTTTAACAATTACTCGACTTGGGAATGTAAACGTGAACTCTAAAAAAATTGTTAATTATCAATTTTATGAAAAATGAGTGGAATTTTTTTTTTAACGGAATATTGTTCCTTAGTGTCTATTATCTGGGATAATACCTCAATTTTAAAAATAATTTAAATTATTATTTCACAGTGTACAAAAAAATGTTAGCTTGCAACGGCCTGTTTCGAAGCTACATAATGGCGCAACACTCGCCGCGCGAAGACCTATTTTCAACATTAAATAAAAAGTATTAATAAAAGAGATGAAGTTCCGAAAGTCGACATTTTTTTTGGAAATTGCCTCCTGTTTAAGAGCCTTTTTCTCTTAATTTTTTATCTTGAATATTTTTTGAGTAATTTCCAAAAAAACTGGACGCTATTTTTAAATATTTAATTGTTTATAACTTTTGCAATTGTTTACCTACAGGTTTGAAACTTTCGCACGTTTTTCTAGACATCAATTACGAATCCAATGAGCACGTATTTTTACTATCAGTAGCAAGAATTAACACATTTTTCTACTTGCAACTCATAGCGCTTATGAGATTTCTGACCGATCTAATTGCGCAAATTCTATTGATATAAAAGGATAATAGTTGATTTATTTATTTTTAGTGTCTATTGTAAAAAAATAATAATAATGCGCTAGACGATACACACCAATCATTTGATCTCAAACTAGGGTATTCCCTGTGCTATGAGAACCAGATGACGACTACTGAGGTTGTCTCCCAGTACACCCAGACTCGAGACAATCCAGAAAATTTTCTAATTTGACCCGACCGGGAATCGAGCCCGGAACCTTACGCGCTTGGGTTAACTTCTAAACCACTGCGCCATCTAGGTCGTTAAAATGTCTCTGATAGACGTTTATAAATGTCTAATGTTTAATTGATATTGATTTAGAGACAATGGAAGTTATGAAATTAGACTCCTCCTCCTTTACGACTACTTTGTTTAATCATAGCCGAAATCAATAGCTTAATTTATAAATAACCCTTGACGCAAAAAGAGATGTGATAGAGTTTGAACTCTTTGTTTGTTTGTGTGTCTGTATGCATATTTGTGGAATTCTAGCTCTTAAATGGATGTAGTACAAATTTGCGGTTTTTTCGTTTAAAATTTTAGTTGTTGAGTGTTCGATGGAAATCGGTTTAGCTATTCACAGAATATTAAGCTCTGAATGTTATTCTATGAACATAGAACAATATCTTACTTCCAGACTTTATTTACATAATACACATAGTTTTGAGCAAAACGCCTGTTACGAACGGATAGATATTAGACGGACAGGATGAAATTAAAACGTTTCCGTTTTCAGTTATTCGGCTGCGGAATCCTAATAAGTGTAATTTGTTGATTTCCAATATAAAGATAATAATCTTATTTCTGAATATTCTGTCACAAAACAGTAAAGGATTTTAGTGTAGCTTTATTTGCAGCATAACGTTAATTATTTTAAATTATTTTATTATTAAATTATTTTAATGCAAAATCATCAAAATTACACTTGAAATGTACCCGATTATGCGGGAATTCATTTATAATTTACATATGCAATACACTAGTGACCTGCAAAGTTACATATACTCGACAAAATGGAAGTCAAAGCTTTGATCTTCTGCCTTCGAGTATAGTTTCAATTATTCACAGAGGAAGGTGATGCGGGCGGTAACGTTCCTTCTTGCGTCTTGCAGAATAGTCGGTACATACAAACGTATGTAGGTTTATTGTTATACCTTAATTTACACACACTTCCGTATCTACTCGTACATTGTTACTAAAATGTTACGTAAACGTGACTGCTAATTGATTGATGTGTGAGCAGTGTGAGTATTGTATTTACGTATTTGAAAATTATTCAGTTTAGTGGTGTTATAAAATATAAGTTTCTTATACTGTTTCAAGACTGTTTCTAATAAGATTCAAATGTTTTAATTTTCAAGGTAATGCATGAGTAATCATGCTCATAGGTGGGTTTTCAGAATCAAAAACAAAGTAGTGTACCCAGTGTTGCCAACCCTGCCGTACTGTAAAATTGCATACGCCCGTAAGAAAAACTGTAAAAAACAGTAGCTAGCAACACCGACGAATAAACATAAAGGGGAACACTGGCGCCCTCTAGCAGAGCGCGACGGTGTTCATGACGTCATAAAAAAGAACGACTGACGGCTTGTTTCCCACTACCGCTACGAGATTATATAAGTCGAAACTCGAGCGCTCCACGGCTCTCTATTGCTTTTTACTTTCACGATTGCAGCACAAAGTGTTTGAATACTACTGTGTTTGAATACTCCAGACAATTATTAATTGATATTAAATTAATATTAATCGATAATTTTAGTGAAGTTTGGGGTGTTCCATTGCTATAAGTATCGAACTTACTATTTAATTTCATCATAGGTTACACAGTAAATATTAAAAAAAGTCTAAATATACAGTTTTTGCTTATTTTTTTTAGTTATTTTATAAATAATAGAGATGTAATATCTCGCAAAAATAATTGATATTGGAAAGATAAATTGTACATAGATATTCAAGTCAATCAACTAATAGATTAAACTAATTAATTAACTGTACAATGTAAGATGCATAAAAGCAAATTTCGCGGGTAATATAAGAAATTTCTTTCTTTCTTTCTTCTTCTGCTTTAGTAAGTAAAACTGTAGATTTGGAGAATTAAAACTAAAAATTGAGATGACTGTAAATCTACATGGCAACACTAAGTGTGCACCTCAGTGTACGAATAGATCTCCGAATTCAGGTTTCTCCTGCGTTATCAAAAAAAGATTTTTTACTAAGATTCTACATTTTTCATCAATGATTTTTAGCGATTTGTGATATTTTATTAAAATATTTTGTGTACTTTTTGTTAGTTCTAAAAAAATTCCATCCAAATTATTTCTCAATATCTATCTGAATGCTTTAAATAATATTTAAAGAAAATTGTACACATATTATTCTTCGTTGTTTTGCTTAATATGTACGTTTTACACTTACTACAAGTAACTGGATAAAACAGTCGTTTACGAAAGTAAAAAATATCGCCGACTATCTTCAGTGGAGTTCATGTTATTCGTAAACAAAAATGATAGAACATATTTCCCTAAGGATTTCTATGAAAAAGGTATGATAAAATATTGAAAAGGATATGGATTAGTGATAAGTTTGAGGCACCAACTTCTGGGTCTTGTGTCTTGTGTCAAATATTTGAGGGCTACGGGAGTAAAACCCGGGTAAGGCAGACCTTGGCCTACCGTACTCTCCGTGCTTAATCCCCCTTCTGAGTCCGATTCCCCACCGTCGGACTCAGAACAGCCCCCACTCGTGTCCGATTCGGGCCCCCCCTCTCGGTACCCGTAGTAAGGCATCCTCTCCCTTTCTCCAGACATTCACTTAAATTATAAGCTCATTGTATCACTTTTTATAACAGTCTAATTTTTTAAGTACTATTTAACCATTTTCGGAATTTGTTCAACTGTACAGATAGGTATCACTTTGTATTCGGAGAGAATGATTACTTTGTTCTTTCGTAGTGCTAGAAGAGAGCTCCATGGTTGAAGAAGAGTTAGGCTTAAAACTTCTTCATCTGTAACAAATAAAAAACAAAGCATTAGGTGTATGAATCTCGTAAATAATATTGGTTACAAAAACGTTATCAGTTATAGATTTATATAAAAAGTAAGTTTAGATTATTTCTTAAAAAAAGTCTCTTTCGTCTTTGTGTGAAAATAGTTAATTTGTTAATAACAAAAAAGTACATACATATGTTAATATTTACAAACTTAAAACTACACATTATCTTAAATAATAAACTTCCTCAAAGTTGCCGCTTAGAAAGCTGTCATTGCTTAAGGTACCCAGCAGACTGGCAGCATTGCCTCTTTGAATAGCCAAACTTATTCGTTGGCGGAAGAAGCTGCCAGCCCGGCGGTCTCCCGAAGCCACGACCAGTCTCTTACAAATATAAGAAACCAGTCGATGGGCTTCGGGGCCCCAGGGACCCAAAGTTAATTTGTAATTTTTTAAAACACAGGGTTGTGCATATTTTTATATGCATATGTAAACACTTGCTTATTCCATATAACTTCACGCTATTTATCATTCGGAGTGATCAGAAAAACAAGTCAGAACAAAAAAACCACCAGGAGTATGTCAGACACGTACCAAATTACAAGTAGGCCGACTTATTTTGTATGCTTTATTTTTGAAATAATATGACTTTTTATTATGTCCATGACTTCAACTCTGATCACCCATTTGCAATACTCATCGCTTAGGTATTGGTTCGGTACCCATTTCTGGTAAAGTAGAAGTGAAATAAAACATGTGGTTAAAAATGCCTATAATTTTATTTTTATTTCATACGTGCAAATGTATCCATCTAATCATTTAAATATTATACCTAATTGCTTTAAAATTGACATATATTTTTATTTGTCAACCAGTTTCAATGAAATAAACACTTAATGTTAACATATTCTTGGGATTCTAGTTTGGGAAAACCTGTAATTGGCTAAAGTACAATTCAATATATATTTGCGTATTTTTTTGCTGGAAAGCTGTTGGTTTTTGAAAAAATAAATAAAATTAAATAAATAAATAAACCTAAGCTTATTTCAATACATCACTGGAAACCACATCCAAATCGGTTCAGTTATTGTGGAGATTAGCGTACACAAATGCATAGAGTGACAAACAGAGAAGTCTGTTTATGATTTCATTGTACATATTCATAGATTTCTGGTTTCATGTCATTAATTTACTTACTTTGCTCAGTAATTGTGCAGTTGACGGAATAAATGTATGCGACCATGGCGAAACTATAAGGATTCCGTTTCTGTCACTTTAGCTATTATAGATAGATGGCACTTTTAGCAATAAGTATTTGGTTTACAGTTTGCAGATGGCAAAACGGAAGCAAATAGTGACTACTTAGAACTAAATATCATTTCAAAAATTACTAAAACGAACATTCGCATTCGCATTCGCGAATACTCTCACGTTCTTTTTAGGGTTTCGTACCTCAAAAAGAAAAACGAAACCTTTATAGCATCACTTTGCTGTCCGTCTGTCTGTCTGTCCGCCTGTCCGTCTGTCTGTCAAGACCCTTTATCACGGGAACGCGTGAAGGTATCGAGTTGAAATTAAAACCATATACTCAGGACAACAGTCCCTTGAAGCTGTGAAAAAATCAAACTTCTAAGTTAACGTAAAAAAAAGATATGGCCGTTTATGCCGCAAAAAACGTATATTTCGACACTCTCAAGGGAATCGAAATTTATAGGGTACTTTCCGTTGACCTAGAACTATGAAATTTGGCAAGTAATACCGTCTTAAACTAAAAGTTTAGGGAAAATCTGAAAACTATACATTTGTAATTAAATCATAAAAAATATAGTCTTTATTTAAAGTACGTAATCAATCATCGAGGTTAAGCAATACTGTTAGTATATCCTATAAGTAATTATAGGTTTTGGAAACTAAATTTCGAGAAAAGCTCGGAAAAAACTGCGAGACTCGATTTCTGAACTATTTATAATATGTATCTATAAATTTGTAAGGAACCCTCCGTGGGCGAGTCCGACTCGCACTTGTCCGGTTTTTTATTTCTATATTCGCATTAGCGAAAAGCATATCAAATATGTTCGTAAAATTTTGCGAACATATTTGAAAAAGGTTGATAAATATTTATGAAAGGACAACGTGATTGCTGGTATTAGATTTACGTTAGGGTTATATTTACATTAGGATTAGATTAATATTAGGATTAGATTTATATTTTTTGTATAAAGATATTTTATGTATTAAGATATTTTTAGGTATCTTCAGTCCAAAATCTAAAACTTATTTAATATTAATAAAAAACACTTTTAATAGAGAACAGCCTTAAATTTACTGACTTTTATATTTAAAAAGGCAATATTTGTATTCGTGTTCGCATGTGCCGATATTCGCATATCTTTTGATATTCGCATTCGCATCAACCAATAACGGGGACGAATGTAGAAAATTATGATACATTGTCACAAGTAATAATAGATTGTTAGACAGCGCCTGTAAAAGTTCCTTACAATGAACCTCCTCTTAGCAGACTTTTATAGCTAGCGTGGGAAGATAAATTGTATACATATTAGATATTATAAATTTTATAAGTGATTTTTTATTGATACAATCCTATGACTAAATAAAATTCAGGGAAATAAAGCATGTAATAGAAATCGAAACGTTACGTGCACAGTTTTCCTTGAAAACCCGTTGAAATGGTCCGTCATAATTATTATAACAACAATAACGACTAATAAGCTTTTCGTGTAAACGAAGTACTTAAATATTTATGGTTCTCTCGCGTGCTCATGACATTTACAAAGTGTTCCGTGTAATTTGGTCGCAGGTGACAATATTTATAGTGTGTCCGTATACGATTAAGTTCAGTTTGATTTCTTACGGAAGAACATTAATTTTTTATTCATTCGAAAATATATGCAAAGTGGATACGGTATAGAATAATATTAAAAAATGTTTTTTGTGTTGTTTTACTAAAGACTAGCTATGTTCACATGTAAGTACATACCTACATAGATAGCGTCACATTAATTTCCATTCAAGACGAACAGAGCATTATGAGCACATCTTGGCATTCTTGCCAGTAAATATAATATAGTATATTTGGGTTAATATGTAGATGCAAACAAGGAACTATGGAATGACAAGTGACAAACACTAGGTTTCGGTTTCGGCAAATTTCGACGGCAAGATGCCGAAACTACGACCGCAAACGACTACGTTTGTGAGTTTTCGCACTGACTACAGTGTAGTCGACGTAGTGACATAAGTTACCTCATCCCATGCCACGTACATTGTACATATAAAGTAAATGTAGTGTAACAAAACTATTTACTACATACATACATAACAAGAGAAGATGGAGCGCCAAGCATCTTGATCCTTACCTACATACTTCTATCGCTTCCTCAAATCTCATCCTTTTCCCCACAAACTTTCGCCTGGGTAATCGAGTGCTTTTCACATTTCACGCTCTGGCAATTTGATCTTAATAAGTCGGCCTTGGTCTTCGTTTGATTCTGCTACCACAAACTTTCTCACAAATTCATTCTTTCTGTGTGCCCAAACCATTTAAGCATTTGTGTCTTTTTTACAATAACACTGTCCGTCCAATCTTGTCATATTTTGTATCTTTTCATTGTTTAACGATAGTTCGCGAGGATGATACTGCATGTATTTTTTAATGACTAAAACCATTTAACGATTTCTCAAATAGCTACTTCTACGAGTACAAATAGATATTTGCAAATATCTAAAATGAATAGAAATGTAGTGTTAGTTCCACATTAATTTTAATCACATAAATTACCCACGTGTGATATTTTGTAACATTTCAGTAAAAAGAACGAGAGAAGAATGGATTTCCTGCGTGTAGTGGAGCTGTATGAAAGCCTGATTTTGGTCTTGTAAGAGTTCAGTTGTTGAGAAGCCGTCTAATAGTCAAGTACATAATAGTTGTGATGAAGAATTGATAGTGCGTTCATAGTGATCAGTGCTTCTGTTACATTTCATATTTAACAGTAGAAAAATGTAAAAAAAGTTACCTTAAAATAAAATTTCGGTTTCAAAAACTAGTTTCGTTTGAATACAAAACCTATCTTACAATAATCTAATACATTGGCTGATTACAATTACGACCTGAGTTTAAAAATAAGCAGCGGATATGTTATTTATTCCTTTCTTTACAGATCAAGATGAAAGTGTATAATGACTAATAATGTAAATGCAAAAAAATGTTCTTGTTAAAGTTACCGAATTACAAATTTCATAAAAAACGAGACCATTACGTAAGAAAAACATTCTGGAAAAAGTTGAAAAGTATACGCTTTCAAGGCGAAATAAAAACGAATATACGATATACTACTACACAGCTGCATAAATGCAGCACCCTCATTTAGTCGACGGAAGTTTGACGATTTTGGACACAAATAAAATTTTTACTACCAGCAATTAAGTTGAAGCGAGCGTTCAAACGCTCTCCGAATCACTGTTTAATTTTATACTGAGTTACCGTTAGGTATGTATATACGTATAAAGTCAAGCTTTGTGTTCAACCTTCATTAATATGTGGAGAACTTCTGTTTGGAACTCAGTCGAATGATTTAGTTTACACTCTAAATAGTAGTATTTTTAAATTACAATCTTTCATTGAATTCGACTCTAGTATGTGTGAGTCAAATGCAACTGAATTTTGAACCAGTTCCACCTAACCGATTGAGCTGAAGCTTTGTACACACATTTGGGGCTGGCGATAATGCAATCTAGTAAAAGCTCGTAAAAAAAACTTTTTAAACAGTAGGCTTAATGTTCCGTCCGAAATGTGGAAAAAGCAATTACTAATGGAATCTCCTGTGTATATCTGTCTGTATTTCTATCTGTCACAGATTTTTTTCTTGGGGACCACTTCTTTAACGTAAGCTTTTGAAAAAAAAATAGGTTGGAAAATAGTGTTCCTAGAAAAAACGAACAATAAATGTTTTTTTGTGCTTTTATAGACTACTTCAATTTACCGTAAACCATGTATGTACATCCTAAGTCATGAGGGTTCATCCCATAGAAAAATACATTGGTTTAATCTAAATATGACAGGTCACAGTATTTGTTGGCATCCCAATCTTATATTCTAATGGTAAAAAATTTAAAACACGTGGTACAAAAGGGAAAATCTTTCATCTTAACATGTGAATTTTTTTTTATCTAAATAAAAATCCAGTAATTCGTCTTAGAATAAATTGGGACGCCTTTTGTGTCGATACACTTCTTTTTTTCGATGTCCCGTCGACTTCCAGGTTAACAGGTACCTCGGCAGTTTCACGTTTAGGCTCTTTGCAGTCGAAATTTTGGGACCCTAGGGCCTTGAAGTCCATCGAATAGTTCCTGATATTTGTAAGCGACTGGTCGAGGCTTCGGGTCTCTCGACTTGGTAGCTTCTTCCGCCAACGAATGAGTTTGGCTATTCAAAGAGGCAATGCTGCGAATCTGCTGGGCACACTACACAATGACAGCTTTCTAAGCAGCAACTTTGAGGAAGTCTATTATGTATATACGTTTTTTCCTTAAAAAGAAAGTCGCATGACAAATTTTGTGTTTCGGTTGGCAGTATTTTTACAATGAATAACAAAGTACGTATACATGTTATTTCTATATGTTACATGGTATTTATGTGTATATAGATATACGTACATACATATGTATGTATATACCTCTATATGTATTCTGGCTATGTATCATATACATATTTTTATATATTTAGTAGGTATACGTTATATTACAGTTAGTAAGGGCCTGCTGGAATAAATTTCTATTAGGAATAAACTGTACTTTGCTCAAATTCTCTATGTGTAACATTCCTTTTGTGTATGTTGTGTGTGCAATAAATATTTAAATAAATATATCAATTTAAAGTATATTTATTATTAGGATAAAGTTTGTTCTTGATATAATCATATGTTTATTTATTTTATACAAAGAGAAAGTTCAACGACAAATAATTTAGTTGGTTACTAACAATTACAACTGACAGTAATGTAGTTCAAATAATGTACCTATTATTTGAGCGAGTACGATTTGCACGGTCGTTTTTAAAATTACGTATATTCAAGTTGTATCCACGAATGAGAAAATGCTGACACCAAAGTATGCATTAAATCTACCTTTAATTTTATGTTTCTAAAAACGATTACGATTTGGCATTAGATAGAAATTGCTGTAATATTTTTTGGGTTTAATCCTGCAGATTTACAAGAAAACATAAAAAGGGATGCGAAGATTCGCAATTCACAGGCCAATAAAACGTACGGCCTACCATAACGTGGAACTTCGTATGTTTTCATAGTTATATCACTTTATCTTTTATGCATATCTCATTTCGGAAGTTTTTGGACCTCTCAAGACTTCGTATCCATCGCACAACCGTAAAATCGTTTCTCATAAAGTACGATATGATATTATGATGATATGATTTCCATATAAGTTTTTCAATTCACGTTTGGATACGTAATTATTGTCTTGTAATTAATTTATTATAAAATATTTGTATATTTATTTATAGGTATCTATTAGTTATCAATTAATTAAAGAATATATAACATCCATGGCTCAAAAATAGTGTAGATTTTAATAAATTTTTAACCGACTTCAAAAAAGGAGGTTCTCAATCGTCTGCATGTTGTTTTTTTTTTATTTTATTTTTTCGTATGTTTATACGAAAAAAATAAATTCCCCCATAATTCCGTCATTTAGGAACCGATTTCGAAAATTCTTTTTTCCTTTGGTAGGTAATACTTCAGAGGTGGTCACATTTAAATTTCACCGATATTGGAGCTTGGACTTCAAAGATACACTAAACAACGACCTGGTTATGACCTTTATTTATATTGATGATTCTCTTGTACATCGTTGCGCTCCGGAATTAGAAACAAGTTAATTGCAGAACTGCCCTAGATATTTATTTAGGTCAAGATCACTCAAAAGGGAGAAATAAAAAATCTTTATTAAAAAAACTTAAACCGCCTTCAAAAAAACACTGAAAAGTATATTTACTAGTAAACAAAATTCAAGTACAATTAAAATAACTTTATAAATAAGATATACATATCTATATAATTAAATTTGACAGTTATTGAAGTAGGTGCCAATTCAATGTGCTACAACATAAAGTCTATTAGTTTGGTAGGCTTGGCACCGACTTCAGTAACTATCTAATTTAATTATATAGGCATGTCTATCGTATTTATAAAGTTATTTTAATTGTACGAGTTTTGATTAGTAAAGGATAGTTATTTTATACTTTTCAGTGTTTTTTTTTAAAGGTGGTTTAATTTTCTTTTTTTTTAATTTTTGATGTAAAATTCTTTGGGACTTACGAAAGGGAAAAATTAAACAAAATTTAAAAGAAAAGAACAATTAATAAATACACTTATTTCCACGAGGGGGGTATTTTTCTTTTCATTTTATTCTCAAAAAATTTTTAAACATTCAGTTAAAAAAAGTTCTTTACAAAAGTAATTATTTTGACAATTTTTTGCACAACAAAATATATTTCAAAAAATTTTCTTCAAACCAAATGGGTTTAGAAAAAATAGGTAATGGTAATAATTAATTCTTATAGCATCGTTTAATTTTAAGCGTATAAACAGAAATTTATTATGCACCCAAGTCGTATGTATATTATATTGGTATTGACTAGATATTTATCAGTTTTATTTTAGCTCCTTGTCATTCTGTACTATGTAATAATCCACCAATACATTATTATAGAAAGTTTTTATGACAAAGCGCCGAAAAATTATGTTATAGCTACTCAGTCTGTTGACAGACAGTACACAAGAGTCTAACAAAAATCCCTCTGCCCAAAAATGGAAAAGAAATTGAAGATATTCAATTGGAAGTGTCATGAAAATGTGGAGATATGAAATGTCATTTTGTTCGAGCTTCGTTCTTTCGGTTTCATTTAAAATCGTTTTTAGTCTTTGTTAAGAGTTGGGGACGCCGAGAATGGAATCAAAGAAAGGCGACTATGAAATGGCGCCTATTTATTTAAGCGGGGACATTTTCAATACATATTTTATCACTTCTTTCTCATTTGATATTCTTTTGATCGCGTCGTTGAAAATGATGAATGATTATCGTATTAGTTATTCTGAACACTTTAATATAACTAGGCGTGTCCCACAGTTTCACCCGCATTTAATTTAGAATTTGCTAATGACTTGACAGAGCACCACCTATCGATTCCTAGCATAACAATAAACCATAGTCTCGACAAAACAAAGCGTATAGTATGGAAATATGATCTCAAATGGTCAAATCGTTTGGAAGTTGCAGAAGTACACTGCTTATTTTCTCATATAAACACACTAACTCTGCACCAACCAGGGACGGTGTATTTATATGGCAAATGGCCTAACTCTTACAAATGGCCTAACTCTTACACTAATCAGAGTCAGTGTATAAACTTGTCAAACTGCTCAGTTTGGCATATAAACACACTAACTCTGCACCAATCACAGGCATTGTATTTATATCACAAACTGCTTATTTTTGGAAATTCTAAGCCATAAATATAGTCCGAACGGAATATCGTTTTCTACGACTGAAATAGTAGTGATCGGCACAGAGCGAACTTCGCCCTGAATCATGTACAACAATTTCCGTTGTCAAAACTAATATCAGTCGGGTATCACTATCCCCAAGGTAAAAGGAAATGTCTGCGGGTGGTAGGATCTCGTGCGTGGTCCACAATCATAATCATCTTACTCGCTAATCCTGCCACCAATCCGCAGTACTCGCACTGTTGTGTTCCTGAGTGGAAGGTATAAGAGCAGGTGAAGTTTCTGGCACAAGAGGCACAACATTTTAGTCCTTAGGGTTGTTAACGCATTTGCGATCCAAAGTGTTTTCTTAGCCGCGATATTGTAAATGTCTGTAGGCCACAATACACTGACTATATGGAAAGTTTGCTGGTTTGTCTTCCTAGAATTCCTAGTAATATATAAAAAGTTTAGTAAGTATTAAAAACACTAAAAAGCAATTAACTTTGTGTACTAATTCACTAACCACTAAAATAAATAATGAAATATTATTTGGGCGATTTTGAAAAATGAACTCCCAAGGGGATGAAAAGAGGTCTCAAAATTACTATGGCAAAATTAAAAACCGCGCGGAGTGGCGAGTAACAACTAATTAGCATGTTGTTGTACCTTGGGACTTTATATACCTATATTTATTTATATTTATAATTGTTTCTTGTTTAGGGCAACACTTTCCCTTCACCTCCCTCTGAGTGGTTTGGCGAGATTCGCAAATTGTTTCTAGAGGATATTTTAATAAAAATTGGCGTAGTTTTGTATCCCAAGTGTCTACGCTGTTGTGCATTATGAGTAATTGTTCAAAGAAGTGCGATTTTTTAGTGACTTACTATGCCTCAGCGATCCTACTAGAAACTAGCCTTAATGTATTTGTCGCTAGAAACTCCCAGAAACATTAAAATGCAGTTTTATAAATATTCAACATTTTTTTCATTTCATTCAACAATTAATTTTTATTTATCTTTAATATTTCGACTGACAAACTTACATTGTCCATGGTCAAGAACAAGAATAAATTAAACAACAAACCTACTTCTCTTTGGCTGTGTCTGTGTCGTGCTGCACACCCCGTTATATTAAAAGTTGATATTATGGCTATTTATTCAACCAAAAAATTTACATACATACATACATATTCTGAAGCTGTATCCCCAACGGAGGATGGGGATGGGATCCCCAGAGAGGATGGAGCGCCAAGCGTCGCTTACATAATTCTTTCGCTTCCTCAAATCTCATCATTCTCCTCACACATTTTCGCCTGGGTATGCGAGAGCTTTTGACATTTCCATCTGCTAACACTCTGGCTATTTGATCTTCATAAGTCAGCCTTGGTCTTCCTTGGTCTTATATAATACATGTAAATCCAAATTTTATAAGGGATCTACGTGAGTGTAGATCTCTAACTTTTACTGATTTGGACTTATAAAAACCTATAAATTTCAAAATGATACGACTGTAGCGGCACATTCTTTGGGAAGGGTAACAAGCACGTCATTTGTCGCAACGAATCGATTGTCGCGTAACTATACCTTTATGTCTAGTTCTGTTCAGGGAATACTTTTTCCTTGTATCTCTTTATGAGCTCTTTGTATCGAACTGTTTTGTATTAGGACGATGAACACCGAAATATTATCACTTTGTCGTTATTGTATTTCTATTATATTTGCAAACGAACTGTAAGTTTAGATGATACAATTCTTCTTTCATTGACGTTGTTGAATATTTTATCAGAAAATGTATTTGTATTGTATATTTCCAAACCTGTGTAGTTTGGGAATATCGGATTTCAGTTTGTCACTTGATATAGACATTTTGTTTCTTCAAAAAAATACTTATATGTAATTTCATACTTCTTTATCTGTAAGCCTATATAAGTTTGTTGTTTAACAGAATTAAATAAATAGTCACGCAATCTTTAAGTATTAAATATTATTAGCTCTAAAAGACTACGGACAATTTTTTCGATTGTATTTTACGGATTATTGCGATATATTGCAAACGGTCCGCCTGATGGTAAATGGATTGTGGCACACGGTGTTTTACAATATTGAACCTATGAAATCATTTCAGATTGGTAATGCATTGGCAACCCTGAGGACTAAGGCTTCGTGCAACTGAGCCGCCGACCACACCACCGGCCACCGGTGGCTGTCGCACGCTACCTCCTTTGGTACAGCGCGAACGAAGGTGGTCGGTGGCCACCATGTGTGGTCGGTGAGCGCCACGAGTGGTCGGTGGTCGCCACAGTTTATAACACTCTTTCTGCTGTACAATCTCACGATGGACTCCGAGACGGAAGATTTTATCGCGTTCCTACTAATTCAACAACTTAGACGCCGGCGACAACGCCTATATTTGGTACGCGGATTCAGATAACTGAAGAGTAGTAGCGGATAACTGAAAGAGGGAGAGAGGTGGCTGGAGCGGCGTGTACGGTGCGGCCGCCACCGGTAGCGTATCGCGAACGCTAAGTGGCGAGTGGCCGTCACTCGCTACACGTGTGCGGCGAGTCCATACAAAACATATGAAAAATCATGTAAACTACTTGTCGCTAGCCACTGGTGGCTGTAGTTGGTGGCTCATTTGTGCGGAGCTTTAGATATTGTGCCTCTTGTTCTAGAAATTTCACTGGCTGTCTTACCCTCCACACCGGAACATAACGGCGCAAGCACTGCTGTTTGGCTGCAGGATTAACGAGTAAAATGGTAGTAGCGATCCGGACGGACTCTGCGTAAGATTCTACCACCCACAAATCTAGTAACAATCATAGTGATGTACTATGTATTCTACAGATATTTTAAATAACGCTGAAATGCAGTGCGATTCTCTAAAGCAAATTAGTCTAATTCACTCCTAAATCCGAGGTGAGATTGTGTACTGTAAACTGGTGTTCTCTAAAGTCGATAGAGATACTAGCGCCGCCTCGATGAGTGCGGTGCCGAGTCGTACTATTGTAAATGAATTTTTTGACGTTTCGTTAAATATAACAATCTTATTTAAATAAATCTAAATGAAACAAGTTTTATTTAATGTAATTAATTATCTCAGAAAAAGTTAAAATACACTAAGGCGAAATATAGACTGAGATGTGTAGTGTTAAGGCAATGCATAACAAATTCGAACCCAAGATCACTTCGCTTCGCTCCTAGTATGTTGGATTTAGAGTATTCCACTCGAAGACCAAGTGAGTTCGAATGTGAAGTGAGGTGAATTGTCGAGCGAGTTTCGTTTGGGCGTTTCGAGTTTTTACATAATTGGATGACTGTAGTTTTTAATTTTATGTCCGTATTATTTATATATGGCATAACCTCCTCTGACTACCCCGTCAGTGATACAATATGAGGATATGAATGCATGTACTATTTACACATTATGTACTCTATGTAAACATAACTGCGCTTCTATATTGTACTGTGTTCATCTCGCAGGTAAATAACAACATATTTCACTCACTCTTCGGTCTGTTAGCGAGAGTGGCAGTAATCAGGTAAATGTACCAGTTATTTGGAACTTGCAAAAACTTGAAATATCGGCGCCAATGTGGCACGGGGACGAATCTCGTTAAACGGAGTGCTTTTGGCAACACCGCGAAGGTACGGCAATTAACATTACTGCCGCAGTTCCGACTCGATGTGGGTTTATGGGGGAGGGATAATACGTTCAACGGAATTATAGCTATAAAGACTCGACTGCGATTACCAACCTAAATGAAGAGGGAATTAATGAACAGACACGCGTAAGTCTACATCGTCGTGCCGCTACTTGTCTTTCAGTATTTTACAGGATATGCTTTGACTGAGCGCCTGAATTACACTATTTGTTTCCACCATACGAATAACTTGAAGCAGATAGGGACTTTCAAATCCAACATCCAGTTCATTTAAATTTATACATACAAAGTAAATCGCTTATTTTATAAGGCATACTGCTGAAGCATGGGACATCCTTTTCCAGCGACATTGCTTTCTAACACAATCGGGGCAAGAAAAATGTGAAAGGATACCTTCTGAGCAAGCATCAGTAATATTCGCGTTAGTTGCAGGAGTTGGCAAGATTGTGATCGAACGTAATATGCCCATTACATTTAAAAAAATATGCTGCAGACGCATAAGTTTTTTAGTTCTTGAGAACGATTCAAAACAATATCGCTTAATTACTTTGCTAGCTTAGTAGTGTTTCGTTAGTTTATTTGTAAGTTACAACAAGAAAGAAGTTATTAACTTTTATTAAAGCAAAACAAAAATATAGAAATGAAAAATTAGAAATCTATTATAACGATAGTATAAGCACGTAGAAAATAGGCTATTACATTTTGTGTCTAAATCGCAAAATATAAAAATTGCGATAGAAATAATAAAGCAATAAATAATCTCTTTTTGTTTATTCTCAAATTAAGCAATATGCTTGTACTGAGAACACCTGGACTATAAGATAATTTAGAAAAGCTTATTCCAAAATTGATCTGACCGTCTGACCGGGATCTTTGTTTGGAAAGCAGATGCACTATCCACCACACCAATAGACCAGTCAAGAAATAAATAAATTATACACTACTTATAGTGTGTGTATGTGTGTATGCTAGATGTATTACGCCAAAGCGGAGAATAGATAAAAAGAATTAATAATTTTTGGAACACGAAATAATTGTTTTGTTTAGATAGATAGTAAAATTAATTACAATATTCGTTAGGTAAAAGTTTACCTCAAGATAGTTAATCATACTTAGAAGTAGAGACTTCTAAGTCTACAGCTATTTCAGTAATGTTTATTTAAAGAGTTAATAAACATTACTGAAATAGCTGTAGCGAGAACAAATTAATCACTTGAATGTCAAAGCAACAACTTCATTCCAATTCAGTAATTCTGTAACTGTAACTCGTTCAAATAATAAATCAAATCAAAAGCGAAATTAATACATTACAATTCTTAACGAAGTTACGAGTTAAACGTATAGCCATAAGCGTCTACTTTTGGTGTTTTAACCGTCCATTATATTTCATGTACCAGCAATACTGGTACGAACGAACTGTATTTTTTTAAATCGCTCACCTCTGAGCCAGTCACCAAAGAATTCTAACACTTATAAATCGGTTTTATTGGAAAACATTATTCGCTCAAAGACAAAGACGACAAAGGAAGCCAGTTTCGACGACAAGTGAAAATAGAAGATAAAAGATACAAAGTGGCCTCAAAAGAAACATTTATAAAAATTAAACGTTCTCTTTTTCAAAGGATCTTTATTTCAAAGGAACTCTAACAATAATTTAGAAGATTATTATGAGTTAGAGTATTATTATTAGCAATAGTTGTCTGTTGTCTTTGATCAATGTTCTGAAGAACATTTTTGAAATAAATGATAATAATTAACGAGCTTTTAAATTTTTCAAAGGATTCAATAAATTTGGATTACACATCAAAAGTTCAGATTTTAGGTTGGTCTGAGAGAAAATAAAAATACATTGCAGACTGACTACCCCATTAGGGATACAGCGTGAAGATATGTATATATGTATATTACATGATGTGCGAGCTGCTTATCTTTCCGCGCAGGTCGTAAACGTCGGACAATTGATAAGGCTCATTATAAAAAACCTGGGAAGGTGATGGGTTATTACTATTAAATTCCACTTTGTTAATTTTATAAGCTCAAATACTGCCAAAAGTGAGATATGATTTTATCTAGCTATGATGCTCTGTCCACTCGAAATGAGATGTGGTGTTTTAACTAAAACAAACCTTCTAATAAAGCCTTTGAATCCCCTTAGAACTTGTACAATAGAGATGGGTATCAAAAACATTGTGGAATTAAATTCTTCAGTTAATGCTTTTAATACTCAAACAATAGGTAGCTATCAAACCGTCTGGCGAGAAGCGGTGCATCTGAACTGAACATTCGTCGAGAACATTCCTACTAAATGTCGAGCTAAACTGATGGATGATATTTGAACGATAACGTTTCTCTTGACGAATCACGAATCGATTACGAAAATAGTCTAATAAAAATGTTGCACTGCATTCCAATTGAACCACGCAATTTGGTTTTATTTTCATCCACTTACATAACGTACGCATAGCAAATTGTATTATTTCCAAACAATACCACCTTGAAATGTAGCGTTCAAACCGAAACGGTTGGCAAACACCTACTAGTTTTTCCAAAATCTACATACAATTACGATTTCTCGTAAAAACGAATCTCTTAGAGATTAAAACCGGTAGTTAGATCTTTTTCTCTGACGACTGCACAAACATTTGCTTTATTGCTTAAATCTCTTTCTAATTCCATTTTTTTATTACCTTGTGTATTGCATATAGGTCGTGTGAATAGTATTCACAGTGATATCTGTGTAAAGAACGAGAAATACGTAGAACAATCCAGTAACGTTGACCTCACTAAAACTGATTTATTTAATGTTGTCAAATATTCACATTCGACAGTTCGACAAATGCAATTATGAAATAGTTTTAATCAATAAACCCTTAAACATTTAACTAACAAACTATTGATAAACATGTATCACATGTAACCCTGATTTATTGTTAGTATAATAAATTGATTAATGTTATCAATATGTACAGTTTCCAGGCACACATGTAAAAACAGTGTATGTAAGAACAGATTCTATAACTTGTACGAATAATGTAGACGTCGCGAGTACTGCTCCATTCCCCACGTCTGGAATCACGGCAGACAGAACCTAAAATAACACTAACCTATTGTACTGATTAGATACTATAGCTATTACAGGCGAATCGGCATGCTTTGATCTGTTTACAGCGGCGTCATTCAAAGATTTTTGTATTTTGAACAATTATACTAAATTAGATATTCTGTATGGGTGCATCTGTGATTTAGTATTTACGATACGACGTAAGTGTTATTAAATAGGTTGTCCAAAAGGAACAAACCGCAATGGGAAACCAATTCCTACTTATGGGCATACCTTAGACAAATGAATCTCTCCACAAAATCAACTAAAGTGTAAAATTACAAAGTTTGAAGTAGGTAATAAATGTTTTTACACTATTACAGAGTTCAAAAATCTATCTTCCGTCTCTTTCTTTCATACGGTACCCACCTGCTCTTGCCCCGTCTTATGTGTTTGTGTCGCTAACCTTTTCGTCTTGTTACTTTGTTATCACTGACTTATTTAATTGTTGTTGTCATAATAGCGGCTTACACTATTGAGGAATATGTAGACATTTTGATGGCGTACGGAAAAGCTAACTAATGCACGTGGGAGCAACAACGAGGGTATTAGTTAGCTTTTCCGTGCGCCAGCAGTCGCCAGCATTTTAGTATGTAAGGGCCACATAGTAGCAAAATGACACAAAGGCGGGTCGCACTTGTTTATTCATAGACACGTAAAGTTATTAATATGTAACTTGATCTTCTTATTCCGTGCCTATTTCCTATATCTCTTGGGGTCAGCCTTTCTCGTCTTATTACGCCATTTTGTGCGTTGCTGAGTCATTTCCGGTTCCTAATCCATCGTCTTCATGTCTGTGAACGTGGTCCCCATCCAGGTCGTTGGCAAGCGTTCTTGGCGGTTTTTAGGTTATTTAATTTGCATAACAGTTCTTGTCATATCTCATATGTTCCTCGTTACGTCTTATGATTGTGCTTATACCATCATAAGGGATTTTCTCTGAGTTTGTCGATTATATTTGCTATTTTGAATGCAATATGTGAAGACACAAATAGTTACTTTCAAATTTTATTTACCATAACATAATTTTACCAAAAAATCATCAATGTTAAAAATATGGACAATGACAAAATGAATTGAGAGAAAAAAACAGACAAATTAAATGAGAATTATGAAAGTAAATAATTACGGTGATTTTCAGGCTGTATTCGAATGCTTGATACGTGGATATTTGTGGAACATTTGCTTTCATATTTGTTGTAGAAATTCGTAGAGTAGCACTCGAATGCTTATCAGTGAATCGAGAACAATACTAATTTCTTTCTGTAATTAAGATGAAAAGTTGATTTGCGTAAAGAAGAGCTGCCAAAAATTGTTAAATGCCCTTTATAGTCGCGGACCGCGGCTTACCGACTGTTGTCGTACACCATCAAAACGTGTGCATATTTTTTATTAGTGTAAGTCACCATTGTAACAATAACAATCAAATAAAAACTCAATGAAAACAAGGTTGTAAGACGAAGAGAAGCGTTACAAACACGTAAGATAAGAGCGTAGAGACAGTCGAATCTCCACTAAAAGTGAGCGATATCAAATGAGTTGAGGCATTATGCTTTTTACCCGTAAATCGCCGCAGGGCAAGAGCCGGTGGGTATCCTATAAAAGAAAGAGACAGAAGCTGAATTTTGAACTTTGCAATACTGATACAACACTTTTTAATGGCTCAAGCTTATTAATTTTACGCACGTTTCAGTTGACGTTCCGTAAAATCCTATTAGCCTAGATGTGTCCATGTTTAAAAAAAAAGCGAATTCAAAAACCTTGATCTTCTTGCACTGATTTGCAAAAAATAACAATTTCATTAGAACATAAAAGTTGACATAAAAGTACTATAAGATTTTGACGGATCTAAATACACAATTTCTTTCCAAGGGCAGTAAACCAGCTATGATTTTATTCCGTTACTCTGTTCTGTTATTCTGTTCTCATAGCCTAATTTACAAAACAATAACTTAATTGAGCATTTTGCCACAGAATACTTAATAGTGGTATTGCAGTCTATTTTTTTTTGTACTTTTTCGGTTTTGTTTTTATTTTGTTTTACATTATTATTTATTATATATTTTTAGATATTTTTATTTATGAATATTTTATTATTTTATTCATAGTTCCGATTGTTTTACATATTTCAATGGAGAATTTGACCACCTCCGTGGCGCAACGGCTTAGCGTGTCGGAAAGTAAATGGGGGTTGCGGGTTCGATTCCCGTCCCGAGGCTGGGTATTTATTTATAATATGGTATGTGTTTATTTACAAAAGAAAAGTATATAAGTAGTATATCAGTTGTCTAGTACCCATAACACAAGCGCTGTGCTTCTTACTTTGGGACTAGATGGCGCTGTGTGAAATGTCTGAGTTTATTATTATTATTATTATTCATTTGTTTTGAATGACAGTTTTTTCTCGTGCTCGTCATCAAGTAGTTTTCTCAGTGCAGATAGTGAGTCCTCCGCTTCTTTAACTTCATGTGGACAGATCTTTTCCTTTTCCACCAACTTTCCTAATAATTTTAATATAGCTCACATTAATATTCAGAGTATGCCTGCTCATTATTCAGATCTTCCAGCGTCAATTAGTAGCACTCAACTCGACGTGTTATTAATATCTGATCCTCTTCTTTAACCTTCTCCTCTATCAACACCGTTTGCGCTTCCGGGTTTCCTTCTAATACGAAATGACAGAACAGGAAAGGACTACGGTGGTGTCGCTATTAACCTACTGGCTGATTTGCCTTACTGCATAATAAGTGCGTCTCCCTCTATTCAGAATCGCGGAATATTTGTTCCTTGAAGTCTCAAGCCATCACACAAAAATTCTACTGGCAGTCTTTTATAGTCCTAATCTTACCATTAACTATTTTGACTCCCTTGATAGTCTTTTGCACGACTTGTGTCCCATCCATGATTATTTAATTTTAATGGGTGATTTTAATAGGTACTTGTCTGATCAAAAACGATTTTCGCGCACAAAATCTCTTTCTTTAAATCTGATGTTCTCTTTTAATCTTCATTTCTTACCCCTTACCGCCACCCATCACTTTCCTAATTGCGTTCCTTTTTTATTGGATCTCATGATTGTGTCATCTCCTAGCAATGTTGCCACTCAAGGGCTAATTACGGCTTCTTTTCTCTATCACGACCTTATTTACTTATCTTATCGTATTCGTTCCCCTAAGCGTAAGCCTCAATTCTAAATAGTTCGATTCACAAGGAAGCATTGTGACATGATGCTGGTGTTATCGATTGGTCATAGGTAGTCAATAGTAGGTACCAATGTTGATGCAAATATTAGTGAATTTAACGACAGGATTCTTGAGTTATACAATCGCCATGCACCATTGAGACGAATTAAAATTAAACACAAACCTGCTCCCTAGATTACATTTGACATTAAATAACTTATGGGCCGTAGAGATAAGACTAAAAGGAGATATAATAGTACAAATAGAGTATTTTTTTCAGATTTAAAATATTGCGTAATCGTTGTAGTCGTATGTGTCGAGATACAAAAAGACGCAACTTTAATAATTCACTGGTAAATCGCAATTCGACACAACTATGGAAATTCCTCAAGTCTGTTGGTATCGGTAAATCCGCTGTTACGGAATATGGGAATGTTGATTTAAATGATCTTAATGAGCATTTTTCTCTTCCGCCTACTACTTTGCAACCTAAAGTTAAAAATAATACATTGTTAGAACTTTCAAGCATGCCGCTACCGGTGTGTTCACCTTTTGACTTTATTGTTGTTTCGGGGAAAGACGTCGAAAAGTCGGTCCTTGCCATTTCGTCCACTGCTATCGGTGATGAAAACTTGTGCTCAAATATTGTTACTTTATTACTTCCCATACTTCTTCCCATTCTTAGCTATATTTTTAACTACTTGTTTTCTGCTACTTTTCCTTTGATTTGAAAACGTGCGCATGAAAGACGTAAACAACACTAAAAGAGATAGACAACATGTTGGATAATAGAAAGGGATGGGAATACACATAGTTCATCTCCATCGGTATGCTCAATGTTTTAAGACTGTTAAGCTGTAGCATTTAACAGACCTATGAACAAAACAAATTTTTATTCGTTAGTACTTTTTAGGTATTTAAATATTTTTGAACTTTTGAAGTGAAAAATTAATAGAAACATTTTTGTAATTATGTGTGAGATGAGACGCTTTTGGGCGTTATGATATAGAACGCAATATTTTATGTTGCGAAAGCCGGTTTGACAAACACAGGTCGTCAAAGCGAGAAAGACTACAGAGACCACATCAACGAAATATCTATTTAGTAGTAAATCTGTGGTTTCCAGTATTGCCATTGCCCACCTCCACTACCTAATATATTTGCCAAGTGTTCCATAACATAATAAGATGTTTGATGCGATTATGTTTTCAGCGGTTAAGCACAGGTAGATATAGTTTACTGTGTATTGTTCATATTTTCATTTCTGATATACATAATTATATCCATATTTAACATGCTACTCTCGAATCCTCGAATCTCGAATTATAGTAAAAATGAGGAATTGTCTGAAATATAATACAGTGCAATACTGAATTATAAAAATGTATAGACTTGAATATGTGTAACTCGAACCGGTACTGACTGGTAGGTAAACTTCCTTACAATCAATGAACATTACATGTTTTAAAAGTGCGAAATGCTACCCTGTATTATTTATAGCCTTCTTAATGTTTAAAAGCATATTCTTAAACAAAATGAAAAAAGGTAATAACACCGAGGATTAAGATTCTTTGTCAGACAGCTGTTAATGGACCCCATAAAAATTGCGTTTCGTCGATGTTTCATAACAACAAGAAATAAAATTCTTGTTGCGTTTTAAATTATTAATTTCGTTTAACGGTGTAAAGTAAACGATCTTAAGGACGTAATAACGTTGTAAGTTAACTAAGTCGCTGTGTCGTTTATTTTCATAGCTGCAACATTAATAATCAATATTCTTTACTAAATAGTCCTATTACACACGGTTACTATAGTTTCTTATCTTTTTCACACATTTGAATTTCACAAAAGTACATTAATGTAATAAATGTTACATATAAAGTCCGCGTTTTGGTTACTATGTGAAAACATAAAAATAAATAAAAAAAGAATGTGCATGATTATGTATTTGATTTGAATATTTGATTCTGTAAAGCACTCTTTTTAGTGTTGTGCATAATAACTAATTGAAATATGTATGTTTAAATGTGTTATGTATGTAAACTTTATATTAATTTACTAATTGAAATATGTATCTTTTTTACTATGACACTTTCTTTCGATACCTAAACATGTTATTATAGGTACTTATATTTCACCAATTCGTTGATAAACTGTGGTGCATAAAAGCACTTATTTTTTTAAATATCACTTTAGAATATAATCTTATTATAGTTATCAAAATCTAACATGCCCGCTTTGACACCAGTTATTGACGTAATCAATAGGGATGTAAACCAGATAAAAACCTGAGTATGCGATTATCACGAAAAGCTGATTCTAAATTGTATGAGCTTTTAATTGTTTTGTTTTTTTGATTTTTAGTTTCAAAGTAAAAGATTGTTTAGTTTTTTAGTTTTGAAGTGTCTTGGACAACGGAACACAAGAAAATCTGAGTTTTGTAGTAAAAATAAAACAAATCGCTTCATAATTCTAATGTTTATTCACTTTCATCAGAAGAAAAGCCTAAGTTGTCACTTGAGTTATCGTCGCTTGTATAAATAATCGTGTTGTTTAAATATTTTAAGTATTTTAATTATGTTCTAATTAGAATCGAACTTAGCCGGTGAAAATCAGCTATGAAATTGCTTACAGCACTATTGTTTAAAAAGAAAAAGACTGAGAACGTAGTTGTTTTTCAATTCAATTACGTTTTTCTTCGGAATTTAAAAAGTACTCGAAATATGTTTTTACACACTATTTAACTGGCAAAAAAAGTGTTTTGTGAACACAAAAAGTTAATAATATTTTTTTCATTATTTTAATGATTGCATCCTAAATTACATTCTATTGTCGTAACTAGCTGTCAAAACTGGCGGGATTTTGACGATGTTAGTTACATATATAAAATAACACTATTATACCCTGGCCCTAAGTCCTGATTCGACAAATTGATATCATATCGAGAAGATGTATCCGTATGCCTTGTGTGGTTGACCGTCATGCTTACCACTTTAAAACACAATCAGATTAATCAATCTAAATTGAAATACTATGTATCTCGCTCATTTGTTTGCTTCCGTTAGTGATAATGCTGTTTCAATATTCGTCGTACATAAATAAAGGAGATATTAGATTTTCGGCTCGCGCTTTGTACGCCGTTTAGAAAATCGAGAAAAAATCTAAAGATTGTTAGAAAAATAGTGAAATTGCAATTTTTATTATAAATTTTTAGTACAACAGCAGTATTTTATTATTTAATAGGGCTATGCGGACAACAAGTACGCCATAACGAGTTCGTTCCAAAACTTAATGCGAAGTATTCAATTTACTATCAAACTCATGTGATATGTAGGTATATTAGTAACAAAGTAATGATAAAAAAATCTCATCCATTAATTTATTCTTTACTAAACAAAAATACCTACTTACAAAGAGCTTTCAGCGCAACTTTTTTTATTTTGTTGAAAACACGTGTAGTTGAAAATGTCTTCGAGTTGTGATTATGAATATACTTTGAACATCGCGCACGGCACGGGTCAAATCGGTCAAAACGCTGTCAAAAACTATAGAGCACAGATTAAATATTTGTAGCAAGCAACAGATGCGACAGTCGCTTTACCGTAATCGTTATGTATTTTGTTTTGGCGCTACTATCGCTTACTTAAATGTTTAGGTTATTTTTTTTATCACTATTAATATTAACCACCCTTGATAAAATACAACACCATCTTTGATGTGATGACTAAAAATCTCTACAATTCACACTAGAACTGCATATATCAAAAAAGGCGTGTTTATTTCTAATTTCGCTTAACTTTGACCTGTTCCTCAAACGGAGTTTTTTTTTATTAAGTACTTATACTTTACCCATATTATTACCAAGATTAATAAAATAGAACTTATTTATTCTGTTGACTTAACATTTGTTGTCGCTATATTGCATTTCTCAAAAGAAAAGTTAATTTGGATGATCTGTTTCCCGAGGCATCAAAGATTTCATTTCCTGTTAGTTTTTTTATACCCTAAACTGCAGTGTGGATATGTTCAAACTGTGAACAGGCCACTGTTTGAGATTTTAAATAGGTTTCAACAGTTAAGACCTGCAATGTAATTAGTTACAAAGAGTACTATTAATTAACTATTAAAAGTGGAATAAGTCAAATAGGTCATGACGCCATCCTATTTAGGTAAGGTGTTGCCTATGATATGTGCATATACTATAATACTTTTGAACGAAAGAACTAGGCTAATATATACCGAAACCATAATTAAAACACTTATTTAATATTGAAGTTTCTAAATTATAAGTGTACAAAGTGCAGGCCGGGGCTCCATACATTCGTGGAGCGTCTCCTTTAGTACCCAAAATTTTATACTTTGGCTCGTTTGTATAAAAACCGCTCTCACTGCTTTTTGAGCAGATGGTGTTAAAGCCCCAAGCTCTATCTCTAGGTAAAGCTGAACACTTCCTTAGTAAGTTCTGTAACATTTATAATACAAGCTTAGAGTTTCGCATACTCTTACGATTAATGTGATTCTCTATAAATTGTTATTTTGTATTTAAAATATTTCAGCGTTCTTTCCAATGCATTACAATTTTCCAGTGTAGTTCATAATAATTTCTGTTTTGATAAAATGAATTTGTGTCCCTCGCTTGAGTGATGTGTTGCTTATAATGTCGCTGTATGCGAAGGATACTGTAAACGATTCTGTTTTCTTTCAGAACTGCATTAAAATATAAATGAGAAAATGAAGTCAGGTCAGCAGCTGGTTGAAACATGAGTCACTTTTTGAGAATAACTCATTTGAACCGGAGATGTTAATAAAATGTAAAGCTGTATAATATATGGTTTCGGTTCGTTTGCCAATTCATTTCTTCAGGGATTTTTAAGACTTAATAAAGTAAAGTAAATGTTGATATAATTTGTTTCAGTTAAAACTATTTTCCAGTTAGAATGTACTCGTATGTATGTTAAAATTTAAATTGTTACCTACAATAAAATCATAACTTATATATAGGCTGATAAATAAACCCGTACACGATTTTAATGATAAAATAATACGTACGTTGATAAAAGTGTTCAATATTTCTAATTCGATGAGTTTTAATCAATAACAGGTTGAAACGGACCACAATACGGGGTAACTAGGTAGTTTACTGAACTCATCGCAAATGGATCGCGTGATGCATTTATTACCTTAGGGAATATTATTGCTATTACCCATATATTCTTTAGGTCGATAGTTTGTAGCAATTGTCTTAATTTATTTATAATTACTTAATTTAACCTTATTATTTACCTTTCACCTTTTATACTTTCTATTGTAACTTAATTCCTTAATATATATTATATACGTACATACATCTGTTGTTATAGTGCATTTTTGTACGTCTCAATATATAAGTACGAAATTTTTTGTCATTTCGATACTCTTTTTAAAACCCCAAATTTAAAAAAACATTCCCGATATATTTACATTTGGACACGACAGATTACAATGTTTCCTAACTACAAAACACAATTGTATGTATTATATTGTATACTTGGTATTAAAAACAGCTTAACTGAATTTTGTAGCTGACACAGTCTTCCTACATTCGAATTTGAATTGAAAATTTCAAAAAAATTGAAGCTGCAATTTTCGGAGAAGTGAATAAGGGACGAGACAGATAATAGTGTGTGGTAATATTATGTTCTCTCTAGATGCGATTTTAAGTAGTACGGTATTGCTGAAAAATACTAAAAATAATTCTCGATCGTTCTAATTCAATTTTTCCTGTCGTAAGGCATTTGTGCTGGGACTACCCAGCGACAAAACCAACAAATTGCGCTATTGCCACTGTCCGTCTGCCTCTCTACCTCTCTGCATGCCTGCTTGCTGGCTTTTACCTTACCGGTCAGTAGGAAACTTACTATAGTTCGTCTGTCGGAGTTCATACCCTGCCTCCTGACGACCATACATGTCGTGATTTGTGACCCCTTGTGCATTATTAAAATCTTGCGTAATTCTTTTTTACCTAAAATATATATGTGTAATATATATGTTAATTTTGCTATGTACCGCTCTAAACACTAGATGCTTATATTAATAATAAAAGCAATAATATAAATATAAACCGAGTAAAAGGATGACAAATCTTGAAGACATTATAAATGAATATGCTTAACCACTGTTATAATGCATTGTAATACGTAAACTACTTAATCTGTGGTAATACTATAAAATATATTGTTGTTTAAACAACCCTTAGGATAAGGTGGCATACGACCACAGTTATCCTCTGAATATCACTAAGTCTATGTATTAAATTAAAATGTAGGTATATGTAAGTTGTCTACTTCTTACATGATAAATAGTCGTATTGAATAGTTTGTAGATAAGAATCTCAGACAAGAATATTTTCTGGTTTCATACTTTTAAGAGCGCGATTTTTACATAGTCGAGTTTTAGTTTTTAAACTTATTTACAATGGGATCGTTGGAAGTAATGTAATTAAGTCTATTTCCAGTTACGCAACTGGGGCCCTGTTCCCCTCGCTCGTGTTCTGGATTTTCGGTTGTTCTTCCACTCAGAAAGAACAACGGCTGCTGATAGTACGTGGTGGGTATGACGTTTACAAATAACTACGTTTGTCGATATGCATTCGCTACGTGACGTTATATTGCGAGCGTTGCTAAGCTTTGGTTAATCTCTGTGAGTTGCGCAGCGCTTTGTCCGCCTGTTTACGTTACGTTCTATTTTCATCGTCCATCATCTGGCCATTGTTAACTCGTGTTTACGGCGGCGGTGAGGTGCACGGAGAGTTCGTGGTCATACATCTATTAGGTGGGCTTTAAAAGTACAATTACTATTATTTAATGACGGATTTCACTTAGAATATGAGCTGGATTCATGAGAAAACTGGCTTTTTTATTTTTAATGCCGGTAATGTCTGTTGGAAGTTGATTCTAATTTTTATGTTCCTGAGATTTTACGAGTATCAGCGAAAAAGAAACGTTATGAAATATTTCCACAAAATTTGTAGTCGTTTACTTTCATGATTATTTTGGCGTCGTTTTCATCAGTTCAGTTAAGATTGATGTTTTTAAAAAATAAAATGATGTGCTATAATATGTCGTGCCAGTATAAAAGTAGGTATGTATTGTCATTTGTTATCTATTATTGGTCATTGTATAGGTATTACATTATTTAACTTGAACATTTATTGAATAATCTTTAAGTTACCTGCTTGTTACGTACATATATATAAGTATGAGCACACCATACGTATGTTAAACAAGCTATTAAACTCACTAAAGACTATAGTATAAGGCACACTGGAACACTATGTACTAGATTCTTTTCATTTTACTAAAACACCACGTTTTGAATTTATAGAAATACCACGTTCAGAGATTCATTAAACCACAACGTACCTTAACCCCACTACTGCCATTAAAATGTTACAATTATCACAGATGGCTAATTAACGTTGTTAAAATTGTAGTGAAGCTGACATAAGTAAATAGTTATAATTAGTAGTTGAATTTGGTTAATTAAATATATAAATTCTTAATACAGAATATTAATATTTTACAAACATAACACTCAAGTAAAAACGCTTGCGTTGATAATAAACTATCACAACTATAATGTGGACGAAGGGTTTTTGGCATTTATATTTGCTGACAGACGAAAACTGAATTCGTAGTGTTGAGTATTGCGAAATAGATTTAATGTGTCTAAGCATTTTCGATGGAACAATATATTATTATACTTACCAAATTACGTAGTATTTTATCATGAAACTGTATTAAAAAGTTAATTTCTAAACTGTATTAAAAAGTTATTAAAAAGTATTTTACCATGAAAAATTATTAAAAAGTAAAAAGTAAATTTCTTGTAGTTTCTTCTTGATTTTAATGAAATTTTGTACGACAGTGAAACAGTCAATTAGTATGTCAAAACTCGGACCATGAAACATAATGGACGTAGTTATAATAAGTTGCCGCTCTTATCACCGTGTCAAACGAATTTTCATATCTCTCTTTCTATCACATTGAGCGTAACCACGAGTAAAAGAGCTATAGTAAGTACGGCAACCTCGCACTGTCAGTGTACTTCATATAGGCTCATAACTGTGACTCTTCCTTAGTCACGCATATTGCTAAAAGTCCAGAAAGTCGGTTAACAAAAAATGGACACGCTCATTTTGATTCTTGGTTCGAGATGTCCAAACGTCACTCAGTGTAACTGTCACTGAAGCATTACAAAAACATGTATCCTATGTTTTAAACGTAGGTAATTTTTTCTAGTGGTTTATAGATACTTGTTATAATATTATATACGTATGTACATATTTCTTGAGTATAAGGGCATCACATAGGCATCAGCAAAATCAACTCGTTCTCTATTAAGTCTTTTATAATTTTTTTATAATGCTATAAAGATGGTTTAAAAAAAAATGAATAATGTGCTAATACGTAATATTGTCCTGACGAAAAAGGATATAAAATCAGTCCAGCTGTACTCATTATCTTCAGATCTGAATCCTAGTCATAATAGGATAAAATTTTAAATACACCTACTTTTACCTTTTTAAGCCTATCTGGTTATTATTACTTGTGTCAAAAATGTTTTAAGGCTCTAGCATTTTCTTGATTAGATTTACACGTGTACAATTATGCAGACAACATAATTATGAACAATTTTGTATATATTTACATATTATTAACGTATGTATGTTTGTTTTTGTATATGTATATTCGTATGTTTGTTTTTATGTATGTATATTTGACGACCTCCGTGGCGCAACTTCTAAGCGCGTCGGAAAGTAAACGAGGGTTGCGGGTTCGTTTCCCGCCCCGAATCTGGGTGTTTATGTATAATATGTATTCATTTACAAAAGAAAAGTATATAAGTAGTATATCAGTTGTCTAGTACCCATAACACAAGCGCTGTGCTGCTTACTTTGGGACTAGATGGCGCTGTGTGAAAAATCTGAGGATATTATTATATTATATTATTTATTTATGTATTATGTATGTATATATGCTTACATAACTGTCTTCATTTATTTATGTATTTTTTTGTTTACAAAAGTATGTTTTTTTAATTTGTATTTGTTCTTGCTCAAGTTTTAATAGAACAAATCACTAACGATTTAGTTAAAATTTCGTCGTTTACCCTCTACAGTATTCGCATCGCTTTGTGGAGTTAGCTGGAAGAAATCTCTCATAGAGAGTAGCTCGCCTTTGTACGAAATCTAAAAATTTTATTAATGTCACTTTTGGATTCAATAAAGTGTATATACTATATATAAATAACAATAAGCATATAAACTGCATATAAAGTTTTAGCAGTAAGGGAATTTATTTGTATACTAAAGGCAACATACCTACCTAGTGGCAAATGGCAATATTGGAATTCTCGTTTCATGTTACGCTATCACGGAATTATACAACGTTAGTGGAGAAGCAATAACAGAACAGTATTAGAATTGTTTAGATCTCGAAGAGAGACCAACAACTTACTTTCACTTGCAGTTGTAAATGAAAGATATTCAAGTCTAACTGAAATAATAAAGTATATACTAGATAGATAATAAATACTCTCGGTCAATAATGCAAAAGACAATGCACAAGAACTTGATTGGTTTCTTTAACTTACAATCACTTATATATAGTTCAGTTATGGTTGGTTTAATGAGATTGCTCTAGATACAAGGATTTTCATTTTTAACAGTTTATTTTCATGCGATTGCTTAGACATGTTCTTTTTATCACATATAATAACAAAAATACAGCTCCAAGCTTTTATACGTCTTTCCTGGTATTTATATGGCATTTATAAGCATACATTTCAAATGTGAAACATGAAAATAACCTTCGTTACGACTCCAAGATAATTTAAAAAGGTTTAGTTGTAGTTTAGATTTATTCCATTGGAAATTGACATATTGTTCACTCATAGACTGTTTATACGAGTGTTAAAATAAGTATTGATTTAACTTCTTCAATGAAACTAAAATACGCAATATTATGTAAGAAACTAACATTCATTCCCTGACACAAACGGTTACGCTATCGCGCTTCTGCAGTCAGGTTAATTGACTTGACTACAGTCAAGTTGCTCCATTTACAAATGAAGCAATATACCATAAAATGAAGCATGAACACACATAAAAATAAAATCTAAGTGTTAGTCTGTGATTTCTACACAAAGTTTTCTTCCTAAGCTTATATGGTTAGATATTATTTGCACATAATAATAATAATACGCCAGACAATACCTACATACCAATCAGCTAATCGCAAACTAGGGAATTCCCTGTGCTATGAGAACCAGACGACTACTAGGGGCGTTCCCAGTACACCCCGACCCAAGACAATCTAGAAAAGTTCGTTTCCTAAACTGACCCGATCGGGGATCGAACCCGGAACCTTCTGCGCTTGGTTGCAACACCTAAACCACTGCGCCGTCGAGGTCGTCCAAACCAAAACCATACATGCTTTTAGAAGATTTTTGTCTGTCTGTTTATTTTTTTATCCGGGCTACTCTCCAAAAAGGCCGAACCAATTTTGGTGGCTTTCGTTGGCAGGTAGAGGACTTTTCTGAGAGTAATCTAGGCTATCTTTTAAACTAGAAAAACATCAAAACGTGGGTGCAACCACGAGGCACAGCGAGTATACAAGAATTACGTACCATATATTTAAAATGAATTAATTTTGTATTTTGCAGAATATTTTATGAATTGCAGATTGCAAAGTATTTTGCCAAAAAAATTCTCGATAAAAGTAACCATTATAATTAGATAATAATAAATGAGGCGACTATAAAGTTGTCTACGTGTAGTGCAACAGTTACTCATTTGGTTGCACATGCACTGTAACAAACACGTTCCGCTAGCAATCGACGGCGCCGGGAATATCAATTGGCATTAACTTCATTACCATAGTAATAGGACGAGGCACGTGCCGCAGTGGTACTCTTTATATGTGGCTGTTCAATTCATATAACATTCGGTTATTGGTTTTATAATTCGTTCCACTCCCTTCGTTGATTATATTGAGTTTCAAAACATAGCTTTATACAAACTTTCTGAATCAAATAATAATTCGAAAATGGAATTCCTTTAATTAAAATATGATTATATCCTTGTTTGATGTTTTGAGGAATCTTTAAGATAAATACTAATAATATTTATTGAGTTGTTCAATATTCCGTCGTGAGAAATTAATTTGAATTATACGATATAAGTTCAGATTTACGCTTGTCTCGGAGATAAATAAAATACAAAACACACCAGTGGCTTATGTTCTCGCGTAGACTCCGAAAGCCGGCCATGGGACAGAGCTCATTATTATTAAGGAATTTATATAAACGTATAAATGGACTTAGGGATTGCAAAAACCGGTGATTTCCGGATTTTAAAAATATCATTATGTAAAAATCCAGATTATCCGGGTTTTTCGAAATTCGTAATATTTTTTGTGGCCTTTAAATATTTTCAAGTACCTAATGATAAATTATACAAGTACGTAGTTTTTTGCGAAACTATTTGTATTTTGAAAAGTGAATTTCTATTTTATAATTTGGAAACAAAAAAGGTCACAAATGTATCGAGTTTGATATCCAATGAAAGGTTTTAATTAAAATTTTAATTTAAAGTTAAGTTTAAGTTTAAATTTTAATTCACAGATTCCTAAAATATATAAATTATGCTTAAAAAATTAATCATTACACTGAGACTGATAAAAATAATGTATGCATAACATGTAATGATTATTACTTACCCATTTTTAATCATCGGATTGACTTGAAGTTAAATAAGCATGCTTATACAATTCTGGTGGCAATAAAATAATATGGTACCATAGAATTGGTGTGATGATTAACGGACTAGTAACCTCTAAGAGCTGTTCTACTAAGCAACTAGTAGCAATGGGTTGACCGCGCGTTTTATTTAAAAAAGTCATGTACCATATCTACTGACGCGGGCGTAACACGGAAGTCGTCGCGAACTCGTGACTGCAAAAGAACAGGCGGTTCGAATAGTCGCGTACGACTCGACATCTACATAATAAAATCACTGAACAAATCCAAAACACAAGTAAAGACATATTACTTCTTTGATGTCCATTTTGGAAATGAGCTGTTAATTTATAGAATAAGCATGAAAGAAAGTAAGAAAGACCAAGACCGACTTATGAAGATCAAATATCCAGTGTTAGTTGGCCGAAATGTCAAAAGCACTCGCATACCTAGCCGAAAGTGTGAGGAGAATGATGAGATTTGAGGTGAAGGAAGTATGTACCTACGGACAGCGATACTTGACGATACAATTAGGGATTAAACATAAGTATACCGTCTATGTGTATGTGTAAGTATAAATTAATGAAAGCGAAAGTAAATAATGTTTTGCTTTTGCGTAAATCCAGTAATTTTTATAAAAATATTATGTAAATGAGAAATATCTAAGCAATACATAATAATTTCGTCATAACTATGTACTTATTACTTGTGATACTATCATAAATCGGAATTTCAGTAAACTGAAAGACAAGTTTATAATTTTTTAGTATAATGTAGGTTACTTCTAACATTCGCGGTCCGCGTGATGAATGCTAATGCGCACCCGCGACCGCGACAAAAGGCGCCGGAAGGAACATCGTCAGGTTTTAGTGGGTAGCCCGCATTATTGTGTGGAGTCCCACATATCCCTCTCGCCACCGCTCTTGCGCGGGAACATAAAAAAAAAAAAAAAACAAAAAAAAGGTTACTTCTAACATTAGCTAAAAGGCACACGATTTCAAGACAAGACATAAAGGATTTATGTAAAAAAAGGTACGAAATCTAAAATGTAATATTATGTTCCTCTATTACACAAATGAATGTAAGGGAAAAGAGGATAGGCATATGTATTTTCCTCTACGTAGGTTTACGCAGATGGCTAAAGGCATTTTAAAAGAAAATCTGTTATCAGAGCTTTCGAGGCATCTATAAAGCCTCGAAACTAATTGAAATAGGCATCTAGTAGTTGACCGACCTCATATATATGTGCTTATAACACATTTTAACTTTCGAAGAATGGATACTCCCGAGATAAATATCACCCACTACAGGTTTACCTATCTTCGGATCAATCTCACAAGCTGTCATTTTGATTACATTTTTACTCCTAAGAGGTATGACGTTTTAGTGGAGTTTTATTGCATAATTTTTTAATCAATTGTGTAATTGTAATTATTTTCTTGTAATTTTGATGAGTTTATACCACTGTATGAAAAAATTAAACTAAACTAAACTATTGTATAAAAGAATACGTTCATGCGTGAATAATGTAAGTGTTGCAAAACTAATTTGTATCTGTCTTCGTAATTCACTATAATGCATTAATACTGCTTGTTATCCCAAATAAATGAACAAAATATTATTTTAAGTGATCCTAACCAAAAATTGAAAAGTGAAACTATTATAAAGTGAAACTATATCCGTCTGCTGTCAAATACATTTTTCAGGAAATAATTGACGTAGCTGTGGGACAGTATTTCTGAAATATTATGAACATCTATCTATCTGTCTTCTTTTATATCTTTCGTCTATCTTCTATCTATCTATTCTATATAAATGAATAAAACGGAGTCGCTATCCGTGTCTGTCTGTTTCTCCGCTTACTTCTTCTACACCACGCAAGAGATTTTTATACAATTTTCACTATATCTTAGAGATTTTCTTGCGGAAGGTTTATATATATACATAAATTACATAATACAATCGTATTTTATTTATAAAAAGTAAAGAAAAGGCCACGTTTTGTTATCTAGAGCGGTGCGATGGATTCTGGAGTTTTTTTATTTTTTTTATTTTTTTAAATGGCACCGTACGTGAGTACATTGCCAACGTAAAGTAAAGCGAGAAAACAATTCAGTAGATAATTGGCGCATTTGCCAATGTCACGCATTAACACAAACTAGTATACAGACACAGAATCCACGTAGAATCACAAGTAAATTAGTTCGTTCTTATCGTAAAACTCCTCCAGTAAAGTGATAGTAGGCTTTACTGAAGTTATAAAGGACTTCTTGGAAGAGCGCGAAAACTTCAGCTACACGTTTATTTAGATCTCCTCCATTCTTGTCACTTACACAGAACTTTAAAACACAATATACTATCACTGTTGTACTTTAAAACTCTTAAAAATGTAAAAAATAGAAAATCTAAATAAAATGACAACCTCACTTCTCCCGTTCCCGCCAAAAAGTCCGATTCTGGAGTTGTGAGTGTATTTCAAATTGTTCATTTTTTTTTTCTCTCGCCGCGCCACCCAGGTAATTCCAGGTAACCAGCCAGCAACTTTTTTCATACAATATGTTTGTTTGACCTCTTTGATCGTGAAAGCAGTAAGAAATAACAATCGTGTTCCTTATTCAAATTAATTTCTGCCCTCCACGAGTGTCTTATGATAACCATAAGGGAGAAGATCTATTTTGGTCTCACATGAAGGTCCAATCATTGTTCTCTGAATAGATGGAATGAAGAATAAATTATATATTTTCACATTGTATCTCTAACGGGGTAGTCAGTTATGTATTCGTAAAATAGATAGGTAGAATTTATTTAGGTGCTTCAACACACCCTAGTGTATTATTTTTAGTTCAAAATTTTAATAAATGTAAATATTTTGATTAACTTATTATACCTTTAGAATAGGGTTTTATGTTTGTGGGTTTGAAAAATTATTAAGTACTTATTTGGTTTTCGAAGTTTAAAGGCAACTTGTCTTATTCTTTCAGTAAACTGGTAATTAGCTGTCAATTTCAGTCAAAATTTGTAATTTTGACGACCTCAGTGGCGCAACGGTTTAGTGCGTCGGAAAGTAAAACGGGGGTTGCGGGTTCGATTCCCGTCCCGAGTCTGGGTGTTTATGTATAATATGTACAAAAGAAAAGTATATAAGTAGTATATCAGTTGTCTAGTACCCATAACACAAGCGCTATGCAACTTACTTTGGGACTAGATGGCGCTGTGTGAAATGTCTGAGTATTATTATTATTATTATTTCAAACTGCCATATAATGAATTGTGAATGAATCTGATAGTACATGTGCCTAAATCATTCGGTAAGATTTCATCAAATCCGCTTTTTAGTGATAATCTATCATTATACATAAATGTAATTATACATTATACATAAATAAAATTGGGGTGTCTGTCTGTGATTTTGAAATAAAGGCTTTTTCTTAAGCTTATATGGTTATTTGCACGTACCAAAACCCAAAACGCGCTTTTTAAATTTTTATCTGTCTATTTGTATGTTTGTCCGGGCTAATCTCCGAAACTGCTGAACCGATTTGAACGCAACTTTAATTAATAGATAGAGAACTTTTCAGAGAACGATTTTAGCTGCTTTTTGTACGGAAAAAATATCAAATTTAACGTGGCTGAAACCACGAGGCACTGCTAATAAATAATATTACTATGTAACTAAAAGATAACCATTATTTTTTATTTAATACGATTCGTTTAGCCTCTACAGTTTTTTACGTTTCGTAAAGCAGATTCTACGCATTTTAAAACGTTTTTAAATGTTCGGGAAAAAATAAACAAATATAAATTCTATTCACGGTTCCATTATAGTAAACATCCCATCTTTCATCTTGTTTTGAATGCTACTTGTTTCACGCAATTAATACAATTTATTTACAAAATATGTATGCAATACATTCAAAGAGCATCCATCAATCGTAATACCATTCAAATAAAGAATGCGCGAAAAACAAACGCATTTATACAACAAGTCTAACTTTTCAGTGTTTATGGGAGCCGACTGTTATTATGAATCATGGTTTTCGCGTAACGCAAATCTTTCGACGAAACAAAATATGCACCTCATAAATCAACTATCATAACAATTGCCTCTAGCCAGCTTGATGTAAATTACCACACGAAAAACTTCGCCTGACCTTGCAACGTAAGTTTTTCGTTGAAACATTAAAAGTTATTTTTATAAGAAGTAGGTATGTATATTGTAAAACTCGATTAATTTCAATGAGCTGCATAGTTTAAAGACTGAAGAATAGTTTAATAGAAATATTTTATGCATAATGGCTGTCCAAAGAACTGAGTTTCCAATTTTAAAATATAAATTCTTTTGAGGTCGTCGTGTGGGGTATAAAGCTGTCTTGACAACAAGTTCAAAAATGTTTAACATATTACTTTATGTTGCGATGAATTTTTTTAATTTTTTGGCTATCTTTCGCCCAAAATTTCTAGCCCACTAATCGACACGTGTTTCGCCTCTTATCGAATCGTCCACAGAATACAGAGATCAGAATCGGTGAGTTAAATAGCACCGAATTGAGCGAAAATTGTTAAGAATTTATCACATGAAATGGATTTCCACAAAGTAACGCCTGAGTAGTACTTTGAGAAGCGTTCTTTTAACACTTTTTCGAAAATATGCACCAAAAGCTTATCTCCAAATATCGCCAGAAAAAGATAAAAGACATGATAAATATTGCGAATAAGATGTTATTGGAGGAAATTAATCAGCATTGCATTATATTATATACTATATCTTCTTCTTGAAAAGAAAGGTCCATCACAAACTTTATTTTGCGTTTGATATTTTTACACTGAAGAAAAAGTTTGCGATAAACTTTGTTAAGCGGTTGAAAGTTGGTAACAGTAACTTGTAACTGACAGACGAGACACTAATGACGCAGTACGATTTGCACTTATCAATCCACTTTACTTACTAGCTTTTTTTACTAATTGTCTTGAACAACGTTGATGGACTCCATTTCTTTGTTATGCTTAAAGAAAATACACTCGACTTTACCACATTAAATAAATAATTATTCTAAATTCGGTAGTATTCTCGTGTTAATAATACCTTACCATAGTATGATAATTAAGTTTCTAAAACTTCGTACATTTGGCAGTCTGCCGACAAGCGGTCATGTGGATTAACAGAGAGCTAGTTGGTCGCGGAATGGTCCACCACAATGACATTTGTTTGCGATTGTTCACTATGCAGAAATGGAAAAGGAGTTTTGTAACCGACGAATTGTCTGATATGTATATACCTACCTAATATTGATTGGATCAATTTGTGATACTAAATAGATAGACTTTTTTATTACGTCTATCTAAAAGCGTGAAAAATGTTAGAAATATTCAGGGTAGGTAATACATACAGATATTCTCACATAGCTATAGTTTTGTTAACTTTATTACATTGTATTTAATTCTTAAAAAAATGTACTGCAGCTATTGCGATAAAGTATTTGTACCTATCATCGACACTTAGATACTTAAAGTGTTCATCATTACATTTACTCTAATCAATGAATAGGTATGTATTCAGCAGGAAGATTGCATGGAAGAGATTGATTCAGCAAGAAATACGCATAAATTGTACTTTCATCATTGTTTTCTTATTTTTATATATGGATCTTTTACCGTTGAGGTAAAATATAGGAAAAATTCGGCTCTAATATATTGTTCAGTTCTCAAACATTTTCGGCCTCTTTGCCTTAAATTACTACGTAATACATGAAATTACTGTGGTAACTAGTTACGTACCCAAAGGCTGCCAACAGGATTCTATTACTAAACCTATGCTGTTTTCAATACGACAGTCTATCCTACATATAAAGGGCTGTATCTTTTGAACTGTAATAAGTAGATACATTGTTTTTGCTCTATTGAGAACATGGCAATCCATACAAACAGCTTTGGTGTGATTTTAGTGCAAATTCTAAATTAAAACATCAAATAATAAAACCATAACAGTGTGAATCGGGCTCTAAGAAACCCGAGCTGAATGAACGAAAACAATTTTTTGGTAAATGCATAATACGAATACGGTTGAGTGTTACGGAACCTTCAGTTGTGCGATTCCGACTCGTACTTGGCCGGGTTTTGGTAATTCGATGATTGGATAACATTTCCAACATTCATATTTATTTTCTCTTCCAAGAAATCTTGTTACTAACTTGAAATTGTTTCGTTAAATCTTAAAAGAATTCTTAAGTATGTAGTTATTTACCATTTACATGGTGTTTGGTAATTTTATGAAAGCTTTCGTCTATTTCGTTTTATATTTTCAGTAACGGATTTGAATTATAGTGATTAATGTTGATAACAAAAAGTATGTATATATCATAACGTTAATATTTACAAACTTAAAACTAAACACTATCTTAAATAATGGACTTCTTCAAAGTTGCCGCTTCGAAAGCTTGTCATTGTTAGGGTGCCCAGCAGACCGGCAGCATTACCTCTTTGAATAGTCAATTATTATTATAGTAATTTCAGTAACTTAAGGAGGAAACATATGTTCGTATGTAGGTACCTATAATATACATGTATCTATTTACATAAATGCAAAATAGACGAAATTAAAACTAAGTTTCGATTTTAAATGTGCGTGTTTTTAAAAACCCTATACATGATAGACACATTAAAAAATGATAAGTTAAACTAAAATTAAAAACTGAATACCTGAAGTTTGCAATTTTTTCCAATAATTTTCAAAAAAAGAATAACTGGAAAATAAATATGCATATTCCCGTTCTAGTTTGAATGTAAAATTAGGCCACAGGCCTTGCGTGCATTTTTTATGAAATGAGCCTCTCTCCTATGCTGCTATTGTCTGCTGCTAAGTTTCGAAATAAAAAAAATATAACTTGCCATCGTCTAGAAATACAGTTCAATTATTTCATGTAGTAATAAAAAAATAATCATTATGAAAATATATATTCCTGTATATATAATACAAAATATGCTTCGAATAGCTCATGTTTTAAACATTTTTTTTTTTTATTTGTTATCTGTAATGTTTGGGTAGGATTTGAAGTAGACTAACCAGAAGCAATGTTCCTAATATACTAACAGTTCAGAATATTAGGTATATTATGTCGTTCATGTGTGCAATCTCGTTAGGGATAGATTGAAGATTTATTATAATTGTTCAGCGTGAAATATGAAGATGAACTGAAAAATAGACACAAAGGAATAGGTGTTTCAAAGATGTTCAATGTTTTGAAATAATGTGTAATGCAGTGAATATGATGGTTCACTGAATAAGTACGTGGGTGTACCTAGGCGAACAATCATTTAATAGCCATGCATTTTGAATGTTGCCACATGATGAAAAGTAATTTTTTGCTTGTTTTATTGCAATGCATTATTTAGCCACTAATTCTAATAGCTCTAGGTAGCTAAACAGCTACCTAGAGCAAAAATAATAATTTAATTGAAGTAAGAATAAGTACCTGTCTTTCTTTATATAATTTAATTTGTCCGAAAATTTTGAAGTAGATTTACAAAGTTTTTAAGAGACATTAAGTGAAATCTTTGCATCATAAAATCAAAAGGTCGTCATCTTCATAAGTATTTCAAAAGTTATAAAGATAAGTTTAATTCCAAATTTTTAATAATTGAAGTCAAGGTTATACTTTTTGTCACGATCGTGTCGTCCGATCTAAACAGACCCTACTTATCTCCAGTGCGCGCTTCCGATTATTTGGTTTATGAACTTTGAAGATCGTTTGCGATACATCCGAGGCTGATTAGTGAACCATGTAACTTTCCATTTTAGCTACCGTCTAAACTAGGTCAGATGATGATGTCTTTACATTAGCAGAGTTAATATCCGATGTCATGAGTTAGCAATATTTTACATTGGATCTAATATAATATTTATTGTATTGACTTTCAACTTTGAACAACTTTAGTGTAATGATTAGTAAATTGTAGTGACCTATTACATAGTGTTGAAATCAATATATTTTGAGGGACGAACTTGAAAAAAAATGGTAATAGTATTTTTGCTATTTCATTATCAAGAAAATCAAAAATAAAAATAAAAATATCCAAAAGCTGTTCACATATCTCAAGTACAATTAAGTATACCTAAACAAGCTAGTATGTACCTACTATAATACACACATATAGTGACAGTATATAGCGACATATGTAGTATATTATATATACTAATACTATAGAGAGATAAACTTTGTTCGTTTGTATGTAATGGATAAACTTATTAACTACTACTCAACCGATTTCAAAAATTCTTTCGCCTATAGAAAGCTACATTATCAGCGGGTAACATGGGTTGTATTTCATTTTTAAAAACAATTCTACCCGTGCGAAGCAGGGGCTTGTCGTTTGTAATACAATAGAGAGGTAAACTTTGTTTGTATGTAATGGATAAACACAAAAACTACTCAACCGATTTTAAAAATCTTTCACCTATAAAAAGCTACATCGTGAGCGAGTAACATGGGCTGTATTTTATTGAAAAAAAAATTCTACTTGTATGAAGCCGGGGCGGGTCACTAGTGTAGTTTATAGTGACATAGTGTTTAAAATAAGAATCTACGCTTTTCCCGTCTATTTCAGAACTTTAAACAAATTTAAAACGCAGCTATAGTTTACATAGTCTAATCGTTGATTACGTTAGGTATAAATTAGCAAGTAGGTAGGTATGTGTACATGCTTCAAATATACCTGTATTAAGTAATGAGTCATTTGTCTATCCTAGTTTTAGCTTTACTACAATTTTAATCACAATAATTAGCCAACTAAGATAATTTTGTAACATTTTAATGGCAAAAATGGGGTTAAAATAGGTTGCCTACGTAATAATGAGACCGTATATAAGATTCTGAATTGAGTCGAATCTGAATTAGAGATAATTTAATTCAAGCCGCCACCACTGTTAATAAATCTAGTGCAATCAGTATTAGCATATCTTTAGCTGTATTTGAGAACGATATAGTCAAAATCAATAATTAAATCAGTGATAAATTTAGTACCTAAACGCAGTGTGTCTTGAACTCTTAATAAATATTGTGGTTCAGTCAATATTGGAACGTGGAGTTTTCATAAGTTCAAAACGTAGCATTTTAGTAAAGACACAAAAGTAATGGTCAGTGAGTTATTCTAGTACATGGTGTTCTAGTGAGCTTCATACACAGTGTCTTAGTGACTGTTCAGTGAGTTTAATGGTGTGTTTAATATATATATATATATATATTATTTAGTGCACTTACAGCAGGTAGTGAGTAGTAGCGTGGAGTCTTTTTTAACGATTTTAAAGTGCAAATAAATTATAGTACAGTGAATATCATGTAGATAGAGAATGAGTACAGCAATATACATATACGATAAACATTTTTAGTAAGCTAGAGGTCGCTGTTATCTGTATGCTTCCGTAGCGAGCTGTTCGCACTTTATAGTGTCCCATTTCCTACCTTCGATCCGCTCTGGAACTACCGAGTTTTTTTAAATTTCACTCTTCACTTTGGAGCTAAATTCAGTTCAGGAGAATGATTTTTGAAGTATTGTTAAATTATACGAAATATGTATGCGATGTATGTGATCTGTGTATCTTATGTTGTTCAAAGTGAAGTTTAATTGTATGTGTTATGTACAACTTTGAAGCTGTACATACGACACACATTTATTAGAAGATAGCTGATCGGCTGCCATTTCGTTAGGAAACACCCGCGCATGTATTTAATTTAATTTGCCTCACATCTTAGTACGGGACTGGCTGCCTAGAGTTATAAAGTCTATGTAGCTACATATTTGAATTATTAGATTCAATAATGATTAAAAAAATCGATTTGCACTGAGTATCGCTATTATATTTTTATCTAATTTAAGGGTGGATCCACATGTATCATTTTGGTGAACAAATATTCGTAGGTATCCATATCGCCCACGCCTTTCCGGATCGTTACCGTAAACGGATGACCATATGTGTGATCTCCTGTCCGCCCTAGCAATATTACCTAACACCCGAAGTGATACGATGATCAGTATCGGCAGTATAGGCAACGGAAAAATAATACGTAATGTGGACCTAACATGAACTAACATCGACTAACTCTTGCAGTTCCTCTGACTCCGTTATCCTCACATACACTGTTTAAAAAGTATTGCTGTATTGTCACAATTGGAATAATTTAAAAAGGTATTTTTTCTACTACCTTGAGTAAAAATTTCTATTTCATACTCGAAATTAGTTGCGAGAATCGAACTTCACGGACACCGGTGCGAAAGGACTCACAGATCAATACGAAATATTGTATAAATAATAATAATACTCCAGACAATTACACAGATTGTGTGACCCCAAACTAAGCAGTAAGCTTGTACTATGGGTACCACACAACGAACTCTGGGGGAGCTCCCAGTAACACCCAGACTCCAAGCCAATTTAGAAAAGTTCGTTTCCAAAATTGACCTGACCGGAGATCGAACCCGGGACCCTAGCTTGTAAAGCAGTTGCATATGCCACTGCGCCAACGGGCCAAATTTCATTTCGTACTCAGTTTGGCTTTCTTTTTTTAAGTTTGTACGGACACTCGTATTTAGTTGCCGTAGTTGGCAGAATGATACTGGCCAGTTATTAGCGCCGGCCTACAGGCCAACACGCGTTGTCAGAATGATACTGGCCACTTCGCGCCGCACCGCGAGCAAGGTCATTATAAAAGACTTCCCTCGGAATGAAACATTTCTACTTTCGCCTTCGGCTCAAATCGAAACTGGCTTCCTTCCTCGGGTAAGAAAAAGCCTTATTTTGTACTCGGTACCAAATATACTATTTTGCATTATTTTTTTCCGCGACAATTTTAAGTAACCTACTTCTAGTATTTAAAATGTGAAATAAATAATAAATCCAGTTATCTAAAACTCGAACAGCTGACTGCCGCATAAAAGTTGTGAAATGTTAGCAACTCTGAAAAGGTCCTTTCGACCGCTTACAATGAAATGCTTTTTATGGTTTTTTCGGTTAGTGTGCCGTCCTTTTAATGTTTGTTTGAGAATAATTTCCTAATTGCTGCTGCTCGCCTTGTTACTGATCATTGTTAAAATTTTCGTAAATTATACAAATACACGCAGCTAGGGATTCTTCCAATATGGTCGGCCTAGCCGATGAAACATAGTAAGCTTTCCATTTCAGTAAATCTGATAGATTTTTCTGTAATTCTTATTTGACTATTATAGGGTGGACAGTGCCAGTGAATTCGTCTCAATTAAGCGCACGTTAAAGGCTAAGTTGCGTTTTAAAAAACTCAATATGGCGTCGAAGTCAAGGAAAACCCGAGACATGAGTATTTAACAACAACTACCAGACAAGATGAAATAGTTATAAATTCATTACCGGAGTCTGAGACCTATTATGTTTACTTTTTTTTACGGTTTCCGACTTGATTTCGATTCCGGCAGCGCAGTAAATTCAGGAAATTACTTAGGTATTTAAATTGATTTGCAAGTTTTTGTTCAGTTTCGCCCATTGAATCATATTAACCTGGAATAGTAAATTAAAACAATGATCATGGCGTCACGCCCCTTGGCCACGACCTTACCGCTCGCGCGTCTTGCGTCTTGCGTCTGCGACCGCGGAGATAATAATTGTTGTTGTTTAAGTTGTTCAGATCGTGCCATGAGTTGCAGCGGCGAGAGGTGAGCGGCGCGGAAACGAGCGCGCGACCGCGGCCGGCGGTGGACGGAGAGACGTGAGTGTAAAACAAATGTACTAAGTTATAACGCGGATGCCACGACTCAGAGTGGTGCGTGTGGCGAGTGCGACAGACTAATTTGGTATCGAGCGTTTTGAATAAATAATTATGTTTTTCGCTGCGTAATCATGAACACAGAAATTTAAGATCTGCTACATGGATGGCAAGTCATTCGCAACATAAATTGAAAAATGTTATTAAGAAGTTGTGAGACAAAATAAATTAAATTTTTCTAGGGCAAGAAGGTAGGTATCTATCTATTTGTTTTATTTATTTAAGCTATCAACACTTTTATTCTGAAATTGGATGAGTTTCCTTGTCGTAAATTAAAAATATCTTCAACAAAGAAGAAATTAGGTTCAAGACACGATCGTGGCACTCTTGATAAAGACATTCTGAATACGTCCGATGCGATCGCAGTTGGTAGCAGTATGCCACGAGCCGCTACTGCCGGCTCGTGGCATAGCCATACCGGTCGCAGCACGCGCACGCACCCGCAAGACGCACCGCCCAGGGGCGTAACGCGAGGCGCATCGCTATAAGTAAAAGCGAGTAAGTGCTTTTGTTTCGTCGCTCTGAAGGGGCAATGTCCAATTCAATGAACGGCAGTGGACTTGTCAACGACGTTTTAATTTTGCGTATTTATGTAATCTCATATTGAATTAGGTTTTAATTTTCTTTATTTACTTATTATAAAAGTCTACACAAGAGTAAAATCAGTCAATCGCTTATTCATTAATCATTGTAAGTTTGAAATTATGTGAAATACGCTGCGTTGTTCACTTCATAAGCGTCAAAGTACATGTGAACTATGTGTGGTTCTTGAACCGCAGTTGAGTGGAACTTAGTGAAGCTTTCAAACAGCCAGTCTAGTACTGCATAGATAAAGTTGGTTTCAGGTTTAAATTTTATAACTTTTCATTAAGAAATTGCTTCTTATTACGTTTTTTTGGGAATGACTTGACCGCTATTTATAAGGGAAGGGCTTCAAGTTTTTTTTATAAAAAGAAAATCATACAATTTTATATCACTAAGCACTGGCTCTCAAATAAAAATTAGCTTCATTTAATTTTTTATTGGACTTCTAACTTCTATTCTGGGTACCTACTACATTTGATTAAAATCCATTTCTTTAATTGCTACGAAATTATAAAAAAATATACTTACGATATAAATTTTTTTTAAAGATGGATGTTACGTATTTGTTTAAAGAAATATAAAAATTCTGGAGTTTTTACAACAGCGTTCATATCCTGACGAAATTTTAAAATGTCATTATTAGCTTAATCATAATATTTTCGTCTGTTATTTTATATTCAAATGAATATCGGGAAAATCTTATATTGGAAACACGTCAGAAAGCCTAAGTTTTATTACAGCAGAGATTCTAAGAAAAGAAAATTGCGTTGTATATGAATAAAAAGTGGCCTTTATTTGGTAAGTAATTTGTAACAATACTTGTTACGTAATATCAGTATTCATTCCTATTGTGGCAAAGTTCCAGGGCTGGGATCGCGAAATTCATGCCAATTTTGTTATATGGAATGACCACAGAACGTGTTTACTATGTATCTATAACAAGAGGTTATTAAGCAACTTCTTCAAGAGTCATCGTCATAAGAACTTGCTGATGCAGAAGTCCGTTAAGTTTCTAATTTTTACCAGAGCTGATTGGTAGATTTGAAACATGTCTTTAACAAGGTCTACAAAATTTACCGTTTTTATTCAAATACTACGAAGAAGGATATTGCACTGTACTATACTTTACACCACTCTGTATCGTAAATCTCTTTTAACAATTGAGGTTTTTTTTTTCTACTAAGGTGGCAAACATACGGCTCACCTGATTGTAAGCGGTTACCGTAGCTTATGGACGCCCGCTACACCCTCTGGTTTCACTCGTGCGTTTCCAACTGTAAAAGTTTCTCATGCCCCTTTCAAAGAATCCCATGCTGTGGTCTGTTGAGAAAATCTCCATAAGTTTCATAATATGGTAATGTCCCATACATTTGCGATATTCTGAGGTAAGCTTAAAATACCCTCGAGTGTGTAAATCGCGCTCTATCGAGTGTCTCGCACGGATGCGCTTATCCTACGAACATGAGCATCACTTCTCAACCGTGAATTTTTTTATTTTTAAACGGAACGTGACCGTCACACTGATATTCGGCTTGAGATAAAAAAGGTCAGAAATATTAATTTTATGCAATCTTCAAATGAAAATAGAATACTTTTATATCTGTCATGTTTATCTTGTAATGAATAGGTATAGTATACTTAGGTACTTACTGTTTTATGTAAACAGCTATAGGTAGCATATTTGTGTAGTATCTTTGGCATGCAAAATATTTTTAATATTTGTATTCCTCACAGCAACTAACTTTTAGTCCCTTGTAAACATATACCGACTTCCTTTCTTTTGTTTGGAAGAACACCGTAATAAACTTTGACACATTGAGTGACGTGATAAATAAAAACCTACTTAAACGAATGAAATCAAAATTATGAACAAAATCGCGAACAGCCTGGATACGTGTTAATTTAGAGTTCAAATAGTCATCGCATCGTAAACTAATAAAGTTATACAAGATTAATTAATAAATGCTAATAACTCTTAGCATTCTTTTGTTAACATTATGCCTAATAATTGTTGTTCCAAGACTTATAGTGATTCATATCTTTCTATTTCATACAAAAATTAAAAAATTGTATGAAATACATTAAATGTTTCTAAAAATTACACCTACTCTACGCAGTCGCTGACTAATGAGTCAAAGAAAGAGTGTAAAAGATATAAACATTGCGGGACATATACGGCGGAGCGCAAGGCTGATAGCGTGGCACCGTAGATGGTGCGCTTGCTCTGCAACTTATTGGAAATATACAGAGTAATCATGTTTCAGACAGGAAGGACATAATAAAACACAACGAAAATATTTTTTAGGGAACGGTTTAAGTTTTCGACCAAGTCGTAGAATAAAAGTTGTAAGGTAAGATGGCAGGAATTTTGTTTTTGGTTTATTGGTATTTTTCAACTACAATTTTTTATTTTATATATTAAAATAAATTATTGTAAATTTATTTTACAATTATTCTACAAAATGTAAAATTCTAAACAAATAAATAAAGACTAAACATTAAAACTATATTATTCTACCATAAAGTGTGTTGTGTAGACATTATGATGTGTAAATGGTATTCAGCTAGAAACAGCTCCAAGGTCCGTCTTGAACCAAATGTGCCCATTTGCCCAATCTTCGCGAGAAAGAATTCTGGCGACAAGACTGGTCATACCTCAAGCAGATGCCAGAAATGTTGATAGACCTATATTACCTACACGACGGACACCCAACCCTCCAAAATGAATTGGTAGCGTCACTTGGAGCCAACTATTATCTTCGAGAGCGACATTAAGGATCCTTTCCTTCGCAAGCGTCAATGTGTTATCAATTGCGTCTGTTTGATGAGGGGCCACCCAAGTGGGACAAGTCTTCACTAAATAGGTAAGCTTGGGAACAGAGAAGCATAACCGCAAAAGACTGAGCGAAACATGTGCCGGCAAGTGTTGTAGACGTTCAAATGCTCTCCAATCATCTCCAATCATCTCAAAAATCATCTCCAATGATTCTTGTCCTGTTTCCAAGGTTTCTGAGACAGCTACAGGAAAGATAGAAGAATCAAAAAAACAGAAATTTTGCTGTTTGTTTTTCTTAAACCGTGTATCACAGATTGGAATCGGAGTAAATAGGAGCGGGCTTCTTCAACTCTAGACCTAAACTCTGAAGTCTGGGGCACAGGTTTAAAATGTGTTGTTGGACAGTGGTTGGACTACCCCCTATAGTTCTGTCATCGAGATACCACAAATTGAGAGGAGATTTTAGATCTGATATGGCGCTATGGAAAGCCTAACTAAAAATTAAAGGTCCCAGAGGATCACCTTGTTGTGTGCCCACCTGCAGTGGCGTAGCGGGGACTAATCTAGACGTCGGCGAAGTTGCATTAGCGAGGCGTTATTATCAGTATGATAAGAACAATGCATTTATTCTCTCTATAATATTTTTGTAAATACAAAATTAAATCTTTTTGGGTTCAGGATTACTCACATTCATGATAGTGAATTGCGCAAGGAATAATAAAATGCATATACAGGGTGTATATGAAAACGGGACAGTTACTTTAATGGATGAAAGGGCATAACTTTAGTATGTAGTTACAAAAAGAATTATCGAAAAAAACGTATCCGTTTAAGAGTTATGACCGTTTTAATTTTCAAGTGTTATCCCCACCATTTCTCGTAAAATTGGGTTGATCGTGTACAGTTACAGATTTTAAATCTTACGTTTTTTTTTATTTTGTAATAATTTCATCCGTTACTGAAATACAGCCTGAAAACCATTTTCGAAAATAATGTGTATACCCCAATGGGGGTTTTCAGGCTCATTGCTTTTATAATGGTTGTAAGGTAACTTTTCATGCAACGCGGTAAAGTTTGAAATGATCACGCCACAACGATCTGAGCGTAGCATGGGGTCTGTTTAAGTATATAATTAAACTAGTAGTATATAGTATATTATATTTTCAAGCAAATAATGGCGGAAAAACAGAATTATTAATGTTTTTAAATTATTAATGTTTTCGCCAAACTGTAACATAATTTTTTTGTAATTACGTGGTGGGTTTGTTGTCGGTCTTAAGACATCTTTAAATCCGCCTCTCAAAGGGGCCTCCCGCGAGGCCCCTTTGGGCGCGAGGCCGTGGGTGAGGGCCCGCTTCGCCCACGCCTAGCTACGCCACTGCCCACCTGCGATGATATCAAGTTATTAACCGACTTCAAAAAAAGAAGGAGGTTCTCAATTTGTCTGTATGTTGTTTTTTTTTTTGTTTTTTTGTATGTTTGTTACTTCATAACTCCGACATTTATGAACTGATTTCGAAAATTATTTTTTCGTTTGGTAGGTAATACTTCAGAGGTGGTCCCATTTAAATTTCGATATTCGAGCTTGGACTTCGAAGTTACACTAGATAACACGACCTGGTTATAACCTTTATCTATATTGACGATTTTCTTGTATATCGTTGCGCTCCGGAATTAGAATGAAGTTAATCGCAGACCTGCTCTAGATATTTATTTAGGTCAAGACCACTCAAAAGGGAAAAATAAAAATTTTTATTAAAAAAAATTGAACCGCTTTCAAAAAAAACACTGATAAGTATAAAATAACTATCCTTTATTAATCAAAACTCAAGTACAATTAAAATAACTTTATAAATATGAAACACATACCTATATAATTAAATTTGACAGTTATTGAAGTCGGTGCCAAATCAATGTGCAACAACAGAAAGTCTATTAGTTTGGTGGGCTTGGCACCGACTTCAGTAACTGTCAAATTTAATTATATAGGTATGCGTTTCGTATTTATAAAGTTATTTTAATTGTACTTGAGTTTTGATTAGTAAAGGATAGTTATTTTATACTTTTCAGTGTTTTTTTTTGAAGCCGGTTTAATTTTTTTTAATAAAAATTTTCTCCGTTAAAAAGACTGCTGTGCGAAGAATATGCTTGAAAGATGAAATGACTGAGGTTAGGATTCCATTATAGAAAAACTTAAACTTACGATGTAAACCCACCGGTGCCAAGCCCACCAAACTAATAGACTTTCTGTTGTTGCACATTGATTTGGCACCGACTTCAATAACTGTCAAATTTAATTATATAGGTATGTGTTTCATATTTATAAAGTTATTTTAATTGTACTTGAGTTTTGATTAGTAAAGGATAGTTATTTTATACTTTTCAGTGTTTTTTTTTGAAGGCGGTTTAATTTTTTGTAATAAAAATTTTCTCCGTTAAAAAGACTGCTGTGCGAAGAATATGCTTGAAAGATGAAGTGACTGAGGTTAGGATTCCATTATAGAAAAACTTAAACTTACGATGTAAACATAGCGTATTGTATCATCACACTTTACATAAAACGAATTAACGAAAATATTCTAAATGAACGTATTCACTCTTCTATATTCACATATAAATGAAATAGAATTGAATTTACTAAGTCCCCTGGAAATCATTGAGGTTTTTAGGGATACTGTCCACTAAGCCCGTGATTAAGACGTCCTTGAGTGAATAGGCAGACGCCCACAAGGGATTTACAGGGAATATCACGACGCTTGGAAGGCGGTTGATATTCACGTCAACAAAGATTATAACTGATTGACTGCCATTATCGATGGCTTTCAAGGGCGATTAAATATTTAGGAATATATTTGGAATTCGTTATAGAAATATAAATGATATTCACAATTGAAATGGAAGTATTTCACAAATTTAAATCAATAATAATTCTCAATGATGGATCCCCCAGTTCATTGTTTTTTATTACTTAGAGTATTTGCTTAATATTTTCAATCCAATCTTTTCTGGGAGGGAAATAAAAATATATAAGAATGTACTAGCTGCTTATCTTCCGGCGCAGGCCGTGAAAGTTAATAGATGAGGCCTTTACGGTCTGGTAATTACTTTGTATTGTATAAGCGATGAGCTGACTTATTTTGGTTAGAGCGCAAATGCCTTACAACAAACAATATGCATATCTTACAGCGCATATGAAACGACGCTTAATATATACATAGTTGTTCAAACAAAGGATTAAAATAAGCGTTAACAGTGAGTAAATAAACAATATTCAGTTTTATTTACAGTGACGTGATCCAAACAGTGGGGAAAGAAGTGGGTAATATGAATATTTCCCGAAGGAAGACTTATTTACGCCGCTTGTAAAATACGGTATGCTTCTTTATTCAATATGTGAGTCCCTTAACAACTATTGTTGTTTATATTATTTGCATGCGTTTGGAAAATTGTTTTATCATTGAAACTCGATATTGTTAAGAATAAGTTACTTAATGTTGTTTACATTTACATACTTAAAACTTATTGTTATATTAATTAACAGACTAAATAAGTATAAATGAGCCAAGGTGGAGGACCATGAATTTCATGACCTTAACTGTAGGGCGTGGGTGTAGGTCAGTCAGTTACAGTATTCGGTTTCAAAGGGTTATTAAGGATAACTTATATTGTCGGACCTTATTACAATGTATACTTAAATACAATATGGCGTAACGTAAAGCTCTTTTCACAATGACTGTACAAAAATGTAATATGAATCATTAGAATATTCTCAGTATTTTTTATTTCATTTTTTAAACACAGCACTTATTGGCTATTCAAAGAGGCAATGCTGCCAGTCTGCTGGGTACCTTAAGCAATGACAGCTTTCTAAGCGGCAACTTTGAGGAAGTTTATTATTTAAGATAATGTGTAATTTTAAGTTTGTAAATATTAACATATGTATGTACTTTTTTGTTATTAATAAACACAGCAAATATAATAGTTCACTTTCTTGAAAAAATTGCATTTTGTATGAGACTACTTACTAACCATTTTCATTTATTGTTATTTTTAAAGAATATTAAATTAAACTAATTAGTAAATTAATCTATACTAATATTATATAGAGGGAGAGCGGATTTTATAAGTTTGTTTATATGGTAATCTCTCGAACCACTGCATCCACTTGAAACATCATTTTACCATTTGAAAGGTGCATTATTTCAGATGAACGTAGTATTATGTATTCAACCCAGGCAAAGACGGGGCGGGCCGCTAGTTTCAATTTGTTTGGACAACCCAATTTGTTTTCAATTTATTATTTTGCTCTAAAAATAATAATAAATTACTAATTTATTATCAGTTCATTATTGTGTTTTTAAAAATAATAAATAAATGAAACAAAGGAGAATGTTAGTATTAAATTTTTTATCATTAATAGTATTTAAGAAAAAACGTGGCATGCACGGGACGCCCGGCAGATGTGAAACATCGAAGTTGAAGGTAATTGAAAGAATTTATAATTAAAGAAAACCAATAAAAACTGTATAGTATATAGGCGCCATGCACACACCAGGAAGTAAAGAGGCGGCGAAGAAGGAGCATGTCGACATAGACAGTGTCACGCCATATGCCCTCATGGCATATGAGTCATTCTTACCCCAAGGCGCGCCAATAGATATTTCACATCAAATAGTGATACGTATGTAGCTGCAACAATAAAAATACGGTTTTTCTCTATAACCGCATTCAATATTTTCTGAAAACGTGACGAATGATCGAAGCAAGGAGTCCGACCTCGCATCGATTGTCGTTAGTCACATTGTCAAATATTACAATCATATTACAATAATATGATTGTAATAGTTAATAATAATAATCACAATTTTATTGTTTGAATTTTGGATCTTGGAATAATCGAGTTTTACGAGCAGAATATTATAATAAATAATATTTATTGATGGAAATTTAATTTTAAAGTATGTATAAATGAACTTAACGATATAATGTGTTGTATTGACCATTGTACTGAACCGTACATTTTGCGAACAGAGGCATTCTATTCTCAAAAAATAATGAATTATGTATGTTTATGTAATTTTATGCAATCTAGGCATATTGCATAGTATTATGCTTCTATTTCATATTACACCTGTAAAAACGACACCGTTGCGATTTTTCAGTAAAACGGATATTGTTTTGATTGTGAGAGTGAGAGATCGCAATGGCCTATTTTGTTAATTATTTTATATTTATTTCTCTTTTATAATTGTTCAAATAAAGCTAAATTATAGTTGAACTAAGACATATTTAATCAGTAGCTAAGCATAAACATGTGTGTACCAATTTCACTAGAAGAATTAATAACAAAACTTAAATTCTAAACGAATATTTCGTGTATGTGTCGATAAGATTTTCAATTTCTCAAAAATATAATGTATATACTGTAAGTCTGTTGCACTGTCTTTTGACTATATTGCTCTCTTACTAAAACGTTAGAAAGTATAGTGAGGAGACATTGTTGTTAACTTTATAATCGCGCAGCGAGATAACGTTCAGTAGATAACTGAATAGTGGATCTGGCCTAGTTTACACCCCTCGAGATTTCTAGAACGTTCCATTGAATTGCGGTATAACTGGTGTTACATTTTCTTGACTAACAATAAGTACGCGCTGAGATTGCGTTTCTCATTAATCTAGTAATAAATATGTTATTATGCATACCATTTTTAAAATCATTAACAGCTGTTTTCGTGCTACGTCATTAATAGAATATACAGAAGTGGTAAAGTGTTAGTCCCTAGCGTACGATAGCATTTTCTTTACACAAATCTTGTCATACTTTTACCTACATATTTAATATCAGTTTACTACTTACTACTTCTTATGTTTTAAAGCAAATACCTATGTTATAAATAACTCTTACCAAATGATACTACTAGTAGTTTCCACAACTTGTATTTATTGTTCACAATTTTAATTTCTTCTAAATATCTATTCGTAATTGAATTATTGCGTTTGAAATACAATACAATCTAACGCGCATGAAAATTGAAAAAAGTTTAGTACTATAATTAACCTTTCTTCAATGTGACCTCTGTAGCATAGATGTAACTTCGGGTATTTATTACTATTGAAGTAATTAAAGTAAGTCAATCCGCCTCTGACGTATCTGAGCCTCACGTAGAGATGTGAATTCAGAGGAATATTGCTAAAATTGGAAAAACAAGAAATATTTATAAATTTAAAAAGGTTTACATATTTCTAATTTATTGCATTTCTACTGGATTTATCTTACTTTCACCCGATTTCGGGTATATGCAAATCTTGTTACCGTAAAATGAACGAGCTCCAACCCGTATCTCTACATCCGACTCATATCTTCCATTCCAAGCGCTCTCCCAGATATATAATTTAATTCATTTTTTGTTCTAGATATTTTCCATTTATCCATATTACACTTTTCATCTGTATCTTCTCTTTAAAATGCCGGAACATACATTTTGTTCCGTTCTTATTCAATCCTTTCACTTTACATTCTTCTTTTTGCACGTGACTGGAGTCTGCAACTCTACTTTTGATAACGCCATCGCAATAAGCATAACATCGTTAGCGTCGTCTCATTCGCAATAACGTAAAACTTCGACAAACATTAAAATATACATGTATTACCTGGTAAGCAGGTTGTAAAGATTGTCCATTTTTTTATGACTGGAGAGGACATGACACGTTACTAAAATGATTTAAAAATAATGCTTTTTAGACCATTAAGACCAAATCGCTTTATATCGAAGATGTTATTGCAAATTATATTCGATTGAAAGAACCTCCTATCACATAACGTGTAGACGTGAACAATTTCCATCTAAAGCGTGTGAGATAGTGCGAATAAAGCATTTATAGGGATTGCTGGGATCACAATCGAAATAAGAGACGTTATCCTGTTTTAAATATAACATTGAACTTATTAATTCGAGTTCTCATAAGAGTAGTAATTTTATACGTTATCAAACCATTTATTTTCTTTTCGGTTCTAACAGCGTTTTTGCACTAATTAGTTTTTAACGTTCTTCAATTATAAAATTATTGCTTTCAAAAATTTCACGAATAATTCCATGCTGTTCTGGGAGAGAGAAAAATATTACAATATGTCAGCAATGGTCAAAGGTTTGGGTTTACTAAAAGGAATTAATATAGATGATGGTTTAGCATTGCTACTACATAGAGATATAGAGCCATATAGTGTCGGGTTGCTAGCCTAGTAACTCAACACTTTAATATGGTTTCACGAGGACATTTCTAATCGCAAACGTTTATTGTATATCAGTAGATTTTGTTGCGCCTTGATGCTCCTTATCCAAGTAGAAAACGGCGTATATATGTCGGTATATTTATTAAGAGCTGTCTGCTGCTCAAATTTGATTCGTTATTTTTCAGTGTGTTTTTAATGGTTACCTAATATTAGAGTAAACGATTTAATTTATAAATCTGTTTTTATGTTTATATAAAATGAGTACATAACCTCTGTAATTCATTATGGAACTCATATTAACACAAAATTAAATTAAAACAGTTAAAACCAGAGGTTACATGTTAAAGTATTTCGAATTAATTTTCTAGTAAACGACAACAGAACATGTTTAAATATATTCTCAATTACATATATGTGATTTATTGTTACTTACCTTTCGTTTATGAAAAACCAAACTATGTAATTAAACTAACACTTTTATATAAAGTTTAATCACTCACTTTCCTTCAAACTTTTTAATTGTAAAGTTTGTTTCTATCACGAAATGATGGCGTATCTGAAACAGATAAAAATAAATAATTGAATGTGTTATTAATTGGTTTGAATACTAAGTCTCTAAAAATATACTTATTATTTGTATAATTTCTAGCAGAATGTTTTCAGGTTTTTAAATTTTGTTAAATAGTGTATCACTTACGTGAAATACATTACTTTGGAGAAACATAAACATATATATGTGTGAGTATGTTCGTAAAGTCAAAATGAGTGTATAATAATTAAATATGCATATTATGTATATTATGTAAAATTGAAGTTTTGTTTTTTTAAATCTAACACGGAATGATTTTAATTTAAGATTTCATTCTGAATTTATTATCACTTTTATCTACATATATGCAATACTTATTATATTATTATATATATTATCACAATTACCACAATTCGAAATGTGAAGTTATTAGCCGGGTAACATACATACATACATATCCCCAATGGGGTAGTTAGAGAGGACGGAGCGCCGAGCTTCGGGGTCTATACTTACTTCTTTCACTTCCTCAAATCTCATCATTCTCCTCACACATGTTCGCCTAGGTATGCGAGTGCTTTTGACATTTCCGTCGGCTAACACTCTGGTTATTTGATCTTCATAAGTCAGCCTTGGTCTTCCAAACCGACTTATATCTTGGTCTTAAGCCGGGTAACAAATGTTTCATTTTATAAACTATAATAAAGTAGAGGAGGATGTTTAATGAAATTCTTGCTAAAAGCTTTTCTTATTTTTTGGATAAGGGTTTACTGTTTTTTTTCCAATATCCAGTATTTATTTCGGTAACTTTATTGTTAAAAATAAATGATCGATAGGGACAGAGCTTGACAACACGTGTCACCTATTAATAACATGAATCCTAGTTTTTTAAACTTAATCTAACTGTTTATGCCAGACATCCAAATTTAAAATATCATTAGGAAATTGCAAATGTTTGGAATTTTCTAATTATTTACTACTTTATTTATTAATTTATTTGCTACTTATCTAAGTAGATAATTAAAATAAAATTTAAGAATATGAATAATATCTTTTATAAAGTACGAATTTATTTAATTGTTTACTCGAAGACTATTGGGATTAAATAGATGAAACTTGGAAGGTAGGTGTATTGTATTCTATGAATGATGAATCGCTATACAATAATGCAGTGAAATTTTGGAAAAAATAAAATTTGGGGTGGCAGTCTATACATACGCTATTCATACATGTAACTAAGGGATGAAAAAAAATATTCCAGTGCACATATATGGGTTATCTTTATATAGGTTTTCAGAGACGATATTAAAATTTCAAAGCGACTTTTTTATGTAAGTCAATAGTAGCTGAGATACGCACTTCTAAGGTCGTCTTTTTTAAGTTTTCAAATACGGAGCGGACAATTTTGCAAAAATATAAAATAGTAGAACTTGTAAAGCATGTGCTTTTCAAAATTTTTCAGAATTTCCACTCCACATTTGAAAAGTTTTACGAAAATTGTTTTGAAGAAGGTAGTAGGTATGTTGCGAAGTTTTTAAGATATGTGATATTTTCGGTTACTATATGCTCAGCAACCGCAGAAATAATTTTTTTTTTGTTCGATATTAAGAATTAGTTTTAATAAATGATAGTAAATGAGAGATCAGAAACAAGAACGGGAATCCTGCGAGTCCCTTTTCTTAGTCCATAAATACGCGGGTACTAAGCCAAGGGGCCACTGGTTGTAATACTCATATTAGTAATTTACATCCAGTTTATATGAAATAAACAAATAGTGAAACTAGCGAGCAGTTATTTAAAGTTGTTCACTTTGTCATTGAGAATCGACACGAAATACAATCTTATTGTGCATTCTGACTAAGATACGCTTCACTGTGCGCGGTCTGAAACGCACTTGGCCGGTATTTTTTTGTGACTCAGAAGAAACCTGAACACAGGATGGATACCCAGCTCCCTGTGACTTTTACCCACTAAAAGTCCGAGATTTCCTTATAAAACGCACTGGGGCCACTCTCGCTAGTCTCGCACTGTGCTAAAGCACGTTTTGAGGGGCAATGACAGAGAGCAGAATGACAGAGACCCTCTCTGTAACCTGCTGTGCTACGACAGCGTCAACCATAAGCGCTGTCATCCTCATCGGGGTCTAAAACTTTCCTGGCTTAAGAGTCCGCCTATGCAAACTTCACTGTGTTTGGTGACCTGGATCTCGATATCTAAGAAGTGTTAGATATTTGTATGCTCTTTGTATGCTCTGTAATTTTAACTCTTCATCTTCAAGTCCTTAAACGTAGAAACATTATTGGAAAAAAAAATATTAATAACAGAAATCAGATAAACCCTGTTTTGTACAAAGATTCAGTTGCACCTTCGAATTTTAAAATGATTTTTACTCAAACTATGTTTTAATTGGCAATGTAGTTTTCTTGGAAATTACAATTATGTGAAAAAAAATTTGAGATTTCTCCACGCTAATATGTGATCAAACCGCAAATGCGAAAAATTTATTGTTATCGCCATAGGGCGCAGGAGTAATTAATGAATTCGGTTACACTGGGCTGCATATGCGGACTCTTAACATGAAGAGGCCGTAACGACTTTCTTGTAGATATGTAATATGGCAATGCTGTAAGAGCGATTGTTTCTTTGTTTACGCGTTCTTTTTTTGTATTTGGGGTATATACTGTAAATATAATTATCTCACGTAGAAATAAATAGTTTTGTCATTATGTATTATGTCGTACACAAGACGTATGGTCCCACGTAACGCACGTAACTAGACACTAGTTACGTGCATGAAAGAAGACTGGAGTGAAAGGCTTGAATATGAATATGAACTAAGGTTCTGGTGTTTTAAAGGGAAGATGCACAGTCAAACTTTCTAAATCTAGAATATATAAATTCTAATGAGTATAAAGAAGCTTTTAACAAGCATTTCAGAGACATTAATATATGCATGAGCTGCATTGTTAAACGCTATAGAAATATTGCTTGCATTAGTTATACGTAAATATATGTATGTACATACCTAGGCACGTAAGTAGAGAACACAAATCAATTTAGGTATTAGTGATACAACAAAACACTGGCCTTCGATTTTCTCTATGGCTTACGTAGTGACGTATTAAAGCTTTTAGTTATCAACTTGTGCATTAGCCGGACTCGCTTTGATTTCGTTTATCCAATATGTGTTTGTACATCATAGTGGAGATTTATCATTGCATTTCCGAATATCTCGAGCGCTCGTTTGCCAATAAATACATTCAGTTTGCGGCGTGTCGGGGATTATGTTACATTAATATTAATAATATATCGAACGATAAAATAACAATAATACGACTCAGGTACAGTACGAGTCAAACGCGGACCTAGTTACAAAAAAAACTATCTGAGAATTGCATATTTACACCCTTTGTAGTCGTAACTTTGGAATCCTGGGGCCCCGAAGCCCATAAACTAGTTGTTGATATTTGTAAGCAACTGGTCGAAGCTTTGAGAGACCGTCAGGCCAGCATAAGGCTATTAAAAAAAATATGCTGCCAGTCTGCTGGGGGGTATCCTAAGCAATGACAGCTCTCTACCTGGCAACTTTGATGGAAGTCTATTATTTGAGATAACACTTAGTTTGAAGTTTGTAAATTTTAAACGTTAAGAAATGTATGTACTCATTTATTTCAGTAATAAAAACCTGTGATCTGTGTGCGAGTTTTGACACTTCTTTTCATGTAACAAATGTTATCTCGAACTAGGTTTAAAGTTTACTTGTATACTATGGGCGCCACATAATTAACTAAAGGAATATCAATTGATAATGCAAATCGATTTAGAAAAATTCCTTTCGCTGAATAGTCGAAGCCATTAAATTCCACACTAATTCTTGTACGAAACAAATAATGTAAATATTAAATATTGCGGTCTCAGATCTAATGTATACGTAAGTATATGTAATATTATTATATACATTAGATTTAACTGTGACTGCAAAATTTACGTCAATACCCCACTAAGTTTTTATTCTAAAATACATTTTAATAAATAGATATTCATTAACTCCTAGCTGCTATCTTTAATCTGATTGTTAGTACGTTAAAGCTATTCTGGTCTTTTAGATACCGGAGCGTAAGTGCATCTGAAATATTTGATTTACAGGTGTAGTTTTACGCTAGAGCCGGCATTTTTTTTACTTTGTTAACTGTTATTTATTTATACGACTTTCATTTAAATATTAACAACGAAAAAATTTAAACATTTTTATCGATTCGTTATTAAATCTCGAAATTCGTAGGTTAGAGACAACGAATTCGGATATACTTAGAGAACTTACTTACATTCATATTATTTATAGAGAATATTCTGTATGTAACTTACATTCAGAAAAAAATCAATGTACTCGTACATTATACATACAAATGTCGCCTTCATACAACTTTTGTAAATAAAATTATCATAGTCAAAATATTCCACTCAAACTGAAAATTAGACGAATACTTCAAGGACGATACTCAAGAAATAAAACGTACAGCATCTGTTATCTATGGAAAATAAAATTTCCTTAAAATAAATTACAGTTAGGAAACTTCAGAAACGTCGAGTGATGCCCAGAAACGAGTTGTTGTATAGAACATCTATTAAGAGTAAAATGTACGAAAATAATAATATTGATCGTTGAGCCCACAATCAAGTTCTCGCAACGAGGGCGCTGTACTACCCACAGACGTATGACTTCAGGCTTCACGGTTCGTTTGTCACCGGTACAACTTCCTTTGTGACGGTTTATCTCACCTTCCAACACTGCGACATAAGTACTCTGTCTTACGAAGGTCTCTGTCTCTCCTAGTTCAGTATTTCAATATGTACCCAATAAAAATAACTACTAGTAGATGATACGATTGAAATATTTGAGTATACAGGATTGTAACCTAGAAGAAGTGTATTTTTTAATTTTTTTTCATTGATTTTTTTATGTGAGTACTAAGACAATTAACAAATTATGTGATTCCAAACTAAGCGCTAGACTTGTACCATGGGTACCATATGGTACCACACACTGGGGGAGCTTCCAGTAACATCCAGACTACAAACTAATTTATAGAAATTCGTTTCTTAAATTGATCTGACTGGGAATCGAACCCGGGAACTCGGCTTGGAAGACGGATGCTCTGCCACAGTCATTTATTCAATCAATCGTTCTAGTAAATTACTACATTATGTTTAATAATTTAAGTTGAACATGCGTGTTTATATAAATTGTAATATTTATCTTATAATATCAATAAATTCTTAATTAGACCTAATGAATGATTTTCAGTATTTTCATGATATTGCTACTGATTCCTTAAAATAAAAAAAAGTTAATAATAAGCGAGTAAAAAGTAAATAATTATTATTCAATATTGTTTGTCAGTGTTTTTTACTGCAATTAAATCAAAGGAATCGTAAGACTTTTAGAACGAAGTTCTTTAAAGCGGCTTGCGGGAGGTTTAAGTTGGTAGAAATCATCACGTAAGGAAAAAACGTTACGTGAGTTTTATTGTCTCATTATTGCAATTAAGTTTTGATAAATTCAAACTGCAGCTAAGGAAATTCATTCTTGGCGGGGGTCCCACGACCACACAAGTTTTTTTAAATATTTTAATGCGTGTGAGTGCGTATAGTAATAGTGCGTTTAAAAATAATAGTAGTCTTTCATATTTATACATATAACCATGGATACGATAGACGTACACGTACCTATACTTACTTTCATAATAACAATGATATTATTTATAAAAAAATAGTTCAATCTAATATCGTAATTGCTATCACAAATTAGTTGAGATTCTCATTTTTAATTTTATTAAAAACGTATTTCTAAAAATAATACCTAATAAATAGTAACTCCATAGCAGTGTATCGTGCATCACTAGTTAATCAAAATAATGGTTTTGTAGTTATTGTAATGAAACTCCATCTAATTCACTGAATAGAAAATAATAACATAAAATAAGGCTTAAATACCTACTTATTGAGGATTTGTAAGGGATAGCTCGGAACGTCTCAAGGGAAATCTAACATCGTTTTAAGGCTCGAAATTGGCTTACTGAACCTAATGTTCCCTTCCAACATTTAATATAGCAAAAATATCTGTGTATTAGAATCTTACAACAGGTAATATAATCCATTCGATTAAGTTATGAGTTTTTTATGTCGAAGTACTAAGCAATGCATTTCAAGTGTTTTTGGATTTATAAAAGGCATTGTTACATGCAAAATTTTGACATTGAATAGGGCCTATGAAACGATAATATGTCATAGGCTATAACTACATTTAAAATGATTTTAGAATTAATATTGTTATAGGTACGCACTTATGTACGTAAAAACTTTTATTTAAAGATACCAGTGGGTATACATATTATTTTTTATGAATGCGCAGACGCAGAATATGGATGGGAGCTGTAAAATAATATTACATACACAGTTTTACAACTAATATTTTGATTTTATTTTGTTATCGTTTATATTATTATTATCGCAGATTTGATATTCCGGACACGTCCGAAACATTTCCTAAAGTTCAAATATGGAATTTAATCTAACGTATTATGTTTTATCCGAAAACTGCTTCTATTATGTTATAAAACAAATCAGTACTTACATTAAAAATTATTCGTTATGTGAATGTGACCTAAGACCCACAAAATCGAACCTCTTAATGACACACATTGATAGCTCATTTGTGATCGTTACTGCCTCGCGGAAACGAAATGGAGAAAATATATTCACATACAAGGAACCCCTACGAGCTTGATCGCTCTATATATCAGTATGATGGCTGCCGAAACCCATCTTCAAGGGACAAATGACGTAGAAATCGCTAGACCCATCGGTAGATTTGGACGTTCAACTTTTTATTATTAGAATTTTTGGCGTGCGATTTTTCCGCCTGGAATAACAGGTGTGTCGGTAACGGCGACCTTCTATGGAAACTCGTGTTGAATTTTATTGTAAATGTTTGTGGATTTCTTTACTTAGGCATACCTTAATAAAGAATAGCAAAAAGAATAGAAATTCAATTTAGATCAGGATACAACAATAGTTCAGAGTAAAAAGTAACTTTTACTTTTTTTATGTATCGGTCTTTTCATATGTTATTGTGAGCAATAAATTGTTAAATAAAATAAATAAAATTTCCAAACAATATACGAGTGAATATTTTTTATATAACACCCAAGTCAATTGTCACTATATTTTAGTTCACATTTAGGTAGGTAATAAATATGTGTATAAGAATATTATACATACATAACCATCTATTTTGACGTTTCTATCATCAATAACAACATGACAGATATATCCGTAGAAAATAGTTATATTTTTAAAAACAACGCGTTTCGTGTTCAACAATTGTTTCCTGAATTGAACCCAAAACACCGCTTGTAAGTAAAACTCACGCAACCGCTCTCGATATTATTAAACTATCAAGTGGATTCTGGAAAGAGCATACCATATAGACGTTTGTAACGTACGTTTAAATATGTACACATATATTGTACATATATTTAGGTAAGTGTACTGTTTAATTCATGATATAGGTTGTCTGGTTTATGTAGCAGATATTAAAGTCTGCGAATAGCTGAATATTAATCGAAGCGATTCTTATTTTGTTTAGATCTTGGACCAAGAAACATAACGGACGGAGTCATAATAAGTTGCCGCTCTCATCGCCGTATGTCAAACGAGTTTTCGTGTCTCTTTCTATCTCAATGAGTGTAGCGTAACCAAGAGTGAAACAGTAATAAGTATGGCAACCTCGCACTGTAAGTGTTATTCGTGTCAGCTCGTGACTGTGACCTTTCCCTAGTCATGTGTAAAAGTTCAGAAAGTCGACCACCAAAAATTTTATGAAAAAAAAAAAAAATAAACCGCCTTCAAAAAAAACACTGAAAAGTACAAAATAACTATCCTTTACTAATCGAAACTCAAGCATAATTAAAATAACTATAAATACGATACACATACCTATATAATTAAATTCGACAGTTACTGAAGTCGGTGCCAAGCTTACCAAACTAATAGACTTTCTGTTGTTGCACATTGATTCAGGAACCGACTTTAATAACTGTCAAATTTAATTATATAGGGATGTGTATCGTATTTATAAAGTTATTTTATTGTACTTGAGTTTCGATTAGTAAAGGATAGTTATTTTGTACTTTTCAGTGTTTTTTTTTTGAAGGCGGTTTAATTTTTTTTAATAATTTTTTTTTATTTCTCCCTTTTGAGTGATCTTGACCTAAATAAATATCTAGGGCTGATCTGCAATTAACTTCTTTCTAATTTCGGAACGTAACGATATATACAAGAGAATCATCAATATAAATAAAGGTTATAATCGGATCGTGTTATTTAGTGTATCTTTAAAGTCCAAGCTTCAATACCGGTGAAATTTTAATGATACCACCTCTGAAGTATTATCTACCAAACAAAAAAAGAATTTTCAAAATCAGTTCATGAATGACGGAGTTATGAGATAACAAACATACAAAAAAAAACATACAGTCGAATTGAGAACCAGTCGAATACATACAGTCGAATTGATTCGGGACACTTAGGTGTGTGTCTGTCTAACATCAACATTTTTCAAATTGGAAACAATTGTAGTAAAGAGTATCCTAATGCATACGCAATTACAAAAGTTGAATTTTAGCTAAGGGAGTCAGTTAAATAAAATTGTTTTCATTGTGTGAGGTAACAAATCAAACCTTTTTATGTCATGAGTTCCAAAATGCTTAAAAAGCTAAATTATCTTTTTTTTAATTTTTAATACATGAATATAAAATTCGCTATTTCCCATCTTATCTCCAACAGCAAAAATTAAAAAAAAATTAAGAGAAAATGTAAAATGTGTAACATTTTGACGACACTTTTTAAATATAATATTTCTTTGATATAAACTTCGTTTTGCTATTGGTTATATGTATAATATTATATACCAGCATGCAATATTTTTTAGGTAAGTAGAAACTGGGTAAGTTCTTCACAGTGCTGCAATTTATAGTATTTTTAAATCAGTTTTCATAATGTACGTCTTCATAAGTTTCATTTTAAGTTTATTTTGTAAGTGCTGACAATAGTTCCACCGAAAGTTATTTCGTACAATCGTTTTTCGTTTTTATTCATTAATTATTGAAGTTTATTATTTCCAAAAAAAAGTCCAAAAGCGAGATTTGAATCTGTTCAAATCATTCAATTAAGAATAAAATGTACGTATATATGAATTCACGCCATTTCTCTTTCGGAGTAGACAGAGCACTAAGGCGGAATAAAATATCACCTTACTCCATGAAGTGACGTTAGTCACTTCATGGAGTAAGTACGTCCTCGTATTCGGCTTACAGATGACAAAACGGAACAGGTATGATTATATATATACATAAATGAAGGTTGGTATGTACATATAATATTATGTAATCGCCAAGTCCAACACAGTTTGACTGGTCACCATGAAAGTTAGCATGTATATGTATTTTTTCATGGCGAAGGTTTTTATGCTATCTCCTTTGTTATAAGTCGTCACCGCGCGGGCGAAGTCGCGGACAAAAGCTAGTAGCGTTATGAAGTTTTTTTTAATGTAGAAACGATTCTGATAACGATCCCTAGTGATTTATGAACTATTATAGGAGATACGTCAATTGATAATTTCACCCCATAAGTATATGTTAAAAAAACAACGAAGAAGTCGCGAGCGAAAGCTAGTATAATAAATTCTCCAGACCACAGTAATTTACATCTGAACCGCTTAGTTTCATACCATAAAGTAAACATCCAGTGATCACGAGACCACATATTGATATAGCAAGGTTAAAAAAAGTTCCAATAATAATTTGCAATGGTCAAATCAGGTATCCTTGTTTGGTCATTCGCAAACACCAACAGAGTAAATAAAATATAGTTTACTTATAAACGAAGTCGATATGGTGTTACGAGTAATGAATTAAGAAGGAGGTAATTTTATTTTACGTGCAACACATATTTTACGAATACATGTTGGGTTTTGCCACTCTGCAAAATAAATATGTTATATTTTCATATATTCTGACCTCCATTCTAATGCGTTCTGTACTCGAAGTTATTATTTTGCGATAAAACTTTGCGACAAAAACCTTTTTATTAAAAGAGCCCTGAGAGACCTTCACAGAATCCCCAGATGGGTTTTTTGTCAGTTTGTTTAGTATAGGGTTTCTCCAAATTGAAATGTATTGACTTTCTGAAACTGACTCTCATTTTCTAACTCACACATTCTACAAAAAGTGATGTGTATTATTTGCAATAAAAATATGTATAACATGTAAACGCCTTGAATAATAAATACAATAACAAAATAAAATTATTGAAACATTTTGAACAGTTTTGTTAATTTGTATTTATAGTAAGTATATTTAGGCGAAAATGTCTGAGGAGAATGATGCGATTTGAGGAAGCGAAAGAAGTATGTAAGGACCGCGATGCTTGGCGCTCCGTCCTCTCTGACTACCCCGTTAGGGATTCAGCGTGAAGATATGTATGTATGTATGTATTTCGGCGTGGATAAGATTATTTATTGATTTTAAAAATATGAAACCGTCAAAAACTGACAATGTTGTTTTTTGGAGGTGTCGATATGTCATAATATGACGTGTAATCTTGATTAGATTTTACTTAAAAATTATTATTACTTTAATATTACGTATACTAAATACTTAAATTGTTAGGTTTCCAAGAAAACGATCTTCCTGTAATAATGTTTATAAGCTTTTTAAGTTTTAATAGAAACAACAGTTTTCGAATATTATGGTTTTGAAATAAGTAAATATATATCGAGTACAATATGTTAGCGGTACAGCTTCTAGATATCTTGGTGAAGATATACTACATACTTTGCAACTAAATCACACAAGTTAAATTTTACTTTCGTAACGCCTTTCCTCTTATAAGTTCGAATAGACATATTTTATTTTAAAATATACGAAACATTTCTATATGAATAATATAGTAGAATAGTACTGAAAAATAAATAGAAACCCGGCGAAGAGTGTGTTGGATACTTTCATGATAGGGTTCCATGGCGACATTCATTAACATACTCTTCAACTTCATCCTACAGAGCTTTCAATTTCGTTCTTTAAAAAGTTAAAGTGATTTAAAAATATTTGAAAAGTACTTTTGCTACGGGACCCGTTATAATTGCCATTAAAAGTAGATTCTGATTTAAAGTTCAATTCAGGATTTGGTTTTAAAAAAATCAAGAAAGCGTAGTCATATTGACAACAACCTTTGTTAACAAGTAGGTTTTGACTGCAGAGTTGAAATGTTTTGAGGTGCGGATACATTTTTTAAATTTCTGGCTAGTAATAGCATTTGCGCCTTGTTTCAAAATATAATTGTAATTCCATTTCAGTTTTTGGTTCATCGGTTTGTACTCTGAATTTAATCTACCTATATAGATTTAAAAATGAAAAAATGGGAATCTGTAACACACGTATCAGTGAACAGACAACAAAACCAGAAGAGGTCCTAATTTCATACGCACGGCTTACGCCATACTTGATTAATGCACTATGTTTATGTATTGTAATGTAGTCACCCCTAAAACCTGTTCCTGAAAGCCCCCTAATAAACAGTGCACGTCCTAATAACCACGTACACAATTGAACTGAATCATATTTTAGTGCTATTAACATTTATACATAAAATAAAACTGTAGTAGGATTCTCTATATTCTACTTTTTTCGTTTTTTATATTTAATGCAATGATGTTATATAATATCATTGATTTAATGTAAGCAAACAAGAAACTACTAAAATTTTACTAAATTTTAAATGTTCGCTGGTCTGACGTATTACACAGTACTCTAATAACACTGCTTTTCCTTTATATACGCGAAACTATGAAATATTAACAAATAACACAAAATATTATCCAATATAGTTGCAGCATTTAAAAATTTTCGTTATTTGTCAAGCGTTTTATTTTTAATTTGCATGTCACTTAAAGGTTTCCTATATTTTTAGACCAAGTTAGTGTCATAAATCAGTTCACTTAAGTTACCTCTAATACGTGAATGACACAATTCATTCTAAATGTAAGACAGAATAATAACGGAAGAATAATAATGTTTGCGATGTGCAAACAATAATAATCTTCTATTCTCATGGTGGTGTTTATTGAAACACAAACATACAAAAGACGAAAATTCTAAAAATGTTTTATTTTACTAAGAATTGATAAGTATGACAACTGAATCAATAATTTGGGAACTAGCATATCTCCAGTTATGTCATAAATGTCATAGTCGTCACATTTGTGTACATATAAGACAAAAATGAAAAAATAGGATGTAAATTGAAATTTCTCTATACGTAGACTCCACATTGATTATATCTAATCTATATCTGATAAAAATATACTTGTAGAATTTTTTTAAAACAACAATTGAAAAATATCAGTTTAGAATTTTTGTTCAGTTCGTGCATATATTATTACATAAAAATTCCTGAACGTATTGTAATGATATTGTGGTTTAGTTAGTACAAAGCACAGGTTACACAAAACATATGTATAAATATATGTGTATATTATTGTTATTATTGTATTTATACAATAGGTTTAACATTAATTCATTTTATACTTAAGTACTGACCATTTCTTTAGTCTACTAAATTGTCCAACAAAAAATCACGCGAACGAAACCGCGAACGCGTCTAGGTAGGAAATACAACTGAATGGAAAGTAAACATTCGGCCGTCCAAAGCACGCGTACTAGATAATATGTTTCTCACACTTGACCCGGAAACCTTGTTCATGTAATATACGTTATGACAGAAATAAATCCAATATAGTATTTCAAGTATACTTGTGTCTGCCTGCAAAAGGCAGCGTGTAATTTGTGACTGGTCTTATGGATAGCTAATGCGTAAAACTCTGTTTTTCAGATTTATTTTCAACAAAGTATTGGGTCCTTACATATGAAATTGGCGTTTTGTATGGGAGGAATATAAAGTCAATTTTTTTTTTGTAAAATATATTTAATTAATCAAAGTATGCACCGTTGTTATCTATGCACTTTTGCCATCTCATAGGTAGTTCATTGATCCCTTTACTAAAAAAACCATGGGGGCGAGAATCAATAAACTCTTTGAAGGCGGTTTGGACTGCCGCATCGGAGTTGAATTTTTTTCCTTGTAAGAAGTTGTCCAAATTCCGTAAAAAATGGTAATCTGTAGGAGCAAGGTCCGGGGAGTACGGTCGATGTCGCAGACATTCCAATTGTAGCTCATCTAACTTAGTGGTTGTTTGTTGTGCAGTGTGTGGTCTTGCGTTGTCGTGAAGCAGCAGTGGCCTAGAGCGATTGACCAATCTCGATTGTTTAGCAGCTAGTTCTTCCTTCATGCTTTGCAGTTGCTGACAATAGATATCTGCCGTAATCGTTTGGCCAGATTTTAGAAAGCTGTAGTGAACGACACCGGCGCTAGTCCACCAAACACTCACAAGTAACTTTTTCTGAGTCAATTTTCGTTTAGGGCAGGATTTGGCTGGGTCTCCAGGGTTCAGCCATTGCGACGAGCGCGTCCGATTATCGTACAGTATCCACTTTTCATCACAAGTAATGATTCGATTTAAAATCCCTTCATTATTGTGTCGGTTGAGCAAAGTAACACAGCAGTCGACGCGTGTTTGTAAGTTCGATTCACTCAATTCATGAGGTACCCATCGTTCAAGTTTTTTTACTTTCCCGATTTACTTCAAGTGGATTAATACAGTTTTGTCACTTAACCCGAAGCCTGCAGCTATCTCTGAAGTGCTTTGTGTTGGATCCGCTTCCACAATAGCCTTTAATTCTTCATTTTCCACTTCGGTCTCCGGCCGTCCACGGGGTTGGTTCTGAAGGTCGAAATTTCCAGAACGAAAACGTTGAAACCAAAAACGTACCGTGCTTTCTTTTGCGACACCAGCGCCGTACACATCATTAATCCTTCGAGCTGTTTCTGCAGCACTGGTGCCACGGTAGAACTCGTACTCGTAAATATACCGATATTTCATGTTTTCCATTGTGCGGTAATAAGCAACGCCAAAGAAAAAAATAATGACGAAAAAAACAAATGAATGACTGTTTTCAAAATTCAAATGTACCAGCTAAATGAATTTATAAATTTGAATTTAGAATTCTTAACCAAAGAGGAGATATTTCAGATCAAAGTGGTCAGTACGACAAAACGCTAATTTCATATGTAAAGACCCAATATTGTATTACTTACGATAACCTACATAATATATGGCTTCCTTATGTTCGAAACTGCTAAAATATAATATTTAAGGCAGAAGTTGCTTTTACAATAACCTTTTATTGTTATTTAGATGAAGACAAGAATATACTTATTAGAAAAATAATTGAATTGGTTGTGGCAAAAAATATTTATCTGTATATGACGAAAGTGATTTTTCTATGTCCGTCTATTAATTAAAAAAAAAGTACTAAACGTATCAGTAAGGGACTTCGATCATTCGATGAGAAATTATTTGGATAGTTTTGGCTATTTTTTTTCATCCACTTTTCACCACTTCAAAAATTCGAAAAATGAAAGACACGATTAAAGTTCATCCGAAAATTTTTGATAAATAATTGAACATCCCACAAAAATGTTTTCATACAATTTTTCCATAATTTAAATATAATACTGTAAATTTGAATTTTATAAATAAATAAAATATCTAAGGATTTTAAAACGAAAGAAAAGTCATGGTAGAGCATTACGAAGCCAAAGTAAGTCTTTTTCAAATTTCGAGCCTGTGCAATTTATAGTTAAAAAACCACTTCCAAAAAAACTTTATATATGATACTTGTTCAAATCTCCGTTGGATTAATTTTTTTAAACTTCATTCTGTTAATGTGTTTTGGATCACAATGAGAATCTACCTCGACTTTTTTTTTTGTTCGGAGGAAAATAATTATACAAAAATAAAATTAATAAGGAATGCTACTTTTGTTTGTTATGTATTGAATATAACCCTTAAATAATATGTAATTTAATCGTTCGATTGCACTTCATTGCATCTAAAATGCTCAATATTTACCGCCCATCTTTCTACCACCAAGGTTGAGGGTACTTTGTGATGGGCTCGTTTCCTCAACTCAACGTGTAATGCTCCCAAATTGCTTATTTAAATTTTAAATTTTAAAATTTAAATTTATTTATTTATAGCGTCGATTTATTTATTAAATTTTTTCAATATGTATTTAAGTATTGAATTTACTTTTTAAAACTTATAAGTAGATTTTTCAGCCAGGTAACATAAGACCAAATTCCAAAAACGTCCAATTTCCTTTATTTTGAATTCGCTTTTCTAAATTATGATAACATGAAAAATTTCTTTGTGTCAGAGATGAGACTAAAATTATGTAAATCTACATTAAACCAAATGAAATGTGTATTTGATATATGCCTGCTGCATACCTATTGCGTTTTGCGTTGCATGTGCTAGGCTAGAAGGAGGTAAGAATTCTTTTTTATCGTCTTTGGTTTAGGTAAAGAGAAAGTTGATTATTTTTTTCTTCCTTTTTGTCTTTTATGTATGTAGATTAACCGCAATATTTATTATTAATATTTTTTCAATAGTTTATCAGAATTCACAGTTTTATTTTTTGTTATGATCTACCTCGACCTCGAAGATGACACCGTTCGACTTTAGAATCTTCGATTCCTTTGTCATTGAAGGTTTCGCACAAGAGTTCCATCAGAAATCAGAGTAATTTTTGTTTTTCCAAATTTAACCATGTGTATGTGTATGTATTTAAACAACGAGTGCATGATTACTCGATTAATTGTTATTATTTAGTATTTTTTATTGTTAATAAATGTTAAAGACGTTTATTTAATTATTCCTATTTCTTGCTAATTAAAAAAATAAATATTTCAATTACGAACAAAAATGAACTATTACTAATTATTTATCATGGCTAGTTTACGTATGTACTTATTTAATTTAATTTTTTTTACACATTTTCTTATTTTAGTTGAATTATTTAAAATTACCGTCTTCATAAGCCTGGTTCAACGTGCGTACGTACATTCTTTACCAATTGTTTCACATATTGGCTTTTGCCCACTATATCTTCTGCGTGGATTTAGAAAAAACTAGCTAATGTTTTTGGGTGAACATCCATTCATATAAGGTCATAAGGAGTTTGAAGGGCTCATTCCATTTATTGTTTTCTGCATTCTGGACAATAGTGTCCAGAACTGCTAGTGAACCGTCTTCTGCATCTGTGCGATAATCATCAATGTTTGTATCTGAGATTATCTAGCTCACACTCAAGTCAAAATTTTCACAAAGTTTTTGTGATTTTGCATTTATAATTTAACTTTGAATACATACAAATCTTTGTATCTTTCCATAACGGCAGGCAATTCCGATGATCATGAATGAGTGTTAGTTTCAGTCTACATCATAACATCTTGTTAGTCGTATGTGGCCAGGTAATTACCAACTACGTACAGACCAAATTTGATTTGGAAAAATTCGTTTTTATAATTATATAATGAGTATTCATTCGTATTCTTTAAAAAAAATTAATTAATTTTACTTAACTTCTCGATAGTTTCTTGTTTATTCAGTACAAATTTTTATCGAATACTGCTCACTTCCTCCTGCGGCGCAGCGGCGGCGAGGCGTGACGCTATGTTTCTAACTAAATTTTGATATTAAATATTTTTTAATGAAGTGGTTCTATTACGATTAAATAAACACAAAATGGTACTCTAATTGAAATCGAGTCAAATTTTTCAGAAATTGGATTTTAATTTCAGTAAGTGTCTATTGCGTGATGAGCGTAGAAGCGATCAAACAAACCGACAAACAGACCAAAATTTCAAACATTGTTTTTTTACGATTTGTTACTTATTTTTCACGTCACCCGGTTATGTTTTTGGGAAAATCTTCAATGTGTAGAAAAATAAAGTTTACGTCTAAATTATATGCATACAAGTATAGATAGCAATACAATAATTACAGGATTGTAAGTAGATAGATAGATAAGCTGTTTATTACAGTAATACATTTCGTAGCGGTAAGAATGTAGTCCATTACTTTCTGTGAATTGTAAGCAGCTTCATTTTATTTTTAACAGAGTCATATAAAATATAAGCATACAAGCCTGATTTGCCCGCCTCGCCAAATGGCTTTTGGAAGGTAACCAAACGAAATCCTGGCTTTACAGGATGATATCAAATGACGTGTACCGCAAAAACCAACTATGATATTTACAGGATGATTAATGACGCACGCGTCGAAATTTTCATTCATTTTATGTGTAAACATATTCGTTCTAAAATGCGGAACTTTCAATTTGTACTGAAAAGTTAAATATAAAAAAGATTTAAAAGTATTGTTTGACTAGTTTTGACAACATTAAGGTCTAACAAGTAACACGTAATTATAGATATCTATTTAAATAGCAAAGTGTGAAGGAGATCGACTATGTCTACATTTTAAGTATTGTTCTCGTGCAGTAGAAACATTACATAAAAATTGCTATTCGATTACTGACTTTTAAATTAAAAACAGAATTGGTGACACCGTATTCACGAGACTTATCTTTACAATAAAACAAAAATAATATGCAATACAAAAAGTAACGATCATTTCTTCTTCTTTTCCTTTTAAATGACATTTTATGTTATTATTAAATGAGATAACCCTTTTTGTGTCTTTAACTAGTGAATAAATAAAATGAATCTACCTGAGGTGTCTTGAGTTGTAATAAAAAATAGTTTTCAATAATTATTTATCGAGGACCGTTCGATGATGGACCCCGTACTAGGTCCTTTCACCCGGAAATATGGTGGTTGTGTCAATTGAAACAATGGTGTCAAAATTGTCGATGAGAGTAAAGGTGAATGCTCATTTACCACCCTAGCATTTGACCAGCACCACTTCGCCGCGAGATATCCACTCATTGTCAATGGGTAGTCGAGAACGAGTAGACGATACGTGGTAGGCGAATGGATATCGCGCGGATAACGTATTGTCGAGTAATTGTTATTAAAGCTCTTGTGGAACACTTGCAGCTGGCGTACGGGAGATGCGCGGACGGCTCGCAATCATCGATTAAGATCGAGGCGTTCCAGTGCCAATAGGGATTTTCGTTAACTGAGCGTGGAAAGTCTATATAAAGTCTATATAAGAATGAGCATTGACCTTTACCTTTATCAATAATTTCGCCCTCATTGCTACGGTTACAACCGCCGTGTTAACGGGTGAAAGACCTAGTGCCGGGTCTCGCTAATCGCTATCACCATCTTACCATATTACATATCAAAAATCTTTGTTTGTACTACTTTTATGCATTAAATTGTATTCTTCCTCTTTTTGTCTTTTCTTTCTTCTGTAGGTAGTACGCAGTCGTTATCAGTTTTAATTAAAGATATAATCTATTGTTACAGTTTCTATTGAATACATGCGGTGTACCGCCATTTTTAATCCTAGGTTGTTTAAAACGTTAGTTAAGAGACAATGTATGTTATATACTAAAAAGAACGCGATTAATCTGTTGTATAACGTATCGATTTAAATAAATTCTGGGTCTGAAGAGCGAAGGGAAAAGAGCTGTTACTTGATTGGCATTATTAATGCATATGGTATACTGCTCGATATTGTTGTCGTTACCGATAAAACACGTGTAATCTTTGTCTTCCTTTTGCAGCTATTTTGCAGCTTTTAAAATGTCTGCTGCGTATAGTCAGTTGGGTCTCCATTTATATGTATGTATGTATGAATGAAATATATATGTGGTTATTAATCAGAGCAGATAAATTAATATTGTTTACTTTCAGTTTTTATCAGTCATTACAAATTTATTTTCGTTAATCCTACACTCTTTATGAATCTGTTATTTCCGGTTTATCATAAATATATCTGTTCATTGAAACCAAAACAGAATTTTAAATACCTTTTTAATATTGGCTGTAGTTATAAAAATATCTGTACAAAATGATCATACACGGATGTACTAATGATGAAATATGATAAACTTGAGAAAACAGGGTTTTCATAATAACAAGCTCATTTTGATGAAGTTCACATGATTTTGAGATTTGGAAAGTCACTTGCCTTTTAGCTCACGGAAGTTTATTCCAAATGAAGACTTATACGGTTATTTTGCCTTTTTGCTATTAGTATATTGCCCTAGTACAGATATTACCTTGCGAAAATTCATCTCATATGTTCAATTCTTACAATTTTTAATTATCATCCGCCCACAATCGTGTTTCGTTTCTCATGGAAGCACCCTCAGAAAATTTCAGATATTAGAAGCGGTCAATTAGTTGGTCAGTGCTAGTTAGCTGACCGATTCTGATCTCTGAAATTTCCTGAAGATGTTTCGTTGACATGCATAATACTTAAACAAATGCTGGCAGGTTTTAACATTTGCAGGGTGTTTCTTGCTCAACAGCACGGTTACACCAGAGGGCAGTCAACAACCGACGCGGGAGCAAGCTTCATCAAAACTGTGTTAGAGGCTTAGGAGGGGTCACAGGATACAATTGTCATGTTTTATAATCTATCCTTTTGATTTTGTTTGTCACGAAAATTAGTTTACAAGCTCAATTAGTACAGAATACGTGATAAAGCTCTCGTGGCCTCATATCGGTCTAGAAGAGAACAAAAAATTAATGTGAATGGGCTTATGTCTGTCGGTTCAAAATAAAAAATGGGCTCCAAGGTTCTCCAAGGATCAGTTATGGGATAGACTGTAATAGGGTGGGAAACTATTAGAATTAGTTAATTAGCAACTTTTCTTATTTTAACGGAACCTATTTAATAAGTTACAGTGATTTCATGTCGGACTTTGGACAGCAAGCTCAGTTCGGCTATATATACTTTTAGAAGCATTAGATAGTTGATGAATGTTGTTACGGCTAGGCTGGTCTACTTTACAAATGTTGATAGCGTTATGTCTCATGGCGTTCTATTGTGGGGTCAGCGGCGCACATTAAGTCCGTCATCATTTTATAAAATTGAGAAATACGTGCCATTTACAGTATGAATGAACGAGAGAAACCTTAAGTTCCTTACATTATACATCATTGAAAATAGAATGTAGGACGCTAGAAAAAAAATCCATTTGAAATAAGGCGATATTAACGGAATGAAAACTTCAAGTCATGATCGACTGGTTAATCCCGTTAAATTACAAAAATCAAGTGGGTACATTTTGGGTAGCCGTGATAGTTTTTTAAGGTTCTTCAAGAAATCTCTCAACCTACGGAAAAGAACTTGTTGACTTGTACACTAATTGAAAAAGCATACTATAAAATTAACGACTTCATTGAAAACAGAAACATAGTCTGGATATAAACCTCTCTGGATTTACTTTTCTGTGTTTCCGAATTCAATATAAAATAACTATTGAAAAATGACGAGAAAATTGACTGAGTTTCTTGTTGGTTCTTTTCAGCGCGCAGGTTTTCTTTTCAATCCGAAGATAAGTTTAACAATCAAAAATACGTTGCAAATATGTTTTCTTGATTAAAATGAAATCATTCAATTCAACTTTTCAACTTTGAGAGGCGAAACACATGTCGATTATAGAGTTTAAGACTTTGGTAGAAGATAGATAAAATTGCCAGAATTATGTATTTAATACCATTTTCACTATTAAAACACTAGATCAATTTTGATACATGAAATAGGTAGGCACATTCGTTTTCTTAAGTTATATGTTTTATATAGCATCCTTACTCAGTTTTAATTACAATGTTGTTAGTTAAATAAATATTTTTTACAAATCCGACATTTATAATGTGGATATGTCTCCTGATGAAGATTTTTTCTCTCGACAAGGTGGAAGCTGAAATCAGGGTGCTTAATAAATGTGAAATAATTCATTTCATTTATAAAAAGTCGTCTCTGTATTTCTCATAAAGCAAAATGAGATATTATTTGAGCGAAAAAACCTCACACGAAAATACCCAAACGAAATTGCCTTTTGTTTTTCATCTTTTACAATAAAAGCATTATGATGTACGTTTGTGTTTATTTACGTACTTATAAAGGTTGTTTTGTAAATTTGAAAATTAATAAATATTTATTTTCCAACATTATTCGGAAAAAGCAGACAATGTGTGCTCTACTAATGAAAATGTTTTCAGTTACCAATAAAAATAAGAAAATGTTTTGAAACAAAGCAAACATTGATGTCGTTATTACGAATTCCATTTAGAAATCCCTATATTTAGATAAATTGATATATCAGAATGCTTTTCATTAAAATTATTACAGTACCTACGTACTAGCCGTAGCAATTCACGAACATTTTTGAAAGAGAATTCTGTCTAAGGGCACAAGGTGATGTAAATAATGAAAAAATTCATCCACTCCATTGCTACGAATGAAGAAAGATAGGATAGTGCACTTTCTTTTTGGTTCAAATTTCAAATATTAAAATTTGGCGATAAAAAAACTTGCAGTTATTTGACGATAGTGAGCTTCAATTTGAAATAATGAAATATGACGAAAGGCTTTTATTTTTATCATAGGCAATTTTGCTGATTAAAATTGTCACTGACATCAATCTCGACTACAAAAGTTTAATAAGTATTCTCCATTGCGGCTGAAGTTAATCTAATATAAAACAAAAAAAATAAACCTAGCAGATATCGAGAAATCAAGCCAATTCGGTGTTCTGCTTCCAGACTGTCAATAAATAATACGCCAAGTAAACTCCCGACGGGGAAAATCGAAACATGGTAGAGCGAATCTCGAGTCTGTTCACAGTGCGCCACCACTATCGTTCATGATTCATTAAAAGATTGCTGTATATTTTTAGATTCTCTCTTAGAAGTGAATGTTTCTAAACTGGATCATTACATTATTTTATTCTACCTAAAGTATAAAAGAGAGATAACCCGCAAAAGAAAAAATAATTTTAAAGGCGTCTGCTAGAACTGGTAATGAAGTCAATTTTATACTGTACGTCCATTATTAAAAGTATACAAATATACATTTATTTATATTTTATAACTAATTAGATATACATATCTTCACGCTGTATCCCTAACGGGGTAGTCAGAAAGGACGGAGCGCCAGGAGTCGAAGTCCTTACATACCTCTTTCGCTTCTTCAAATTTCGTCATTCTCCTCACACATTTTCGCCTAGGTATACGAGTGCTTTTGACATTTCCGTCTGCTAACACTCTGGCTATTTGATCTTCATAAGTCTGCCTTACTCTAATAATATATATAATGATAATAATTTATAAATGCACAACAGATTTATACTAAACCCACTCATGCGCAGTTTTTTGAATGGTAATAATTAAACAAAATAATATTTTAAGAGGAAAAAGAAAATAATACGTAAACAATGTTTGGTTATACTGTTTCTAAGGAATCTCCAATGTAACTGTTCAAAGTCAACGACAAGGAACGCCGTGGCCTATTGCCATATCTAATCTTTAGTGAGTTTTGGAAGCGAGCCAAAAGCAAGATTAGTAGTCTCCAGAGAAATACCCTTTGTAACAGCCCTCAACTCAGAGGTATAATCCGGTTTGACTTTAATAAGTTAACATTGGATTGCTAAAACGGTAAATTAATATCGAGAACCTTTGGCGACTGTTTTGGGAAACGTGAAATTGTTTAAAGTTGTCTCAGTAAAATGATGATTTCAGATACGTTTACAATTCGTAAACGCGAAGTTCTATTTGTTCTGTGTTTGTGTTTTGTTCCCATTTTGTCGGTACCTATCAGGATCAGGAAATGTTTGAGTAACAAACTGGTTCGTTATAATTAGTGATGTTGTTTGTCTATTTTTATTCCCTACGTGCAAATTCAATTGCTCGTATATTCATTTAAAAGCAAATCGATATTTTCACAATAGGAAATTGTTTTGAAAATAGCGCACTACGAAAAATAGTTGTATTAGTTTTAGTCTCATACATACATACATATCCTCACGCAGTATCCCTAACGGGGTAATCAGAGACGAGGCAGCGCCAAGTATCGCGATCCTTACGTACTTTCGCCGTCTCAAATCTTATCATTCTTCTTACACACTTTCGCCTAGATTTGCAACTTCTTTTGACATTTCCGTCAGCTAACACTGGCTATTTGATCCTCATAAGCCTCTTCCTTGGCTTCTACTATCACTCACTTTTGCTCTATGAATTTTCTTCTTCTATCTTTCATCAGTCATTCTTTCTATGTCGACTCACAGTACATTAACCACTAAATACAGCTTCCGAATAAACGGTATGTCGAGAAATACACCCTCTTGATATTGAAAATTTGCTGATATACAATGCATAAGTATTATAATCATGTTATGAACAATGGTTTCCTATTTTCATAGGAAATCCTGGCAATGGAAGGGAAATAAATAGGCCGTCGGCTTTGTGTAAGTATATAATACAAGTACGTAACATTAACACTGAATGCAACAAGTTTAGCCCACGACCCGAGCTTTTGTTAACTCGCTACAATTATTCAATTAAGGGCCACTGAGCCCGTGGTCCTTGTTGAACCCTCCAGCAAATGAGGGTTGGCATAGAAACATTTTTTTCCTAGTGTGCATTAAAGCAGTTTCTTTTTTACATCAACATTTGAACTTAATTCACTCTCGAAAATCAAAACCTCATCTCCAATGTGATTTAACCACTAAAATTAAATATATAAGTTAAACTGAGGTTTAATAAATATATAGGTACATTGGAATATTTAAGTAGGCATGCTACGGAGTCTTTCAGAAAGCTTAAACTCAACGAGCTTTTTGAATAAATTATTAAAAGAGCTTTGAATACGAGTCCTGGCAGTAATGTAATGGGTTTTATATTTTTGTTAATGAAAATCATACAATGCGGTGATGCATTAAAATATTGGTTTCAAATAACATATAATTATACATACCTATGTAAAATAAAAAAAGCACGAAAGCTAGATTTATTTGATGAGTAATATAATTAAGAGTTGTAAAACACAGTAATCTAGTTCCGAAATGCACTGAAATTTTAATTGTTCACTGTTTGGAATCTTTTAATTCAAGTGTTTCTATGTTCGTGATACGTGGTTTTGAACCGTGAGCGCGCGCGGCGTCCTCCTTTAGCGGTGGCGGCGCTTGCACTGTTCCAGCCTCCGTTCCCCGCCCTCCCTGAAAACCCCCTTTACCTGTTACAGGTAGTCCCCATACATCCAGAACTAAGTAGCTGCTATTGATGGACAACTCGAATTGATTTCCGCGCGGGGCAATTAGATTGTGTGCGTTTAAGTCTAGCAAATTTCCTATATATTTGTGTGCGTTTATATTCCTCGAAATGTGTTCAGCAGTTATTTTGAATTCCTTCGCATTCATTTCATTACGGGATATGTTCCTTTAACCGTTCTTTAGCTTTTCTTTACAGCTCCATTCCCATAGAAATGTTTCTTCTGTAATAAATGACGAAATGTAGTCGACGATCTTTGGATGAAACAACATAAATCGAAATAATTTTAATAACGCAGGTACTCATTCATGTGCATTGTGTTATTAAACTAGCTTATATCCGTGGTTTCGTTTGCGTGGTAGCATATAATTTGGCCAAAAATATACGTATTCTAGGTGTGAAATTTGAGGATCAATAATTGACTAGCTTTAACATTAAAAAGAAAACAACAAACAAACGGAGAATGCAATGTTTCATTTTTTTAGTAAGCGTTAGTTAAATAGTAGACATAATAGAGATTTAGAGAATAGCAGGGAATAAAAATAAATGGTTTAGGTATACATACAAATAACCAAATATTTCGTAGTATTACAAATTTCCTCATTTAGGAAATGTTTTAATGAAAAGTTACATGGTCTTATTTGTACCATAGATTTGTATTCATTTTATAAATATTAATAATAAGGTTCTGAAGCTTCAAATACTTATATCGATAAAGGATTCTAAGATAATGTGATGTTTTCAATAACGAAAACGTAACTCATGAAATACTTGAACAAATTGAATCATAACAAAGAAAAACAGAAAGATAACAAGCAAACTTTTTAGCATAAAAGAAAAAGAGAGCGAGAAAATCGAATTGAAATTTTTCGCGATTTCAACAGGTAAAATTTTATTTGTGTTATTTATTACATGACTAATTAAATTTCTATGTATTTCCGCTTAAAACCAAATCAAACGTATTTTTGTGAACAAAAGAAATTGAAAAGAAGGAAGCTATAATAACGTTATGATGCGTTAACACGCCTTTGAAATGTGAGGGGTATCGTCAATCGTTTGGGCGAACAACCCAACAACAGTCGTTATTGTGTGTGACTTGTTACCAAATGTGCTGTGAAAACTCCAAATTGGTAGAATTGGAAGAAAATAATATTTTTATGTTTAACTTACGTAGGAACATTTTGCTTCTATTTAACACTAGCTGTTTCTCGCGACTTTTTCCGCGTGGAATTAAAAAGAAGTAGCCTGTGTTAATCTATCTCCGTTCTAAATTTCAATAAAATCGGTTGAGCGATTTAGCCCTGAAAGTCGATCAGACAGACAGACGTAGAGACTTTCGCATTCATAACATTATAGTATTAGTGCAGTGTAATTAGTCATTATTGAAAGAAAATGAAGGAATTTAGTTACAATGAATGGATTTTAATGAATTTTTTTTTTGAGTTTTTAATGGCATTAAACATAAAGAATCCATTTAAAATTATCGCGATTTTGAAAATCCGTAAATTTCCAAAAAAAAATCAAAAATTTCTGAGAAATCAACAAAATATACAATTATCGGAATTTTAAAATATTTCTTTAAAAAAATAATGATTGTTACAATTTTGGAGGTCATTTATAAAGAATATCTAAAAAAAATATTTTTTTTTTAAATTTATTTACAAATGGCAGAAGCTCAAAAAAGCGAAATAAATGAAATAAAAAACTGTAAATAACGCAAAGAAATCTATAATATTTATTAACAGCTCATGCCAGTCTGCTGGGTATCTTAAGCAATGACAGCTTTCTAAGCGACAACTTTGAGGAAGTCTATTATTTAAGATGTACTTTTTGTTAAATAAATTACTACTACTTATGCTATAAATATACATTTATATCTTCACGCTGTATCCCTAATTGGGTAGTCAGAAAGGACGGAGCGCCAAGCTTCGCGGTCCTTACATACTTCTTTCGCTTCCTCAAATCTCATCATTTTCCTCACACATTTTCGCCTAAGTATGCGAGTGCTTTTCACTTTTCTGTCAACTAATACTCCGGCTATTTCATCTTCGTAAGTCAACCTTGGTCTTCCTTGGCTTCTTTTACCACTTGCTTTCGCTCTGTAGATCTTTAGCTCTGTGCCGGAACATCTATAATATATAAAATTGTTTGTTTGTTCGTATTTTATGGGCTGGCATACCGTTCATGCGATTGAGATGAAATTTGATATAGAGATAGCTTGAATCCTGTGAAAGGACAATCTATGAAATTCTATATATTAAAAATTATGAAATCTGTTACCAGTCCGCCTGGAAGTTCTATCCAACCGATTTGCTTAAGTTTTTTAAACACCTGCTCGTTTGCCCTCTCTTTTATAAAAAAATCTCTGCTTTGCTCTATTCCTTTTTTTATACTTGCAATACCTACTTTTCAAGGACGTTTGCTGTCCCTTTTTATAGTTTATATAGAAATTAAATAATCAAGAGAAAAAAAAATATTTATAACTATTTATTTAACTATTAACTCAAACCATTTATTTAAATATAACTCAGTATTTATTTCTTATGTGGATGTTTTTCATTAAACACCTGACTCATTTTGTTATTGTAGTATGTAACTTTTTTTTCTTTCTTCATGACATGGCGCGCAATGTCACGTATTAATAAGTAGAATCGACATTAAGCACATTTGAAGTACATTCGTTTTTTCTTCGTAATACTCTCCAGAAAAGTGATAGTAGGCTTTGCTGAAGTTATAAACGAGTTCTTGGAAGAGCGCGAGAACTTCAGCTACACATGTTTATTTAGACCTACTCCATTCTTTTCACTTACAGAACTTTAAAACACAATATACTATCACTTTTGTATTTTAAAACTCCTAAAAATGTAAATAATAGAAAATCTCAATTAAATGACAGCCTTACTTCTCCTGTTTCCGCCAAAAAGTCTTATATAAACTTACATACAACTATACAACTGTATTATAAATGTATATAAATTCAGAATAAATATTTTTAAAGCGAATGATTTCCTGTATTGTGTAGCCATATCAGAAAACAACATTCTAAAAACTGATAATAAATAATTATTTTTGATGAATATAAACCAAACACCTAAAACCTATCTGTCAGTAGTTGAAACCAGTGACTTGACAAAATGGCAAGATCATCTCTTACCTGAAGATGAAAAAATATTGTAATTAATTTTAAGATGCGATGTTTCTTGAAATGCAGTCCACACATTTCAACAAACACGACGAGAAACGATTGCTGTTGCTTTTAGAAAAAATAGCATATAGTACTTACCAACACCACACGATAGAAGAGAACTTTGATCTACGAAATAATAATAGACAATAAAAAAATGAAGGAACACTATTAAAACACAAAAAAAGGCTTGTGGATTGTAGCCCTTAAAAAAAATTCAAACGTGTTAACTATTTCAATCGCTTATGATATTTATAATTTGAAAAGTGAAATACTATTTCATTAGAAGAGTGAAACAGCATTTTCATTTTCGCATTGTAAGTAATTATTTGTTGGTTGTGATTGTGATTGTGGTTGCATAAAACACCGAAGCGCCTGTTCTGCATGCATACATACCAATGTAGAGCGTAGGTAACATTATGGTGAAATAACGAAGTAAAGCAACCACGGCGGGTGGCATTACACACTCTTGCACAGTTTATTCTCATGTAAGTGTCTCTAGGAGCGAGAAAATCACTGGTTATCGAACATCACGTCCGCCGCTCCGAATGCAAATAGCACATGAAGCGAACCGAACCGAATATTGAATTCCGACCGGCGCCGTAGGACTTGAAAGCTAATGAATTGCTTTAAATTGGTTTTAAACGCACTCCACTCAGTCTTTTGAAGTCAATTTGTGTAACTGGTAATTTTTCCGCGTCACTACAGCCACTTTCAAACTAAACAACGGACTGATTGGCCTTTTCAAGTCTAATCAAAGGTTTCTTAAAGAACCATGAAACTTAAACACTATACTAATATTTTTCAGTTCAATACTATTCTAAAAAAAATGAATGTAACGTATGTATATGTAATAATAATATTACCTAAAACATATAATACGTAAAAAATAATAATAATAATAATAATACGTAAAAAATATTGATATCAGTGTTCAATACAGATATTTTTGTGAAGTATTTTTGTTATCGAATGTTTAATTTCAGTATTCTTATCGTTATAATGAAAATTGTTTGTGCTCGAGTATTCAAGTACTGCGAAAAGGTCATGTTTAAATATATCTTTTTACAGTTTAACAAATTTAAAAATTAATCTTGCAAAAAGATGACGTATCTTTTTACACCCTTTCGCGTCGAGTAACATAAAGGTTGGAACGAATTACTAGTCCATATTTTAATGTGGTAGTCTCCGAGGCTGGAATCACATAAGCAATCTGGCTTTTAATATCGCCCTAAGAGTCCAAATGTGTTTCATTTGCTATGGCCAGATGGTACCGCCAGGTGAAATATTGTTCGCAATTTGGAACCACAAAACTGTACTCTTTTTTCCTTTTCACTTTGTCTATGCTAACTCCTATTTGGAGTAATTTGGTAGATATCTGTATGACAAATAAAATATGTAATTTGTCATACTGATCTCTACCTAATTAATATGTGGCTTATTTTCATAATTTATGTATGCTTTATATACATATTGTTTTAGGTAGCTATCTGAAATATGTATATGTATACATATTGTCAGTACGTCGTCTTTAACAGGATTCTACAAAAAAGTGTACAAGAGTGTTCCATGTTACAATTAAATTAGTAGAAACACCTACTTACGGTGATTTATTTTCATTCTTTTATCATGATATGTAAGTTTCAGGCTCAAAACAGTTTAGAAAAACAATTTTTTAATTGATATGATAAGAAGTAAAAGTTTCATACTTAACACTTCAGTTTTTAATTATTGTACCACAGAGGACGTTCAACATCTAACTACTTACAGCAAAGTTGCAAATTTTAGTAGAGATTACTTGAAACATTTCGAATTGCGCACATTACTTCGAACACCATATTGCGAAGCCGGAAAGCTATTAAATTTTCAACAAAAGTGCAGTTTACCCTTTTCATCTCGGATATACTCGTAAAGCTGTACTTAAACCGTATATTTCGTACAAATATATTATAATATAGAAATGCAATATTCTTCTTGAATTCGAATTTCTATGCGACGTTACCTTTGCCAGTGACTTTGTATAGGGTATCCAACTAAGTCCTAAGATCTGTGTCTTAAGACTTCTGTGGACATGGCCACAGAACTGTGGAACAATCCGGTGGCAACTTCGTGATAGCTAGAGTTCAAATAATAGCTATATCTAAACTAAACGCTGAGTGTATAATTTATCCAAATTTAATTAAATTTTGTTAAGTAGTTTTTGCGTGCACAAAGAGATAGACAGAGAAGGGGATACGTTAGGCCCATTTTAGTATTTACTAAATAAGCACGTTTAATAAATGAATATGAACGACTTGTAAATTCTATTGCTTGTACCTGAAACTTCTACGCAGTAGAGTTCTAATGCTATATTGTGTAGGTATATGTTGTATACATATCAAATTAATGAAATGATTCGCAGAATTTTTTGGGCGGATACAGAAGCTAATTCAAATCGAGTAAATACTCATTTATTCTCTAGACAGTCAAGCAAAAATGTTAAAAGTTTGCTTTCTTCTTTATTCATTCGTTTATTTATAGATAGATAACTAGCGACGCACTTAATCAGCCACGTTATGCAAGCTCTATAAAAGCGATTTTTTAACGACAATAACGTACTTCTTTAAATTGAATGTGAATATATGAAAAAAATAATATCGCCCTCACTAAATGTACGAATGATGGTAAAACCACAGATTAATTAATTACTTACGTGTAAAACTATATTGAAATTCACTTACGAATTTCGAAGTTATAAGCGAATACACAGACAAACGCAGATTGTGTCTTTGTTTCATATTGAATAAAGATTAAAGACATTACTTTTATATTACAGTGACATATTTAGCTTTAACTTGTTCTATATTGGAGTAGGTAATTATTTCAGCCAAAGTATTGTCACAGATACCTTCTCATATTGAATTTGGATCTATGAACAAAAACAAATAGCCACTTAGAATCGCAGTAAAAAAAAATTAAAGTTTCACAAAGGTTTTTTTTTTCCAAATAAAATTAGATACTCACGGCACTGGGATACTAAAGAAATATTTTTAAATAAAGAACATTAAACAACATTAAATACTTTTGGTTAATTTATGACAGCCGCAGAGCCACCACCAAAAGCATGGTGAAAAACAATAAACTCGAAATCCAGCAGATTCTACTCGGATTTCAGAGACAGAGACAACTAGCTTCTGAAAAGACATTAACCAATTAGAAGCCTCTGAAAATTAAGTAGTAAAAGAAACACTAATGTCAGATTGACAAATCAACAATAGATTTAGAATGATCTCGGCAAAGACAACTCCTGAAAAACAACTCCTGAAAAACAACCCTAAGAGATGTGCAGATTAGCCAGACCATTCCAAGAACATACCCATTCTACTCGTTCAGTGAAGGAGGTGCAGAGAGTAACAATCGATTTCGTCAGAAACAAACGATAATCGTAAATTACCCGTATCACTAATTTTGAGATTAAATTCATTCATCCAACTATAAAAGTGGGAAGGTAAACCTGAATATTTTATGTTAACATTGAATTACAATATAAATTATCCCTTAAAATAAGATTTGCTTTGTTTTATTTAAATAAGTATATAATTTAGCCATAAATAATCGATTATCGATTTTAGATATCGATCATTAATTTAATCTATACATCATAAGAATGATCACGTTTCGAAACAAAACGTTGCCAAATACAAAATAAATAACGTCGAAACAAATAAGATTAATATATCAAAATCAAATTATATTACTAATGGATTACTATATTAAGTCTGAATTTAAAAGAAACTGCATTAAAATTGTAACAACTTTATGTTTATTGACAAAGTAATATAATATTCCAAATACTCGATCACGAATAACTAAACGAGTTCTCCACAATCGTTGTCTCGTTGACAGTTGACAACTGACGTCTATCATAACCTATACTGTATTATTGTCATATGTGGAATGTAAATAAAAATGCTCAAATATGTTACATAGGTAAATAAATGGTAGTAAACTAGTAGGCTCTAAAAAAACGTGCTACAAATGCACACATGAATCTATCATAAACTTCTCTAATATAACCATCATACATTTTTTATCTTCAGTTTTTTCTATTCAACTTTTGTACAAACTCTTATTAGTGTGTAAAATAGACTTAACGAAAAATACAAGTACTAACTCAATGTTCGAAATATGAAACTGGACGGTGTGGACAGAGTTTTAGCAGTTTTAGTATGGACAACATAAAACTTTAAACGTCTAGCAGCACGTGCTGCTGGCATGAGGCTATTAACTTTGACGACGAACCGTAGTAGTGACGTAAAATAATGAACAACGAATGTATGTAACGAAGACAAAACGTATACTGGACGTAATGTCGATGTAAGTTTAAGCATGGTTTTAAAACTTAGGAGATTATTATGACGAAAATGACATAACATCAACTATTGAAAAATATGAAATAGGCTACAAAAGTAACGTTTCTTAAATAGCATTTGCCTTGTCCTTTTTTAAGAAAAAGTCATTTAAAAAACCAACTCTTAACGAAATTACATCTTGGTGCTACTTTAGGCAGTAAGTGTTACAAATGATAAATCAGAACCGCAAATAATGGCAGGTTGCTAATCCTTTCGATTATACGAAAATTGCCAAGGAATAGGACTAATTAGACTTATCTCTTAACTAAATTTTATGACCTGCGCTGAAAGATAAGTAGGTAGCACATTCCATATTTTCCTTTCTCTTTCAAACCAACACAGAAATAGATAGTTTCCATAAAGCTAATTAAATTATATAATTAAACTAGCGATCGGTCCCGGTAGAAATAAAAAAAAAATGCAGTCCAGTTACTCGATGATAACGTAGCTTTCTATAGGTGAAAGAATTTTCAAAACCAGTTAAGTAGTTATTGAGTTTATCCATTACAAACAATTAAACTTTTTCTTCGGTGTGGGACCGCTTGAATTTATTTTGTTCTGCGATAGTTTTAATTTAAAATCCTAAAATAACTATTTAAATTGTGTGGTATGCAAGGCAATTATGATGTGCATGAAATGCTTAAGGTAACTAACGTATTTAAGTTGATGAGGATTAATATCGTATCCGTCTAAATTAGCTTTCCAATTACCACATTACATGTGACCGTGACCATTTTTTTAAACATTAAAATGGGTAAGCTATCCTTAGAAGATAGACTACACATTTCTATAGAACTATAAAAGAGGAACAATTCCACCGTACATTGTTTTGTTATATCTCAAAGGGATCAGGCAGCGTTTTCGATGAAAGCTCCCAGTCAGCATGATTTTCCGACATCTTTGACAATCGTCGTCATATTTTAACCAATTTACAAAAAACGATAATGAATTATACACATAAACCTTCCTCTTGAATCACTCCGTCCATTGGTGAAAGCCTTATGAAAATCCGTTCAGTAGTTTTTGAGTTTATCACGTTCAGACAGTCAGACAGACAGAGAGACGCGGCGGAGGGACTTTGTTTTATAATACGTAATGAAGTGATAGTGCACAAAGTACTATCATATAAGTGCAGAAATTCAAAACCACTTATGTTCGAACTTCTTATATAAAACGTACCATTACTATTCCATACGCGTAGCGTTTACACGTCGCTTATCTGACGACATGAATACATTTACGGGTCCAGAACACGAGCACTTGTGACCAAGATAAATGTTCCATGGAAGTGTTTATTGAGGAAAATTGATATCTGATAAAGGGACTCGTTCAAAGTGAATACAATGCAATTAACATGTGATATATACCTATTGATCAAGGAAACCAGTTATTACTTGAGAAGAAAATGAATGGATATGTACATTTTAAACAGAATACCAACCATGTAGGTATCAACTTCTATTGATGCCAAAATGCACAATTGAAATTTACTGGAAAATAACAACAATTCTCTCAATCTGAAGTTCGTATCCTAAAAATTTAAGGTAAAAATGTATTTGACGCTATATGATGCAAAAATCTATATGACGTTAATCAGTGAGTGTAAACCTCGGACCGAGAATCATAACGGACAAAGCCATAATGTACGAAACGAATTTACGTGTCTGTTTTTTTAATTCTTTTTATAAACAGTTAGCTATAGTAAGTTTTGGAACCTCGTTTTGTCGGCGTAAATCGTGTTGGCTCATGACCGGTTCGATACACCAAAGATTGCATTACTTTTACTATTTGCAAAATACTTGTAAATCTTAAGCGTTTTGTCTACTATCATAGTATTCACAAAAATAAAAATATGTCATGTTCAGCTGTGTATTGTTATAGATTATCCTTCCCTAGTCACGTATATTAGTACAAGTTTAGAACCTAGGTCAACAAAAAACGGATACGCTCTTCTTCGAGCAGAAGATCCGTCCATATGATTCTTGGTCCCAGGTGGAGTAGTCAGAGGAGTGTAAAATGACAAGTTGGAATTAATGTTCAGCCAATGGAATTTATTTACTCAAGCCCCTGGTTTGAGATCTGTCCACGCGAATTGTAAAATCCAAAATAGTAAGGTCTACTATATGGGATTTGTATAAGCGATAAACTATTATTTTCTGTTTGATAATGTCCAGATGTGATTGTGTTGTGATTTAATGTTCTCCAGTATCTACTCTATACATCTTATTATTTATACATCTTTAAAATTATTATGGAGGAAAAATATAGATCTGTTTAAAAAGATAGGCGATATTAATGATATGGAAACCCGAGGTAATGATAAATTGATTATTCAAAAATTTAAATTATATAAGTCAAATGTTTCATTTTTGGGTAACTGCATTCGTTTTTATAACAAAGTTCTTCAGGAAATTACTCAATTAACAGAGAATAAATTTAGATTGGTTATAAAACGTACATTGATTAGACAATCATACTATAAAACAAACGATTTCATTGAAGATAAAACCATAGTCTGGAAATGATCTTCTTTGCGCATGCATTTACTGGCTTAATGAAAATATCGTATTTTAATAAACGTTTTGTAAAATGAAGTTGAAAAATTGATACATAACTGAGTTTCGGTTCTTCTCAGTGTCCAGGTTTTCTATTTGAACCGAACTATAAGATTTGACGTTCAAAAATACCTTGTAATTGGATTTACTTGAATAAATTGATTTGACCTTGACTTTGACTTTGACTCCAAATGGACAATGGTGTAATGTTCTGTATGTCTGTATCTCTATTTACATTAAATACCATGTACTGTGTATTTACAGTGTTGTTTATCATTAGTTTGTTTTCCAAAGTATCAACACATTTTGTAGCTTTGACCATAAAAACTTATTAACGTTAAATTAAATATGAACCAAGTTTTATGACGACGTTAACAAAAATAAACTTAGTAAGGTTGTTATTATGAATGATTTTGTAGGAGTTACAATTACTACATATGTATTCACGGTCACATATAATATTTACACTATATTTCTATTCCATATATCTATTACAGTACTCATAGACATGCACATACATAAATATATACGAACATAAAATTTACATATAAAAATAATTAAATAACTTATAAACAAACAAACTTTTTATATACGTATTTTTATTTTTACACACATTTTACACTACACACGCCGTGCGCTTACATTAAATGTAATATGGAGAGTCGATAAAAACAAGTAAAACTGTTATACTTGATGTAAACTATGAAAATGGGATATTGAAATCGTTTTAAAATACTTGACAATCTGTGTAATTATTATTTCTACCAATCATCCCATAATTTCATAGTTGAGAAGCTTTCCACCATTCTCTATAATTTTCATATATCGTCACCTCCATTTAATCTATTTTTAAGTTTCCGTTGGCTAAATAGCTAAAATAGAACCCTTAAAGCTTCGACATATCACGGACCAAAAACCATAATGGAGGGAGCCATAATGAGTTGCCGCTCTTAGCACCGTGTGTCAAATTAATTTTCTTGTCACTCTTTCTATCTCATTGATAATTGACAATAACAACGAGTGAAACAATTAGCTATAGTAAGTATGGAAACCTCGCATTGTCGGTATAATTCGTGTCAGTTCATGACCGACTTGATGTACAAAATATTTCAGTATTTAAATAATTATTTGGAAATTACGGGTAAATCTTTAACTGTTTTGGCTATTAATATTCACAAAAATAAAAGTGTGTCACGTTGAGCTGTGGGTCGTTGTATTGTGACCCTACCTTAGTCATGTACATTATTAAAGTCTAGAAAGTAGGTCAACAAACAACGGACACACTATTTAGAGCAAAGGCTTCGTTCATTTTGATTCTTGGTCCGAGCATTTCATTCCTGTACCTGATTGAGTCGAAACGCGTAAATTGATAACCCAAACCAACAAAGCAAAAATAAAGAATTGAATTCCGATTGTTTCAAACCTCTTTTTAAATTTGCTCGAAATTACTACGTGCTCTCTACCCTACGTTAATGTGTGTACGACACGCGTTCATAAGACGACACGGAATCCAAGTACGTAATCTTCTGCTAAAGGTACTACTATTTATACTTTCATACTTAATATTATAAATGCGAAAGTCTGTCTGTCTGCCTGTCTGTTTGTCGTCTGTGTGATACGTTTTCACGGCTAAGCCACCGGACCGATTTTTATGAAATTTGCCATGAAGATATTGGGTCCTTACATATGAAATTAGCGTTTTGTCGTACTGACCACTTTGATCTGAAATATCTCCTCTTTGGTTAAGAATTCCAAATTCAAATTTATAAATTCAATTAGCTGGTATATTTGAGTTTTGAAAACAGTCATTCATTTGTTTTTTTCTCATTATTTTTTTCTTTGGCGTCGCTTATTACCGCACAATGGAAAACATGAAATATCGGTATATTTACGAGTACGAGTTCTACCGTGGCACCAGTGCTGCAGAAACAGCTCGAAGGATTAATGACGTGTACGGCGCTGGTGTCGCAAAAGAAAGCACGGTACGTTTTTGGTTTCAACGTTTTCGTTCTGGAAATTTCGACCTTCAGAACCAACCCCGTGGACGGCCGGAGACCAAAGTGGAAAATGAAGAATTAAAGGCTATTGTGGAAGCGGATCCATCACAAAGCACTTCAGAGATAGCTGCAGGCTTCGGGGTAAGTGACAAAACTGTATTAATCCACTTGAAGTAAATCGGGAAAGTAAAAAAACTTGAACGATGGGTACCTCATGAATTGAGTGAATCAAACTTGCAAACACACGTCGACTGCTGTGTTACTTTGCTCAACCGACACAATAATGAAGGGATTTTAAATCGAATCATTACTTGTGATGAAAAGTGGATACTGTACGATAATCGGAAGCGCTCGTCGCAATGGCTGAACCCTGGAGACCCAGCCAAATCCTGCCCTAAACGAAAATTGACTCAGAAAAAGTTACTTGTGAGTGTGGTGGACTAGCGCCGGTGTCGTTCACTACAGCTTTCTAAAATCTGGCCAAACGATTACGGCAGATATCTATTGTCAGCAACTGCAAATCATGAAGTAAGAACTACCTGCTAAACAACCGAGATATGTCAATTGCTCTAGGCCACTGCTGCTTCACGACAACGCAAGACCACACACTGCACAACAAACAACCACTAAGTTAGATGAGCTACAATTGGAATGTCTGCGACATCCACTGTACTCCCCGGACCTTGCTCCAACAGATTACCATTTTTTCCGGAATTTGGACAACTTCTTATAAGGAAAAAAATTTAACTCCGATGCGGCAGTCCAAACCGCTTTCAAAGAGTTTATTGATTCTCGCCCCCATGGTTTTTTTAGTAAAGGGATCAATGAACTACCTATGAGATGACAAAAGTGCATAGATAACAACGGTGCATACTTTGATTAATTAAATATATTTTACAAAAAAAAATTGGCTTTATATTCCTCCCATACAAAACGCCAATTTCATATGTAAGGACCCAATAGTTTGACACCAGGGGACGGATATAGGCAACTTCTTTTTTAAAAAAATTACCTAAAAGGAGATGAAACTTTGTACGGGAAATGCTAAACCGTTGAACCGATTAAAATGATTTCGGTACAGAGATAAACCTTTTATATTAGAAAAACATAAGACTTTTTTTTATCAAAAATCTACCCCTAAAGGGGTAAAAAGGAGGATGAAACTTTATAGGAGAATGTTCAATCGCTGAACCGATTATGATGAAATTTGGTACAGAGAAAGTAGATGCCCGAAAACAAATATAGGCTACTTTGTTTTTTAAAAAATGACGTGGTTATTTATATATATGACATCATCATAAATCTAATATGGCGGATGTTCCATAATAGGAAATAACTTTTTTGTTCAACACCAACAGTATGGGTATCAAATGAAATGGAATACGCAGGAGAAGGTTTCTGTAAGGTTTCTGTATATGAGACGTCATAGGAAGTAACTCTTTTCAAAACCTCCAACAATACAGGTATCAAATGAAATAGGATACACAGGAGAAGGTTTCTGTGCATGTGACGTCTTCACAAATTAAATATGGCGGAGTTTCCAAAATAGGAAATAATTTATTTGTTCAACACCAACAATATGGGTATCAAATGAAATGGAAAACGCAGGGGAAGGTTTTCGTACATGTGACACCATCATAAATTCGATATGGTGAGAGCTCCGCGATAGGAAGTACCTAACTTTTTTATACCTTATACTTTTAACCTCCAACAGTATAGGTGTCAAATGAAATGGAATACACAAGAGAAGATTTCTGTACATTTGACGTCATCATGAATTCAATATGACGAATGCTTTGCAATAGAAAGTAACTTGTTCAAGACTTTCTCCAACAGTATAGTTAGGTATCTCGGATAACCTCGGTAACCTGGAGAAGTCACGGAAAAATTTTCCACGCAGACGAATTGGCGGGTACAGCTAGCGATTATAATTTATTCTTCCTTCTTATATACATTCAGTAAAGAAAGTATCGGGAATGGATGATTTGTTTATGGTTCCAAATTCAATTTTTTGTTTTTTTTTTGTTGTTGTTAGATTGGCACAACTGTTTTCCATTTTGGCGCGGAGTTTGAGTTGCATCTATTATTTAGATTAAATACGGTGCTGTGTTTGCATTCTAGTGTATATTGCGAATTTCATAATGGACAAAAACATCGAACAAAGAGTTTGTCTTAAATTTTGCATCGCCAATGGAATTTCGTGTTCGGAGTCACTGAAAATGTTACAGAAGGCTTACGGCGAATCGACTTTATCAAAAACACGTGCTTATGAGTGGTACAAAGCGTTCAAAAGCGGTCAAGATGTGATGGAAGATTTGCCTCGCTCTGGTAGGCCATCAACGTCTGCAACTGAAGTTAACATCGCAAAAGTGAAGGAA